>JAQPPZ010001805.1:0-600000 GCA_028583015.1 Wollemia nobilis | reverse complement strand
ATAGGTATTGGGCTCTTCTTCAAATACCTTATTTTATGCTTCTATTTATTTTGAGCTTGACTCCTCTTTTTTTACTTATTGACCTTCCTCAAAACCAAGTCCGATCTTCATAAATCTAGATCTCTGTATTTTGATAATATCATCCAAATATTTTGAGTTTTTCCTAAAATGATATATCTTATTATTAAATTTTTCAGGTTTCTTCCTTAGAATGTCAGCTTCATGTTTTAGTCTTTCACATTCTAGCTCTTTTACCTTTAACTGTTCAGCCATACCTTCTTCAACTTTCTTTGTCTCTTCAACCTTAACTTTTAAGTTAGTGAGATCTTGTAGAAGCTTTACCTTTTTTTCTCATCCTCTTTTACTTGAGCCTTCAATCTTAAGTTCTCATTTTTTAACTCTTCAATATCAACAACAAGTTCATTTTCCATATCAACTATGGATTCCTCTTCCTTTTCTTCTAGGTCTTTAATCACAAGAGCATCTTCTTTCTCTTCTTCTTGGTCTTTGAAAATAGGAGCATCTTCATTCTCTTCTATGACCAAAAATAGGATTTCTTCTTTTTCACTATCAGATAAGCTCTCATAACTGGCACTTGAAGCAATGCTTGCTTCTTCAACATAAAAACTCTTATTGTGTCTTTGAAATATCTTCTTCTCATGCTTGCCTTTATCATGCCTATTTTTCTTTTCATGATAAAATATTCTTTCTTTCTTCTTCTTGTATTATTTTTCTTCTTCATTGCTACTATTCCCAACTTCTAGACAATTAGCTGCATAGTGACCAATGTTACCACAACTAAAGTATTTCACAGTCTGCATATTCTTGTATTTTCTTGGATCCTTCTTATTTCTTCTTACAAAGTTAGTCTCTTCTTCATTGCTTGATTCATCACTTGATTTTGGTTCTTTATCCTTTGCCTTCTTTGAAGCTTTGAATGTTGCCTCTCATTTTAATATTTGATATTTTTCTATCCTCATCTCATAAGTTGTGAGAATTCCATGTAGCTCATCCATGCTCAAATTTTTGAGATCCTTCATCTCTTCTATTGTTGAAACCTTTGCATCATACCTCATAGGGAGTGACCTTAATATTTTTTAAACAATAGTAGAGTCCTCAATATTTTCTCCAAGTCCACGAATGGTGTTAACAACTTCATCAACACGTAGTAGATACCTAGAAATATCTTCCTCATATTTCATCTTCAAGTCTTCAAACTTCCTTCTGTGAGTTTGAAGTTTTGCCATTTTTACCTTGTTGTCTCCTTCAAATGTTCTCTATAACTTATCCCATATTTCTTTAGCTAAAGTGCATTGCATGACTTTCACAAACTTTGATTCACATAACCCACTTAATATTGCATTCATTGCCCTAGCATTATTTTCAAATGGTTTCTTACCATTTGCATATGTGGGAGGTGTTGTAGGTACTGTAAATCCATCCTTAATGGATTTGCATACATCATATCCATGTGCCATCAAATAAGTCTTCATCCTCACACTCCAAAAAATATAGTTAGTTCCATCAAACAATGGAGCCTTATTTTATGAAAACCCTTCCTTATGAGCCATGTGTGTTCTTGTAATATCTTCCTTCAAGTTGTTATACTTTCACGAAGGAACCTGCTCTGATACCAATTGAAGAACATAAACTTATACTAAGAGGGGGTGTGAACAATATAAGATGAAACTTTTACTTTGCTTTCTAAGGTGATAACTATAATTATTATCAATTGCAATAATTAAATGATGCACAAATCACCACACACATAAGAGACACGGATTTAACATGGTTCACCCAATGTGGGCTACATCCACGGAGAAATATTTATTATAAATTTCATGGGCTCCAACCCCTATTACAATATTTGTGGATACTTATCCATAGGAGACACATATCCCCTCTTACAAGTTCATGGACCTCATTCCACAAGAGATACCAATATCCTCTGCTCTGGTTCTGTGGACTCCACTCTAATCTATTTTTGTTTGGTGGACACCACTCCACTTTGTTTTGGTTATGTGGACACCACTCCACTAGATACACCAATCTCCTTTGTTTTGGTTCTTGTCCTCAAATCTGCTCAAACTTTGTCTTCAACTCTACATAAACTTTATCTTCAACTTAGCTCAAAGTTTGTCTTCAACTCTGCACAAAACAAATCCATAACCTTCTCATAAAACCTACTCAAATCTGCTTACTAAACCTGCTCAATTCAGCTCCATAACCTGCTCATAAGTTTTCTCACAACACCTACTCAAATCTGCTTACAAAAACCTGCTCATAAAATCCTGCTCAATTCTACTCTAGATACTGCTCAAATTTGATCCAAATAATGCTCATCTATTTCCAAATCTTGCATACAAAACAATGCTCATCTATTCCCAAATATTGCAAAATTATGTCATCAAGTTCTTCACCTATTATTCAATATGCTTTCCTCAACTAAAGCAATTCAAACGTATTCTACCCAGAAATATTTTATCTTCATGAACATATAGAGAATGATATGCACTAAAAAATACCCAATATGTTCTTCACATTCATTAAGTTTGTTGCTTTCACATGTCTCACATGTATTACATCAAAAGGTAGCTTTAGTCTAGTGCTTGATAACTAACCTAGTAATTTTTTATTTGCACCTTCACTTCAAAACCAATCACAATGCACAAATTTGTCCTTTTCATATACTCCCAAAATCAATCATGAATAATGCATAAATTTTCTCTCAAAACTAATCTATAACTCTTATCAATTTATTCCCAATTTCAATCAAAACTAATGCATAACTTTACTCTCAAAACTGATCTATAACTCTTATCAATTATTCCCAATTTCAAGCAAAAACAATGCACATCCAATAATTCCTTATACCTCCAACCTTATGACAACAAAATGTTTTTCTTAAATAAAACCATCTTGAGAAAGGAATTAAATCACCATACCTCTAAATCTGCCTCAATGATTATGATGAGCTTTCCAAACCTATATTTACAAAAATAGTTCCCTTTTTGTTCCTTCAAAAATTTGGTTAGTAATTTTCTCTTTCTTGCACAGATATTAAATCCCCTTTTTAATATGCCAAATACAATATAACATTAATCATAATTACACCTTATTTCTCCTTTCTATAAAATTTCAAATACAATATAATATTAATCACAATTACACCTTATTTTTCCTTTCTATAAAATGCCAAATACAACTTTGAAAACACAACAATATCCCTTAAATTTTCCTCTTATTAATTTTGCATAATAAAATACTATCAACCCTTATAACACCCAAAATTAATAACGCACAATAAAACAAAAATCTTGTCTCCCTAAATTTAATTTAATAAAAAATATTTTGCCCTTACCAAACACAGCCATGGATGGGAATCAAACACATGAACTCAAGTAGCCCAACGCCCTAGCGCAAGCTAGGCTGCAACTGAGCTTCCCCAACTATTGAAAAAATAAAGGTGCACTAACTCTATTTTAAAACCTTTTCCTCTGCCCAAACTCACTGCTAAAGGTTTCCATCGTGAATCGACCCCGAGACCTCCTGCTCGCCCACACCCTAGTGCCAGCTAGCCTACCATCTGGGCTAGTCGTCCGAATAGGAACCAAAGTGTACGACTTTGCTTTTGAAATCTTCTTTGTATACCTTTTTATCCAAAATCACAACAAAATAATGCCATCGTGAATCAACCTTGAGACCTCTTGGTCGCCCATGCCTAACACAGTCTAGGTTGTCGTTTGGGCTATCCATCCAAATGGAAATATCCACGCACAATTTTTCTTTATGAACCTTGACGTCTACCTCTAAAACTTTGCACCTTCCACTCTTGTCTTTTGCACTTCACAAATTTTTGCACGAAAGGATTTTTCGAATTGCACACATCCAAACCTTTTTCCAAGTGAATTATTGCTCCCCTTTTATATATGTACTTTGATTTCCACCAAGGAACATCAGCCAATATTTTTTTCCATAAATTTATAACTTTATATATTCTCTCAATGACAATGGTGCCTTTTTAAATTTAAACTTCTTTGTGTTATAATATTTAAATCTTGGGATTTAAATATTATAATATTTTAATTTTTAAACCTTTGTCCAAAGCCTTTTATAATATTTTTGTCCCAAGTAAACCTTTGTCCAAAGCCTTCTGTAATTTAAATCTTTTTGTCCCAAGTAAACCTTTGTCCAAAGCCTTCTATAATTTAAATCTTTTTGAATTTCTCTTTATAATATTTAAATATTATATTCCTTTGCTTGAATATTTTCTTTGCTTTGCTTCATCTGAAATATATGTTTGCCTTCCATTGTCCAACCTTGTAACCAAATTACTCTTTCTTTTCTTTGCTTCATCTAAAATATATGCTTTCCATCCATTGTCCAGCCTTGTGAACTCATTACTCTTGAAGACTATTTCTACCTTGAATACCATGCACCCTTTGACATCAATGACAACTCAATATTTCTAACATAAGCACCCCTAAAATTGCTATCACCTTTTGCAATGCAGAGTTTGGTATTATATTGACGAACATATAAGGGAATGCATCTACAGTTTAGAAGTTAAAAAAAAATAACAATCTGCCTACCGATCGCCATTTAGCTATCAGTCTTGGTGGATGCTGCTTGGAAATACCACAAAGACTAATGAGGATAGTCACATGTCAAATAACATGGCTCCTAGTCATCTTAGTAATTTGAGGTTGGTTGATAATCATAGGGCAAGAAAGAAACGACAATATAAGACTTCAAACCAGAGCCACGTGGACCACCAGATAGCCACCGCCATAAATCTAGCCAGCAAGTTCACTTTTCCAAGGTTGATTTTCCAAAATGGGATGTGTTCCCAAAGCATATCATATACAGAAGAAAGCAATTACCAAATAATTATTAAGAGTAACTGTCAATACAGAGCTTGTGGGATTTTTTTTCAATACTCTGCTGTGTGTCTGCAGCTTTTTGTTTCTCCACTGTTTCAAAGAAGGGATTTGTGTCTATTTTTTTTGTAATTATGATGCAGGTGTGTTTTCTCGAGGTATACCCAAAATGTTGTATGGGAAGTTTATTTTTTATAACAGGCTATGTGCCTTACCGGATGTAATGGCTTTGGTGGCATGTAGATTTTACATATGTAGGATCCTTAGTAAGGACATGTTCACCAACAGCCCTGGGCTGATTTTTGTAAAAGGTTTTGAGTCAACATGTAAAACCCGGTATTAATGCTATAGTATATTATCTACCAAAAAAATAAAAATAACAATCTTTAATGGATTAAAGCAATTCTAATATGGTTATCAATATTTGCAATGTAGAAATTGGCAATCTTAATTTCCTACTATAGAGTGTCTAAAAAAATAAAGTTCTTAAATCTCTACTTGATTGGATCGTAAAAATAGAAAAATTTACAAGCGGAGTAAAGTATATCAATACTAAAATTCAATGGAAGAGAAAGACCTGTAACTTGGCTAGCTGACTTCATCACGTTTTCTTCTTTCTACAACATTTCCTTCCTTTTCTTTCTTCCTCATTTCTTATGATAAAATACACCTCCCAAACTTCCCAACTAATCAATTTATAGGATGAATGAGGTAAAAAAGGTGCATGTAGGTGGTCAACTCACCATGGCCTCGTTCTGCCAGATGGATAGGTAGTATCTATTCCATGTTTCATTTATCGATGAAAGAAATATTTTGTCATGTAATTCAAAAGCATGTATTTATATTTATATATATACTCTTAGATATATTAAAAGATAATTTCCTATCCTATTTAGTTTATTAATTTAATTTTAATAACATTCACTTTAAAATTAATAAATGGTTGTATCTTATTAATATAAAATAAATTGCTATAACATTTTCTTTTGTAAGTAATAAATTTATAACAATTTCTTTTTATAAATAACTTCTAAGATAAAACAAACCAGGTGGAAAATAAACAAATATACAAGCAAATCATCTCACACATGCATATATACCTCCAATTTAATTCTTACAGATAACTTGATGATAACAGAATTTATCGTCTGCCTGACAAGAATAGATCCCATGCTCATGGCACTTTCCTTGCCATTGGAGATTTAAAGGTAAGCATTTGATCAATTAGAGACATAAATTAAACCATATATTCAAAACTCCAAGGCATATACTCATAATGCAAGACACACATTCATAATGCACCTATATGAATGTTGTTATTTGAGCTTCCATGTACTCATGATCCACTAGTTTGTGTTTCATTGGTAGGGTTTCTTTCATCCTTGCTAATGTGAATACCCCATTGCGGTGATATTTCACACCGCCATCAATTCCTATTTTATTTCTTGAGGACTAGTACCTACAAAATAGAGACCATCAGTAGTACCATATCCCAAGAATAATAAAGCATGATAATTTAAAAGAGATGCTCATCAAATACAAATAGCAATATCATAAAATATGTTTTGGGAGGATCATTACATTCTCTCCCCCTAGTTTTAAACATAGTCTTGTGTATTTCAATTACATTTTTAGATAAAAATATAGGGATGTATCGCTCCAAATTTTTTGCACCCTTACCTTCAGGCTAAAGGATCCGCGCCCGAAAGGGGGATGCGAGAAGGATGGGACAATACCTCGGACTGAGAGGCCCTTTGAAGGTCCCGCCTCTCAGGGGAGGGGTATTAAGGTGATTTTTTGATGGATGGTGGGTTCACCAGGAAACTTTTGAATGGCAGTTTCCACGCCTAGGTTGGGAATGTGTTTGATGTGTTCAATTTTATCTTTAATCATTCAAATCCTAGGTTTGGCCAAATGAATCTAAACTGTTCTATATGAAATGCAGATTTAAATGAATACAAAAAACATATTTGAACAGAAAACACAGAGAATAAGCTAGATTAAAAAGCCATATCTGATCCGGATGTCTGATGGAGGTTCTGATTTTTGAAGCAGTCAAGATCGCCTCTGATATGACAGGATCGTCTACGATCAGACAAGATCATCTGAGATCTGACGAATTCGTCAGAGACCTGCAATCAGAGAAATAGATACAAAATACCAGAAATGCAACTATTCCAACAGAGGGCAATGATGTAGAATGATAATAATAATATTAAACTGATAATTATAAACAAAAATATGAGTGCATTACAATGATTTAATGACAAATTATGATTTTATTATGCATTAAAACTATATGGGTGAACTCCAGGATGCAAAATAGTAATAAGTCTAACTAATGCAAAGCAAAACAATAGATAGTGGAGAAAGAATGCAAACTCAGGGCACTGATTGCCCCCAATGTTGACTGCAGTCGAAATCGTCTCGAATTATGAAATCATCTCGAATTGGGGCGAGATCGTACAGGATCATCTACGACGATCTGAGCTTGCTCCGGCTGAAAAACAATGAAGTTCCTACAAACAAACTTGGAAAAATACGAAGGCAAATGGTGATTTAAGATGTTCTAATGCAAATAGAACTCGTGTTACAGGAAAATTCAGCCAGGGGAATGTCAAGGGGAGGGCCTAAGATTAAATAGGCATAGGAAGGAGGTTGGGAGGTTGGAGATCATCCCAATTTGGGAGATCTCCAATGGGGGAAGTCTCTAACCGCGCAGACACGCTTTTGCCCAGGTTAGAGACGTCGTTGAAACAGAAGCTAATTATGAAAAATTAGTTTTGGGACGAAATCGTCTGGACGTTCTAGTCCAGACGAAATCGTCCGATCTGAGGCGATATCGTCTGATCGGCGACGATATCGTCCAACGGTCACAACAAATCCTAAAAATGGCATGGAAAATGAGGAAAGCGGTTTAAAATGCGGTTCGGGGTTGAAAATTTGAATTTGAATTATTACTAAGGTAATTTTAATTATTGCTAAGGTTTACTGTGCCAATTTTAGGGTGCTACATTTTGCCCCCTCTTTAGCAAATTTTCTGAAGAAAATGCGTTAAAGATGAGTTCTTCTCGATCTACGAGAAAGCAAAAATTATTCCCATTTTTAGGCGACGATTCTAGGTCGAATCGTACGACGACTTACTATGGTGCCCCCTCCGTGTTTTTACCCAAATCGAACGTTTGAGGTAAAAATGCGGAAAAGCAAAATTTTAAAATGTTGTTAATTGTTTTTGAATAAAATTAAGAAAAATAGGGTAAAACCCTAATTCATTGTTACTGTTCATTTTCTTGGTTTCTAGAGCTCTGCAGACAAGATGGTCGAGACAGTGCACATATCGACAGAGGTCCAGACGCGGGCTACGGGTAAGGGTCCAAACTTAATTTAGAATGCTTTAATTTTGAATTTCATGCTTTTTAGATTAATTTTGAATGATTGTTGAGCATCGCGGCCATTTTTGGGCCGTCGACGTCGTCGGGACGAAATCGTCTCAATTTCGCCGAAATCGTCTCGATATCATCGATTTCGTCCAAGGGCGAAATCGACGATATGGGGACGATTTCGTCCAATAAGGGACGATTCCCTCTTGCGAAATCGGAGACGAATTTGCTCAAATTTTGGACGATATCGTCCAATAGTGGACGATATCATCATTTGTATGAAAGTGAACTTATTTTACTTGCATTTTTAATCACTATTTTATTAATGATTTTTATTGTTTTGTTGTTTATGTTGCAGAGAGGATTACTAAAGAGCCGAGAATGGAAATACGATGGGCTGAAGGATGACTTGGCCACTCTATCTCAGGCAGAGCGAGATCAGTTGGCTCAAGTCAGCTTGCAGCATGTGGCAGATATGCCACAAGTTTCTACAGATATGGGGCTATTGACAGCCCTAGCAGAGAGGTGGTATCCGGGTTCTTCTTGTTTTCGATTACCGATAGGGGAGATGACTCCCACATTGGAGGATGTATGGAGGATTTTGAGGATCCCCATACAAGGATGGCTAATAACTCCCATGGCCAATCAGGGCCACGCGATGATGCGACTATGCGAAGATCCGAGCTTCGCCCTGGAGAAGGGCGGAGTGAACATCGAGTCGCTACGCTAGATGCCTAGGGCATCTAGACTGACACAGGTTTTGGCTGGGGTGGTAGGTGGTCTGTTGCTATGCCATCAGAGTGGATGCAGACTACCATGGCTACTGACAGATGTGGTCTACGACATGAGAGACCACGGGTACAGGTTTGCTTGGGGGAGCTTTGTACTATGCCGATTGTATAGGATCCTGCATGGGGTCGTATACAAGGGCGGTCGATGTCTGGTCATGACATCACTACTACAGGTTTGGTGCTGGGAGCACATCACGGTGCGGAGGCCGGTAGGGCTCCCACTGATAGGGATTGACGGGGAGAGGCCCCGAGTTTTCTACTGGTGGCTCCGGAGAGGGTCACAGCGGCGGATAGATCTGCCAATGTCCCGGAGACTACTTGATGACCTTGTCTCCGACCAGATCACCTGGAGGCCTTGGAGAGATCATCCAGGGTGGGCCGAGGATGGACAGGAGCTGGCTCACGTTAGGCGAACCTGCTGGCTGAGGATGGAGAGGGGAGAGGTGGAGCTCCACCGCTATGACCGAGTTTTGAGGCAGTTCGGTCTACAATAGGGGATCCCATCTCTCAGGGACTACGAGTTTTCTCGGACCATCCGGGATAACACTATAGTTAGTGGGGCTCCAGATATGCAGCGCTTCTGGAGTCAGGATGCGGATGATGCCCCCATCCAGCCAGTGGATGGTGACGACGCTAGGGTTGCTGACGGCTATGATGCCTGGTACGCAGGCATCCGCCCTCCTCGGATGACGAGGGCTCAGGGTCCGATTCATGCAGTTGTGCATCGGATGGGGAGGCGGCACCAGGCGGCCATTGAGGCGGCACAGGGTCACGGCGGGAGAGAGCAGAGGAGGCCACAGGCTCAGCAGAGGCCACGACAGTGGGAGAGGAGGGAGGAGAGACCCCCTTCTCCATGGAGAGAGAGGCCACCATCGCCCGATAAGGGCAAGGGTGTCGAGGTAGGAGAGAGTAGCGAGATGGCTACTCTCCAGCGAGAGACTATTCATCTCTAGGCTCAGGTGCAGTCCTTGCAGGATGAGGCTGCACGACATCGAGAGGAGGCCACACAGCTCAGAGATGAGGTCGCACGCCTCAGAGCACGGAGCGGAGGGGCGAGCACTCGGGACCTAGCATGGGCTATTGCCCAGATCACATTCTATCAGACGCTATACTACCATATGGTGCCAGAGGGGCAGAGGTTACCGCTGTCGGCCCCCATTGCAGAGCCTGTCGTGATGAGGTCATCGAGGACATCATCACGATCAGAGTCCAGGACTCATAGCACCACACGGACTATGATGGGGCCACCTCGTCCACCTCAGGGCGGGGGAGGAGATGAGGCTGAGAGCTCGAGGGGTTCTCGAGGCTAGCTGCTACAGACTACACTACATAGATTGATACATAGTGTTTATTATTTTTGATAGAGGATTGAGTATGCCGAGGTACAGATTGTGGCATACCGATCCAGTTTTGAGATGATGTATATATTGTTGATATATATATAGATGAGATATTTTTGATCATATGACTTGTCTTATGTGTTTGTATGATGCTTTAATGTTTTGGTGTGATTGATTTGATGATTCATGTAATTATGTCGTTTGGAAATATTATGGTTTGAATGTCATGCTTTTAAAATTTAAATGAAATAATCTGATGTAAACAAATTGGTTGTTTGTGGGATAATTTGATAAAAATAAAAGGGACTTCTAACAATAATTTCAAAGGACATTGTCGCTATTATAGACCATTTCATGGAGTCGCCGCTCACTCGGTCGTCAAGCTAATCCCAGTATAGAAATATTGTTAAAAGTAAAAGAGTGCTTAAGAGACTGTCTTAAGACTTTGTTGTGATGATGCAAATGATGATGATGATGGTGATTTGTTTTCAGATTTTCATGAAAATATTATGCATGAAATATTTTAAAATGATTTTTGCTAGGCATAAATTCCTAAGTGTGATAAAATTTTGAATAATTCCTTAGGAATTATACCATGGTTGCAAAATTGAATTTGAACATAATGACATGAAATAGTAATAAGTGTTCGTTCTTTGTAAAGCATAATTGTGTAACATAATGATTTAAGTCATATGTTTTTATGATTTTAAATAAATGGGAAATAAAATTAGTTCGATGGTTTGCGCTAGGCATAGAATATATAGGTATAGACTTATACCATCATCGCGAAATCCAAAGAAGAAAATAATAGTTTTATTGCATGGTTGATTTTTAATTTTTGAAAATAAACAGAAAATATGAAGATGAGGACTTGTGCTAGGCATAAAATTCCAATTTTGGTTTTGGAACTATACCATCATCGCGAAAGTCAAAAGTTATATATAAATGTAACTTTATTGCATGTTTTTTTTAAATGATTTTGATTTTTTTGGTAATGCATGTAGTTGTCTTTATACTAAACAACTGTTCTCAGAGAAGAAAATGAAATTATTCCAGACAATTTGCAAAAATATTTCAAAGTATCTTAAAGACAAAAGTTAGATTTATAAGGAATCCCATGTGCGTATGTGAGTTCATTTCCGATCTTGATTTATCATAATGATACACAAAATCTCTCAAATACAAATGTGTGTGCAATTGCTTTGTGCATTTACCAGTTTTGAGCAAGATAATTTGATACAAGTGATTTGAATTAACCAAATAAGTGTTCATTAACCATGATTTAGATGCATATAACCGTACCGGACTACTATGTAAGTCGGGTTATCAAGAGCTAGCTAATCCATAAGCGGACATAGGTCTCAGTACAAAAGAAGGTCGCTAATGTGACAGACATATCACCACGCTAGGAGTTACCCAAGGCCAAGCGGGTTGGGCACAAACCACCTGTTATGGGGCTTACCTCACAGTTTTCGAATAATTGAGAATTCCAAGGATTCAAGCTCATCAACCCTTCTTTTCTTTTCAATGGGTAGGGAAAGGGATTTTATTGCTTTTGCTTTTGCTTTCTTTGCTTTTCTCTTTTTTTTTTTTTTTTTCGTATCTTTTGCTTTGATATTTGAGATAATGCTGAAATAACCTTTTTCTTTTTCTCTTTTTCTTGAACTTTTCTTTTCTTCCTATTCTAGGGATACTTGCTCGGATTAGTCTGTAGAGCAAGGGATTTTTATTCTGGGTAGGGGTGAGCTTGTCCTTTTGTCAATTCTCAAAGATTCTAGACCATGTGCATGATAGGATAGCAGGGGAAACTTTTCGCTCAAGAAACCACTTCTACTATGTAGCATAGCATGGACATTACAAATATAATCATTTTATTGTGAAAGGATATGCTTGGTTTAAGTAAATAACAAGATCAATTCTCTGTGCTCAAACTTTATTTAATTGAATTTTGTGGACTTTGATATAAGAGAGATTAGTAATCATACCAAATAAATCAAGATATTTATTCATGTGAATGTGAAAGTGCGGGATTCCAAATAAATGCTAATTTATCCAAAATAATTTGAAAATATAACTGCAATACTTCACAATTTGAGAAGTACAAAAATAAAAGATGTTTTTGAAGATTTTGATGATTTTGAATGTTTTTGGTGTTTTTATATTTTTAAGTTTATAAATTGAAAGAAATACAAGATAGTGGTTTTTTTGAAATATTTTAAACAAATATATACAATGATGAAATGACCAATTTTTACGCATAGTAACGTTTAAGATGCAAAATATTCATGGGTTCTTTAAGTTCTTTACCATCTAAGGTAGATAATTTGTATGCTCCCGATTCAAATTTAGCAGTGATAATATATGGTCCAAGCCAGTTGGGCTCAAATTTACCTTTAAGGTCTTTAGTTGCATTAGTATTTTTTGATTTTCTTTTAAAACAAGGTCGCCGACCTCAAAGGATCGATGACGAACTTTCTTAGCATATGATCTTTTAAGCTTGTTTTGGTAGGCACGAAGATGCTCCAAAGCATTGATGCACTTTTCATCTAGGAGTTCTAGCTGACTAAGTTCTTGTATAAAAATAACCTTCAACAGTTTTTCTAGTTCTCCTTTGACTAGTAAGGCCATTTTAGGATGCATTTTTCTAAGTTTCTGTTTAACAGGTTTAGCATCCGGATGGACTACTAGGTGATGCATGACTACAGAAGGGTCTAAACCTGGCATATCTTCATATGTCCAAGCGAAGACATCTTCATATTCTTTAAGGAATGCAATGTATTGCTCTTGTTTTTCTTGACTTAATTCTGATCCAATATTGATTATGTGGGGATTATCCTCGGTTCCAATGTTAACTTTAATGACGTTTTCTACTTCCATGTGTAGATCTCTTTCAAAATTAGGTGGGGCGGGTGAAACGCCCAATTCTTGTAATTCTTTTAAGGTTAACTTGGATAATTCATCTTGAGGAGTCGTGGCCTCAAGTTGGGCTATAGTAGGTATAGAACCATCAAAATAAAAACCATTGTGTAACATCTCTTCAACGGAGACATCATGGAAAATATCTCCTTCCAACTCATCATCGGATTCAACAATCATTTCAGGATAAGCTATGGATAGCATATTGCATGTAAATGGCTGATTTTTTAGAGGCAAATCATCACGCCCATCCAAATAATCTTGATAACATATGAGTTGATCATCATCTTCAAAAGGGAAGGGTTGACCCTTACTAGGAAATAGGCCCACACCACATCGGGCGGGCCATGGTTCTACCTCAAAGGGTTCTTTCATACCATCTTGGAGAGGTCCCAAGCCTTTCCCTTTATATCCCATTTTAAGCATTATAGGTTTAGCTTTAATATACTCATTAGTAAAATAACATCGAGCATATCCCTCATGATGAGTTTTGATGTTCCTGGGTATTCTTCCCCAGTCATATCCCTTATAAATGAAGGCACAACTCCCGACTTGGTAAGTACTTCCCATAGGTTGTGGGAGGCCCAAAGTACGAGGAGATGGCGGCAAATTACTTAAGATAATGGAATTTTGCATAGAAGCATTTGTTTTTTCTGATATAAGAATTTTAGATAAATCGGGTAAGAGTTCATCGGAAAGAGCATAAGATGTAGAAGGATCATTCCCTATATCTTTAGATGTGGAAGGTATGATAGATGTAGATAATGTGGAGGTGTTAATAGATGGGTCTATAGGTTTTGAAATTATAGGGATGGAACATGAAGGATTGGTTGTGGATTTAAGATCTTTTTGAGGTTCTAGTGTGGTTTGTTTAGAAGATTGTTGAGGTTTAGATGAAAAATAAGAATTAGGATGTGTGGATGACAGAGCAGGGCAAAATTGAACTCCAACAGGTTCTGCCAAAGCACACATATCAAAGGGTCTAGGATCACCATGGATAGTGACCAACTGATTTTTAAATTCGAATTTAACACATTGGTGTAAAGTTGATGGGACAGCCCGCATTGCATTGATCCAAGGACGACCCAAGAGTATATTGTATGATGCGGGGCAATGTACAATAAACACGGTCGTATCTAAGGTTCTCGGACCAACTTGCAATGGGATGGTGATAACTCCACACGTTTCTTGTGTTTCGTCATTGAAAGCTTTTATGATCATGTCGGTTTTCTTCATTTCATCACTTCTAAACCCAAATCTTTGGTAGAAGTCAAAAGTGCAAATATTTAGAGATGAACCATTATCAATCAAGACCCTTTTGACTGCTACATCTCCTATTAGGGCAGTAATATATAAGGGGTTATCCTTATGTAAACTATGTTGTGGTATATCTTTATCTCGAAAGTCAATACAATCAACTTCTCTAGTGATGATAGTATTGGCCATGGCTTCAGGTTGAATGTTTTGTGGTACCATCATTTGGCTTAATGTAAGCATCAATTCATCTCTATGGGTAGGAGAAGATCTTAATAAGTCCAAAAGGGAAATTTTGCCTGTAGTATTGGATAATTGCTCATTAATATTATAAGGAGGTTTAGATTGAACATTAGGAGCATGATTCCCTTTATTGGGATTTTTCAAAACAAATGGGGTTGATCCATCGTTCTGATTTGGTTCTTGTTGAAAATTTTGAGCTTGTTGTCTGGTAACGACTCCGATGGTACCTACAATGTTATATTGAGGATGATGAATAGGTCTTGGTCTAGCATTTATGGCTTGTTCATTAGGAAGGAACTGATTAGAAGAGGGTCGAGTAGTAACTCTTCTAGGAAATGGTTCTTCCGAAACCATAGAATCTGTGATAGGTTGAATAGGATCTGATTCATTTTCAGAACTATTCGATTGATTTGAGGTGATGTCTATTTCACTTTCAGTATCCGATTCTACATCACTGAGATCCGGTGTTTGAATATTATGTAGGGGCCTGGTCGTGACCATGGATAAAGTTGTGTCAAATTTTTGTAAATCATGATTAGGTAAATGTCCGCTAATAGTTCCTACATATCGGGTAGGAGGAGGGACATTATGATGCTCAATTTGATTGGCCACCTCTTTACCATGTTTTGGTAAAGGATGTTGAAATATATCTAATGATTGATTAGCATTTTGATTTTGATTTTGGGGAATGTTCTTTTGAGCATTATTAGGAGCATTTTGTTTAGGTTGGAAGGCTTGCACCTCCATCTCATTATTATCAATCAGATCTTGTATTTTATGTTTTAACCTTTTACAAGAGTTGGTAGAGTGTCCAGACCCCTCTATGGAAATCACGAGTGTAAATCAGCTCTGTATTCGGGTATGGTTGGATCGGGTTCCCGGATATTAGGTAATTGAATCAAACCTCTTTCGAGTAATTGGGGTAGAATAGTTGATAATGGTTGATTCAATCTAGTAAACTCTCGAGGAGGTTTATCAGGAGGTTTCAATATAAATTTTTCTGTTGTCTTCGTTGTATTGATATTAGCAACATTTCTGCTATCAGTGACTCCGTCACCTACAACTTGTTTGTTTTTATATTGATTTCTGGATGTTTTCTCATCATCTTTCTTCCTAAGCTGGCCTCTCCTAATGAGAGCATCTTCTACTCTTCGAGCTAAGTCTATAGCTTGATCGAAGGTGGTTAAGGTAGCGGTTGATAACTCATAAGATATTTGTTCTTGCAAATTATTAATAAAAATGTCCAACATTTCCCTATAAGGTAGCACAAAGTGCAGTTTTCCTATCAACTGCCTCCATCTAGCTAAGAAATCAGCAAAACATTCATCTTTGTCTTGTTTTAAGTTGTACAAATCTTTAATGGTTACATGCCTTTCGATATAGGCACTAAATTGATGCACAAAAGATTCAGCGGTCTCTTCAAAATTTCTCAAAGAATGAGTGGGCAATTGGTAGTACCACTCTAATGCCATTCCTCCTAAAATTTTCGGGAACATTTTTAGTAATAACAAGTCATCATGTGATATATCATGACATGCTATCCTAAACATGCGAAGATGCTCTATGGGATCTTCAGTTCCTTTATATATAGGCAGGACGGGCATGGGAAAGTGTTTAGGGTATGGTTGTGCTACAACTATAGGATCTAGAGGCTGACTACACATCTCTCGATAATTGTACGAGGGACGGTAGGGATCTATCTGGTCCATGCGGGAAGCTAACTGTTTCACCATGGCTTCCAGATTATTGGTTTGCCCACCATATTGGTTCGGTAGGGTATTAATATGGGATTGGTGAGCATATGATGGAGGGACATGAAGATTAGATGCTATATTGCTATTGTGTAAATTGTTGGTAGGAAGGGTGTTATGAAGAAGTTTTGAAGTTGTATTATGTTGTATCCCGGATTGTTGAAAATTGGTGTTTGGCTTCATTTTAGGTTTTTGTCGATTTGAAGCATATTGATCAATAGTTTGGCGAAATAAAGCAGTGAATGAAGGTCTCTTTTGTGTGGGAATGATTTTAGGCTCAATAACAGGTTCCTTAGGAGGTTGGGTAACTTGTTGTTTTTGCATGTTCTGAATTATAGTGGCCATATCCATATTGGATGGTCCAACTTTATCACTTTCTTGATCGATAAAGGACAAAGGATTAGTGTGTATGTTAAATCCTTCTTCTATGGTTGCTTGAGTTTCACTAATTAGTCCCCTATCAATACGAACTACCGTATTAAGAGCACCAATATTATTATTGAAGAATTTCCAGAAATGATCTATGTTATCAAAAGTAACAGTTCCATCTGGAGCCATTCTAGGGGATGAGGATCCTTCCTCTCTAACATTTTCTTGTTGTTCATTTTCTTCAACCAACTCATCTTCTGGCTGTTCTAGAGTTTCTCCTTCTGGAATTGGATCCTCAGGAAGGGCATTTAATTTTTTTGTTTTCTTTCCTAACCAATCTTCTTCTTCTTCTTCTTCAGTTTGTTTACCATTCCTAAGTCTAGTCATTGTGCTTAAACTTAGATTTCAGCAAATATATATATATATATATATATATATATATATATATATATATTTATATATATATATATGCAACAAGCTTAAGAGGTATATATTTTAATTATATACCTACTATAGTATTTAAAATAAAATGTTTTGATTTTGTTATGTTTTTTGGTTTTTCTTGTTTTTTTATAACAATATTATAAAGATAACAAACAACACACAAAATGCAAGAAATAATAATAATGAAAGCAATGATCTAGTTTTCTATAAACAATTTATAAATATCATTAATGGGCTCAAGTTCTTCAGGAGTCATGAAATGTTCTTCTTCAAATTGAAAATTGTTTTTCAAGAAGTCAACAAAGTGTGCTATGGTGATATTATCTGTTTCAGACTCTGGTTTGTAGAAGTAAAGCTCGTGGCAATACTCTCGATATAACACAACTCTAGGAACTCTATTCCATATTTCCCTATCCGTAAGAACGACCTCTTGATCTTCTACATGACCTAGGAATTGGTGTATAATAGTTGCATTCTCGAGGTATTCCTCGAAGGTGAACAATTCTGAAGACACAAGAGCTCTCCTATAAGCTAACCACCTATGGCAAGCTCTCTGAAGTTCATGATAAAAAATGAGTTGATGAGGATCCAGGATTCTATCTAGGACAAGCCTCTTGATTTGTTTAAGCTCTGTTGACCTAGATGAAATGATACCTAGTCTCCTATCAAGTTCGTCCCACAAAAGTTGGATTCTATCTGTTTCAGACACTCTAAACAAAGAATTAATTTCTATGGCTATTAATTGATTTTCAACATTTATAGTAACCGCTAGTCTTTTCTTAGGAGCTACCATCTAAACATGATATGCAACTTAGTAGTTTTCTAATGATTTTAAATGCATCTATGTTTTTTTTTGTTTTTGTTTTTGTTTTTCAAAAGGTTTTAGTTTCACGTCGGGTTCACCAAAATGTATCGTTCCAAATTTTTTGCACCCTTACCTTCAGGCTAAAGGATCCATGCCCGAAAGGGGGATGCGAGAAGGATGGGACAATACCTCGGACTGAGAGGCCCTTTGAAGGTCCCGCCTCTCGGGGGAGGGGTATTAAGGTGATTTTTTGATGGATGGTGGGTTCACCAGGAAACTTTTGAATGGCAGTTTCCACGCCTAGGTTGGGAATGTGTTTGATGTGTTCAATTTTATCTTTAATCATTCAAATCCTAGGTTTGGCCAAATGAATCTAAACTGTTCTATATGAAATGCAGATTTAAATGAATACAAAAAACAGAATTGAATAGAAAACACAGAGAATAAGCTAGATTAAAAAGCCATATCTGATCCGGATGTCTGATGGAGGTTCTAATTTTTGAAGCAGTCAAGATCGCCTCTAATATGACAGGATCGTCTGCGATCAGACAAGATCGTCTGAGATCTGACGAATTCGTCAGAGACCTGCAATCAGAGAAATAGATACAAAATACTAGAAATGCAACTATTCCAACAGAGGGCAATGATGTAGAATGACAACAATAATATTAAACCGATAATTATAAACAATAATATGAGTGCATTACAATGATTTAATGACAAATTATGATTTTATTATGCATTAAAACTATATGGGTGAACTCCAGGATGCAAAATAGTAATAAGTCTAACTAATGCAAAGCAAAAAAGTAGATAGTGGAGAAAGAATGCAAACGCACTGATTGCCCCCAATGTTGACTGCAGTCGAAATCGTCTGTAGAATACGAAATCATCTCGAATTGGGGCGTGATCGTCCGAGATTGTACAGGATCATCTGCGATGATCTGAGCTTGCTCCGACTGAAAAACAATGAAGTTCCTACAAACAAACTTGGAAAAAGACGAAGGCAAATGGTGATTTAAGATGGTCTAATGCAAATAGAACTCGAGTTACAGGAAAATTCAGCCAGGGGAATGTCAAGGGGAGGGCCTAAGATTAAATAGGCATAGGAAGGAGGTTGGGAGGTTGGAGATCATCCCAATTTGGGAGATCTCCAATGGGGGAAGTCTCTAACCGCGCAGACACGCTTTTGCCCAGGTTAGAGACGCCGTTGAAACAGAAGCTAATTATGAAAAATTAGTTTTGGGACGAAATCGTCCGGACGTTCTAGTCCAGACGAAATCGTCCGATCTAAGGCGATATCGTCTGATCGGCGACGATATCGTCCAACGGTCACAACAAATCCTAAAAATGGCATAGAAAATGAGGAAAGCGGTTTAACAGGCGGTTCGGGGTTGAAAATTTGAATTTGAATTATTACTAAGGTAATTTTAATTATTGCTAAGGTTTTACTGCGCCAATTTTAGGGTGCTACAAGGGATATTGTTCTTTCATATAATCTACACTCTCCCATGTAGCATTCCTTTCTTAAAAATTGGTTCCATTGGACCTTACATTGGTTTATATAAATTTTTCTTGAGTGTCTGGTATGATAAGCTAGAATCCAAACCAGGGGAACTTCAACGAC
This sequence comes from Wollemia nobilis, assembly GCA_028583015.1. Classification (NCBI taxonomy): domain Eukaryota; kingdom Viridiplantae; phylum Streptophyta; class Pinopsida; order Araucariales; family Araucariaceae; genus Wollemia; species Wollemia nobilis. Next base: position 580,200 of record JAQPPZ010001805.1, on the reverse strand, counting down.
AAGGGGATATACCATCTATAAATTTAACACTTTCCAGATATGTGATGGGTCAGCAACATACTTTCTTACCAAGGATATGTGGAAGATATCATGGATGTTTGACAAATTAGGTGGAAGGGCAAGTCTATAGGTCATCGATCTGATCTTCCCTATGATTTCAAAAGGGCTAAGAATTCTAGGATCAATTTTTATTGATTTGATGGAGCTCTTATTAGGTTTCACTCTCAAAAAGACTCTATCTCCCATAGATAATTCTCTCGGAGACCTTTTCAAGTCAGCATAGCTCTTTTGTCGATCCATGGCTTCTTTGAGATGTTGGTAGATAATTTTCAATTATTCCTCCATATCTCTAATAGTATCTTATCTGATCACTATTTGATCCTCCATATTATCCCAAGATAGAGGAGTTTTACATCATCTCCCGTACAGAGCCTCAAAAGAAGACATCCCTAAGGAAGAATGATGGCTATTATTATATTCAAATTCTACCAAGTAGAGATATTCTTCCCATTTAGTTTTGTGGTCCATGCAATACATGCATAGCATGTCCTCAAGGACCTGATTAACTCTTTTTGTTTGACCATCTATCTTTGGATGATATGCAGAATTGATATTTAATTTCATACCCAAGGTTTGATGCAAGGTTTACCAAAATTTTGAGGTGAATTCAGGATCTCTATTTGAAATAATAACTTTAGGGAATCAATGCAATCGCACAATCTCCCTAGCAAATTTACTAGCTATGGTGGGTGCATCATCCCTGACATTTCCTAGTATAAAGTGAGCAACCTTGGTCAACTTATCAACCACAACCAAAATTGCATCATGTTGAAACTTGGTCTTGGGTAGACCTACAATGAAATCCATTGATATGACCTACCATTTTTGTTTCGAAATATCATGAGGGTAAATGTTTTTGGTTGAATGCTAGTTTTTAGCCTTTACTTTTTAGAACTTGAAATTTTAGCCACAAAATTATTGATATCCTATTTCATTCTTGGCAAATAAAAAGTTGTCTTCATGTTTTCTCTCATCTTAGCCCCTCGAGGATGTGCATAATAAGGAGTACAATGGGCTTATTATAAAATGAGGTTCCTTAACCCTCCTATATCAGGAATAACAACTCTATCTTAGAATAATAATAATAGTCCATCCTTAATAATGAATTCATTACCTTTTTTGAGTTCTAACTCAACCCATGCTCGGTATTTGCCACAATAGCTATCATTCTATTGTTTCTCCTTGACCCTATCAAACAACTCTATAGGAAATATGGATATAGCAGCTATATGCCTCCTTTGAATCAAGGTATCAACTACCTTATTTTCTTTCCCCTTAATGTATTCAATCCCAAAGTCATACTCGGTTAGAAATTACATCCACCACCATTATCTTGCATTTAAAATGGGTTGGGTGAAAATGTATTTTAGAATCTGATGATCTGTCTTTAATTCAAAGGGTTTTCCAAACAAATAAGGCCTCTAAATTTTAAGTGCATGAACCAAAACTACTAACTCCAAATCATAAGTAGCATAGTTGAGCTCATACTTTTTAAGTTTTTAAGGCTCGTAAGCTATGAATGCTTCATTCTAAGTTAGAATCCCACAAAAACCTTTAGTATAGGCATCATTGCAAACTGTAAACTTTTCAAAGGGGTTGGATATTTTTAGAATTGGGGTGGTTTTCAACCTTTCCTAAATAAGTTTAAAAACTTCTTCACATTGCTCTATTCATTTGAATGTTTTTCCTTTCTTTTGTAGATTAGTAATTGGACAGGCAATCTTTGAGATTTTTTTTATCAAATGTCTATAGTATCCTACCATTCCCATAAAACTACGTACTTCTATCACATTAATGGGTGCATTCCAATTGATTAAAGCTTCAATTTTCTTAGAATCAACAGCAATCCCATCAACAAATATGACATGTCCTAAGTACTGAACTTGTGGGATGTAAATTTCACATCTAGAAATATCCCTATGAAGTTGATTCATTCTTAGTATTTCTAGCACAATTCTCATATGTTGACCATGATCTTCCCTAGTTCATGAGTAGATCAGGATGTCATCTAGAAATATAAGCACAAAATGGTCTAGTTGTTTGTGTAATACACTATTCATAAGATTCATAAATGCTACAGGGAAATTTGTTAATCCAAAGGGAAAGACTATGAACTCATAATGCCCATACCTTGTTCTAAAAGATATTTTAGGAGTATCTTCTTACCTGATCCTCAACATATGGTAACCAAATTTGAGATCAATTTTTGAGAAAATAGTGTCTCCTTTCAGTTGATCAAATTGATCATCAATTTTAGGCAAGGAGTATCTATTCTTAATGGTTACCTTATTAAGCATTTTGTAATTAATACACAATCTTAAGGATCCATCCTTCTTCTTCACGAACAACACAATGGCTCCCCAAGGTGACACACTTGGTTTAATTACACTATTTTCAAGCAAATCTTGAAGTTGTACTTTTAATTCTTGTAACTTAATTAGAGTCATTCAATAGGTTGATCTAGTAATAGGTTCAGATCCTAGTATGAGTTCAATGGTGAAATCAAACTCTCATTGTGGAGGAATTCCAGGTAAGTCTTCAGGGAAAACATTTTCAAATTCTTCCAACATGGGATAATTCTTAAAAATATCCTTATTAGCCTCATTCTCTTCATGCTTGTTTATTCTAACTACATAAATTGCCTTGTGTCTTCTAATTTCTTTTTTGAGTTGTAATGTGGATATTGATGTGGTCAAAACATATTTCGATCATAGTGGATTTTTATCTGTTGATTAGATCCTTTGATGAATTCCACCCATATTTCTTAAAAATTAATTGGGACCTTATGGTCTTTTAACCAATCCATTCCAAGGATAATATCAAACGAATGTAAGGGAGCTACATATAGATGCTAATCTATTTTTCCATTAGGTAAGGATATGAGGATATTAAATAGAAATTGATTAACTGAAAAGGTTTGCCCAAACCCATACTCAATATTCCACCCATTTACCAAAAATCCTAGTCTTACCAATATATCCCTAGCTAAATTTAAAGAGATAAAACTATCTATTGCACCACTATCAACCAATATATTCATATTTAAATCAAATAGTTTACCTTTCAAAGCATAGAAGTGTTCGAATTTGAATTTCCAATCGTGGCTTGTCCATCCAATCCTGAATTTCCAACTAATATTTGTTCATATAGACTTGTATTTTCCATTGCCTCATAAGGCTAATTTTTTTTTCTTTTCTTTGGTCTATTCTTAAAGGACACTTGTTGGCATAATGTGGTTCTCCACAGATGAAGCAACCCATCCTTGGTGCTCAATGTTTTCCTTCCTTATCTTCATCAATACTCACTTTAAAATTTACTCCTTTTACCTTATGAGGAAGGGGTTTCAGATTTTTGTTGTTCCTAGTTCTTTTTCTTGTGGATCTTATTCTCAAATTTTCCTTGTTTTGCTTTCCTTTGAATTTTTTATTGATAAAATCTTCCAGTATCTTTTTTGTTGCTCCATTTTCTTTCTTAGCAACTTAATTATTAATATAAGTTGTTCCATATGCCCCTAGAATGATTTAACTATGAATGAAAGCTGATACATATTTTTTAATAGAAAATAGCTATGTCAGTTGTAAGGTTAGAGTGCACATTCATTAGGGTCACGAATCATTCACCATCCCACATATGCATTCATGCAAAACTGATAATGGAGTGTTGATCAATTTCAAATGATAGGGAAGGAAATTCATTGCACACACTAAGCTAATACTTGATAGTTCTGATGATTCATGTACTTCTGATCTTTGGGCATTTGTTATTTGGCTTATGTGCTAATATATATGTTTGCGAGTTTGTGATATGTTTCAGGTTGGGTTCTTACTAAAATGCTCAAGAGCATTTGACAAATAGAGTCGCCATTTGTTGTGGTTGATCCACAACACACCCCAAAATTGGGGACCCACCTTTTTGCAGGCTTGCAGAGAAGAATCTCGGTGACCCAGATGCTAAAATTGAAGAAAAGAGAAAAAGTGCCTAAGTGTTGAAGGGTGTCGCGAAATCGTGACATGTCACGAAATCGCGACTGGTCGCGCCATCGCTGCCGAAAACAGGAAAGTTGTCGCGAAATCGCGACATGTAGCCCCATCGCTGCCGAAGAGGAAAGACGTCGCGATTTCGCGATCGATTGCAGCAAAGGTGTACGAAACAGGAAATGGTAGCGAAATCGCGACATGTTTCGGAGAAGTGACCCGGACGGAGAAAATGGTCGCGATTTCGCGACGTGTTTTGAGAAAACTGTACGGACGGAGAAAATGGTCGCGATATCGCGACAGGTTTTGCCAAGGCGTACGAAAGAAAAAAGTGGTCACGATTTCGTGACCTATTTCGACGAAGAAGACTCAAAGTTCAAAACGGTAGCGATTTCGCTACGCCTCACGAAAAGAAGACTCAAAGTTTGAACGGTAGCGATATCGCTACAAATTTCGTGAAGGCAAGCCCAAGGTCAAAGTGGTAGCGATATCGCTACCATTTCATGAAGGCAATCCCAAGGTCAAAGTGGTAGCGATATCGCTACCATTTCATGAAAAGAAATCCCAAAGTCAAAGTGGTAGCGATATCGCTACCATTTCATGAAGAGGCAAGCCCAAGGTCATAGTGGTAGCGATATCGCTACCATTTCATGAAAAGAAAGGCTCAAAGTCAAAGTGGTAGCGATATCGCTACCATTTCATGAAAGGCAAGCTCGAAGTCAGAGTGGTAGCGATATCGCTACCATTCGGGAAAGCAGGCTTAAGTTAAAAAGTGGTAGCGATATCGCTACCATTTCATGAAGAGGAAGCTTAAGGTAAAAGTGGTAGCGATATCGCTACGAGGAGCTGCCAAAGACATTCGGCCGGAAGGAGTGTAGCGATATCGCGACATGTCATGATTTCGCGACATGTCGCGTTATCGCGGCTAAGAAGCTGAACAGGCGGCATGCAGTTTTTGTCGGGTTTTTGCAGAGTGGCGTTACAGAAGGCGCAGAGAGCGTGTGACACGTGGCATGCAGGTGTCAGGTCTGCAGGAGCGTTACATGCAACGAAGGATTTTGGGCGTTTTGGCATCCAGTATGAATTAAAAGTAAGGAAAAAGCGAGAATTTGAAAGGTCATTTGCAGGAAGATGAAATGAAGCGACAAAGGGAATCGAAGAGCCATTGCAGTACTATAAAACCAAAAATGCAGATTGAAGGAAGGGTTGGAAATTGCCGATTACAGAGTTGCAGAGACAAGAGCTTCGTGCTATTCTGGGCCTGTACTTGGGCAATTTCCTTCATTGTTCTGGAACTTTTATGCCCTGGAACATTTTTTGAGTGTAATTGAGTTATCATTTAATATAAAATACAGAAAGTTGGCATCTCATTGATGAGAAAGAAGGAGTCACTTTTGCATACATGATTTTAATGTCTATCTTTCCCTTCCAGATTTCTTAGGCTTTTAGGTGAAGTTTAATGCAAGATCTCTTGGTTGCTTCATGCGAACGCTTGAATCTGGAATTACAGTAGAAACCCTCGAGACCCGCACCTAGCCTATTTGGATTGTGTGAATGTGCAGGTTCATTAGGTTAGGTTGTATGTAGAAAGCCTCAGTATCTTCGGTTTCATCTAATTAATGACAACTTTACGATTGTAATTTATTCTTATTTTTATTTATTTTGTTTTGCTTTTCAAACCCGTACTTTGTTTTCAGCAGTTTAATTATTGTATTCAAATAAAAAAGCTGAAAATCCATCGAAACTAAAGGTGAAAACAGATTTTATTCATTTTGAGTCCACTAAAAATTCAAGGTTAATAAACCATAGTGCCCCTTGTTAACATCCATTTGCAAACCCTAAGGTGTTCCTAGCATTTTATTTTAACAGCATCATTGGTAATCAAAAATCAGCATAACAGGAACCTTGGAGAAATTGTTTTTTCTTTGCAAGCAGAGGATTTAGGACTCGGATCCTACAGGAGAGTGTGCTTTCACAATCGGGTGAAAACACCACTCAACAGATTGGCGCTAGAAGGAGGGCCCGAATCGGTTTATCTATTTCAATTTTTATATCTGAATATTTTGTTTTTGATTTAATTCTGAAATTATTTACGGCTAAACTGCAACACTGTTTTTGTGTTTGTTGCAGGTTTTCTTCGAACTAGCCGAGGGTTTCCTCGAGCAAGTTTGGACCCACCACGCCGTATTGCGACCGGGTCTCAAACAACCGGAGAAACCATTTTTCACGACCTTACTTGGTACTTCCAAGGGTAAAGCCAAGCAAGTCGTAAGCACACCAATCGCAAAAGGCCTATTTTCTCCAGGAACGTCGAGTGGACCTACGCCAATAATATCCTTTGCCCCTAGTGTGCCTATAGTTAGTAATATTTCTACTGCTATTGTAGGTCTGTCTACATCAATTCTGAGTCAAATGGCTCAAGCTCCAGCGGCTCCTTGGTATGGAGCTAACAATACTCCTTTGAATATTGTCGGGGATATCCATGAAATCCCCAAGAACATTGAAATATTTCTGCCTAAATACAAGCCGAGATGGCCTAAGAACAATGCAGAGAACATATCCAAGCCTATAGGGATGTTTTAATTAGGCTGCAAGTTCAGCATGAAGATGTAGCTCTGTAGACTTTTTCCCATGAGCTTGGATCCAATAGCATATGAATGGTATATATGCTTGCCAATTGGTTCAATCACCTCTTGGACACAAATGGAAAATGCCTTTGTCAATCAATTTAGGTCACCCTTAGATCCCGCAACTATTTACAATCAGTTTATTACATGCAAACGGGGCCAAGGGGAACCAATCCGAATGTTTAATCAGAGATTCCAAAAGAACTATAACAGAGCAATTAGACATTTTGCCATCGATCCTGCAGTGGCTTTGCAGATATATTTTGGGGCATTGGACCCCATGACAGCCATGTTTGCAAGGCGTAATCCTCAGGTCACCATGTCGGCTTTGGCCTATAATGAAGCCATGACTATTGAGCAGCAATTGACACCGCAAGGCTACGGGTTTACCCAGATGCCTATGATGGGACAGTGTGCTCCATATGGTCAAGCTCCCCAGGCAAATCAACTCATGGCACCACAAATGCCAAGTTTGAATGCCTTCCCATACCAGCAGCCGTATCCACCAGCACCCGCATATGCACCCATTCCAATCCAACCAATCACAGCCATTCCACCTGTTCCTGCATTTTTGCAGAACAGTCAATCAACTACGCAGGAAACTAGTCAAGTCAATCCTCAAGCCATAGTTCCTGTTCCGAATCCAATCCCAATTCAAGGTATCAATCCATATGGGAATCCAATTCCTCAGAACCCCACCCAAATGTGGAATCAAGACCCCATCAATTATGCAAATCCAATGGGGGTTAACAACAATGTGGTTCCATCGAAGGATGTTTTTTCGGAAGTCGAAGAGCTCAAGAAACTAGTGCATAAACTAAGTAATGACAGGGTTCAACAGTAGAAGCATGAGTCCCATGCCCCTCACCCAAGTCAGAATTTTAACAATAGAGGGAGGCACTGGAACACTAAGCCAAACAATGGGGGAGTTCCTGCTCCCATTGCTAATCAATTAGATGCTTCTACAGGCCCTAGCCAATCCAATTCTCTTTTGAATCTTTCAGATTTGGCATGGGAAAGGGGGTGCAGGTTACATAACACAAAAGAACACAATGAGAGGAATTGTCCTGAGATTGCTAGATACACTCATTGTCTTCAGGCACAAGTTGATGATTTGGAACTAGTATCAAATGAGGATCCATCGTATCATCAAGATGAAAATATTATGGTGATGGAAACAGTATATCACCAAGAGGGTGAAAGCGAGGAGGAAGAAGATGAAGTTTTGGAACAGGAGGTGCAAGCTTTTCGAGATTTCAGAAAGGGGACTCATGGGTACCATTTGAGGAGTAAATCTAAAGCCCCTAAAACCTCATCAACACCTCCAAACAATTCTATTCTTCCTCCAGATACAAAGGCAAGTAACAACCCTCCCCCTCCACTCGGAAGAGAAATGTCCAATGACGTCCAGAAGACAGTCAAATTCGAAAAACCAAATTATGACGTGGTGGAGGATATGAAGAAGTCCAAATCTAGCCTTTCATTCTTGGACGCAGCTAAATTGCCTGGTCAAAAGGAGGCGTTGATAAGAGCTTTGAACTCACCTGATCCGATGTGGAAGGAAAAAAGAGCTGAATCCCATCTGATTTTGCGAAAGGAGAGAAGGGATGTCCCGCCATTCTTATTGACTCCGAGAATTGCGGGTAAGAACTTGCATAATTGTTTGGTGGACACGGGAGCCACGAGCAACCTCATGCCTACGGAGATATGCAAAATGCTGGGTCTACAACCGGTTTCATCCAAATGCACGGTCTTGCAATTGGACCGTTCAAAGGTAAATGTAGTAGGGACCTTATATGATGTCAAGATTCAATTGAATTCTGAACCCAGGGTTCAGCAGGTTGTAGACATTTTGGTGGTTAACATCCCAAGTAGGTATGGAATGTTACTTGCGAGAGATTGGATGAAAATGTTGAATGGCTATTTTGCAACAGACTGCTCGCATATGTGGCTGCCATGGAAGGGCATTGCTAACCAAATCAGAGTGGAAAACGAACCGAGGCTTAAGGAGATTATAACGGATTTTAACAAGCCGAATGAGGTTCAGTTTTCTGAGCCAGACCTAGGGGTCTATGCTCTTGATGTTGAGAAAGCTGCTGATGAGCTTAAAGAAGAAGTGTGTCATGGTGGTTCTTCTGAGGAAAAGGATTACACGTGGTTGCTCAAGTTTGATGGATCAAAGTCTAGACAGGGAGCAGGAGCTGGAGTCGAGCTCACTGGTCCAGGAGGTAAACCATTATTGGCTGCCTCATGATCGCAATTTCCTTGCACAAACAATGTGGCGAGTATGAAGCATTGATCTATGGTTTACATCTAGCATTGAGCAAACGTGTTAAATGCTTGAAGTTTTTTGGAGATTCTGAGTTGGTTGTCAAGCAAATCAAAGGACGATATACATGCCGCGACAAAAGACTGAGCCTTTATAGGACTAGGGTTATGGACCTCATGGAGGAGTTTGATGCATTCAACATAGCCCTTATTTCTAGGAGAGGAAATCGAATAGCAGACTCTCTTGCAGTCGTCGCGGGCATGTTAAACCCGGTGGATATAAAAAGATGTAAAAAGTTTTCCATTGAGCTGGTTCCTTGTCCATCAATACCTGATAATGTGAAGAATTTCCAGGTTTTTGAATGTGACAGGCACATCTTCAAGTTTGTCACAAACTCGGGTATTTTTGAAAATCAGGTGATCGATGAGGAACAAAGGTGGCAGGATGAAACAGAAGAAAGTGAAACTGCGTATCAATCCAACAAAATTCCTAAAGACGTGGTTTCATTAGAAAAGATGTTCGACATGGAATGCAAGAACAAGAAAAGAAAAAGAGTCCCACTCCCCAAAGATGCATGCGATTCAATTAATCTAGGGAGTGCCAGACAATCCAAAGGAGGTGTACATAGCAAAGGCATGTACAGAGGAAGAAAGGAGCAATATAATACAGGCTTTGAAGCATTACATAGATTGTATTGCTTGGAACTACAATGAGCTGAAGACTTACAACCAGAACATTATCACACATACCATCCCTTTGAAGCCAGACTCCAAGCCTTTTAGGCAAAGACAGCGAGTTGTTAACCCGCTATTGGAGCCTTTGATCGAAAAGGAGGTTAAAATATTATTGGAAGCGAAAATCATTTTTCCTGTTAGGCACTCAACCTGGGTGGCCAACCTCGTTCCAGTGAGAAAAAAGAGTGGAGAGATTAGGTTGTGCATAGATTTTCGAAATCTTAATAAAGCCTCTCAAAAAGATAATTATCCATTACCATCAATCGATGAAATTCTGCAAATGGTAAATGGATCTGAAATGATGTCCTTTCTCGATGGATATTATGGGTACAACCAAGTTCTTATACATCCAGATGACAGGATGAAAACAGCCTTCACTACCAAGTGGGGGACATTTGCATATAAGAGAATGTCGTTCGGACTGTTAAACGCTGGTGCAACTTTTCAACGCGCCATGGATTACGCATTCAAAGGGCTAATAGGCAAATGCATCATCGTGTATGTGGATGATATCCCGCTTTTCTCGAAGAAGAGAGAGGATCATGTTAAAGATTTGAAGAAAGTGCTTCAAAGATGCCAGAGAACATGGAATTTCCTTAAATCCCAAAAAGTGCATTTTCGAAGTAACAGAAGGGAAATTGTTGGGTCACATCATTTCAAAAGAGGGCATATCCATCGACCCAGAAAGGATACAAGCTATCCAAAACCTACCTCTCCCGAGCAGTAAAAAGAACTGAGATCTTTCTTTGGGCAAGTCAATTTTGTGAGGAAGTTTATCTCTAGCTTTGCTGAGATAGCCAAACCTCTGAACCAGATGCTCAAGAAATATGTGGATGTAAAATGGAACGAGGAAAGTAGAGTGGCTTTCCAGAATATCAAAGATGCCATTTCCAGAGCCCCTGTCCTTATAAGCCCAGATTACTCCAAGCCTTTTTATATTTACGCTTTTGCATCAGAACACTCCTTTGCGAGTGTCTTAACCCAAAAAGGTGAGGATAGTGCCGAAAAACCCATTGCATTTTTAAGTGCCCCCTTGAAAGACGCTCAATTAAGGTATTCAATCCTTGATAAGCAAATGTACGCACTTTTTAAAACTGTGAAAAAATTTAGGCACTACATCGTGCACAGCAGAATTATCGCCATCGTGCCCGATTCTGCTGTCAAGACCATGTTTTTACAGAATGAACTAGGTGAGAAGAGAGGAAAATGGATTTCAACCATCCAAGAATTTGATCTCGAAATCCAACCAATGAAACTAGTTCGAGGACAAGGACTGGCAAAGGCGATCGCAGAAAATAATCCGCAAATAACAGGTCAATGCTCAAATACATAATACATGGCTAAGGACGATTGGTATGTTGATATTGTGCAATTTTTATTGACTGGTAAGTGTCCTTCTAATCTGAATTCAACACAGAGAAGAGATTTAAGGCTTAAGTCTATTAACTATCTAATAAAATCTGGTGTGCTTTACGGGAAGAATCATGAAGGCATCTACCTGAGGTGCTTGAACAAAGAAGAAGTCTGCCGGGGTGTTGCAGGAATTTCACGGGAAACATGGAACTGGTCATGGTGCAGCCAATGCTACAGCACATCAAATCCTGAGAGCAGGATACTATTGGCCACATATTTTCAAGGATGCGCATACCCATGTACGATCTTGTCACATCTGTCAAGTGGCTGCAAATAGAGAAAGAAATGCAGCCATGCCGTTGCAGCCTGTAGTCGAAATGAGACCGTTTGCATAGTGGGGACTAGATTTCATTGGGGTTATTAACCCAAATTCTTCTGATTCTCACAAATTCATTTTGACAGCTACAGACTATTGTACAAGGTGGACAGAGGCGATTCCTACTAAACATGCCACCACATATGTTGTGATTAAATTTCTTGAGGATCAAATTATAACAAGATTTGGAATGCCCGACTCTATTGTCAGTGACAATGGTAAAGCTTTTATTTCTACACAATTTGCAGATTGGGCATATGATAACAAAGTGAGCTTAAAGTTTGCATCCAATTACTATCCTCAAGGAAATGGGTTGGCCGAGTCTTCAAATAAGAATTTGTTGAATACTATTAAGAAGTTGCTTGAAAAGAACCCTCGGGATTGGCACAGATCAACTAAAGTTTGCCCTTTGGGGAGATAGGACCAGAGTGAAAGAGTCCATAGGGAATACTCCCTATCATTTGGTCTATGGGCAAGACCCGATATTTCCAGCAAATTTGAAGTTGCAGACCTTACATTTCATACAAGAGTACTTGGGGACAGATGATCAAGTTGAAGCCAGGTTGAGCCAGTTGTTGCACCTTGATGAAAAGAGAGAAGAGGCCATGAATCACATGAATAAACACCAAGCAGTTGTCAAAAGGTGGTTTGACAGAAGGGCCAAAGTTAAATCATTCAGAATTTCAGATTTGGTATTACTATGGGACAAAAGACATGAGGAAAAAGGGAATCATCAAAAGTTTGATTGTCTTTGGTTGGGCCCATATCAGATTTCGAGAGATTCTTGGGAAGAATACCTTCGAGGCTAAAAACATTAGAAGGGGAAGATTTCATGCTACCGGTTAATGGGCAGATTTTAAAGCATTATTTTAGCCCTTAGGTTGTGAGACTTTGATATTATTCTTTTGGTTTTGGTGAAGGGTTTTCAGATTTTGTTTTTATTGTTTAGGATTGTTAGTTTAGTTAGGATTTTGATTATGGATTTGATTTCAATTGACATGTGTGTTAATTTTGATAAAAAAAATATAAATAAATAAATAATAATAATGAAGAATAAGAAAATTGAGATGTCAACTTATGCTTAAGGATTAGGAGAATATGAAATATTGGAATTGTCTTGTAAAAGCTCCACAAATAGCATAAAACATTTTTAAGTTATATTGTTTGACTTTGTGATACATGAAAGAGTCAGTTTTGCATGACAAATCATTTCATTTGCAATTCAAGAAATAATGCATTCATGTTCCATCCCACCTTACATACATCTCACCTTAGTTACATATGCATCTTAGGTACAAGCCATTAAAGTATGTCAAATCCTCTTAGGGTTGTGTTATAACATGTATGTAAGTAGCTCCTAAGGTTGGAAACTGAGTCTTGAGATATCTAGAACCAAGCACGTCTCATGCATTAAAAAGGATCTTGAGCAAAATGATCAAAACCTAACTTGGAGGAAAAGGTTGGGCGAAAGAAGTTTTTCATGTCTATCCTATTATGCAACATGATCCTTAAAACAGTGGTTTTGACCACTTCCATTAAGCTTAAAGCCTAAAATCAAAGTAGTAAGGATAGGGTTAAATCCTCATCGAACTTAGGTTGAGGATCCAATTCCCCAAAGCTTTGATTTGACCCACATGGAGTAGTAAGGATAGGGTATAAATTCTCATCTCGGTTGGTTGAGAATCTGATTCCCCAAAGCTCTTATGTCTCATTTCATAATCAGTCTTGGATTGTAAGGATCGTACTATTTGTCCTCTACAAGGGATGGGTAGTCATCCCCAAGGTCTAAGTAACAAAATTAATATTTTCCATTTACATCTAAAGTTTGGATTGTAAGGATCGTACTGCATGTCCCTAACCAGGATGGGTAGTCATCCCCAAGGTCTAAGAAGTAAAAAAATAAATAAATTTTTTTTTCCCATCTCATCTTTATTTTGGATTGTAAGGATCGTACTACTTGTCCTCTGCAAGGGATGGGTAGTCATCCCCAAGGTCCAAAGAAATGGAGATAAGTTTTGGATTGTGGGGTTAGATATGCCCATGCATGGCATCATGTCTTGCCTAAAAAACAAGACCACCGATTGTCTAGAGGGTTAGACTAGCATGACCATTTCTTCCATAACTGGTTTAATTATTTTGCTTAAAGTGAGGTAATGAACTCTAAATCAGAATAGTAAGGATAAGGTTAAACTCTCATCTCGGTTGGTTGGGAGTCTGATTCCCCAAAGTTCTGATTTCACATTCACTTGCACATGGGTTCTAGATAGTAGGGACTCATAACCAACTTTGGGATACAATAAGGTAATGAATTAGTGGATCCTAAGAGGGTTTGGCAATCTTGAATGCTTGTACATAGTAATAGAAGAAGTACCATGCCTTTTATGGAAGCAAATCTCCTTGCACATTCATTAGGGTACACAAATCATTCACCATCCCACATATGCATTCATGCAAAACTGATAATGGAATGTTGATCAATTTCAAACAATAGGGAATGAAAACACATTGCACACACTGAGCTAATACTTGATAGTTCTGATGATTCATGTACTTCTGATCTTTGGGCATTTGTTATTTGGCTTATGTGCTAATATATATGTTTGCGAGTTTGTGATATGTTTCAGGTTGGGTTCTTACTAAAATGCTCAAGAGCATTTGACAGCAGAGTCGCCATTTGTTGTGGTTGATCCACAACACACCCCAAAATTGGGGACCCACCTTTTTGCAGGCTTGCAGAGAAGAATCTCGGTGACCCAGATGCTAAAATTGAAGAAAAGAGAAAAAATGCCTAAGTGTTGAAAGGTGTCGCGAAATCGCGACTGGTCGCGCCATCGCTGCCGAAAATAGGAAAGTTGTCGCGAAATCGTGACATGTAGCTCCATCGCTGCCGAAGAGGAGAGAAGTAAATGAAAGTTGTCGCGAAATCGATTGCAAGAAAAGGTGTACGAAATAGGAAATGGTAGTGAAATCGTGACATGTTTTGGAGAAGTGACGCCGGACGGAGAAGGAATGGTCACGATTTCGCGACGTGTTTTGGGCAAAGCGTACGGATGAAGAAAATGGTCGCGATTTCGCGACGTGTTTTGAAAGGCGTACGAAAGAAAAAAGTGGTCGCGATTTCGCGACGTGTTTTGACGAAGAAGACTAAAGAAAATGGTAGCGATTTCGCTACGTTACGTGAAAGAAGATAAAGTAATGGTAGCGATATCGCGACAAATTTCGTGAAGGAAGCCAAGGTAAAAATGGTAGCGATATCGCTACGGATTTTGAAGGAAGACAAGGTAAAAGCGGTAGCGATATCGCTACGATTTCATGAAAAGAAAGCTCAAAGTCAAAGTGGTAGCGATATCGCTACCATTTCATGAAGAGGAAGCTTAAGGTCAAAGTGGTAGCGATATCGCTACCATTTCATGAAAAGAAAGCCCAAAGTCAAAGTGGTAGCGATATCGCTACCATTTCATGAAAGGCAAGCTCAAAGTCAAAGTGGTAGCGATATCGCTACCATTTCGGGAAAATTAGGCTTAGGTAAAAAGTGGTAGCGATATCGCTACCATTTCATGAAGAGGAAGCTTAAGGTAAAAGTGGTAGCGATATCGCTACGAGGAGCTGCCAAAGACATACGGCCGGAAGGAGTGTAGCGATATCGCGACATGTCACGATTTCGCGACATGTCGCGTTATCGCGGCTAAGAAGCTGAACAGGCGGCATGTAGTTTTTGTCGGGTTTTTCTCAGAGTGGCGTTACAAAAGGCGCAGAGAGCGTGTGACACGTGGCATGCAAGTGTCGGGTCTGTAGGAGCGTTACATGCAGTGAAGGATTTTGGGCGTTTTGGCATTAAACATGGGATAAAGGCAAGGAAAAGGCGGGAATTTGAAGGGTCATTTGCAGGAAGACGAAATGAAGCGACAAGGGAGAATCGAAGAGCCACGAGAGATACTATAAAACCAGAATGCGCAGATTGAAGGAAGGGTTGGAAATTGCCGATTACAGAGTTGCAGAGACAAGAGCTTCGTGCTATTCTGGGCCTGTACTTGGGCAATTTCCTTCATTGTTCTGGAACTTTTATGCCCTGGAACATTTTTTGAGTGTAATTGAGTTATCATTTAATATAAAATACAGAAAGTTGGCATCTCATTGATGAGAAAGAAGGAGTCACTTTTGCATACATGATTTTAATGTCTATCTTTCCCTTCCAGATTTCTTAGGCTTTTAGGTGAAGTTTAATGCAAGATCTCTTGGTTGCTTCATGCGAACGCTTGAATCTGGAATTACAGTAGAAACCCTCGAGACCCGCACCTAGCCTATTTGGATTGTGTGAATGTGCAGGTTCATTAGGTTAGGTTGTATGTAGAAAGCCTCAGTATCTTCGGTTTCATCTAATTAATGACAGCTTTCTGACTGTAATTTATTCTTATTTTTATTTATTTTGTTTTGCTTTTCAAACCCGTACTTTGTTTTCAGCAGTTTAATTACTGTATTCAAATAAAAAAGCTGAAAATCCATCGGAACTAAAGGTGAAAACAGATTTTATTCATTTTGAGTCCACTGAAAATTCAAGGTTAATAAACCATAGTGCCCCTTGTTAACATCCATTTGCAAACCCTAAGGTGTTCCTAGCATTTTATTTTAACAGCATCATTGGTAATCAAAAATCAGCATAACAGGAACCTTGGAGAAATTGTTTTTTCTTTGCAAGCAGAGGATTTAGGACTCGGATCCTACAGGAGAGTGTGCTTTCACAATCGGGTGAAAACACCACTCAACGAGCCCTATGACCTAGGAATCTTACAACCTAGGCTATGATACCAATTATAACAACCCAATCACATACACACTAGTTGTAATGATCTCTACTCACTTATAGGCTATACAAACAAGGAAAATGGTTTGACATGGATAAAAATTTTCACTTTATAATGTTTATTTTGCACCTATTAGTAATCAGTACATAGCACTGAGTACCACATTTAGAAATTTAACCACTCTAGTCAGCCTCCCAAGTGGTCGAGATTGGTCAGGTCCCATAGAAGGTGCCTTTAGTGATTCTATCCATATCACTCTCTTTTTTATTGAATCCAGATTCATGGCGTGGGTTATCCTATAGGGCCCATAAAACCTAGAGAGCGGACGCATAACTCCCTTCCTTAACATGTTAAGTGGAACTTTGAGTGTATATTAACTCACCTATTTCCAAACATGTAAGGTTAATAGCGTAGATGCTATGGTGTTTAATTGGTTACCATGCATCTAGATTAATATTTAGCACCATGGGCAATTAAGGTCATGTCATTAACATGGCTCCGATCATGGTTTCCTTGACAAAATTGCAAATATTATGGTGGATTTCTCATACCATACCATCATGGAATATTATCTTGGAGATATAGTCCTACCACCAAGATACACTAACTGTGGATTCTTATCTTGGAGTCATGTTTCTCCCATCAAGATTTCCTATTTGATAATCTCATACAAGGGCCACCACCGTACTACTCATACAATGACCTGGATGGACATCCCATACCACCTTATCTTTAGCGATCGTTCTCAAAGACTTCGTAAGTTGCATACATGTAAATTAACAGTATTGGATGACTTTTATTTATTCATCCTCTATGATAATTTAGTTAATTCTACTCTTTAGGATTAAGGTTTTACTCTCTTTAATGATAAACCAATGGTGTTTTCCTATTTTTTCTCATAAAAGACCTTTTAATCTATGAAGATAAATAATCTCTTCATTTAAATAATTTTTTTATATCAATTAAACCATCTATTAGAACAACTCTTTAAAATAAATCATTTTAATAAGTAAAAGAACAATTCTTTTAAAATAAGTAACAATATTTCATGACCCTCCCTTGGAAGAATTTTTCAATAGACAAACTCATGATTGACTATGTTATATTTGGATGGAATGTTGACTGGGATATGTTTAGTTTCTATATAATATTTGCTAAATAGAAATGATATTATATCAAGTTGATGAAATGCTTGGTTATTTCATGTTAAGATTTAGAAATATATACTCATTATTTGAAAGAAAAAGATGTTGCTAACATAATTGCACTTGTGCAGGTCACTCGTATATAGAACAACTTAAGAGCGGTCTGAATAATGGATCTTTCATATAATTGCTCACCATGTATTGGATAAGGAAATATTCCAATTAAAAATAAAGCTTATTATTTTAATTATCTTAGCTTTGGATAAAGCTTTAATTAATGTAAAATGGATATATTCATTTAAAGTTGTGTACATTCTGGTAAGTAGTGATTGTTTATTTTCTTAAATCAAGGAAACATCACATGTTGGATGTCTTTATTCACTTAAAAAAAATCATGGATTCTCATAGGGCAATTGAACTCATTGTGGGGGACACGTTGCTAAAGATCGAGGATCTTGTTATTACTCGACGATCTCTCTAGAAGGATGTCAAAAAGGTTTATGAGTGATTTTCAATAGAAGTAATGAATGAAACTAGTTGGTTGGCCATACTCCTTCGTGATTGAAAGGAGAGGAGAGAACGTCCAAGAAGAAGTAGGGGAGTAACTTCGATGGAAAAGGAGGAAAAGGGTAGGAATTCAAATAGCATAAGGAGTTTGAAGTGGAGAGAGAGAACAAGGGGATGATTCAAAGCGTTTTGGCGAGGTATTATTAAGAAGGATAATTGTTGGAATGACGAAGAGTGGAACTCTACATCAAAATACTTACTCGGGCTGAAACGATAAGAGCACCATGCTTTTGATAGTATTTTATCTTTAGAAGACATAATGATTTCGATAATTTGAATTGCTTGAGAAATTAAACTTTTGTTGTTGAGTGTTGGCTTTCATGCATTGTAAGTTGAGATAGTTGTCTTAGTCTTCGTTGTGAGCATAAGTGGGAGTTAATTTTTGGATTAACAATTTGGTTTTGCTGAGAGTAGATTCTAAGAGTTTGGTGCACTTTTATAAGGAAGAGTGGATTGTCAAGAGTTTTTATCTTGATCCAATCCCCACTTTCCATTATTGTTT
The DNA here is from genome assembly GCA_028583015.1 of Wollemia nobilis. Classification (NCBI taxonomy): domain Eukaryota; kingdom Viridiplantae; phylum Streptophyta; class Pinopsida; order Araucariales; family Araucariaceae; genus Wollemia; species Wollemia nobilis. The sequence goes on along the minus strand of JAQPPZ010001805.1, from coordinate 561,791 downwards.
TTAGTGGTTGCAACTCCATGAATTCAACAATGGTATGTGGTTATTGATCTCATGAATTTGTAAAATCATGCCTTCCAAAATAATCCATATTTAACTACTTTAGATCCTAGCTTTAGAGCCTACCACACCAGGGACCCATTACCATTTAAAGAGAAATGACTCACCTCATTTAGGTTCACCCATACCAAATATTTACTAGTTAAAACTCTGCTAAATAAAGAAGTTGGCTAAGAGATCCACCTCTAGTAAAGCTTTACATCCAAAGCTTTATTATTTAGATCTGATATACTCATGCCCAAACCTTCCTTTACCTTGGGTTGGCTTACTTTATCATAGCCTACTAATGCCCATTTCCTCTCTCATTTTGGTCCCTCCCATAAAAAATTTCTAGTCATCTTGTCCAACTCTTTCCATATGGTGTGTGGGACAACAATGATAGAAAATTTGTAGATTGACATGGCCTAAATGACTAACTACAAAAAGTTAATCTAACCCCAAAGGTTATCCATTTGTAAGACCAATGGTTAATTCTTTTTTTTATGCAATCCAAAATATTCCTCCAGACAACTATCTTCAATATTTTAAAATGTAAAGGGACCCCCAAATAGACCATTGGGAGAGAAGTCCTCATGAATCCCAAGATCTCTAAAATTTTATCTTGAAGCCTTTGGTCAGCATTTAAGAAGACCACTTTGGATTTTTTTATCATTGATGACTTGGTTTGTGGCCCAAAGATAAACATTAAGAGTATCTTTGATCACTCTTGCTTCCTTGAGGATTTTTTTATAATATTACATTTTAAATTTTGTTTTAGATTTTAATCAATTTTAATTAAGAATGAAAATAAGTGAAAAAATATATTGACAGTCTTGTAAATTAATAATAGCACATCAAAATCAATAGAGAAGACATAGAAGGACATAAACAATATACCAACAAATAATTTAATTTGCAACATATATGGGCATAAATTTATAGGTACCTTGACAAGGGCAATAGACCACTTACTTTCTATCAATAATGATGAGGAAGGTGGTGTTTAAAGGTGTAAAAGTATTCCTAAGATGAAAGAAATTACTAAGAAAAATAACAAACAACCAAAATAAAACAAAGACAAATAAATAGTTAAGAAACTCATAATTGGAGATAAGATGTCAAGGTTCCCTTCTATTCACATTTCAACATTTTCAAATGTTAGCTCAAAAAGATCAAGTGAAATTGCAACATTAAATAATTTATGGAAACCTTAGGAAAAATAACAGGTTGATGGTGTAATGCCTAACATATTTTAGGCATGTGCAATTCCATATATTGTGGTTGAAAATCTATATTTCATCAACTATATAAAAGGGTTGTTGGTTTGGTAAAAAGCATGAACTTCCTAATTCATAAAAATTGAGTACCCCCCTTCTTCAAAGGTCAAAGGAAAAAGTAACAAATAGAGTTGATTGAATTGATAAAACTTGTACATAGATAGGTTGCACTACCATTAGCTATGGCTAATCAAATATGGCTCACAAACCCTTAATCAATGTATTGGTTATGTGTCTTCAAGGTTTAATGTTCTTAAAAGTCATTGATAAGTGAATGTCATAAAACATCACAATATATTTTCAGAATTTTGGAGGAAGAAATACTTGAAGTTGGAGAAGAAAATGTAGTACAAGTTGTGATAGATAATGCCACAAATTGTGTGGGTGTTGGAAGGATGACTATGAAGGTTCCCCATAATCTATTGGACACCATGTGCATACATTGTACTAATTTGCTACTTCATGATCTCCAAAAGATCCCATGGATTGATCAAGCAATTAAATGGGGAAAAAAAAATTAATGGTTAACCATCACCTTACATTGAGTGTATACAAAAAACATTCATCAAGAGAATTCTTGAGGCCTTGTGATACAAGATTTATCACATTTTACATCACTTTAAAAAAGTGTTTGAAGAAATAAATAATAAGAAGTATTGTTTGTAGTGTTGAATGGGAAATATCTCCTCTTTCAAAAAGGACCTAAAGGCAAGCATGGAGAATCAATCATTTTGGAAACTATCTTTTGGAAATTTTTTGCAAAATTTTTAAAACTACGTGAGCCAATTGTTGAGATGCTTCAAAAATTTGATAGTGATAAACCTTCTATGGGCTTTGTTTATGGAGGTATGAGTCACTGCAAGGAAGCAATTATAAAGGCAATTGATAATATTGAAGCTTATTACAAACAAATATGGGATATAGATGATTATAGGTGGAAGATATTATATAATTTTGTGTGTATTGTTCCATGTTAATTATACCTAATATTATTCAATTAAAAACAATAAATGACATAGATGTGATAGGTGGACTTTATGATGCCAATGAAAAATTAAATCCAAATGCAATTGTTGTGAAGAAATTAAGAGGGAATCTCAAAGCATATATATTATAAGAAAGGATATTTGGAACTTCTACATCAAATAAATATAGAGCAAATAATCTTCTAGGAGTATGGTGGGATTTTTATGGGGTAAAGGTACCTAGGTTATAACATATTTCAATCTAGGTTATGAGTTAATTTTCAAGTGCATCATCATATGAATTAAATTGAAGTAGATTTGAGCACATCCACTCCAAAAAGAGAAATGGACTATTATTTGGATGATTGGGTGATCTTGTCTATGTTTGAAGCAACTTGAGATTGGCAGCAAGCAATATGGTCAAAAATTTAAAAAAAAAATAGATTCTTTGTCATTTGAACCTATTCCATATGAATTATAAACCAAATAAATGAGGATCTTGGACCTAAATATGACAACAATAAACATGATTATGTAAGCCCTCCATGTGTTATTGATGACTTGAAGCTTGTTGTTGTTACAAGTGGGTATTAAGAAGTGGAGCAACAAGTTTGAAACTTATGTTACAATATTTTTTGTTGTAAGTTTTGAATCTTCAAATAATTATAGACTCTAGTACATGTTTGATTTTGAGACTGTCATTATTGTCATTGATTATTGTTCTATTTCATCAATGTTTTGGTTTATAAGCTTGTTTAACATTTTATGCCAAGTCCACTATTATATGTTTCAATTTTGTCTACAAAGCTTTCAATATATTCTTATGCAAAACAAGTTATACATATTTTCAAACTTGTCTTAAGTTGTTTGATTATATATATATTGATTTATTTTTGGTCATTTTTGTTTTTGTTTAAATATATGAAATTTGAACATTTTTTGTATATTTTACCATGTCAACATTTTTATCGAATTTTGTGTTGAACTTAATTTATTTTCCTACTAAATGGCACATGTTGACTCATCATAGATAGATCATTCATCTAAAACAAAAACAAAATAATATAATTAGGATTGTAAAGCAATACATGTGTTTTATTCTCATGAAGGGGGCATCTACTTTCTAAATATAAAGGCTATAAAAATAATTTATAAATATCTAGGGAAAAATGTCACATAATCTACTAAATACTTTTTTATTAAATTATAAACATTGTCTTGAACTTCTTTATTTACTTGAGAAATGTGTAATATGACCTTATTGGTCAAGGCCAAAATTGTATGATGTAATCACGTGTAAAGTCTATTGGTAATCATTATGCAATGTATTCTATTATAATTTGATGTAATTAGCTCAATATGCATTGGTTAAGTATGATAGATGTTAAGTTTACCATTCTTTATTTCTCATGTATAATAGACAAGGGTTTAGTAACTTGTGATTAACCTTTATGCATAAATACCCCACAACTACTTGATCCATTGTATCAATTGATATCATTTGATGATAGTTTTTGGTGCTCAAAGGCACCCATCCATTTATATTTATTTCTCTTTTTTAGTATAATTACTTATATAATATTTGATTCAATGTATTGCTTTTGTTTTTTTTTAGAAAAAATATTATGAAATTTGACATGGTACCAAAGCATGTATGGAGCATCATTATTTGGTCACATACGAATTTTTGTCAAAGCCTCTTATTATTCATTTGAATAATAGGGATAAGTGTATCTCACTATTTAATAATCTATTTTTAGCATAATAATTTGTGGAGAAACTAAACAATTCATGTCTATTATCTTGGTGTATGTATTCTTATGAGCATAAAATAAATTGTCTCCTATATTTTTTGGCCTCCATATTTATATTATATGTAGACATTAGGGCATAATTTTTTATGATTTGGTCAAAGGACATTTTCTTTGTACCCTCTCATTATAATGTTTTCATAAACAAGTTTGATGACGAAATATTTATCAGTGCCAATATTAATTTGGAATACTTGTTGTGGATAAAATAAAATTTTACCCTTTGGAGGACATGGACGGAAAATATCTAAGGAGCTTCCTCCATGAATCCTTCCTCATGTGAGGTTGGTATCATGTTTGAACCATCGTGTTGTGTTTTCACACCATGCATGGGTACCAACATGTTCTTTTAAGTGTGCCCTAAGCATGTCCATTTTCTTACATGGCAAGGAGGATTTTGTCTTATCCATGTAGTGTGACACTACCAACCAAAGGAAAGTCATTATGGAATTTGCATGTAGTAGGTCACATGCTCAAATTGCAACCATCCTTTTTATGTTTGTTCAAATAATGCGTCTTCTTATCAACATATATTTTTCATCAATTACATTAGTGGAAAGACATGGTTTAAGGAATTGATGTGGTGTTTAAAGAGTGTATCATGGAGAGTTAGAAACCATAGGTTGTGGGTTTGAGTCTTTTGCTCTACTAGACTTTCATTTCACTTACCTTAATGAATATAGGAAAGCATGTGGATTTTGCTTCTCCTTTTGGTTCTCAATGCATGGTGAAAGTGCCTAGCTAGTGCTTCCTATGTAAGGTGTTGGCTACTCAAGGACCATGAGTTAGAATCCTTTTGGTTCTCATTGCATATTATGGATGGTTGTTTAGAATTATCGATGTAAAATTTTGTTAACCAAGGGATGGATCAGATTCCCACCACCTTCATCTCTTACTTGATATGTACTCCTCACAATCCAAGGGGCATTATGTGATTGCCATTTGAGCATAGGTAGACAAGTGGATGCATAGAGGCAGAAAACCCTCTACCATTGTGTGATAGGTTATGAATTCTTGTTAGTTTTAATTTTCATAAGATTTGGATGAATTTATTTATTTATTTATTATTATTATAAAGGCCATAACAGTAACTTTTGCATATGGAAGCATTTAGGCCTTTTTTGAGATTAAATATTTTTCAATCTTTTTGCATTAGTGACGTCACTTTAAGAATCTATTGTCATGTTGAGGATTCCTTTTGTATAAAATGGATCCCTAACTTATCTTACTTACTTAGTTGGTGAAGCTACAATTTTTGGTTCATTTATATGAATTGTCTTCTAAGGAGTAAGAATCTTTGTTGCATATTTAAGAGAAATATACAAGAAATCTTGATGAAGTACTTCTAAGAAACACTATGCCTATTTTCAATGTTGGAAAAACTAGATATAATTTTTCATAATAGAGAGATAACTATCCCCATCAGGGTGTGGAATGCATTAAAGTATTTATTTGGAAATTTAATGCTACAAAAGTCAACGAATAGGAAATGGGACTTTCTTCTCTCAAAATTTTAGAACTTAATGACATTAAGGCAAAAATATTTACTTCAAGGCACTAAGGGAAAGGATAGCATATTCATGAGGCGTGACAAATATAGATGATGTATGTGTTTAAAATGCTCTAGCAAAACTTACTCTTCCATTTCAGATTATAGCAATAGTGATTTTATTTGGTTACTTTGAGAGTTGAAACAATTCTTTCTATTTATCTTGATGCTCTTTTCTCTCTGCTTGTTCTCTTTTAAGTTGCTTTGAAGAATTATGGATTATTTTCTTAGATTCAGACTAATGCAAAGGACTTCATAGTTGTGGAATTTATGACTCATCTCCTTAAGGTCAAATTCTTTAAAGAAATTAAACCCTAAATGAGGAGACTACAAGAGGGAAGGACATTCTACAAAATTTTGTTTGATGAGGTTAAAGAAAATTGAAACAAAGTATAAAGAGTTACGAATTAGACTTCTAGATGATAAGGGATATTCATATGATTCCTTCAAATTTTAGAGTGAATCATCGCACTGTTGCATCCATTATGGGAGGAAGATGTTATGTCCAATAATGTATTTTCTTCTTGGCTCTCCTAGTTTACATTATGGGGGGAATTGAGAAATTTATAATATGACCTTATTGGCCAAGGTCAATATTGTATAATGTAATCATGTGTAAATCATGTAGGCAATCATTAGGTAATATATTCTATTATGATTTGGTGTGATTATCCATATTGTTATTGGTTAAACCATAGTTAAGGTTAACCATAAAAAAAAACCTTCTTAATGCTAGTGTTAATAGGTAAGTGTTTAGTAAGTTTTGATTAACATTTATGTCTTTATGTTATGTTGGTACGAGTTAATGTGATATTTAATTATTTATTGTTGAGGTTTAGATATTTAGTATAAATACTTATCAACTACCAACCCATTATATTGGTGTTATATCATTTGGTCATAGTGCTTGACACTCAAGCACACCTATCACTTTCTATGTATTGCTCTTTCTTTCCACTCTCTTTACTTCTTTTATAATATTTTTGTTAATGTGTTGCTTCTTTTCGTTTGTGAAAATTATTATGAAAGCTAACAACTACAACTCCACATTTGCATGAAATAATTCACATATCTATGGTTGAGGGTGCTTGGTTTATAATATAGTCTTCTCTTCCATCTTCCGCAAGATTAGATTCTTTTTGTGAACCAAGATATATAAGTGCATTTTCATTCTCCTTTAATACGTATCAAATACACACAATAATTTATTTTGAGGTTTCTTGCCCTTTTCCAAATTTCTCTTCAATGATTGTAAAGACAATTCATTCTTTCAGTTCTAGAGTTGATATGGATCTATGTATGGGCCTTTTAGCCTACAACATAGTCCAAAAGATTCTTGGACATTCTGATTCTATTGGCTAGTTGAGTTTCATAAGTCCTTTTTTTTAGGTTGATGCAATCAAGGTTGTAAAATAGCTCAAAAGAAAGTGTAATATATCTCCATTTGACCATCCAAAAAATTGGTAAAGTGAAAATTGATGCATAAACATCCTTTTCATCTCTTGAAACACTTCCCCACTTGGTCTAAACTTACTACTTTGGTTCTTTAGTTCCTTTTATTTCTCTTCCTACAAGAACAAAGTGTATTTGTTCCCAACACACCAGAACCTCATGTACTAAGCCTTTATATTATTGTCAACATTCCTATATGAGACTTGTATTCTATAGTATATTTACATTTGCATATTAATGAATAGAGTTTCATAGTTTGGAGAAATATTCCTTGTTCCCTACTTTGTTGTACAACTCATCTAGCTTCACAAGTTGGTTTGGAAAGTTGTCCTCTATGAAACCATATCCTAGGCCCTAGTATTAAAGAAAATTTTACTCATTTGATTGCTTTCATCTTACTTTTATTTGTCTACAACAGTTTTTGTTAGGAACAAATCCTCCAGTATACTTCATTATTGAATGTCTCTTCATATACATCTGTTGTATGAGAAGAAATGTATAACACTAAGTTTTGTGTCTGAGTACCCTAATGAATATCACTTATAGAGAAATATCCTAGATAGAAAAAACATCATCAATAGATACTTCGACACAAAAGTCAAGAAGCTCATTTTAGCCACTATAAACGAACACTCTTTTTCAGTAGTATTTGGATCTGATAATCAACATGGCACCTCCCAACACTACCAATCATAAACTCTTCCATATCAATAGTTTTTTTAAGTTGTAGACCAATATCAGCATTCTAGTCTTCTCTGGCTAGATATATGCAAAAGAGTTGGATACCAACTCCACTAGCTAGAAATATACTTTTTTGCCAACCTTTTCTTTTATGCTGATAGGATTAAATTCACATTCTTAAATATGTCAAAGTCGGTTGCCTATTAGGCCTGAGGGCTTGGCTCATTGGTCAAAGCACTCCCTTGGGAGGGTGAAGACCATGTTTCAAATCCCTTGGGCCTCGTAAAACTAAAGGGCATGTCACGCCAACATCGTCGACTATGTTAAAAAGTTTACCCGATACAACTAGAGGTTATAGTGATAGCAAGGAGTAGGATTTGAAACCCACGACGAGGCAATAAAAAATATAACAAGTTATTGATTCCTCTAATATACACAAAAAAAAGTTGGGTTGCCTATTGATGGAAAGCCACCAATTGTAGGCTTACAAACAAAGGAGGCCTCATAACTACCTTTATAGTGTTTGTTAAATCAGTTCACGCTCATTTCTATGAATTGCGCCATTATATGGATGAGTACATGTGTTTCCAACAACTATGCCTCCTCAAATGTTAGTATGTCTAGAATTACATTAATGAGTTCAATGAAATTCTCATTGTCTTTACACTGATAATGACAAGAAGCATCAAGTGTTGAAGTCCATTAGTAGAATTTGTTATCATTTAAAATAGAGTTCCTTCTAGTAGACTCCTTGGAACAAGCATTTCATGTTGTGTCAAAGTTAAGAGAGAAGACATAAGTAAAGTAGAAAAATCAAGTGCGATCACCCTATAGGAAACCATCAACACCAAAATCCAAGTAGTTTGTTTATGACCATTGACATCACTAATGCCCTAGGGTCCTTTGATGTCATCCAAGTCTAGGATTCCTCCAGCAATATAGGACAAAGGTAAACATAAGATGGGAAACAAATGGTGCAACCATCACAAGACTCTTGGTCATAATAGCATCAAGTACAAAGCTCAACTTAAGTCCTTTATGGTGTAGTCATAAGTTAGTGTACATGTTTGCAATAGAATGCGAAGAGGATGTCAATATCATATGCCTGAGCACCAAAACACGAGTTGGTGATGTCTCAACCTCTAAATGTTTTGAATAATGGAAGCATTTGCTCCACACCTATTACTAGGTAAAGGTAGAGCCTCTACACATCATTATTGACACTAGAAATCAGAAGAATGTCATCGCTCAAGATATAGTCGAGCGACTTAGCTGGTAGACTATGATGCATTCACAATCACACTCACTTTGTTGGCTTCGTCCTAATAAAGGAGTAGAGGTTTAGTTTCAATGCACACTCAAGTATAGCATTATTCCAATATGCAACACATATTCCTATGACATGGTGCTATTGGACATTTGTGATGTTATATTTTAGAGACCTTGCCTATTTGACTACCAAGCATATCCACAACAATGAACAATGCATGTCAAAGGGATGATCTATTACATATCAAAGTGCATGCCCCAAAAGAACGTAAGTCGGTATCAATAAAACAATGCAAGAAGTTGATCTCTCATGCTCAAAAGTTTATTTTTGTTGATGGTTTGACTTGAGAACCATGGCACCAAGAAGTTTATCCTTATTGTTCCAATTGCAGCATGTTTAGGAGAAACTAAAAAAATGGACATTGTCCTTCATCCATACTCAGATGTTTTCCAAGATCTACAGTATCGCCACATTGCTCCATGAACCACTAGGTTGACTTGGTTCCAATATCAACATTCCTCAATAGTCCATTATACTATTAGTTAGTTTGGAATAATGATGAGATCATGCACTAGATTTAGGATCTAATCAACTAGGACAAGATCAAACTAGGGTCACCTCATTGTACCAATCCCATTGTCTTGGCAACAAAGAAGGATAGGACATGGCACTTGTATATCGACTATATGGTGTTAAACAAAATCATACTAAAGAACAAGTGTCCGGTACTAAGTAGTGTTGATCTATAGGACCAACTCAAAGAGGCTCGATACTTCACTAAGATCGACCACAAGATAGGTTATCACTAAGTTCATGTTATTCCCATAAACATATGAAAGATAACATTCAAGACAAAAAAAGGTACTATATGAATGGTTCATTATGCTTTTTGGCTTTATCAATGCACCTGCTACATTCATTCTTCTGATGAATGATTGTCTATCTATGTGACATCCTCATCCTCATCCTCAACAAGACATGAGAGGAGCATCTACAACATCTACACTAAGTTTTGGACACACTACACTAACACAAGCTTTAAGAAAACCTAGGCAAGTGTACCTTCGGATCACAAAGATCTTTTTCTTGGGCTACATCATCAACTTCCATGGCATACATGTAGATCTAGAGAAGATCTAGGTCATTCAAGCATGACCAATTCCAAAGATTCTAGGCCTTGCCAACTTCCCACAAGTTTGTAAGGGGATTCTCACATGCATCATGGCCACTCAATTAGATCATATGTGACAAGATGAAGTTTCACTTGACTTAACAATAGTAGCATGTGTTTGACAAGCTCAAGCAATACCTCTACACAATGTAGGTTCCAGTCATATCAAACATTATTCAATTTTTCAAGATTGAGACTAATGCATCTAATTATCAACTTGGAGCCATCACAATCTAGAGTGGGCATCTAGTAGCATACCATTCTAAGGCAGTCAATGGCATAGCTTTGTAATACTCAACATATGAAAAAGAGTTGTACACCATTGTTCAAGTTGTTCGACAATGACACCATTGCATCATGGGTAAGGAAACTATCATTCATTTTATCATAGGACTCTACAATTCCTTCGTACAATGAGTAAATTAAAGAATTCAAACAATATGAAGTGGACGACTTGCCTATAGTAGTTCCAACCTGTGATCAAACACTATAAGGCTAAGGAACATAAAGTAGTCAATTGCCTAAGTCATCTATCAATGCAAATGCTACTAACAATCCTAGATGCTAATGGCCATAAATCCAAATGAATAGAAGGCACAATAATTGAGGATGAGAACTTTGTCATCTTTCATCACCAGTTGATATAATGCAAATTAGAACTAAACCATCACCTTAATGATGGGTTATCGTACTATCTTGGGAATCTTTGTGTACCTTTTGGTACATGACTTCAATCACTTATATGCGAAGCACATTACTCCAAGGTGGATGGACACTTTAGCATAAGAAAAACACTTGTGATGTTATAATAATATTTTCACTTGTCATGCATGTCAAATCCTATGCATCCTATAGCATTGCCAAACCAGCCAACAAGGAAGTTGGGGCTGTATGCACCACTATTAGTTCCTTCTAGTCCTTGGGAACCTATCCATGTGGATTATCTCTCAAGTTTACCAATCACCAAGCATTAGCATGATTATATCTTTGTGGTTATAGACAGGTTTACGAAGATGGCAATCATGGTCCCGTGTATGAAGAGCATTAACACAAAAGAGACTGCAAAAGTCTTCTTTCAACATGTTTGGGTCCACTTAGGCATCCCAAACTCCACATTTCAAATGGGGACTCTCACTTCATCAACAATTTTTGGTGCCATCTCTAGGAGTAAATTCATATCAAGTTGCAACATTCTACAACTTTTCATCCATAGACTCATTCTACAACTTTTCATCCATAGACTGATGAGCAGATTGAGGCAATGAACAGGATGCTAGTGCATCTGCATTGTGACCCTGACGTAGTACAAGACACAACAGAAGAAGATGTCCCACTCCTTGCTACTGATGGTGAACTGCAATGTCGATCACTAGGGCCAATGCTGCCAGCCTCCATAGTAGGAGGTCGAGGAGGAGAAGCCATTTTAATGCTAGTTCTTTCGGCCCCTGTTCCTTCATTTCATAATCTTCTATAAGGGGATTACATTCCCTTTGAATTTCAGGGTCCTCTACATCACCCTTTGAATTTCCAATCGAGACTCGCACGTCTTGGTGAGTCAGCAAGTCTGGTGACTTTTCGAGAAAATACGGCCAAAAAAAAAAAACACGTGAGTCGAGCTCAAACAGCTCATTTGGGCAAACTTGGCTTAGGATCAAGTTTCGTAACTATGGCAGGAGTTACCAGAAACTTTACAAGATACCATGTAACTGTAAATTTATCTTTGGATGGATTCTCTGGGGAGTCTACGGTTAAGAACAGTAACGAAATTCATCTTCATGTTTAGATGTACGACCAATTGCATTGTCTGTTAGAGATATCCCGCTATATAGTGTCCATTCTGTAATTTGGAGTTACATTAAACTCCCTGTAATTAATTGTGAATATTAATATAATTTCTTTATATTGTTTTCCTGACTCATTCTATTGAGGTGCTTGCTTCTATCTTTTATACTTCCTCACATCCGTCCTCCTTTGCTTCAGTGTCCAGAACGGCGTAGTTAATTGCCTTAACAAGAAAGGGAAAGAGCTTATGTTTACAAATTTTAAATAGTCTTGGTCCAGTAGGTGTCTTCGGTGATCCAATGGGTTTTGCAAGGAGCCTTGGATTTGGCGTTAGAGATTTTATCTCTGTTCCTGCAAAAAGCATTGTGCAGGTTAATTACCTTTGGACTGTCTATGTTGATGATATCTGTTTTTGTACCAAGGGCTTTATTATCAATGCCTTATGATTTCTCAGTGGATTGTATTTTAGAATTTCTGTATTTTACAGAATCCAACTGAGCTTGCTACAAGCATGACACAAGGGACAAAGAGTCTTCTTAAAAACACAGTTTTTGCATTGAGTAATGCTGCCACTCAATTCAGCAAGGCGGCTCATAAGGTGCTTTTCAGCTTTGTGCACAGCAGTAAAAAGAATCCTAGCACTCTTTCATGTTGAATAAATAGTGGTGCATTGCTTCCTTGTGATAGAAACGTTTGATTTGTACTCATTATTTACTTGTTGGAGTGAAGATCTATTTGCTATATGTTATTGTTTGGAGTGAGGATCTATTTGCCATATGTTATTGTATGGAGTGAGGAACTATTTGTCATATGTGATCTAGCCACTGCTTACTTTATGAATTAAATGATATTCTAGGATAATTATCACTGTTACAAAACTATGCATAACATTTAATTAGCAAGGGTTCCAAAGAGATGAATCTGAAAATAACAGGGATAGGGCAAAATAAGAAAAAAATAATCATCTTTTCAGGAAAAATGCTTATGAAATCTTATTTGACAATATGAGGACAGTACCAAAATTATAATTAATTGTAAAATTGTTGAATAAATGGGGATTTTGATAACACTAATGAGGATTACATGATAGAACAAATACATATCTGATTCTTTGGAGTGAGAAACTATCTGCAATATGTGATCGAGCAACTGTTTAGTTTATCAATTAAATGCATTCTATGATAATAATCACTGTCGCCAAATTGGCAAGGGTTCCAAAAAACAAATCACAAAATAATGGGGATATGGCAAAAAATAAGGAAAAAGTTGACCCGTTTTCAGCTAAAACAAATTAATGAAATCTTCTTTTATAAAAATGACGATATTCAAAATTGCAATTAATTGGTAAAATTGCTGATGAGCTGGAGATTGTAATAGTGCTAATGAACAAATACGTATTTTTATGCAAAATACCTGTGCAACCAAAGACATTACATATAGAAATGCTATATGGGCTTTCTGCAGAATATTAAAATAAGAGAAATTTTTAAAATAAGAGAAGAAAGTGCAGAATACTAGAAATGAGGCAAAAAGGTAATATTTTAAGCAGGCAGACACACAAAGCTTAAAGTAAATATAAGCTATTTAATGTGAGTTTTTGCCAAAAAGGTAAAACATGATGGAGCAATCCTGTAAAGCTCCAAAGTATCTCTCCTCTCTTTGAAAACACTTCTAAGGCATATGCTCAACTTGAGACATTCACATTGAACTGGTTTTAGGCCACAAATCTTCAAAATACAAAGGACAGATAATACAGAAACATGGCCTCTGATAACCAAAATTTGACATGTAATTTAATATTCTCTTTGAATTTCAAAACAATATTTTCCTGATATTTGGTTTTGGGACAAGCACTGAATTGATATAGTCGTCAATTTTTTTCAATAATGGAAGCAACGTTCATTGTTATCTTGTGTGTTCAGAAATACCCTTCTATTGTTTTTATTTGTCAGCTATGCATGCATTCATCTATGGATTTCAGAAATTGGAGAGCTTGTTTTATTTACTCATAAAGGGTGAACTAAAAATTGTGGGTTGTTTGCCACATTTGTACAAATTATGTGTCATTTTGGGACCACTACAGTCATGAAATGAAATGGCATTTAATTATTGTCCAAGAATGACCAAAGTAAGATATAGGGACATGAAAATACAGGCTGAATTAATTGAAAGTATCAGGGTAGGGAAAAGAAACTCTCAAAAAGCAGGATAAGAAGGAAAGGTTAAAATCAAGTACTTACAAAATGAAAGGGCCAAACCCAACGGGGTTGAACAAGAGCATGGATGGCTAGAGAGGAGAATTTCCTCTGAAGTTAAAGGGCTGAAGAGAACCAGAACTTGAGATTAGGCAAGGGGTTTGAACGAGAGCATAAGATATAAATTTTTATTGGCAAACTAGCGAACATTATAAGCATCAAGGACGTTTTATTTTGTAATTGGTTATTTGGGATCGAAACAGGACCCACCCATATTATATCATGACCATATAATGGTATTACAATAGCTTGACAATTATGCATGTAGTGCTTGACAAAATTCAAACCTGGGTCTCCTCCATGAAAGCTGAGGAATTTAACCAGTTGCGCTAATGCCATTTGATAAAGTATCAAGGACATTTTTGTATTATTGTTTTTAACATTTTTTTGATAGCTAATAGTGAAGTTAAATGTGCAGGGTGTTACTGCCTTTGCATTTGATGAAGATTTTGTTGAAGAAATGGAGAGACGATATCATGGGCAGGGCTATCACAACCAAGGTGTGCTGAATGAGTTTTTAGAGGAGTGTTCTCTGTGGTTTCAACTAAATTTCTTATTTAATTTTTGAAATTAGAAAAGAATATTTGCTGATAAGATTATGCTTATTAAAGATTCCCTTAAATTGCTTGAATATACTATATATGCTATGGAAAATGCAAAAAGCTTTAAGTCCAAAGATTTAATTCTCTATGAGACGTGAGTATGTGTGTTGTGATGGCGATGTAAATGCATGTTGTGGCTGTCTAAGATTCTGCAAATGTAATTAGAGCATTAAATAATGGAGATTCAAATCAATTATAAGCATAATAACAAAATACTGTTGGATCTGAACAAAATTTGGATCAAACTGGATGTTCTTTACCATCCAGATTGATCTGATTGGATCCAGGGCTTTTTTTAGTAAAAGAAAAATCCTAAGTTACTTGGAGTCCCCTTTTGGTAGGGACAGAGACATGTTGGGATGTGAAAAGAGGATGGCTACAAGACACACCAAAATTTTGCCCAAAAATGGAATAGGGAGGGGACGACAATATAAAAAGGATATCAACGACAAAGGATTATGAAATGTATAAATTTATGCATAACTAAAACTTGACAATAATATATCAAGTGGCATTAGCTCAACCGGTTAGATTTGCCAACATTTCAAAGAGGAGACCCAGGTTCGAATCTTGCCAAACGATACATGGATAATATCCAAGCTTTGTTGTAATACCACTATGTAGTGATGATGCAATACGGGTGGGGCCATTTCAATCCCCTACAACCCATTAAAAAAAAACTTAACAATAATATGTAAGACTTAATCATTGATTTTACCATTTCAAAATGAAAATACAATGATTCAATATGCTATATGATTTATAATTTGAAAGCCATGCTTTAGATTGATTTCACCATTTCAAAATGAAAATACAATGATACAATATACTATATGGTTTATAATTTGAAAGCCATGCTTTAGACTACATAACGTAGATATAATGCTTTACAAAAAGAATAAAAACTTAAAGTAGATAATAGAAACTAAAACAATAGATGCCTGGCAGCCTATTAAATTAAATTCCTGCAGCTCATTGGCCCTTTATCTCTAAATGCTCCAACAATGTTTCAGCCTCATCAATATTCGTTACTGTCACTTGGGCTGTTCAGAAGTATCCAATGGCACTCCAACCAAACCCATGTTTCCCTCTTTATGATCCTCCTCATTAATCTATACATCATCCTCTAGATGTTTTATACTCTGAAGTCTTTCAAGTTTGAAGTCAAAGATTACTGTAGATAGCAACGAGATTTTCTCCTCTTGCATGCCAATCTATTTTCTTTAAATAGAATCAATGAAGCTATAAGCAGACCATTTCGTTGCCTCATTCTTGTTGTGTAGTTGTCGTTGTGTGCAGTCATCGTTTAGGAGCAGCATTGGGTCAAAAAGCATGAGACAAGGAGGGTTTTTTTCCCATAAATTTGTGAGGGCTGGCGAAACCCACTACAGGGAATGCAAAGGCGTCCTTTGGATGCTTGGGCATCCCCTTGGCATCCTTGAGGCCAACATAAAGCAAGGATGCAGCTGGGATGTCTCTTTGGGCAGCCATTAGTGGGAAAGGACCATCCTCTTTGCAAAATAGGCATTGCAAAATGCCACTTGTGTTTCAGCATAGCAAATACTAATATAGAAGGAAAAGCTATTAGAAATTGATTTGCAGGGACAAAAAAAAAAATAGCTTCATCATTTACTTTGGTCAAATGGTCTAAACCCAGAACAGGTATACAATTGAACTGTAAGGTGAGAAACATTCCTTGCTACCAGGAGGTGCTCTGCCCAACAAGTGTTTGCTTGGCAGTAATCTAAAAATCACCTTTATCTTTATGTTTTGACTGTGCTTATCACAGTTATCAGGTTCAGTTGAACTGAACCAATTCCCTCCAGTCCAAAACTTTTTTAGCATATTATTCATTATTTTTAAAAACTGCAAATTAAAAGATGTAAAAATGACCCATAGGTTCTTTATTCTTTGAAAGAGATGATGGATGAGCTCTTTTGAAAGAAAGAAACCCCCCAAACCCCAAAATTCTTTTGCCTTTAGTTTGAACCAAGCTGCTGGAACTTCGTAATTATATTTGTGATAACTTTGAAAGACATTTATCGCCAATGGAACTGAAAAACATTTTAAACTTCTACTGCCAATCATCATATTATTAATATAAACCATCCATTTCAATCTTATTGCAAATAACCAAATTTAGATTTAGACATTGAGATGTTGGCTAACAGATAATGGATGGCAGCACAATGTCCAATTCTTGATGTTAATATAATAGGACATCCAGATAAGATTTGGAAAATAGGATATAACCCAAAACATTATCTCTGAAGAAAGACTATAATATATAATTGCCTCATGCAAAAAATGGAAAATTTATTTGGTAAGAATACAAGAATAAAAGAATCCTGGACAAGAGTCCTAAGACTTTTCTGGTTACACTCACCAAGCCCTCTTACACCCAGTAGACGATGCATTCAATTGCATTGACTTTCTCAGATAACATGAGTGATTAAGAGATGTACTATAGTTACATCTCTGCTAAATAACCAGAAATCAAGGTCTTACATCTATCTATCTACACACAAAATTCAGTTACATAAAGAGATTAGCATGTAGACCTTCATATATATACATATACAAGTGGCAATCAATTATAGATCCAAAATTCTTGCAATTGGGTTCCAGAGCCAAGGCTTTTGCTCATTGGGTGGAGCAAAGTTCAGCTCAAACATCTCCTTTGATAGATTACCTGGCTCACAAAATCCAACAAGCCTGGCAACTATCTCTGCACTCTCTTCAATGTGCTGCTTACAGTGAGGCTCAGTCCAGAGCTTTTGAACTAGTTGCAGCTTCCTCTGCTTGGACTCTATGGGAACTCCCCATTTTGAAAACAGCACCTCCCTTTCTTCAGACGTGAAGCGTGACCGCATGCGTTTCGCAAGGAGTTCCCTCTCACGTTTCAGAGCTCTTGCACTGGAAGAACAGACGGAAAAAGAAAAAAACATTAACTTGCAAGCAGAACAGAGAAAACATAAGAGCAAATGTTGCTTGTCAAGAACCAACAGAAATTGAAAAGCAGAGACGTATTGTATTTGAATAGTATATATAGATGTAACATACCTAGAAGTTAGCGAGATGACAGGGTCCTCTGCTGTGTTTGCTGGGCTTGAGTTGCCTAATTCTGCAAAATGGGCCTGCATCCATGTCAGCCTGCGTAACTCCACTTCCATGTATATTTCATCTGCTTGATCTCCCTTGAACAACAAATAAAATTGTGTTCTATGTATTATTGAGACTTGACAGAAGTCCCAGAGCTCAATTATCTTTCTCTGTTGTTCCTCAAAGAAAGAGCGTCTTGTCCTTGGGGATTGCAAGGGAAGATCCATTTCCACTGGATTGAGAGCTTCATCTTCCCCATTTCCACCTACCTCCATGTCAGCATTTTCATTTGCCTCCAGTTCAAGTACCTAAAGAGTAGACAACACAAGATCAATTTAGTAGAATGAAGATATCATTTCACAGGGAAACAAAATAAGAGTTGATTTACAGACACTATTTATAAGTTGATATTAACTGTACAAGACCAAAGCATGTATTACCTGGCAGACAAGCAGTTGCTTTTGGTACTGAAGCTTGGCAACACGCTCTTTGAGCTCTGTAACATAAGCTCGTATGCTTTGAATGTTCTCTTCTGCTGCTGTCTTAAACATATTTTGCATTTTCCTTATATTAACAGAACTGGATCTCCGATGAGAAGGAGTCCCTTCCCTGGAGGTCACTCCATCCCCATCCTCACTTTTAGTCGGAGTGGACATCTGACTTCCTTGGGGTGTGGTCATAACATTAGCTTTTGGCGATGTATTCTGATTTTCAAAAGCTAAACTTTGGCGACTTCGAAGCGAACATGGAGATCTTACTAAATTTTGTCTGCTGCGTCTTGAAGATGTACGAGTAGGCGTAGGCACGACCAAGTTGTCTATGGATTTTTGAACTTGATCAAGCTGCTCTTCCAAAGTAGCAATTGTGCTGTCAGCCCCTGTTATATCTTTATCTGCCATTGCTTGTAGCCTACTAAGTTCTTCCTTAAGATTCGCATTCGTGCTCTTCATATTCACATTATTAACAGACCCTATATCTTTACCAGCATTTGTAGAACGCAAGGCATGCATTTGTTTAATTTCATCTTGAAGCTTGGCAATAGTTTCAGCTGCATCATTATTCATCCCAGCTTGGGCCAAACGAAGACAAGCTACCTCCTTTTGCAAAGCTTCTAACGCCCGGCTCGCGTCTTCACCTAGTTCATCTTGCATTTGCTCAACCTTTCGAATTTCCTGTACAAGCATTAGTGTTGCTGTGGTTGACTGCCTCACTGTTTGCCTCATGGGATTATTTCTCGGCCTGCTTCCAATGGCAGGTTCTGTTTCGTCATTTGTTTCTTGTTTCTTTGCAAGGACAAGTTCCTTGTTTTCTTCATCTACTTCACTGCCCTGGTTTGTCTCCTGCAGGTTAAATGCATTATTAGAGGCTATATTTTAGTCAAAAAAATACGAACATTAACTCTTTTAATTATGAACACTCATGGCTCCATCGTCATGGCAACATTACCGGAGACTTTTCTTGCTGCTGCTCTTCTTCCAGTTTCCGACGTAATTCATCAAGCCGGGCTTGAGCAAGGTCCCTTTGTAGCCTGAGTTCTCTCATTTCCATTTCCATCTGCAAAATAGCACAAATCAAATCAACTGGATTTCTTTGATTTTTGTATCAATCCAGGCATCCAGAATAACTAGATTTACGGGATATGGACTGCAATTATATTGGAATTTCTTCTTAACAGAAATAGAAAATTAAAATAAGGGGACAATTAAAAACACAGTGGCCTCTTCATGTGACAGAGGCGATGGGAATATTGTAAGTAAAGTTAGCAAGGCTCGAGGGTCGCCAAAGCAAAGAAAACCTGAAGGCACATGAAGTTGCTAAAAATACCAAGGATTGCAGTCCTCTTTTGCAAAAGGTCATACAATTTGGAATCAGTCCTCTTTTAAGATTATCACATCTAACAAATATACCTTCTGAATTTGTAATTCCTTTTCCATCAGTAATGACTCTGGGCGCACAGGTGTGGTTGTCTCAGGTATGCGGAGTTCAGCCTCAAGCCTTGCAACTTCTTTCTGCAGGTGCTTGACTAAGTCCTTGTCTGAAACCACCTGTTGGAGAACAAACAAATTCTTAAGGCAACAATGAGTAAAAACTTTCCCCTCTCAAATTCAAAAGTGGTGAAAATAGATTTCATCCAATGAAGAAAATACAGCATACCATATTCACTTCTGCGGTGTTGGTAACCTCCTTTGCACGAGTGGCAAAAGAAAGAGTATTTCTTGACTGCTCCACATGACTCGATGCTGGACTCATGGTACAGATAATAGCTGTCCTAGCATTGCCCCCCAGAGAAAGTTGCAGTATCCGAGTGAGCTTTGAATCCCGATAAGGGATGTGACCATTCCTCTTTCCACCACTACACCCACAAAATAAAAAAAGAAACAAACACATACATTGTAAGGATACGCAGGCAACTAGATTATAGATAACATCAAAGAAAAATGGTTTATGCGTAATGTTGCATCCCTTGTCAACATATGCCAATAACTAAACATGCAAATATTCAATGTGAATCAAGCTGCATTGGTAAAAATACAGTCAATCAAAAAGAAGATGAAGTGGGAAGCAGCATCTTTAGAAGCTCAAACATCTCAGATATAGTAATGAGATTATTGACAGTGTACCTCAGTTTACGGATCACGGTACTTAGAGTTAATAAGCTGCGATTTATGTGGCACCCTTCCTTGAGCCTAGTTCCTTCTGCATTCGTTTGCGAAGCACGCTCGCTTCCAGCAAGATCAACAAAGTTCTACGCAAAATAGGCCCCTTCCAGTTACATAAAGCATAAAAACATTTTGTATAATCTTAATAACGATGGTTTCTAAAAATTACATACCAGGTTAGCAACTAGGGACTTCACAGAGTCTGGTGTTGCCCGCAGTGTACTCTCCACAGTCTACAAGGCAAATAAGATGTTACACAAGGAAATCATCATATATGCAGCCTGTGATCAGAAGTTCTACACAGTAGCACTTTACAAGACTCACCAGTCGAATAATTTGATGCGACCTTGAGCTCATGTCATTCAGGGCAGTCTCTCCAACCTGCCTCTGAGCTGCAGGAATAGCCAGCATATTCAACTATCAAATTCTGTTCTAATACAAGGAAATCAGAGACACAGCCAATGAGAACTAAAAGAGTGCCAATTAGTTATTGAAAGAAGATGGATTTACCCAAAGATGTCGAATGAACTAATATGGTTAAGTGAAAAAAATTTCCCTTGCTCAGACAAGGGCAACCCTGATATGCCCAATAGGCATGCTGGCTTGCCTTTTACTTCAAAAATCACATTCCCCTTTATCCTTATAATAGTGCCATAACCATCCCATCCAACTATCTATACAATTCACTTACTGCAACTTTTGACATTTTGTACAATCCTATGTTACGTCTCTAACTTCTATAATAACCACAAGTAGAGAGAGCACTCAAAAATCTCGAAGATCAACTCACCTTCGCAAATAGAAATTATTTGCCTCAGATGTTGAGTGTCTTTTGCAGTTTCCTCAACTAATCTTTCGACAATGGTCCCTTTCTGGGTTCAGTACCAAATCCATAGTTAGAAACAGAGTACATTTATATATGTTTAAAAAGAAAGCATTAATTAAACAATAATAAAATAAGGATGTTACCTCAGGATCATCCAGGAGACGAAGAGGACCGCTTTCCGGGTTCAAAAGGTCTTTCACAACCTCATTGTAGATTTCAAGGGCAGAAATTTTTAACAAAAAATTCCTGTCCGGATTCTGCACAAATTTTAAGTTACAATATGTTGCTCCTAAAAGAAAAGTGCCTCATCATAAACTATCTTGAAACTCGCATTTCTTCAAAGACTAACAAAGCAAGAACATCTAGAACAAGAAAATAAGAATCAAAATTTTTGACCATTGTACATTTTGTATATGTCTATAAATGTCGCTGATGGCCTGCTCTGTGATTCCTCTCATGGTAAAGGTCTTTCCGCTAGATGTTTGACCATACGCAAAAATTGTTGCTGCATAAATTAAAAAAAAGGTCACAGAGGAAACAGATGCACCAGATCTCACTTTTACCATAACAATGTTTCATATGATGGTATCATCAATGTTCTTGATTCAAAAATAAAATAATTTCATCTATTTTCTAAACTAAAACTAGTTTTCCCTTCCAAAAATCCCTTTGTTAAATTCAAAAAGTAATCAGACTATATCTATACTTAATCTAAAAATCCTAGACATGCCCTTAGAAATTGTTGCTGCATAAATTAAACAAAAAAAAAGGCCAAAAAAAAAAAAAAAGGAAACAGATGCACCTGATCTCCCTTAATCCGTAACATTGTTTCATATGATGATATTATCAATATTCTTGATTCAAAAATAAAATAATTTCACCTATTTTCTAAACTAAAACTAGTTTTCCCTTACAAAAATACCTTTGTTAAATTCAAAAAGTAATCAAACTATATCTATACTTAATCTAAAAATCCTAGACAAGCCCTTAGAAATTGTTGCTGCATAAATTAAACAAAAAAAGAGGGCTAAAAAAAATCACAGAGGAAACAGATGCACCAGATCTCACTTAATCCATAACATTGTTTCATATGATGGTATCATCAATATTCTTGATTCAAAAATAATATAATTTCACCTATTTCCTAAACTTAAACTAAAACTAGTTTTCCCTTCCTAAAATACCTTTGTTAAATTCAAAAAGTAATCAAACTATATCTATACTTAAGCCCTTAGAAATTGTTGCTGCATAAATGAAACAAAAAAAAGAGGACCAAAAAAAAAAGGTAACAGAACAAACAGATACACCAGATCTCATCACAATGAACACAATGCAATGCTCTAGATTCTTACCGTTGATTCCGTTGAGCGCAGATAACGCCACATCTTTGGCCCCTTCCTCATAAACATGCTCCGTTGGGCAGGACGGACCAAAAACCCTATCTGAAAACCAAATTTTACAACAAGTTCACAAACCTTTACCAAGAATCGAAACAACCACAAGCAAAGACGAGAACAGGGGAGGGGAAATGTGTCGTAAATCTGCGGTTACCAAACGTGTAAGTGCTGGGAGATCGATCCTGAGAAGAAGCCGAGGCGTTCTTGAAGACTATTGTATTATCATTCTTGCACTCCCACACGGCCTGGTCTTTGTGAGCAACTTCTTTGCCGCTGAGTGGTCTCACTCGCACCGTCACAAAGATTTTCTCCTCCCTCCCCTTATGACCTCCTCCCCCTCCTCCCGGCGTGGATGAGGGCGTTCTCTCTGTCTTTGGAGTTCTTTCATTCCTCTCATTCTTCCCCGCCGCTAATGGAGTGCCGGGGTTTCTCTCCACTGTCATTTTTTTTCGCTCTACTTCACTTCACTTCCGGAAACTTTCCAATCTGGTCCTTCCTTTCTCAGCGGATTTCCTCCACTTCACTTCACATCCAAAAACTTTCTAATCCAGTCCTTGCTGTCTCAGGGTTGAAGCACCTGAATGCTGCTGCTCCCTGGCTTCGCCGAAGATTTGGGTTATGAGCCAGCAAAGCAGGGGAGGGGCAGGAAAGCTTAACGGCTATTTTTCGATTGATAGTCTGGTTCTCTGTTTTTTGAATTGTCAGCTGTTTTGACCGAACGGCTATCTTACTATTTAACTCAATTTTTTATTTTTCTTTAAATTTTTTAATCATGCTTTGTTGTGTGGTGGATCCCCCATAGTAAATAATATCATCTGTCTGGTCTAGATTTTTTTAATTTTATTTTGTGTTTTTTTGGTTTTAATAAAAGCACTCTTCTCAAAAATCTTGAAAGTAAATGCGAATATGGGCTGCCACAGAGATTTTTTTAATTTAAATCCGTATAAGGTATGCGGGTTATTTCATTAATTTTAAATTAGTATGGGTTTAGAACTTCAACAACAGTTCTTTTCTTAATAGTTGATTAAAATATTTTTATAGAAAAAAATTATAATTTATAATTTTAATATTAATACCCCACTATATATTTATATAAATAAACTTGTTAATAAATAATATATTTTTTATGCTACAAATTTTAAAAATTACTTTCCCTTTAGTTGATTAGAATGGCAATGAATCGTACATTCTCCAATGATGTCCGTTGCATATGACGGTACTGACCATCGATTGCGCTCTCATTACTTATTTAAAACCTTTTAGGTAAAATTTTTTTAAAGTTAGTATGGAAGGACTGACGTAAAGATTTGGGGATTTGGGTTTTAGGTTTTAATTAAATTGTAGTTTTGGGTACAACACAATGGTTTAGGCTTTGGTTTTTTCAGGATGTCCAAGGTTCAAACCGTAATGTGGGCGAGTGTGTGAGGGGTGGATGTGTAGTGTTTTTGTGTTAAATTCTCTATTGATAAGTATAATTCTCGATTTTACTAGGGGTCATGGTTGGGAGGAGATTGTTCAACCCTGTAAGTCCATTATAGGTTTCTCACAATAACCAAATCTAAAAAAAAATTGTAGTTATCTCAATTTTTTATTAATAAGTTTAGAAGACTGTTCAACCCTGTGCGTCTGTTATAGGGGTTATACAGGTTTCTCACAATAACCAAATCTAAAAAAAAATTGTAGTTATGTCAATTTTTTATTAATAAGTTTAGACTTGGGGTTTTACGAGGGGTTATTATTGGGATAGGAATTTTTAGCTTTCATCGTTGATGCTAGGAGTCATTGTTGGGATAAGAATGCTCAGGTAAACATTGATGGTAGGGGTTTCTGGCACTAACAGATTAAAAAAAATCTTAACAAACAGTTTTGATGGGGATAAATGGTTAAGACTTTAGCTTTGTGTTTAAGAGGTCTAAAGTTCAAATCATAGTGTGTACTTTTATATAGTTTGAGTTTAAATTCACATATACATTATACTAGAATCACTCATTTAAGCATGATAATATATGTTACATATTAAAAATAAATTTAAAACTAAATTCAGGTGAACCGTGTTTTTTTTAGTTGTCTTTGTAGTATAAGTGGAGAAGGTAAGTCTGACCCTGTTGAACAAAAGGTTCACGATCTGCGATGTAAAGGAGACATAAAAACTGTGTGTTAAATTCTCTATTGATAAAAACTGTGTGTTAAATTCCCTATTGATAAGCATGGCTCTCGATAACCTAAAATTTTAATGAACAATAACCAAATAAAAAAAATTAATTAATTAATTAACTATCCACACAATTTTTAAATGTCATTATTTAAAGTCCTTGTCGAACAGGTATTAAAATAATGTTTTTTTATAGCATGTTAATTTAATGTTTTTTAGAAGCATATTAGTATATGTTAAGTTCACGTTAATCAAGGAGGATGGGCCCGTTATAGCCGGTTATATATATATATATATATATATATATATATATTTTTTAATTATTTAATATTAATTATAGTTTATAGGATGTATAAGGCGGATAAGTACGTCTTATATAAGTACACATCTTAACATTAATTATAGTTTATAGGAAGTATAAGGCGGATAAGTACATGTCTTATATAAGTACACAACTTAACATTAACGATGAAAAGGTGAAGATTTATAAACTTACTTAAAAGTTTAATTAAATGTCATTAAGTGTTTAAAATGTTGTCTTTCAATATGTAATTTAAGTTTAAATTTATCATGATTTATATATAATTGCAAGATATGAAAAATTAATTAAGTTTAAATTTATTGTATAATTTATGTATAATTGTAAGAAGATATGCTTATAATGGTATAAAGTGGTTTATTGAAATTGAAATATTAAGATAATTTAAATTATTATAATTATAAAATATTATAATAATAATAATAATGTAGTTTATTGAAATATTATAATAATTTGGACATGATGTTATATAGTGAATTCGCATTACATTTGGAAGAAGATATGCTTTACCAAAATTTTCATAAGTCGACCTCAGTAAGGAGCAAACCGTTGAGCTGAAAAAATAAAAAAGGTAGAAAAGGAAGTATTGGACAAATACAAGCAAAAGTTTCAATCAAGGGGTGTCACTAATTTATAAAAGTTTCAACCAAATGAGAAGGGTAAAAGTTCTGATGACTCACACTATTAAAAGTTTCGAAAGTCATAGGGTGGCATGAGGGTTTGAAGGGCAAAAGAGCGCAAGAAAGGCAAAAAATTTTGAGGTCGAAAGTTTTAAAATTTTTAACAAAAGAAAAGGAAGAAAAGTTTTCGAAGTCAAACCATACAAAAATGAAAGTTTCAACCAAGAGAAGAAGACAAAAGTTCTAACAATCTAAATACTATCTTAAGAAGTTTTGAAGGTTGGAGAGTGAAAAAAAGTTCCAAGGAACAAGTCTTCTAAAAATATCCAATAAAAGATTGACAAAGAAAGATTCCAAGGACCGTCTGATTGCAAAATAATACCTCACGTTTTATTCTGAAACTCTTCATCTTAAGCAATTCATGGTACAAAAAGAAGTCCAAAAATCGAAGGTGATCTAAAAAGTCACACTAGTCATCTGATCAAAGGGGAAGCCTGCAACATCACACATATTAAAATGCAATGGGCTAAAGTCACTTATGCTTTGATAATTTAGGAAATCATAGTCTTCTAAGGTGTAGTTTTTTTTATGAAAAAAATACAACACATCTCTCAGAGGTGGCAGTTGAGCTCATAAAGGCAACAATGGCAAAAAAACAAAGTCTCAAGTCCACCTACCTACGCCATTTAAGTGTAGCAACCCAAGAAAATAGTTGACACATTAAATTCATAAGCCTAGATGTAGGTGGCATTAATTAGAGATATTTCTTGCACTAGGTTTTGGAATGAAGAACACAAGCTTATACTAAGAGGGGGGTGAACAGTATAAGATCACTTTTTACTTTTCATTCCCAAACAATATTATGCAATATCAACAACAATAATCAAATCAATACACAAATCATGACACACAATAGAGACACCAATTTAACATGGTTCACCCAATGTGGGCTACTCCACGGAGAAAATCTCACTAAAACTTTCTCAATAAATCTCTTAGGAATCCTTTCCCTATTACAATGTTTATAGACCTCTGTCCAAAGGAGACACCAATCCCCTAATCAATTTTGTGGATCTCTATCCACAAGAGACACCAATCCCCTTAGCTGGTTCGTGGATCTCTATCCAAAGGAGAACTCCTTCTCCTCTACTCTAGCTGGTGATCCTCTAAAAGACTATTGCCTCCATTGCACTGGCTTGTGGATCTCTCTCCACTAAAGACTCTGTCCTCACTACCCTGGCTAATGGATATCTATCCACTGGAGACTACTGTCCTCTACTCTGTCACCTCCAAATCTTGCTCTCAGCACTGTCTCAAATCTGCACTAAACACAGTCCTTCGGTCTAGCATAAATCTACTCAATCTATGTCTTTGATTTGTACTAAACACAATCATTCAATCTAGTAAAAATCTACTCAATATTTGTATTTTATCTGCACTAAACACAGTCCTTCGGTCTAGCACAAATCTGCTCAATCTTTGTCTTTGATCTGGTACAAACCTATCCTCAAATCTGCACCAAAATCTATCCTCAAATTTGTTTTTAAACCTTAACACAAAGCTTGACTCAATCATAAAACAACTATGCTAGATCTACCCTAAACCTTAACTCAAGGTTTGAACAAATCAATTAATTAACTCTACTCACAAGTCTTCTCCAAGACTTACCTCAAATTTGCTCAACAAGTCCTCACTAGAACTTGTCCAATCTGCTCAACAAGTCTTCACCAAGACTTGCCTCAATCTGCTTAACAAGTCCTCTCTAGAACTTGTCCAATCTACTCAACAAGTCTTCACCAAGACTTACCTCAAATCTGCATTGTAAGCTTCCACAAAAGCTTACTCAACTCAACTCAATCTTATCACATAAAACTTCTTCAATCACTCAAACAAGCTTCGCACAAAATATTGTTTAATCTCACAGAAACATAGAGAATTGTTAGAGACTCAATATGCTTCACACTCACAACAATGCTCAATCACTTTCAATATCTCTCTTGTTTTTACCATAGAAACATATAGAGAATTGTTAGAGACTCAATATATTTCACTCACAATAATGCTTAATCACTTTCAATCTTTCCTTCAACTCAATCCAAAAATAAAGAACAATTTGTTTCACAGAACTTGAACTATCACTCCAACACTTTCAATCAATTATGCTCAATCAACTCCTCTCAACCAAACACTCAATGAAAGCTTATTCAACAATGCTTATCAACCAAACCTCACATAACAATGATACTCATGATCTTTCACAAACCCTAATCATGCATATGAAGGCTCACTCAATATTTCCAACAATGCTTATCAAACAAGGTTTCTATCATCAACCTTTATTCTAGAAAAACCTTCATCAATCAATATTGGATATCTCAACCAAACTCAACAATGCTTATCAAACAATCCTTTTCACTCCAACTTAACATTCACAACATCCAATCCAACAATATTTTACTCACAAGTAAGATGTACCCATACCTTTTATTTTTATGGAGATATGTCTTCAAATCCTGTCTTAACCACAATCAAATTTTCTTTGCCAACACTAGGGTTAGGTTACCACAACCTATCTCAAGATCTCCACAAAATAGTTTTCTCAAAAAATATTTTTCATACAAAATATCAAATCCTTTTGTACACCTTATAATCTCCAAACTCACAATATTTAACTCAATAATTTCACCATAACAAAACACTTAACAATTTTCCTTGCACACCTTATAATCTCCAAACTCACAATATTTAACTCAATAATTTCACCATAATAAAACACTTAACAATTTCCCTTGCACACCTTATAATCTCCACACTTTATAAAACAAGTTTCAATCACCAAAAATCAAAATAAAATATTTTAATTTTTCTTTACCTTATAACTCCCCTAAGCACTTAGCACTCACGACAATCTCAAAGCACTTTTAATTTTCAACACCTTGGAGAATAAAATTGAATGGCATACCTTTAATTTGTTCTGCCCACAAAATCTGTCTTCGACGGATTCAACCACGTGACCTTGCACTCCCCAACACCCTAGCTCCAAGCTAGACTACCAAGTGGGTTGTGTGCCCACATGAGACAAACAACACACGCTGTCCCAAAAAGACTACCACATGAAAACCACTGAGTAAATCAAACGAAGGCCTCTTCCTCATGCAAAATGTCGATCCCGTGGATCGAATCTCCAAACTCACAATATTTAACTCAATAATTTCACCATAATAAAACATTTAATAATTTCCCTTGCACACCTTATAATCTCCACATTTATAAAATAAGTTTCAATCACCAAAAATTAAAATAAAATATTTTAATTTTTCTTTACCTTATAACTCCCCCAAGCACTTAGCACTCACGACAATGTCAAAGCACTTTTAATTTTCAAAACCTTGGAGAATAAAATTGAATGGCATACCTTTAATTTGTTCTGCCCATAAAAACTATCTTCGATGGATTCGACCACGTGACCTTGCACTCCCCAACACCCTAGCTCCAAGCTAGGCCACCAAGTGGGTTGTGTGCCCGCATGAGACAAACAGCGCACGCTGTCCCAAAAAGACTATCGCACGAAAACCACTGAGTAAATCAAACGAAGGCCTCTTCCTCATGCAAAATGTCGATCGTGTGGATCAAACCGCAATCTCATCCATGCAAGCCTTAGCACTCTCCCAACTATCGCCTACGCTACCATCATCAGTGGGATGACAAATCACTTCATAGCCTTTATTGCCTCATTTCCCTCCAAGCTCTTTGAAATGCATTTTGTCTTCTTCTTAGATGCAAATATTCTCTTCTCTGGCATTTGAAGGTGTGTAATTAACTTTAGGAAATGGAAATCATTTCCTATATAAATGCACATTATCTTTTGACTTCTCACGTCGGTCCATTTCGAATTTAGTTTTTAAATATTAAATTTAAAAACCTTTGCCTCCATTATTAATTTAATTAAACCTTTTGAAAACTGCTCATGGGTCTTTTCAATTTGAACTTTATTTTTCTTCACCTTGTTATTTGGTCTGAAATATTATAATAATAGAATAATATTATTTAATTTAAACTTGCTTCTCCTTCCTCGGGTCTTCATCCTTTGGGCCCTTTTTAGGCATATAATATTAAAAATAAATATTATATCCTATTCCTTTCCAATACCTTCTTGCTTTTGGAAAAACCACTTGATGTCCTTAATGACGACGAAATTAAACCAATATTCTTTTGACATCAATGACAACAAAACTACTCAAAATTTCCAATATGGAAATCCCTAAAAAGTGTATATGGCAATAGTAGAGACATTTAAGCATCCAAAGACCCAAAAAAAACCAATGTTAATGTTTCTAGATCCAAAGACCTTGAAAGGATAAATAACATAAATATGGGTATGTCTTAGCATGCTACAAAGCAATCATTTTGAAATTCTTGCATAATTTTGAAGAGAAAATCTCCCCAAATTTATCTATAAATATAGATTTAGTCATTGAAAAGCATCAACAAGTTGTATAACTTTCCTTTCATTTTCTTTATATAGTAGCATCCGAACCCCAATTGTTTTATGGATATGTTTTCGAACCCTCGCTTCTAGCATGATTTGTAACCTGCATATATATATATATATATATATATATATATATATATATATAAGATCATGACTATTGGGATTTTTCTATCTTGTTTCTTGTGTTTATGTATAATTATGTGCATGTATAAGAGGTCGTGACTACTTAATTTTTTGACTTGTTTCTCGTATATGCAATTTGTGCTTAATTGACATGTTAAGAAAAGAGAGTGTTCCTTCAACTCTATCCATGACGATTCACACATTCGTGCATCCTATTGTTTTGTGTTATTATGCAGATGAGTCTTATTTTGATGTTGGTGCATCATCTCTTTGTTAGCTTAGATTAGCTTAGGATAATTTTTACTTTTCGCTATCTTTGTTTTCTCTTTTCAACCTAAAGCTACTTAGAATAGGAAGAGTGTTGAAGATCACATCTTAAAAGGAGTTGGCCTTGTAAAAAAACCCAAAGGCATCTAATTGAGCTAAACTTCATGCTCTTGGAGTTATCCTATTATGTCACTTCGTGCAAGATACAATAGTCCCGACCATCCAATCTTTGCATCTAGTGGTCGAGACAATCAGAGAGGACAATAATTATATGTAAAGCTCATTTCAATTCCATACAACCAATTTAAAACATGAAAAATTTCTTAGATAAGATTAAAATTGAAGAGGAAAAGATGTTAACACATTAGTATAGATTTTTTATTCCTATAGATGTTCTTGAGATTCTCTCTACCAATACCTACTTTCAAATTTAATATGATTTTTTTAAATATTGTAATAACTTGGTCATAGCATACCTACTTTCAAATTTAATGTGGATTGTTGAAATCTTGTAATAACTTGGTCATTGCATAATAAAAGTAAAGCTTGTTTTAGCTTCATATAACCAATTAAAAAGTGAGAAGCATCTTGAATGACATCAATGTTGAAGAGGAAG
This sequence comes from Wollemia nobilis, assembly GCA_028583015.1. Classification (NCBI taxonomy): domain Eukaryota; kingdom Viridiplantae; phylum Streptophyta; class Pinopsida; order Araucariales; family Araucariaceae; genus Wollemia; species Wollemia nobilis. Next base: position 530,366 of record JAQPPZ010001805.1, on the reverse strand, counting down.
AAGAGGCTAATACATCAATAAAAGAAATTTTGTTTCCATGTGTGTACTTGGAGATTCTCTTGACCAATACCTACTTTTAAATTTATATAGAGTGGACTTAACAGTGGAGACTTTGAAACTTTGAATAGAAGACAAAGGCTTAAATCCTATAGGGATAGGTTTGTACACCATGTTTTGGTAGTTAGAGTATGGTTGGATAATCATATATTGGACAAGTAACATCCTTCATGAGGGTCATCTCATATGGTCTATGACCTCATAGAGGTTAAAATCTACCTTACATTTACCTTTAGTGTAAGAAATATTTTATAAACCTCCTATATTTCACAATCATTATTAATTTGTTTCAAATACATCCATTATCAATGTGTTGTTGAATTCAAACCGATATAATGACATAATAAAAAATCATATTTAGATGTAAATATCAAATGAAGAGCAAAGGTGCTTACAACCCAACTAAGAACTAGTTGGCATTAAGTCAAATATAAGATAGGTAAGTTGCATAAAACATAAAGAAAATAAAAAGAAATAATATATGCCTATTGCAAATCAAGGACAGTAAATATAAAAAAAAAAAAAAAAAAATTTTGAATGCAAAGCTTATAATAATATTCAAGATATTTATATTGACACATTAGTAATGGATTTTATGCCAATATGTCTGGATTTACCAAAAATAAAGTAGCTAAAAGAATTTACAGATAGGATAATAACAAAAGATCAAATATTTAATAATAGAGAATGATGAATCAACTTTAATTTTTCAAATAAACTTGTTTCCTTTTAAAAGAACAACTAACATAACTTATTATGATTGATAGTGAAACTTCAGTATATCATCATAGATAGTTTCAATCTCACAAATGTTAAAAACTTCCTATAAAATGATTTTTTCACATATTTTTATCATAAAAAAAATATCTCATGAAAAAATTATTATATTAATATTTTTAAACTATTAGATGATGTTGATATAATATTACTCTTATTATACCATAGGTTATATTATAAAATTATTTTAATAATTACATATAGATGCATTACAACAAATTATACTATCAAGAGTTTCATTATTGAAAGAGTGAATATGGACTACCAATAAGAACGCCACTTACGTTATCGATGATGTGAACCATTCAATCTGAAAGATGTGTTTATCTTGTTTATTGGTTTATTGAACTTCAATGCATTAATATTAATCATTTATTCAAATGACTTTTTACGAGTTGAGTTAACAACGACTTTTATGGCCTTCGTAAATCCCGTTCCTTTATTAATAATAACAATTTTACTTTATGATGATCCAGAAAGCACACACTAGGACCTTAAGTACATTAAGCGATATTTATATTGAAGACATGAAGATGGTGAGGCATCAAGTCGGACACCCTCATCCTAATTGGCATAGTTTATTAGAATTATAATATCTCTCTTTATAGACTTAAATTGTAATTTATGAAAAATAAATTAAATTATAAATTAATTTAATAATAATTATAAACTAATGGTATGTTATAGGTTTTTATTGAATAAATTAATTAAAGATATTAATTTTAATATTAAATTATAAGTTATTAAGCGGTATTAATTTAATCGGTTAGATTTTTTAATATTTGAGAGACCAAGGTTTATATCTTGCCAAAGATACATAGATAATATTCAAGCTTTTTTGTACTACCTATGTGGTGATAATATAATAATGGTGGTGCCCGTTTCAATCTCATATAACAAAATATATATATTAAGTTATAAGTTTAATTTAATAATATTGTTTACTGGTGGGACCTGTTTCAATCCCATATAACAAAAAAAAATATTGAGTTATAAGTTTAATATAATAATATTGTTTTCTGGTGGGGACATTTCAATCCCATATAACAAAAATAAATATTAAGTTATAAGTTTAATTTAATAATATTGTTTGCTCGGCCCATCTCAGTGTGTATTATGCCACAAGAAAGAGGAAACAGCTGATCATCTGATGTTTGAGTGCCCTTTCACGCGTCAGATTTGGAAGCGGTGGTTCTCTCACTATAAACTCCAGGCTAATGGTGATCTGACTTGGACCAATATTTGGGAAAGGTGAAAGAGGGGTAGATTTAAATCTAAAGCTCTTCGAATTGGTTGGGAGCTTGGATTACTTTTCATCTGGTGGTAAGTGTGGTTGGAGAGAAATGCTCGTATTTTTAGAGAAACTTTCTCCTCGCTAGATGGAGTTTGGCAGGTCATCTAGAGCAAAGTCACGTAAACTGTTGCCATCTATGTCGAAGAGGAAAATCAAGGTTGGTCCTGGGCCACTGGAAGAGGGAGTTGAAGGGCAAGAGAGACAGGACAGAGCTAGTCGAAAACCTCCCCCAGAAGGTTGGATCAAAATCAATACTGATGGAGCTGCAAAAGGCAATCCGGGCAGTGTCGAAATTGGTGTAGTTTGTTGGGATCATGCCAGTTCTATGCTCTATTAGGAACTGCAAGGCTTGGGAAGAGCTACAAACAATGAAGCAGAAGCCATTGCTATCAAATCTGCTTCCATCTGGGCTGTTAATCAGGGTCACAGGAGGATAATTCTCGAATCTGATTCTCAAATTCTGGTTGGCGCTCTATATTGCATGAGGAAATTTGCTTTGAAAGCATGGAGGTTGCGGATTATGATCTCTCAAATCAAAGAACTATGGAGGGAGTTAGATGACGTGATCCCTGTTTATGTGAGTAGAGATTTAAATAAGGTGGTCGATTTCCTTGCGAAGATGGGTGCTGAGAAAGAGGCAGGGGTGCAGCTGCATAGTGACATGCCTTTGGTGGATGAAGTGATTAGGCAGGGTCTAGAACGAACCTTGAGACAATGAGCAAAGAAAATGCTAAGGGTGGTTTTTATCGCGATATCGCGACCTGTTGCGCCGTCGCGGCCTTTGGAGGAAAGTTGTTGCAATTTCGTGACATGTTGAGCTGTCGCGACCTTTGGAGAGAAGCTATAGCGATTTCGTGACCTGTTGCACCGTCGTGGCCTTTGGAGGGAAGTTGTCGCGATTTCGCAACTTGTTGCACCGTCGCGGCCTTTGGAGGGAAGCTGTCGCGATTTCATGACCTGTTGCGCCGTCGCGGCCTCTGGTTGGAAGCTGTCGCGATTTCACGACACTTTTGGAGAATGGGTGCCAAGGGAGAAAATCATCGCGATATCGCGACACTTTTGGAGAATAGACACCAAGGGGAAAAGCTGTCGCGATATCGCGACACTTTTGAAGAATGGGCGCCAAGGGGGAAAATCATCGCGATATCGCGACACTTCTGGATTATAGGCGCCATGGGGAAAAGACGTCGCGACATCGCGACACTTTTGGAGAATAAGCGCCATGGGGAAAAGTTGTCGCAATTTCGCGACACTTTTAGAGAATGGGCGCCAAGGGGAAAAGTCGTCGCGATTTCGCGACATTTTTGGAGAACTGGCACCAAGGGGAAAAGTCGTCGCGATATCGCGACACTTTTGAAGATTGAGCACCAAGGAGAAAATCCGTCGTGATATCGCGACACTTTCGAAGAAAGGACGCCAGGGGGAAAACTTGTCGCGATTTCGCGACAGTTTTGGAGAAAAGGTGCCATGGGGAAAAATCGTCGCGATATCGCGACACTTTTGATGCATGGGCGCCAAGGGGAAAACTCGTCGCGATATCGCGACACTTTTGCAGAAAGGGCGTAAAGGGGAAAACTCATCGCGATATCGTGACACTTTTGGATAATTAGCGCCATGGGGAAAAGTCGTCGCGATATCGCGACACTTTTGAAGTATTGGCGCCAAGGGGAAAACTCGTCGCGATATCGTGACACTTCTAGAGATTAGGCGCCATTTGGTAAACTCGTCGCGATTTCACGACACTTTTGGTGAATGGGCGCAAGGGGATGTGTCGTCGTGATTTCGTGACACTTTTGGTGATTAGGTGCCATGGAGTCAGGCTGTCACGATTCCACGACATGTCATGATTTCACGACTTGTTGCTCTGGCGCGGCCAAGGTTGGTTTGTTGTCGCGATATCGCGACATGTCACGATATCGCGACATGTCACGTTTTCGCGCCTTGTTGTAATCTTGCTTCTTTGCTCTCGACTGGGATGTGTCTACTCCCAATTGTAATTGTTCTTTGTTTTAATACAAGTTTTTTTCAAAATTTTCAAAAAAAAATAATATTGTTTGCTTATGGACCCATTTCAATCCCATATAAAATTTTTTGGTAATTATTTTAATAGATTAACAGTGGGTTTTTATAGAGGATCCCAAAACCTTATGTACAAAATTAGCCATACTTCTAATGATGTATCATGCCTCCTGGCTGGAAATATAAGCCGAATTGCAAGAAAAGCAGACCCTAGACTAATTGCCATGAGGCTACAAAAAGGGCATTTAAGCCTGATTAACCATATAACAAAACTAAAAAAAATCGGGAAAACAACAAGAAAAAGCCAAAGAAACTGGAACATGGAGATCGAAAGAAACATTCCCGCACTCCGCCAATGTCCCAACCACACGTGAGCACCATTGGAAAGAGGTACTTTGAAATTCCATCATCGAACCAATGCCAGGAATGGGAAAAAATAGCAAGACCGCCTTGGTGGAGGAAGGTGTGCTGATAGCCTACAGGGCACCAAGTCTGGTGCGTCTTGGAAACTTGGAAACAAACAGCTTTGGGAACAGGACTACGCTTCACATGACGCGTGCGCCCACTATCGCACAGGGGATTGGATAGAGCTGCCACCCTAACCCGATACTCATCGGGAAGGACCTTCCAAAATCTGCATGGGGAACACCTCATGAAGGGATATCTGCTCTGGCAATTCTTTCCACCTCTGAAGGGAAGCGAGACCGCCACACGACCGGACACGTAGTCGTGAGCCCTTTGTTGGCCATGTGGTCAGCCACGCGATTGCCTTCTCTAAGGATATGACTTGCTTTCCACCTGCCACGTTGGGAAAGTAGCGACCTTGCCTCAAGAACGATGTTGAAGACCCTCCAGGATGGGTCTTTGGTGCCTAGGAGGTAATTCACAATGTTGAGCGAATCTCCTTCAATAATTAGAGGCCGAGGATCCTCAGAGAGGATCTGGATTCCTTTCAGAGTGCCTCGGGCTTCGGCATAGTGATTCGTCTGAGAGCCCAACTCTTCATAGTAGGCCACCACAAGATTCCCATCATGATCTCTAACAACACCCCTCGAACCAGCGGGCCCAGGATTACCCTTTGCCGCTCCGTCAAAATTTAATTTAATCCATCCCACGGGGGGTTTGGTCCATCTAACACTTCTTCGACAAGGACCTATAACAGCTTTCGAAAACGGGCAGAGATTCATCCTTTTGAAAATCGCTTCTTCGATCGGAAGATGGGGGCGGGGACTGGGAACAACATTAGAGTTCTCAATGGCATAGGATAAGGCCCTTTGAGCGACACAAGGAGGCACTTTTGGGGCTCTGCCAAAGACTCTGGCATTCCTCTCTAACCAAATTTGCCAAATGGAATGGTGGAAGGAGGCCTCAAGGAGGAAGCGGAGTTTAGGATTCTTGAAAGGATTAGGCCATTGATGGAAAGCATCTCTGAGGGATCGGGGAGAGCACCAGAGGATTTGGAAGGAGGATAGGACAATGCTGAGGACCGAGTGGGAAAAGGGGCAATGCAGGAATAAATGGTCCCTCGTCTCGCACTCCGCTAAACACATGTAACACCTATTGGGGAAGGCAAAACCCCTCTTGTGAAGGTTGTCAATGGTTAAGGCTTTGTTGTGAAAAGCAATCCACGCAAAGAAGTTCACTTTAGGGATGACCCCTTTCCTCCAGACAACTTTCCATCGATAATCCAGGGCAGTCTCGTTGGTAAGAAACTCATAGGCTGATCTAACAGAGAAAAGACCATCCTTCGTACCACTCCAGATGATTCTATCAGTCCTCCTAACAGATGGAATTAAAACCGATTGGAGGATGTTTTCCAGAAAGGCAACCTCATTATTAAACCCTTCCACAACTGGAAGTTTCCATCGAGGGAGACGGGAGCTCCGGTCTATGAAATCCACCACCCTGAGTTGGGAGTTTGGGTCGGTTTGTTCTCTCAGCCTAGCAAGGTCCGCCCTCAAGCCAAGGGCTTCTTCAGTCGCCCACCTGTCCTTCCAAAAGAGGATGAGGTTGCCATCACCCAAAATCCAGCGGGCTCCCAAGCTGATCAAATGACGGGTTTGGAGCACATATTTCCAAAAAGTCGATGCTTCAGGAGGGATCTCAGCGTCAAAAAAAGAGTTGGAGCCAAGATACTTCCTTTTGACCAGCTTAACCCACTCCACCGGGTCACTAGTTAGGATCCTCCAAGCATGCTTCGCGATCAGAGCCGAGTTCATAAGTCTTGATCTCCTCATCCCCAAGCCGCCTTGGTCTTTCCGCGAACAAACCTTGTCCCAGGCAACAAGAGGAATTCTGGATTTTTCTTCATTGCCAGACCATAGAAAGGTCCTCTGAATCTTCTCGATCTTGGAGTGAACAAAAACTGGAAGCATGAACACCGACATAAAGTAGGTTGGGATCCCCTGAAGACAAGCTTTGGTAAGGGTGGCTTTCCCGGCTTGCGACAGGAGTTTGCCCTTCCAAGTGCCAAGTTTCTTGTGAAGGCGTTCCAGGATCATGTTCCACATACCTCCACTGGCACGGCCATTGCAAGACAGGGGCAACCCCAGATAAGACGTAGGCAGGGAGTCAATGGTGCATTCTAAAATTTTGGCAATCCGAAGTTGCCTACGCAGGGGAGTGTTAATAAAATAAATTTTGCTCTTGATGTAATTAACCTTTTGCCCGACAGCTTGCTCGTAACGGGAAAGGATCCGCTTGAGGGATTTGGCCTGGGCAACAGACGCCCTAGTGGAGATGAGGGTGTCATCCACAAATTGTTGATGAGTGACAGGTTCAACTCTAGAAGTCGGCAGAATGCCGAAAATCTTGTTCTGACGAAGAGCCTCTTTCAAAGACCAGCTCAGAACCTCCGCCAAAAGGATGAAGAGGATGGGAGACAAAGGGTCACCTTGTCTGAGGCCTCTGGCACTTTGGAAATACCCGACTGGGGACCCGTTGATCAGGACAAAAAAAAGGGAGTGGATATACAGCTGCAGACAAGGTCAATCCAGTGGGGATGAAAGCCGAACTTGAGGAGGACAGCACACAAGAACCTTCTATCAACCCGGTCGAAGGCTTTGTTCATGTCTAGCTTAAGAAAAAGAGCAGCATTCTTGGAGCGGTAAGCAGAGTGAAGAGTTTCATGGACAGTGATGACACCATCAAGAATGTTTCTGCCTTTAACAGTGCTTCCCTGACAAGGATCAACCAGGAGAGGGAGAACGGGTTTCAGTCTATTGGCTATAGACTTGGTGAGGATCTTGTAAAAAACATTGCACAGGCTGATGGGCCGGTAGTCAGAGAAACTCTTGCAGGTTGGAGACTTAGGAATGAGAGCAAGAAAGGTGGAATTGAGTTTCGGGTGAATGGATCTGGAAGCTTGTATGTCCCGAATAGCTTCGCACACATCCGAACCCACAACATCCCACATGACTTGAAAAAAATGGGGGGAAAACCATCGGGGCCAGGGGCCTTGTCTGGTTGCATGGAGAACAAAGCTTCTTTAATCTCAGATGAGGAAAAAGGTTCCAAAGCTTGATGCTTACCTCGTGGGGGACTTTAGTCGAAAAGTTGGCAAGCAACGATTTTTGGACCTGAATGTTGCTGTCGGGAGGAGTGCCAAGCAGGTCCTAAAAAAATCAACCGCTTCGCTCCTGATTTCCTCTATTTCCCTGGTTACACGCCCATCCTTGCAAGACACTTCTCTGATCTTGTTGGCCCCTCTGTGCCTCATGGTAGACGCGTGGAAAAACCTCGTGTTGGAGTCTCCATTCTTCAACCAAAGGTCTCTAGATTTCTGGCGCCAGAAGGTTTCCTCCCTTGCAAGAGTAGAATGGTAATCCACCAAAAGACTCCGTTCTTCCTCCCTGAGACCCTCGGTGTAACCTTCGAGCTCCATCCTCTCCTCCAAAAATTTCAAGTTGTCCGAGATGGACTTTTTGGACTAAAAAATGTTGCCAAAAACCTCTTTATTCCATATTTTCAGCCTCTCTTTGACCATTTTGAGTTTTAAAGCCACTCTCTTAGGGGCGTTTCCTCCCACCTCCTGTTGCCACCACGTTGAAACCAATCCTTTGAAGTCTTTGTGAGAAATCCACATGGATTCAAATCTGAAGGGGGTCTTAAAAATGGGCCCGTCGTTCACCTCCAAAAAAATAGGGTTGTGGTCAGACCCAATCCTTGGTAGGGTCGAGAGAGTTGCACCGCCAAGGATGGGAATAGCTTCTTGGGAAATGAAAAATCTGTCGAGCTTGACTTGAATCAGGCTGCTCCCAATCCTTCGTTGCTCCACGTGAAGGATGCTCCTTTGAGTTCGATGTCAAGCAGGCTGTTAGTAGAGACAAAATCTCTAAAGTCCTCCAAGCTGCGGCTTGAATGGTCAGACCCTCCTTTTTTTTTCGATGGGTGAAGGGGACAGTTGAAGTCTCCCCCTAAGACCCAAGGAAAATTACTAAAATTCTCCCTCATCTGGGAAATAGCCTTCCACATTTCTGCTCTCTCCGTGGCAGAATTCGAAGCATAAACATTGGACAAAATCCAGGAAAAATTGGTAGTTTTGGAATGGAACAACACATTGATAATCCTATTGGAAATTGACAGCAAGTTGCCCTCAACACTCACTGGATCCCACAGAACCATGAGCCCTCCCGCTGTTCCCACTGCAGGGCTGTACAAAAATTTTGCCTTGGCCCAAATGGCCTTAGCAACTCTATCAGAGGAGATAGCATCGGTCTTGGTCTCTTGCAAAATTAGGATGGAAGGGTTAGTCCTCTTTCGGAGATCAGCCACTAACCTTCGTTTGGTTGTTCCATTCAGTCCTCTCACATTCCATGAGAGAACTTTCATCTGGACAGTTTGAGGTTCTTCTTGCCTCCCCTCCCTTGTTGGGGGGAGGTTTTGGTACATGCGCTTCGTCCGTCTGAGTATCGAAATCATCCAGAACCAGTAGACGTTGGGTTCCATTAGCAACATCTGTCGCTGTCTCTTTGTCTCGCCTGTCTTTGTTAGGAGGACGACCCTGCTTCCTCTCACTACCAAAATCTACACTTTGTTTTTGGCTCCTCGTATTTCGAGGGCTAATGTGACCAGACTGTTCACCCCTCCTACCTAGGAGGTAGTCTTCTAGCAATGTTTGTGAATTGAAATCGGGGTGGCCCTGGTCCTGGAGCTTGGGTGAATCAGATTGAGTGATATTTTGGGAGGGAGTCCAATCCTTCTCCTCCTGCGAATGGCTTTCCAGACGGGAGTCTGCTCCTAGCTGGGTTTTTGCTCCAAACTGCACAGGGTCCGTTTGGTGGGTGAAATTCTCAACAGGCTGGGAGAAATCGCCGCGGTCCCTGGAGGGGCCTGGAGATTCATGGCCCATCGCATTTGGAAGATTTGACTGTTTCGCCTGTCCTTCGCCATGTTCCAGGGGGTTACAGGTTTCACGCTTCTGCTTACCCAGTTTTTGAAGAGGACAATTGGACTGGAGGTGCCCTTGAGAACAGCACTGGGGGCAGAAAGTTGGCCTATTCTCATAGACAATAGCTTGTTTGTGAAGAACAGTGTCTCCAGACCGGAGAGTGATGGAGGATGGGAGCTCCGCCTCCAAATCCGTCAACACGCAAAAACGGGCTTGGACGAACCTTGTTCGAGCTCGGGTGGGAGGGTCAATGGTGACCAACTCCCCTATGGAGCGAGCAATACCTCTTATTACATTTTCATGCCATCCGAAGAGGGGAAGACTCGGGAGCCTAACCCATATTGGGGCAATGTTGATGTTCTGGGTATCAGGATTAAAGTCCATGCCCCACTTCCTAAGGAACAGACTTCTACAGCCCAGAAACCATGGCCCACCAGCCAGGATTTTATAGTAGTCCTCCTTGTTGTTCAGTCTAATAGCAAAAAACCCCGGGATAGGGCCGCCAACTCCAAATGTCCAGAGGTCCTCCATTTGCTTGCCGCCCACTTGCGAATGGTCTCCATGTCGGGACGACCACCAATGAACTTACCTATGAGGGTATACTTCTCATACTCCACGAAGCTTGAGAGTACTTCCGTCGGGATGTCCAGCTCATCCCCAACCGGGAACAGCTCCTTGGTAAAAAAACCGCTTAGGGCTATTTAGCTCTGATCCAGTTGTTATGAACCTGCAACTTGAAATATGAATTGAATGCAGAAAAGAATCATTGTTTGAATAGAATCATAGTTTTTATTGAAAGGCAGAAACCCACAATATAATAAATTAATGTTCTTGGATGATCTTTGGAGCATCCTCCTTGTCCTATTTACATCTATCTAAAAGGTGTGAATGGTGAAGGGATGTGTCCCTTTATAATACAATATAATATATAATATGATTAAGAGTTACGTTAGGAGGGTCCTAACGGATTTTTAGGGTTACTCCACCCCCACTTAGGTCCAAGGTCCTTTGCATCCCATTCGCAATCTCTTTTTTTGTTTCTTTAAATCAAATTTTGGAGGCACCTGGGCATCCCCTTGAGTCTTTTCCAACATCGACACTCTTCCTTGCACTTCTTGTCATTTTGATGAACTACTTAGGATATTTTTCTTCATTTATCCCACCCAAGTCAACTTCTTGATATAGTTGCATGGCACCACCTTCCATATCATCTTGCTTCATTTGTACTTCCCCATCATCCAAATTTTGACCTTGCTCTTTTTCATTAGTTTCATCCATTCTTGCTTCATTCGATTCATCAACTTCGAACTCAGTAGCTTTTTCCTCCTTTTTTGACTATTCTACTTCCTAGGGTATCTCACCCTCTTCCAAATCCCTGGCTTTATTTTCATTACTGGTTCTTGTCTCAACTTCCTCTTGAATCCTATTCTCTTGCCTACTCTGATTTATGATTTGCCAATGTGTTTTTGGGCACCATATAAACACCTTCGGTTGATTGCTCTAGGAAATTATTTAAATTATTACCACCATTACCACATAAGTTGCAAATAAAATAAACATTTTTATAGGCAATAGTTTGGTTTTAAACCCCATGCTTAAACATCAACTTAATCGACATAGGGAGGATTTTAGACAAGTCTACCATTACATAGAAGTGGGTCATGAGCAACCGAGTGCAAGACTTCATCATCAAATCCTTTGAAATTAGTTTTCCAATTGATTTCACAATGTCACCAATTACTTGTAGGTGCCACAATTTATAGGATAAACCAAGAAGGTTTACCTACATTGGTGCAAAGACAACTTGATATTTAAATGGATTGAAGCTAGGGTGCTAGCGATCCAAGAACAAACCTCACTTGTTGAAGAACCATGGGCCTCCCATTAGAATATTCCTCAGATCCTATCTGCTAGTAAATTTAAAGAACATATAGTTCTTCAGCATAGCAGACCCTTCAAGATCTATTTTTATCTAATCCACTTTCACACTAGATCTATGTTCAATCACGAGTCCAAGAATTTTCCTACCAAGAAATAGCTACCCCGAGCCATCTCCTGCTTAGTGATGGTCTTTGGAATATGTAAGCAAATATCTCCATCCTTATTCTATGGGTCTAGATCTAGGAGCTTGATTGAAGCATCCGAGGAGATCATAAAGTATCACTAGGACCTAGTTGATCAAAAAGATAACTCCATTAAATCAACTATAAAATAAACTTTAAATGATGAATAAAAGTAAATGATATGATGGAAATTCATGATAGATACATGCCTTCATCTTAAGTCTATAATAAAATAGAGTGTATGAATAATATAAGTCCTTGATTTTTAAATTGGTTATATGGGATTAAAATGGGCTTCACCTATATTACATTGTGACCACTTCATGGTATTACAACAACATTTTTAGAAATTATGCATGTGTTGGCAAGTTTTGAACTTAAGTCCCCTACTTAAAAGTTGAGGAATTTAATTAGTTGAGCTCATACTATTTATAAATTTTGAGGTTCATTTATGGGATTTGAACCTTAGTTTATGGTGTGAAACTCTTCATCACCAAATACTAACCCTAAATATCATGGGCGAATATAAGTCTTTATTAGAAATGATATGTAAACATCATTTTACCATAGTAGCGAGATCAATTGTTTTTTTCAAGTGACAGATATATTTTTAAATTTATGTGGAAATATTTCTTTTGTGGATGGAATGAACCCTTTGATAAAAACACAAGATAAAACATGTGTATTTGTTATTATAAAATTGAGAAAACATTGTATTATTTTTAGGAACCTTTCTTTTGGATTATTTTACCTGTCATAATATGAACATTTAAAATTTAAAAGGTGAAATATAATGACAAAAATTAGATGTTATGGTAAAATTTTAGAGTTCGATTATAAAGTATAATTATGTATAAAACCACACAAATGTATAATACTCTCTTTTATTAAAAATGAATGCATCAATAGAGAAGCACATACCCAAGGGATGCATTTAGTAAAATTAATAATTTTGTTAGATTGACATTGAAGGTAAAGGTAAAGGTAAAGTTTTTTTTAATGTCCACAAGATCATATGTCATATGGTATTATCCTTATGGAGGAAGTTGTTTAGAAACATTATGGTTATTCAAACATAGTTCGATTACCTAAGCATAGTGTACAACCTTATGCTCCACAAGATTCAAATTTTAGACCTCCTATTCAAGTTTCAAAGTCTTCACCGTTAGGCCCATTCTTGAAGGATATTAGTAAATCACTACCATAAAATATAAAAAAATTTCAATGATGAATTTCTCAAATCCATACATATTCCTTATCATTGATATTAGAACTTGAACAATGTACAAGGCTCCCATAATAAAGTGAAACTCTTATCACAAAAGTTTGGTAAATATATAAATTTAAATGAAGAAACTAAATTAAGTGTTTTAGATTACCAAAATTTTAGTAAATAATATGATAGTTTTATAAAGACAATATTGTTTAAAGAAAAAAAGAATGATATTTTATAGAATGTGCAATAACAAGAACAAATAATTCTTTAACTTTGAGAGAATCATTACATGAATATATATCATAATATTTTTAATTAATAGGTTTAAGTCATACTATAATTTTGGGGTCAATAGAATAGGGAAAAATCTTCAGGTACATTATCATTCCTAAGGTCAAAGATAACACAAGGTTAATGACCATTTGTAAAATTATTTGATAGTTATACTCAATAGTAAAATGATATAGTATTTATAAATTTCTATTTGATAGAGATTTAACAATTTGGAAATTGGTTTGTCAAAAAAGGTTAATAACTAATACTTAAAATTTCATGTCAAATATCATGTCAAAGATGATAGTCTAACAAAGGAGGAAAAAATTCAACATTGTTATGTAGATGAAGATATCATAACTAGGCGAGAATTCTAAAGTTGTTCCTAGTTCCCGTCCCCGCCTTCCTGGCGAAGCAGCGATCTTCCAAAGTTTGGGCCTTTTCCATATTATTGATGGTGTTTATAAGTCTCAGCGTGGGGATGTTATTTGGACCAAGCCCCCTGTGGGCTGGATTAAATTAAAATTTGACGGTGCGGCCAAAGGCAATCCTGGCCCTGCTGGTTCTGGTGGTGTGGTTAGAGATCATAACGGGAATCTCGTGGCCGGCTTATTGTGAAGATTTGGGTGCCCGGACTAATCACTATGCGTCGAGCCGTAAGTGTTTTGAAATGTATCCAGATCCTCTCCGAGGATCCTCGGCCTTTGATAGTCGAAGGTGATTCGCTCAATATAGTCAACTATCTGCTAGGCTCTAAAGACCCATCTTGGAGGGTCTACAACATCATTCTTGAGGCTAGGATGCTCCTCTCTCAACGTGACCGGTGGAAGGCATGCCATATTTTCAGGGAAGGAAATCGCGTGGCAGACCACATGGCCAACAAAGGGCTTGTGACCACGTGTCCTGTTGTGTGGCGCTCATGCTTCCCGTATGAGGTGGTGATTTTGGCCAATGCGGATATCCTCTCATGATGTTCTCCTCGCTTCAGAAGGTCATTCGTTTGGTTTGGCTGTTTTTGCTTTCGATGGTCAAATTTCTCCAGCTAGTATTTTTGTTTTCCTTGGTAAAATGTGGTTTGTTTCCAGGATATTCAGACATAAGGGCCCTACTTATAGCCTTCGGGCAATTAGCGCTTTTGGTTTCTGTCATCAAGTTTATTCCTCCAGCCACAAGGCATGATGCACATTCCAGCCAGGCTGATTTTGTACATAAGGTTTTGGGATCCTCTATAAAAACCCACTGTTAATCTATTAAAATAATTACCCAAAAAAAAGATATCATAACTAGGCATTATAATTGTTAACATGAAGCTTTGGATGTGTAATATGTATATGCTATGTCCTTGATATAAGCCACATTGTCTATACTTATTTTATCAACTTGGTCCTATAGGTTAGGATTGAGTTGATCCCTAAGTATTAGGGTTAGGGTTTGCTAGTCTAGAAATCAATAAAATAGAAGAGATATCTTATAGTTTTTCTAATGGATTATATGAAATTGAAATAGGTGTTAAAATATTTGTAATTTGATCTTATTAGGTCAAGACAATAATGATGAAGTACTTATGAGTGCTATTTATGTAGCTTAAGGACAAGTGATATGTAAGCCTTTAGGCATCTTGATGTAAGCCTATGAGCATTTTATATGTTAGCCTATGGGAATTTTGTTATGTAAGCCTACGAGAAATCTTCCATGCAAGCCTACAAGTATCTATGTGTAAGCCTATGGGCATCTTCATGTAAGGCTAAGGGCACCCTCATGTATTTACCCTTAGTGATATTGGTTAATCCACTTTATGGATAACCTTTTTTTTCTTTAGAATAAAGGGTTGTACTCGGGTCCCCACCCTTGAAAACTCATAATTCTCTCTTTTAGAGATTGAGAGTTTACAAACAGGTTCAATTCTCATCTCAATTAAGTTACCATAGTTAGATGCCTACATCAATTTTCATAAAATATCTAAATTCTTGATTTTATTTTTCTAGATCTTCTTTAATTTTATATGTGAATACAAATATTCTAGAATTCAACATTCTTCTTGTAATTTTCTATAACAACCTTCATAATATTGAAACTCCACCTCTACTATCTATACATTTTATCTTAATAGAGTAATATTTCCAAAACATCGCACTATCATTATTCACTTTACCATATGTGGATTGCTAGTTTCCTTCTTGAAGCACAAGTGCAACCATAAAATTGTAATAAATAGTTTATATGAAAACACATTAATGTTATGAAATAAAGAAAATATTACCAGTGGAAAATATTATAGTAAATCTTAATCATAATTTGATTCAAGCAATCAATATTTTCTTGTTATCTTCAGCTAAACTTACAACTTCTTATAATGAAGGAAAATAGAATTTAACTTCATGATCCTCAATTAAAACCCCTTTGTTGGCTAGCCTATCTACACTTTGTTTCCTTCCCTTAATGTATGTGTAAACCTGATTTCTTCAAACTCTATAACAATATCTTGTATTTACACAATTATCTCTTGAATACTATTAGTGAATCACTTTCCATCCATACTTTGTTCCATTTTATTTTTTTGCATATTTTTAACCCTTCCAAATCTGCCCGAGTTTCAACTTCATTACTTATCTTAAATCCACTATTGAAAGAGTAATGAGACAAAATATCTCCTCTATTATTTGTAATTATTCCTCCTCTTCCTATTGGTCCTAGATTTCCTTTTTATGCTCCATCAAAATTCAACTTGACCAACTCCACATCTAGTGGTTTCTACTTTATATTCTTTGCCTTCTTTTTTTTTCTCCTATACCCAACATCATAATTTTATTTGATGACTTGAATCCATCATTCAAGGCTCTTTGATTCAATATTAGGGATTAGGTGAGTTGATAGGGTTGGTTTAGACTCCTCCATGGCTAAACAAATATTCCTTTTCATTACCTCTAAACTACTTTTCTTTCCTTTAAATATTATTCTATTCCTTTCTAGCCAAACAATCCAAAGTATTATATCTTTTGATATATCCCAACTTATCTATAAAGCTTCACTTTTAAAAGTGCTTTGCCATGCTTTAACCATTTTTTAAATTTTCCATTCATTACCATGTATTTACCAAACATATTAAAAATCCATTGCCATAGTTTCCAAACTATTAAGTAGTGTCCCAAGATATGGTCCAAACTCTCCTCCTCCTTTTTACAAAGAACACATTATGAGGGGCCATAAAAATTCCTTTTCATAAAGTTATCCCAGGATAAAATTATTCTATGACCTAATAGCAAACAAACATTTTAACTTTAAGAATGCTTGGGCTATCCCAAATATTTCTTCATATTCTTGCAGTATTTCTATTTTCTTGGTGCTTAACATTATATCCACTTCTTCTTATATATTCTCCTAAGCTATTCAACTCCCAAATTAGCTTATCCTTGGCTCTCCTTAGAATAATCACTATAGTTATATTTCTGTTCAACTGTCTTCTAGCATCAATATCTTGTATACTTGTTAAAAAATCTTTTTTCCATTTGTATCTTCGTTCCTAATCCTTATATATAATGTTTGAAACTCTATCACCATATTTATCTTGAAGTAATATCATCCATGGTTTCAAAACTGGATCTAGATTGAGTGGTTTTTATCACATCAAGTATCCATCTAAATATATATTTTTTCTCTAGTTCCCACCACCCATATTAGACCTTTAATCACTAAATCATTTGATTTTTTAACCATTCCTTATAGTAGAACCTTTTGGTAGTGAGAATGCAATAAATATTAATCTTGGATTATTGGGCTCAACATATTTACTTAGAAGAATTCTTTCCCATTGTATTTGACTCTCTTTGTACAATATCCAAATTACTTTCCCCCTAAGAGTTAAGTTTGCATCAATAACATATATCTCTCTTAGTTTTATCATCATACACCTTGCTCTAGTTCACCAAAGGAAATTTCCTTCTATAATGTAATATAGATTAAACTTTTTTCTATCGATTTTGGCATATTATAAAAGACATAATATGTTGGAATGTCCTATAAGATTGATTTAACTAGTTTCACTTTTCCTACTAATGATAACCATCCACATTTCCATACTAATAGTTTATTTCAAACTTTACTTATAACTAGATTTCATAATTCTATCCTCACTCTCCTATCATATAAAGGCATCCCTCGATAATTTGTTGGTAAATTTGCTTCCTCCATTTGAAGTAACTTAGAAATCCCTTCTTTGATTCTATTTGGGGTGTTTAGGAAGTAAAATTTAGATTTTATCCTATCAACTTTTTCCTTGAGACTCTTTCGTATTCCTTTAATAAGTTAATCCAAGCTCTGGCCTTGTTTATCCTTGCCCTCCCAAAAAGGGTTGTATCATCTACAAATTATTGATGGGTGATATTGATGATGTTATTACTAGCCTTAAATCCACTTTTTAGCCTTCTTCAAGTTCTTATCCAATACATCTGCCATATTAATGAACATATATGGTGATAGAGGATCTCCCTATTTAAGACCTCACTTGGATTTCAAATATTTTATTACTAACCCATTGACCAATGCTAAATAGAGACACAAATTTAATCCATCTGATCCATTTATTCCCAAATCTAAACTTTTCAAACTAAAAAAATAAAATCCCAATTAACCCTATCATAGGCTTTACTCATATCAAGTTTTAAGATCATTGTTATCTCTTTTCTTTGAGCTATTGAATGCATAACTTCATGAGATACTATGATCTTGTCTAGAATATGTCTCCCTTTCACAAATCCTCCATGATATTTTGAATTAATTTTTTCTAATAGTGGTCTTAACTAATTTTCCATCACTTTCGAGATAATATTATATGCCATATTACATAGGCTTATGGGTCGAAAAGAATCAAATAATTTTGCATCCTTCTTTTTTGGAATGAGGGTAGGATATGTTGCATTTATTTTTTAAGGACTTTATGGATAACCTTTATTAAAGGGTGTACTATATTATTATTTTATCATTGTAAATTAACCTCAAAGCCAAGTTAATGTTGGCTTGAGGTTAACTACTCAATGATTATTTTGGTATCACTATAAATACCCCCAAATGATTGATCATTTTTAATATAGTGTGATATATGAAAATATAGGGAGGGTGTCTAGGGGTACCTATCTCTTATTCTTTCTCTCAAATCATGTCATTTATCTATTTTCTTATTTTTTACTCTGTATGCTCTTCTATTTTACTTTTTCTTCATTTTTATACATATGATTGTGACAAATGGATTTTTGAGATGTTACAATGTCGTGGTAGTGCATATTTATTTTCTATAGGAGATCTTGTATTCAATTCTTGGTAGGGGTAAATAATTTTTGTGTTTTTTGAGTTTTTCTAGTGTTTATTAAAGAGTGAAGCAGGATTTTTGCTCAAGGTAATGTTATGACATAATGGTAAGTTTGTTGGCTTCTAATTGGGAGATCTTGAGTTAAAGTCACATAATATTTTTTTTGTGTATGCAATTGATTCTCAAGCCCTAGAACTAACTCAATGGGAAGAAGCCATCCCTTTTGAAACATATATTTATGGCTAGCTCAATGGTAAGATGTTTTTATTAAATGTAGGAGGTCTCACATTCAAATTCATGTGCATCATTTTTGTTTGTGTGAAGTGTTATGGCACATTTCAAATAAAAATCTCTTTCTTCTATCATGTTCAATTTGATGGCATAATGGTTGGGGTCTTGCATTATGAGAGCAAAGTATCATGTTTAACTCAATTTCAAATGTAGTTGTTGACTCAACCCAAATATTGGGCATTATAATTCATTATAATTTATTATTATATGCATATATAAATTTAGATAATCCACATCCACCAAGTTTCATAGTTGTATTTTCATCATCCTAGTTGGTTATCCTATCAATGAGTGACATCAACAGAGGTGGCACATGGAGGTGACCAATGAGAGTCTCTGGTTGACCAAACCTTTCTCTAATGTCTATAATTTATTGTTTTGCCCTTTTTTAGCTCTAATAGGCCCAAACCTCAAGAGGCTATAACTTTTGCATATAGAAGTATTTTGTGCCCTTTTCTTCAAATTACATAGTTTTTTAAGTTCCATAGATTGGTGATATTAGTTTAAGGACCTGTTACTATTTTTATAGGATTTTTAATGCAAAATGGACCCAATTGGTATTATTCTCTTTTGTTTAATTTTAACTCCAATAGTCTATTGACATGACAATTGGTAATTTTCCTTGCATCCAAATCATGTATGATTTAAAAACCTTCTTCTATAAGGTCATAGGTTAAAATATATATATATATATATATATATATATATATATATATATATATATATATATATATATATATATATATATATATATATTTTATCACAATAGGTTTGATGTATTCATAGAGCACCAAAAATCTAACTCCAATTGAGCTTTATGGTGTAGCAATTGGTTAGTTATACTATATTTAAGAGATTTCAAAATTCCTATGTTTATCCTTCTCTTTTCTTGTAGTGGATATTTGCTCTAACTCTAACAACCTGCTAGCATGGTGATTGGTAATTATTTTTTTAAATTAGTTATATGGGATTGAAATGGGCCCCACCCATATTACATCATCACCACATAGTGGTATTACAACAAAGCTTGGATATTATCCATATATCACTTGGCAATATTTGAATCTTGGTCTCCTCCTTAAATGTTGAGGAATCCAACTGGTTGAGCTAATTCCACTTGATTGGTGATTGGTAATCTCTTGGGATACAAGAGGAGGGTTTTGGATGATCAATGCAAGGTATACCTTATTTATACAGGTCCTTTTAAACCTTAGGGGCTGATTATTTGAAGACTTATTTATTGATTTATGATTTAGCTACCTTCTCATAAGATTGGTGGATAGATTATGATCACCATAGTGCATGTTGAAAATATTTTCATGAGAATATCAACATCTTGATCTAGGATATAGAGTTACAAATTTATGTTTGAGAGAGGTTGATCTAGTTCATGTACCTTTGAAAACAAAAGATAACAAAATCCATTGGTCCATACAAACATTCATTATAGGAAATATGTATCATTTCTAATGTCTTCTCTTCTTGGTCCCTCATCTCAAATTATGAGGGTGCTAAAATATTTGCAATCTAATCTTATTAGGATAAGGTTGATACTTATGAAGTACATACAAGTGATCTTGATGTAGCCTAAGGGAAAGTGCTATGTAATAATTTAGGCATATTGATGTAAGTTTATAGGTTTTCTATATATAATACTATAGACATATTTCTATGCAAGCCTATGGGCATTAATAAGCCTATGGGCATCTATGTGTAAGACTATGAGAATATTCCTATAAGCCTAAGGGCAACCTCATGTATTTACCCTTATTGATATTGGTTGATTCACCTTTATGGATAACCTTTATTAAAATATGTAATTTATTATTATTTTGTTATTATAAGTTAACCTCAAATTCAAGTTAATATCGGCTTGAAGTTAACTATTCATTTAGGTTTTTTGGTATCACTATAAATACCCCCAATGATTTATCATTTGTAATATACTATGATATATGAAAATATAGAATGGTGGCTATATGCACCCATTCATTATTCTTTCTCTCAAATTGTGTCATTTATCTATTTCCTTTTTTTTTTATTGATTGGAGAGGTTTTTGAAAGGGACCCCAAAACCTTTTGCAAAGGTTGAATAAAAAGAAGATGGTCTCCGTGGGACCAAGATTAAGATGAAAAAAACACATAAAGGATAAGAAGAGAGAGATCACCCCAACCTACACAATTCCCACATCCTGAGAGAGGGCTTCTACGAGAGAACTAGTCAAAAGAAACAAACAAAAACTAACAGAGGGAGCCCTGAAGACGAGTAGACAAAAACCTCTAAAGATGATAAAAAAGGAGTAGCTAGAAATGAAATGGCTAAACATAACCTTTGGCCACCTCGAGATCATCATTGACCGTCTGGGTGCACACCACAAATGGTCTCTTTCCTTATTTTTTTGTCTATATGCTCTTCTCTTTCTCTCTTATTTCTTATTCTACATATGATTGTGGTGAATAGATTTTTTTGAAAAATATTGTGAATTCCAAAAGAAAGCATCATCTATATTATGTCATAATTTCAACAAACTAAATAGTGGTATTACAATAATATTTTGGCAATTATGCATATATCACCCAACAAGATTTGAACTTGAGTCATTGCATTGGAAGTCCATAGTTTAATTACTCGATCTCATATCATCTGATAAGAGATATGTTTTAGTTGTTCATCACTTATATAATCATTTTTTCTATTATAATCCATACATGTATGAGACCTTTCCCTCTTTGAGTGATCCATAATTCTTTGCCCTCCAAGTCATATACAATTACTAATGTACATTTTATTAGGATTATTAATTTCATTGTGGATTTTCCTCGTGAATATGTTTTATTTCTAATTTAATTGTTTTTTTTTTAATTTACATAGTGGAATCGATAGCCACCATGAATCCAGGTAGGCTATCCGACTTTTATGATCACCACACTATTCTGTGTTGTTCATCCCAGAAGCCACCACATAGTTCTTTGTGCAGTCTGCCCCTATAACCACCGTGCCACAATCATTTAAAAACTTTTACACTACTGAAAGCACTAGGAAAGGGATAATCATTCAGTTCGAGGAGGCCCAAGATTTGAACCTTGGACCTTTGTCCCCCTTACAGGGTTTGGTCAAACCAAATAGTCTACACCTCGGACCTATTTCTAATGTAACTGTGAATTGATGAACTTCTAATAATTTTTTCTTGATTTACAAGTTGTTTCATTACCAATGGCCTCAAAAAGTTGATTTTGGATTCTTATGAAGGGCTAAAATAATCACATGGTTACAACTATCTATTTTTAATGAAATAACAAATTTGACATGAGTAATTATTATCCTTTTTAATTTTTTTTGATACAATTATCTTACATATATTGGTATTTAATAGAGTTATTTGTAAATATATAAACAAAAAGAAAGAGCATCATGCATGTTAAGATGTTTCTGAGGGGCCCATATAATTTTTATTACTTCATCAATATGAAAAAAACCTAACATATATATTTAATAACTATTCAATATAATTTTAGTTTAGAATTCAGAAGCTAAGATCACCATGAATAGTGTGCTCATAGATCTGACTTCTTTAAAAGGATATGAAGGGATCCAAGTGATTCAATGAGAAAAAATATGAGGGATGGACTATGTCCTAAGAAATCAAGGCAAGCAACACAAATTTTTCAAAAGAATCAATAATTTGAATGCTTTGTCTTTAGCACCACACCACCATGAGTTCCTCACCTATTCACCATCATGAGTTCCTCACCTATTTAATCAAGTAGAAGACCCTTATTTGAGGATCCCATTCAATGTCATAAATTAAAGGATTAATAGCCTTGAGTCATATTTCTATAAGAAGACTGATATCATCAATGTTAATACCAATAATTATGATAGAAAATCAGGTTAATTCATTAGCAAGCTATGAAATGCCACTAGGGGATTTTGAATATAGAGCAAAACCTAGATTTTAAGTTTTAGTAGGTAGAATACCAACATGATAAGAATTAATGGAATCTAAGAACAATGATCTACAATAAATTTTTAGGATATTTTTAAATTGTTATATGAGGATTTTCACTTATAAAGGCACTTCATTTTAGATGCCTAAATTATAGGATTCTCACCCATGCATATTGGTTACTTAATTTTTGGAACTTGTTAGTGAGAGGGCCACTTTAAAATTCCATTGCTCATACTACATCTACATCCAAAACAAGCTCTAAATTAGGATCTAGTAATTATTACTATGATCTAGAGCTTTTTTTGGATGTAAACATAGAAGTGATGTAATTTTATAGTGGCCCTCTCACTTGTAAGTTCCAAAACTTAATCAACCAATATTTATGGTTGATTATCCTATGGGTTAGATATCTAAAATATAGTACCTCTTATTGTTTCATAAGATTTTTAAATGTGAAAAGAGCATTTTCGATAGTTTTATGCATTGAAAACCATGGTTTCAATTAGGTTATAGATCATTCTTCTAAATGAATGAAATATAAGGGAATTTTATTTAATAATTTTAATAATATATCCTCATTATATTATGTTGTCAAGCTACTATATTTTAAATAAATTAATTTGATCAATAAATACTACAATAAATTCATTAGCATCCTAAGTTATATATGTATAATCAATCTAAGATCTAGTAGTGGTAATTTCAATATTTAGGAATGGCTTAAAGGAGGAAATTAAAAAGGAAATTGACATCTATGATTGATATGGGAATAGAATCCCAGATCATCATTTATTTAGATACAAACATATTTTATAGGCAAATTTTGTGTAAGATACAAATGATTGCCAAACAAAATTGACATCCTGATAGATAACAACTTAAAACAAAGAGCTAACATGATGGCTTTTGAAGCCTCAATTTTAATGTAAACTCACAGGATAAATGTTCATAGGATAAAATATATGACAACCATAATATAGTAAGATCATAATAATAATGTAACTGGAATAATATGAGTCAACTAATATGTAAATCAAGGCTAATAATATATCAACTAACATTCATTAATAAGAAACAATATGAATGTAATAGCCTAAATCATACATATACAAAGCATGTAGCACAACTTACAATATTAGTTGCTCAAATGTATGCAATATTTATTACTTCTCTTTCTCTTACAAATGTATCATAAAACTCTCATACAATAACAATGTTTTCTATACTCACTATGTAGACAATGTACACTATGTGGATGATGTAAGCTATGGAGTAATATATAGCCATTATAGGATGACTTTTTGGTTACTTGAATCTTCCTTTCATTAAGCCAAGTCTCACAACTCTTGGTTTCTCTACTTGACACTTGCATACACATGACTCTATTTTGTATGCACATTGGAACATAACTCTTCACATTACACACTCTAATCTAAGAACACTTGTGCACACTTACATATGAAACTTGTGCACATATACACACGTAACACTTGTACAATCATTTACATGATATTAGTGCTTTTCCTACATATTATTACATTACATAAAATATTTACTCACACTCTAATCTAGGACACAAATCTAATATAATATTTACAAGATTGTACCAAGGAGGTACATTAGCATGTACCAAATAATGTAATATACTCCAACACCCCCTTATATTACATTATTTGGTTATTGAAGACTTGAGTCTTCAATCAAGGTCTTCATCCTTCATGTGATCCTAGGACATGTGCTTCCTCTATTCTATTTTTGCTTTCTTCAGTCTGCTACCTTTATGTATCCTAATCAAATGAACAGTTAGTATCTTTCAAACTTTGTGAGAGAAATTCATCTTCATTGCTTATCAATTTTTCTAAAAGAGCTTTGATTTCAGTTTCTTCAATAGCTTCTTCTAGATCTCGAATTTCATGAATTTCTTGGGCTAGATGTCCTTTTTAATTTCCCTCTCTATATTGCAATTAAGGTTGACTATACTGATACTGATGAGGATATCGACGTTAAAATTATTGTTGTTGTAAATTGTATTGAGTTTGATATTGTCTTTGTTGTACAACCTACTTACTTGACCACTTTGATTCATCTAATTTCCTTGAGATTGATTCCTTGAATTATATCTATTTGTGCTATATCCCCTTATTTTACATACTTGACAATATATATTATTTCATTTGGACCTATATTTTGAAGTTGAAGTAAGATTACCTTACGAATTATATATATATATATATATTTTGTGGAAAACATCCCATAAGGGATGTCACTTTCGGGTAAGACCCAAGGAGGCAAGGGTACTTACAATTTATCTTTTGATACTAAGGCATTATTAGTCATTTCATCTTTGGCTAAATTCTCTACTTCATACTCTTGTAGAATATTGAATAACTCATCAAATGAAGTATCTTTGCTTAGAACTTGCAAAGATGTAACTAGATGCTTATAATTTTATAGAAGAGCTCTCAATGTTACTTGAACAAGAAATTTATCTTCTATATTTTCTCCTACAGTTAATACTTTTACTTTTATATCTGCTACCTTTCTAAGAAATAATTCAATACTTTCACCAATATTAACTTAAGGAATATAACTGAGAGTAAATATGAAGATATTGACTTTATTTTTCCCTTCAAATATATATATATATATATTTTTTTTGAAAAAATGAAAAACTTGTATTAATACAAAGAGCTGTTACAAACGGGAGAGAGCACATCCCAGCCAAGAGCAAACACTAAGACAACAAGAGCAGAGCAGAAAAGTCTGCACAAACCAACAAAGAGCACAAAAGCCAACAGGGCACGAAAAAGCGACATGTCGCGAAAATGCGACATGTCGCGAAATCGTGACATGTCACGAAATCGTGACAGTCAGCCCCGTCTCGACCGCCGAGGCGCCCCTAGTCGCGAAAATGTGACATGTCACGAAATCGCGACAACCAGAGCCCTCGGCAACCGACCGCCAAAAAGGTCATGAAATCGCGACGGCACCTCCCTCCGACGCTCCAGCAACAAAGGTGTCGCAAAATCGTGACCAAAAATCCAAAGAGCTCCCGAACTCCAGAAAGGTCGCGAAAGCGCAACAAGATTTCTCCAAATTGCCCATCTAGCATGAGTGTCGCGAAATCGCGATGAATTATCCAGTTGGTGCCCAAGCCGAAGAAGGGTCGCGATATCGCGACAGTTTTTCCAAAAGCCTCTTACGTGCCAAAAGTGTCACGAAATCACAAGAAGAATTCCTTTCGACACCCAACCACAAAAAGTGTCACGAAATCGCGACCAATTTTCCATTTTGCATCCAGTCGGCAAAAGAGTCGCGATATCGTGACAGGTTTTCCTTAAGACGCTAGTTTGCCCAAAGTGTCGCGATATCGCGACAAGTTTTCCTTTTAGCTCCCAAACCTCAAAACTGTCGCGATATCGTGACGAGTTTTTCACATTGCACCCAGTCTTCAAAAGTGTCGCGATATCGTGAAAAGTTTTCTAGAAAGTGCCCGTTCGCCAAAACTGTCGCGATATCGCGACAAGTTTTCCTTGCAACTCCCAAACCCCAAAACTGTCGTGATATCGCGACGAGTTTTTCACATTGAACCCAGTCATCAAAAGTGTCGCGATATCATGACAAGTTTTCTAGATGGTTCCAGTTCGCCAAAACTGTCGCGATATCGCGACAAGTTTTCCTTGCAACTCCCAAACCTCAAAACTGTCGCGATATCGCGACGAGATTTTCACATTGCACCCAGTCTTCAAAAGTGTCGCGATATCGCGACAAGTTTTCTAGATGGCGCCAGTTTGCCAAAACTGTCGCGATATCGTGACGGTTTTTCCTTGCATCCTCCAAACAGCAAAAAGGTCATGAAATCGCGACGGAATATGCATTGTGCTCCAATTCCCAAAAATGGTCGCGATATCGTGACGATTTTCCCCCTTGTCGACCCTTCGCCAAAAACGTCACGAAATCACTGCATCTTCCAGCCAAAGGCCGTGTTGGCTCACCATGTTGCGAAATCACGACAACTTACCAGCGGAGGTCGCGACAGCGCAACATGTCGCGAAATCATGACAAAAACCAACATTAGCCATTTTTTTACTCATTGACACAGGGATCTTTCCAAACCTACCCGAATCACTTCATCAATCAGAGACATGTCACTGTGCAGCTGCACTCCTACCTCTTTCTCAACGCCCATATTTGCAAGAAAGTCAGCCACCTTGTTCAAATTTCATCTCACATAAACCAGGATCACATCATCTAACTCCCTCCATAAATCCTTGATTTGGGAAATCAAAATTTGCAGCCTCCAGGCTTTCGAGGAGAAGTTTCGCATGCAGTCAAGAGCACCGACCAGAACTTGTGAATCAGATTCAATAATTATCCTCCTATGACCCTGCTTAACAGCCCAAATAGAAGCGGACTTGATCGCAATGGCTTCTGCTTCGTTGTTTGTAGCTCTGCCCAAACCCTGTAGTTCCCAGTAGAGCACCGAACCAACATGATCCCGGCAGACAACACCAATACCCGCACTGCCTGGGTTGCCTTTTGTAGCCCCATCCGTATTGATCTTGATCCAGCCTACTGGGGGAGGTTTCCAGCATTCTCTATCTTGTCTCTCTGGACCCTCAACCCCCTCCTCTGAAAGCCCAAGACCAACCTGATTCTCCTCATCAACATTGATGGCCACAGTTTCTGTAACTTTGCTCCAAATGACTTGCCAGACTCCGTCAGTCGAGGAGAAAGTATCTCTAAAGATCCGGGCATTTCTCTCTAGCCAAACTTGCCACCAAATGAAGAGAAAGCTGAGCTCCCAACCAATACGGAGAGCTGTAGATTTAAATCTGCCCATTTTCCATATTTCCCAAATTTTGGCATGATTTAAATCACCATTTGCCTTAAATTTATATTGAGAGAACCAACGCTTCCATATCTGATGTGAAAAAGGGCACTCGAACATCAGGTGATCAACAGTTTCCTCGTGTTTATGAAACAGAGCACACTGAGAGGGACCGATGATTCCTCTACTTCTGAGCTTGTCAAAGGTGAGAACTCCATTGTGCATGAGCTGCCAGGCAAAGAAATTCACTTTCGGCCAGCCCTTGGGATGCCAAATCCTTCTCCAATCCTGGACCAAAAAAGAATGCGAGGGAGGCGTAGGGAGGATCTGCTCATAACCATCCTTAACTGAATAGACCCCAAGGCTCCCATAGCCCCAGGCTAATTCATCCTCCTCATCCCTCCCAGTAAGGAACCTTTTAGACAAGATTTTGTTCAAGATGGGTGCCAGCTCTGGAGGGATTGTTATTGGCCACTCCTCCCACCTCTTAAACTTTTTAAATGTATACTCCCCCAAATGGCTGGTGTTGAAGTAGCTTTCGATGCGGATCCATCCCTGGGCTTCTATGGCGGACTTGATTGGCTGTAATTCAGGAAACATAGCAATGATGGGCGGGTACTGGTCCCAAGAATCGGTCCAGAAACGAGCCTTATCCCCGTTTCCCACTTTCCAAAAAAGCTGGTCTTTTATGACTTGAGATCCAAGCTTGAGAGTCTGCCACACTAAGGAACCAGTGCCATCCAGGGGGAAGCGACCCACTTCAGTAGGGTGGACAGGGCCCAAATATTTGCTGGATAGGAGTCGACTGAATAGGGAGGTTGGCTGGGAAATCCACCTCCAATATAGTTTTCCAGCCAAGGCTCTGTTATTAAGCATAGCGCTTCTCAGGCCCAGCCCTCCTTTATTCTTAGGCTGGGTAACTTTATCCCACCCAACCAGAGCCCATTTTTTCTCCCCGTTTGCACCTTCCCAAAGAAATTTTCTAGCCATTTTGTCCAGCTCTTTCCAGATGGAATGAGGGGCAACCGGGATAGAGAATTTATAGATTGGCATAGCTTTGAATAACAGACTGCAGGAAGGTTAATCTACCCCCATAGCTTAGCCATTTGTGGGACCAGTGATTCACTCTATCTTTGATACCTTCTAATAGATCCTTCCAGATATCTAATTTTAGTTTTTTGAAATGCAGGGGAACGCCCAAGTAAAAAATTGGAAGAGAAGTCCTAGTGAATCCTAGGATCTCAATAATTCTATCCTGCAGCCTTTGGTCAAGATTGAAAAAGACCACTTTAGACTTCCTATCATTGAGGACCTGGTTTGAGGCCCTAAGGTAAACATTAAGAGTATCTCTGATTCCTATGGCTTCCCTGAGACCGGCCACACCAACCAATCCAGTATCGTCCACAAACTGCAAATGGGTCAAGGTTTCCTCTCCAACCTTGACACCAGTTAGTAGACCTTGTTGCCTTCTCCTCAAGAAGAGTCTGCCTAATCCTTCAGCTAGAATGAGGAAAAGATAGGGAGAGCAGGGGTCTCCTTGACGAAGGCCACGAGAGGCTCCGAAAGGGAGAGAGGGAAGACCCTTGATAAGAACAGAATAAGACGGTGTAGACACACAGCTCATGATCCAATCAATCCAGTCTTGGGAGAAGCCAAAGGCTACCATAATTTTTGACAAGAAGCTCCACTCCACCCGATCATAAGCCTTGGAAATGTCCAATTTAATAAACATTCCTTTATTAGCCAATTTTTGCATAGTATGGATAGCCTCCTGGGCAAGAATCACCCCATCCAAGATTTGTCTTCCCTCAATGAAGCCCCCTTGTTCAGGAGAGATGATGTTATGGAGAAGTGGTTTAAGCCGCTCAACCATTGTCTTGGTGATTATTTTGTAAATCACGTTACATAAAGCAATAGGTCTGAAATTCGAGATCTGAGTTCCCTCCTCCCCTTTTGGAATTAAAGAAATGAAGGTATGATTAATAGCCCTGAGCATTCTTTTATTGATTCTGGATTCCTCTGTTACAGCCAAAACATCCTCCCCCAAAGTATCCCAAAAGGCTTGAAAAAACTCAATAGGAAAGCCATCTGGGCCAGGAGATTTACCAGTATTCATACCAAAGACCACATTTCTCAGTTCATTTCTCTCAATGGGTCTAAGTAGGGCCTGATTTTCTTCTTCAGAGATGATAGCAGGAATGACATTAAGAACTTCAAACTGAGCCTCAGCATCCTGTTCCATACTTTCAGTAAAAAGTTTAGAAAAGTAATCAATTGAGTGTTGGTGCATATCAGGAAGGGTATCCAAGGTATGACCATTCTCATCCTTAAGGGCTTCCATATTGTTCAGCTGTCTCCTAGCACAAGCTGATCGATGAAAAAATTTGGTATTTCTGTCCCCTTCTAGTATCCAAGTATTTCTTGCCCTCTGTTTCCAGTATGTCTCTTCTTGGTTATCAATGGCCTCAACCGCTTTGCGCAAGGCATCATCTTCGGATTTGAGTTGCTCAGTAATTGTTCCTTCCCTAAAGAGTTTCTGAACCTCCTCCCATCTGGCCATCAAGGGGGCCCTTTGGAGCTGAAAATCTGACTTATTTTCTTTCCTCCATTGTTTCAGTCGAAGTTTAACATAGAGAAGTTGTTTATGAAATTTGAACATTGCTGTCCCAAAAGGAGGACGACCTGCTTCCCACCATTGTGGAATTTTTTGACGAAGGTCCTCCTTTTGAAACCAAAAATTCTCAAATTTAAAAGGCGTGTGATGCTGTTCTATCAAAGTCCCCCCCTCCAACAAAATGGGGGAATGATCAGAAACAGGGCCCTCCAAAATCTAAAACTTGGTATTCCATTTTACAAAAGCTTCCTTAGAGACCAGAAACCGATCTAACGTGACCTTCCTGCTGTGTGGTTCCTGCCTCTTGTTAGTCCAAGTGAAATAGGATCTAGGGCCTTGAACATCAACTAAATGAAAGGCTTGGACCTGGGCAATCATAAGCTGGTCCCCAGGATCCAAAATTGGGGAGCCACCTTCCTGGTCATGAGCAGATAACTTTGCATTAAAATCCCCTGCAATTATCCAGTCTAGGTATTCTCTAGATGACCTCATATTATGAACAACTTTCCATTGAAGCCTCTGACCATCTAGGTCTTGGGCCCCATAAAAGTTAGTGATTAAGACATGTTCTGCTGTGAAGTTATTTCTGAAGTGAGATGTAAGGACACCCCTCCAAGTCTGTATGTTCTCTCGCAGTCCAGGTCCAAAGGATTCCAGAGAGTGACGATCCCCCCTGAAGCTCCTTGGGTAGCCACATCCATATGTCCAGTGCCCCGCCAGATTCTATTAACTATTTTACTAATAATATCTAAGGATATTTTTGTTTCCTGAATAAGCAAGAAGTTTGTTTTACATTTTCCTAAGAGTCTTTGAACAACAGATTGATGGGTTCTATTGTTTAAACCCCTAACATTCCAAGATTGTATTATCATTAAAAAACTTGAGAGCAGTAAGAATCAATAGTCCTCACCGATCCTCCATTGATCAGTTTATCTCCTTGAGCTGCAATCAAATCCTTATTTGAATTTCTGCCCGCTCCTTGAGTGTTGCAGTTTTTGGATCTCTTTTCTACCTGAGAGATACCTAGGGCTGGCCTTTCTTTATTTTTTTCTACAATTCCCATGCTAACGTCATTAATTATTGGCGACGCTTGGGAGTGCACTATCAGTGTCCCTACATTTTATAACGGTAATACCTCAGAGGGCACAAACACCTGTTCTAAAACAGGAGGAGATGAAGGAGAGACATGAGTTTGAAGGTTATGGGTCTCAATATTCCCATCTACACCTTCCATATTATGATCCTCCTGATCCACTAATGACTTAAAGATTTCATATCTGTTAGTTGGCTTAGATTGAATTTGCTCCTTACCATTTTTCTTCGGCTTTCTCCTTCGCTTGGCCTGTTCAAAGCCATCTTTCTGACCCTCATTGCCCTGAGGAGTATTAGAAGTTTCTTTAGCAGAAGAAGATTTTTCCTCTCTGGATCGATTTGGCATACCGTTCTGGGCTTCCGTTTTGGAGTTCAAGAGGTTTGGACAAAACTAGGCCAAGTGCCCATGTTTATGGCAGACTCTGCATCTGAAAGGCAGTGCCTCATAGTCTAACTGTTGGATCCAGGATACCTCTGCCAGTTCCAGTTCCACCTCTGCTGGTAGAGGTTGACTGATGTCCATTTCCACACAGATTCTAGCATAGACACCAGAGATACCTTCTATAGTATCCCTTGAAATGCCTAGGTATCTGCCCAGGGAGTTGCCTATCATTTCCAAGATTGGCTCCCCCCAAAACTCCATTGGCAGAGCGTACAGCCGAATCCAGACCGGGACAGCCGTGGGTTCAATGCGGGGATCGAATCCCACTCTCCAGGGTTGGACAAATAACCCGACCGGGCCATGGTTTCTCTTCTCTGATTCAAATGCCCTGTTTCTATCAGCTAAGGAAGAGAAGCTAACGATGAAATACCCGTTGCTGATAAACCAAAGGGAATACTCACCATGGGGCTCCCAGTTCTGTCTGACCCACGTGTGCAAGAAATTCAGGGTTGGTCGTATACCCATGAATTTGCAAATCAAATCATGATTAGCTTTGTATAAAATTGTGTCTTCTACCAACTTTGGTTCGATAACAATCTTAGGTCTTGAAGCAGATTGTGGAAGGCAACCATTGACACGATGTGCCGCGAAACCCTTACCAGCATTCTTGAGCATCATATTCAAAGTATTTCTCTACGCTTCGCCATTAGATGACGAAGGATTGTCCTTAAGCATTTCAGCATAGGAGCTCTGTCTCCTTGAAAGAGGACTTGGAGGAGACCCCATTGGGCCCTCCAGAAGTGGCAAACGATCCTTCAAAACCCCAGAAATAGAACAACACAGAAAACTACCTGAGGGCCTGGATTATCCTACGCTTCGGGAGTCCAAGAACAGCGCCTGTCGCTTGCACAGAGAGATTCCCACAAAAATGCCAAAACGCCAGAGCTCCAATCGATCTCCCTTCAAATATTTTAGGTAATGTATTCCAAGATTCTATAGAAGCTAATACTACACTTATATAAGGTTATATTTAATCGGTAATTGCATTTGTTATTATCATAAGTGCTTTGGCTTCACCATCTTCATATTTTTGAATTTCTCTAACATCTTCAACAAGTTTTGTTTTTGTTACACTAACTATATCCCAAAATTTTTCTACTATTAAAATTGATTTCACTTTATTTTTCCATGAAGCATAATTTGGTCCTTTTAGAAGTTGAGATTCAGAAAGAAAGAACTTGTTGTTTGACATAGTAGTGCTCATATGACCTTTGATGTAGACTACCTTATGTCTCCCTAGGTTTTTTAAAGATTCAAAGTTTCTAAATTACAAAACCTATGAAGTAGAATTCCTTATATCTCCCTAATGTTTAGAAACTAAGAAAATAAGATTTGTAAATTTAAATTTCCTAGTTTTTATGTTGAACTCCTTTTGACTCCCAAATAATTAAATTTGCAAATATTTATTTTTCAATTTTTTTTCAAGAAATAAAATCAAACTATATAAATTTCAAAAACCTTTTTGAAAAAAATTTAAATAAACTAATTCTTATCATTTCACTTTTTAATTAAAATATTTAATTAGAAACAACAATTAATAACCTTATAACTCCAAAAATTATTATATTATTAATCTATCATTAATCTACTTATCTCTCCACTATCTAAATTAGTTCTCTCTCCACCTAGGTGTTGTAGGTGAGTTGGAGAGGAGAGGGCAATCCTCCAAGGGAGGTCCCAAGTTCAAATCTCCACCCTACCAAAAATCTGAATTGGGTATCCAAAATCCAATTGATAATGTTGGTGCGGGCAGGGTCGGGTGCGACTCCCGGGTGACTTTGACGGTGTAGAACCCCCTATTCATGGTCTCTCAGACCAAGGTGGCCCCACAAGGGGTTTTTCGCTTAAAAAAAAAAAAAAAATTTCTCTCTCCATTACCTATCACTCCTAGTGTAATTAATCTTTAGCTTATAAGACCTTATCTCTCTTAATAATAAATAAATAAGAAAATCTTTACTAAACCTTATTACTCCAAAATATAAATAAATGAAACCTTAGAAATTTCAAATTTGAATAATACTCTGCTTAAATCGGTGCTCATACTCTTTCTTCTTCCATCACTGGAATACTCTTGACTGCAACTAAAATCTATTTGATGAATTCTTGAACCGCATGCTCCTCTTTAAACCACATACTTAAAAGAATTTAACCTTATGGTGCTTGTTCAGTTACCTCTTACATGACAGGTGGTGTAGCTTACATTATCTAATGTAACATTTTTGAAAATTCTTAGAGATGATATTATTCAATTGACTTTCTAACATTGCATGCTTTAACTTTCAAATAATTTAAGCAGTCTTCCTTTCAATGTTCCTTCTTGAGTGCCTATTTTCATTCCAAATTATAAGCTACATTTTGAGGCATGTTATGGTGGTGCTATGTTTAGGTGAGATAATTCAAATTCTACTATGATCTATGACTCATTTTTTTGCATTGGTGTTGAGCTTTCAAAGACTTTGTATATGCTATGTTGGCTTAGGTGCTTCTCTAGATGAGCACAACATTGGTTTGGCTTGAGTGCTCTTTTAGTTGAGTACTTTGTTGGTTTGGTTTGGATGCTCCTTTAGTTGAGTACTTTGCTAGTTTGGTTTGACTTGGGCATTTCTCTAGCTAAATGCTACACTGGTTTGGTTCAGGTGAACCCTAGAAAATGCTCTTATGCTTTAACACTTCAATAATTTTGCCTTTAATTTTTATTTTTTGCTTCCTTGATACTGGTAGTTCTATCTTAACAAGAAATAGTGCTCTTGAATGTTCCTTTTCAATGAGTAGATGCTCACTTGACTTCTTTCTCCAATATATGTAGCTCTATATTGCTCTGTATTCTCCTTTTCTTTAGAGGAGATTTTCTTCTACTTGTAACTAGGAAGTTTATAACACTTCCTCTATATTTTTGCTTGTAATAAACTTTCCTTCTTTGATGATTGTATTTGGCTTCTATGTAGAATACATCCTTTAACCTTAGTACTTGTAGCTTTAATGTATAAGCTTTCCTTTCTTTTTTTACGTAGATAAGAAACCTCAACCTCTCTTTCTTCCTTTGTAGTTGGTCATGTAGTGATTCTAATATGTACCTTTAATCTGCATCATGGACCTTTCTCAATGGCCTCTCTTTCCTTCTTATGCATGCTTCTTTCTCTGTCCTTTGGAACCTACATATCTTATCAAGCCTCCTTTATTTTTTCTTAATAAGGAGCTTATATATATATATATATATATATATATATATATATATATATATATTGAATATGGCCTCTTTCTCTTTTCACTAATAAGGGCCTCAAATCTTCATTATGGACCTCTTTCCTTGAAAGGCCTCTATCCTCTAATATTGGCCTCTTCTGGACCAATGTCAAGGTCAATATGACCTGAAACTTACTATAATCCTTTGCTTTGCCAAGGTCTATCTTCAAGAACTAAATACATTATGTCAAAATCTACATTCAAGACCTGAAACTATCTCTATCAAGGTCTGCCTCTAAGACTTGAAAATATCTCTATCAAGATCTGTCTTCAAGACTTGAAACTATTTATAGATCACCTCTATTTCAAATAATATTTTAGAATAAGTAACCTTGGTATTTTTTTGTTCTTCCATATCTATCAAGATATTTTCTTCAAGATCTAAAATCAATAATAGTCTACAACTTAAATTAATCCCTGCTTGATGAAAGCTTTTTGCCTTCTCTTGCACTTAAAGATGAAAGTCTTCTCTATCTATTGTAGGAATATTCTCACTCTTCTATCATTGTTGCTTTCTTGGATGCGACCTAAGAACCCAATATGATTCTCATCCTTACTAGAGAACCCAATATCAATGTTAGGATGGATTTTTCTTGAATGACCAACTATCTACTAGTATTTTACCTTAGTCTTTAATTTGCAAATCTTCAAATCAATGTCAGGGTTGGCTATTTTCCTAAATAATCAATATCTTCAAGTTGATTCACCCAAATATGAGTCCTCGTATTCACTGGTCATTCTTCAACCTAGTGGAAAGACCCTAGCTGAGTCCTAGAAAAGAAAAACCTTTTCATTTTAAGGTCCGAACCCCTTAAAATATAATGAGATATCTTTAAATTATCTTCACTAGTTGTTCTACAATGATGGAAAGACCCTAGTTTTTCTCTTTGTTCTTCTCTGCTCCAATCTTCTTTCTTCTTCAAATTCTTCTACAATTTTCTAGTGATATTTTCAACTGGTTATTTTCAACTTTGGGTGATTTCTTCAGCCCTATACTTTTGTTAATCCTTGAGTGCACTTATCAACCTAGTTTCTCTCAATCTCAAATGGTCATATTATGGCTCTAATACCACTGATGGATTTTGAAGCCTCAATATTAATGTAAAATCATAGGATAAATATTCACAAGATCAAATATATGATAGCCACAATATAGTAAGATCAAAATAATAATGTAACTAGAATAATATGAGCCAACTAATATGTAAATAAAGACTAATAATATATCAACCAACATTCATTAATAAATAGCAATATGAATGTAATAGCCTGAATCATACATGTACAAAACATGTAGCACAAATTAAAATATTAATTGCTCAAATGTATGCAATATTTATTACTCCTCTTTCTATTACAAATATATCATAAAAATCTCATACAATAACAATGCTTTCTATGCTCACTATGTAGAAAATGTAGACTATGTAGATGATGTAGGCTATGGAGTAATATATAGCTATTATAGGATGACTCTTTGGTCAATTGAATCTTCCTTTTTTAAGCCAAGTCTCACGACTTTTGGCTTCTCTACTTGACACTTGCATACACATGATTCTATCTTGTATGCACACTTGGACATGACTCTTCGGATTACACACTCCAGTCTAAGAATACTTGTACACACTTACATATAAGATACTTATGCACATATGCACACATAACACTTGCACACTCATTTAAATAACACTTGTGTATTTCCTACAGATGATTACATTACACAAAATATTTACTCACACTCTAATATAAGACACAACCCTAATATAATATTTACAAGATTATACCAAGGAGGTACATTTTTTTTGGTAAGTTGGAATTTTTATTTATAAGGGTTTTAACTGGGTCCCACCCCTAGATATACAAAAACCTTTGAAAGGCATAAATACACCAATAGAGCAGAATCCCTTTCTAGAGGGATAGATGTGTGCCATTTTAACCATTCCCACGTAGGGGATGTTACAGATAAAATTCCCTCACAGGGGATATTAGTGCTGATAGTTAAGGGATGCTTGCCCATGCAGGGGTTGCTAGAACCAAACATGGCATGACCCAACCTCACTAGGGCTATTATAGAGAAACCCAAACTAGTAGGGAAACAAAGGGTACAAAAAAAGACACAAAAACCCACAACAAGAAATCCCATATGAGTCTTCAAAAACTTACCCCCCTGAATCAGCTTAGGGGTCAACCTCCATAATGTCTTCTTCCATGCATTATGCACTCTGCTAGAGGGCCTATTTCAGATATGAGCTTGCACTTTTAAATGCAATGATGAAACTCCTCAAAAATATTTTGGTGAGTCAATTAAAGATGCCAGAGGTGGGAGCTGAATCTCCGCTTAGGTCCTCGACCTCTAGGGATGAATTTTGGCTAGACTCAATTTTGGGCTTCCTGGTCCTCAATGACTTGCAAACTTGAGGGACCATATCATCGGTTTTGACCTTGTGCTTTCCCAATGAAGATATCTTGCAGGTGGAGGGGATGGTAATGGAAGGGAAAGGGGTGGGTTTGGAAGGGGAAGGGATGGGCTTAGAAGGGGAAGGAGATGGCTTGGATGGGGAAGCAACTGTCATGCATTTTTTGGAAGCAGGGATAATGGGAACACCATTGTTTGCCAAGGGCTCACTAGAAAAAGAGTGAGCAGGGCTTTGGGATAGAGGGGGAAAGGGGGGATTGGACTATAAGGGGGTAGCCGCAATGGAGGGATTGGATAGAACATGATAGTAGATAATAACGAACAAAACTTGGTGGGAGGGAGGGGTGGACTTCTTATGGGAAGCTGACATCGAGAGACGAATGAAGCGATGGAGGAAACCAAGAATGTTCATAGGCTTGTATCCTTAGATGTGATTGACCAGGGCAAGATGGAAACTAGCCATGGGCTTGTTAGGGTCATCGTAGGCAAGGTATTGCATAAGGGGAATAACAATGGTGGGAAAAGGGGGTGGAAGGGACTGACACTCTAGGGCAAGACCATCCCAAGTGAAATTTTGATAATTGGGGAACCCCTCCAACTCTGGGTCCCAACAATGCTTGTCATGATGAACCAAGCGGCCAGTGAGTGGCAAATCTGCAATCTCACCAATAAATTAGGGAGTAACCTTGAAATGCATTTTCTTGACGTAGACATGACCATTCGACCATGTAAAGACAAAATATGTTGTAATTTACTCTTTTGATCCTTGGAATTTTGATAGAAGGGTGGTAAGTTTGCAGCCATGCAAATAGGCCAACGATAGGGAATCCAACTGAAACAGAATCGACTCCAGGTAGGCCATGGTGGGGGTGGGGATTGTATAGAAGGTGATGGAGGATAACAACCAGAGGAATGGATTGCAGTGGAGGATGTCGGTGAGCACGTGATGATGAGGATATAAATAAGCTATGGGAAGCCTACAAGGAATGCCGAGCATCATGGAAGAAATACAGGTGGATGGGCGGTTGCCATACCAAGGATGAAGGGGATTGAGTGGGAGCTTTGGGAAAATGTCTGCATACATGGATTTGATATTCTGGGTACTTCTTGTAGATGTGGAAGGCGATGGAGGGATGAGCAAAGTGGAAATTGCATACACGATAGTGGGATTAGGTGAAAGGCTTTGGAAAGTAGCAAAGAAGGACATGAAGTTCAAATCAACGAGATGATTGTACTAGACCTCAGCAGGGCAACCAATCACAATGTGGCATCGGAACGTACTCCATGAGGATCTCAAGAAATGGTACGTCTGGAGCAATACCTACAACAAATTGAAACCAAAAATCATTGATTAGTGTGGATGGGTTTGACAGACCTGCCTTGGTTGTCCGAGGTCATGATTTGGAGGACATCTAGAAGAAAAGAGTTGTGCCACACTGTAATAAGTGTTTGCCCTATGCCCATGTTGGCAAGCCTATCAGCAAGCCGATTGGCTTCTTTGTATGCATGGGTAGCTTCCACCTGGCAGTGCTTACTTAAAAATTCCTTGCTCTCTTGGATCAAAGATCTAATGTTCCATGGGGAAATTTTGTTAGAGGTTATATAGCCAATGATGTTGAGGGAATCCAATTCAATCTGGAGCTTGAATCATAAATCCATG
Source organism: Wollemia nobilis (assembly GCA_028583015.1). Taxonomy (NCBI): domain Eukaryota; kingdom Viridiplantae; phylum Streptophyta; class Pinopsida; order Araucariales; family Araucariaceae; genus Wollemia; species Wollemia nobilis. Next base: position 491,437 of record JAQPPZ010001805.1, on the reverse strand, counting down.
ATCAGGTGTAAGCTTCACCACAAGGCCCAATCCTTGAATATATTATTGGTTTGGTGGTGAATATTTTTTGAAAAATCCATAATGATCTCCTCTCTGGGATCCCTGACTACTCCTCCTGCGCCTACCAAACCAGGATTCCCTTTTGACGCACCATCGAAGTTAAGTTTCAGCCATCCTCAGGGAGGGGGATTCCAACAAGCTTTGGCACATGGGTGGGGAGTGGGGAAGGATAAGGTGAGAATGGGGATGTTGAGGGAATTGATGATCTCAAGTTCAACCTTGCTTAGCGAGGAGCTGGGCCAAGGAAGAAGTTGGGAGTTCTCGACAACATAGGATATGGCTTTGATGGTCAAGGAGATGGAGTTGTTAGAGGTAGTGGAGAAGACCCTACGATTGCGCTCGAGCCACACCTACCAAATGAAGTGGTGGAGGCAAATTTTCCATAGGAAATCCACCTTGGGATTTCTAAAGGGAGCAAGCCATTGGATGAATAAGTCCAAGAGGGAGTCTGGGCGGGTCCATCGGATTTGAAAAGTGGTAAACATGTGGTCTAGACCTTCCCTAGAATAATCCCACTCTAAAAGGAGGTGGTTGAAAAATTCCCAATTGGATAGGCAGAGGTGGCATCTGTTGGGGACATGGATTCCCCTTTTCATGAGATTGTCAGTGGTGAGGGCCTTGTTTTGGATGGTTGTCCAAGCAAAGAAACCAATTTTAGGGATAAGGCACTTGATCCACACTAATTTGAATGGAATAGTGGGAAAACGAGGGTTGACCAAAAGGGAATGAGCTGACTTAACTAAAAAATCCCCATTTTCGGATTCCCTCCCACACTGGGATGTCTAGGGAGGCTAAGGTGGGGATGATGGTGGTTCTTAGCATCTCAGATAGAAGGTTCCCTTCCCTCTCAAGATGCTCACTACCTCTTGAGGGGATCTTCCATTTGCCTTATCTTGTCTATATAATATTTTACTTTGTTTCCCCATATCCTCTCTAGACTCGGTCTTAAGCCGGCCACCTCAGGGATATCCTTGAGGGGTTTGTCCTTCAACCATGTGTCATCCCAAAAATTGATAGAGGTCCCTTTACCCAGCTGCCATCGGGTGTCTCTGATGATAAGAGGTTTTGCTTGGATTACGGACCGTCAAAGGCTAATCCATTAATGAGAATGTTGTTGTCCATAAGGGATAAGTTTTTGAGGTATTTTCTTTGGACAATTGAGACCCATTCTGCCTTGTAGTCGGTGAACAACTTCCATGCCTGCTTTGACAAGAGGGAAAAATTTAGGTTGGTTGATCTTCTCATACCAAGGCCCCCTTGGTCCTTGGGTTGACATACTTTATCCCAACTTACTAGGTGGAATTTCCTTATGTTTTTCAGACTTGCCCACATAAACCTCTTCTAAATTTACTCGATTTTAGAATGAATAGAGGCAAGAGATTTAAATACTGACATGAAGTAGATCGGGATGCTCTGAAGGACCACAATAGTAAGGGTTGCTTTGGCTTCTTGGGATATAAGGGAGCCTTTCCAAGCCGTAAGCTTGCATTTGATCCTGTCAATAACATTATCCCACATTGATTCCTTTGGGCTCTTGGTGAACAGAGGGAGTCCTAGGTAGGAGGTGGGAAGATCAACAATGCAATATTGGAGGATGTAAGAAATTTTTTGTTGCTTTTTGCCTGGGGTGTTGAGGAAGTAACACTTGATTTTGAGATAGTTGATCTCTTGGCCTGCTATAAGAGCATAGGTGTCAAGGATCCCTTTGATAGATTTTTCTTGGATGACGGAGGCTAAGGTTGCAATGATGGTGTCATCAATAAACTATTGATGGGATAGGGGAGGGGATTCTAAAGAAGCCTTGATCCCTATCATACACCTAGAAGAAACACCCTTATTGAAAGCTCTACCCAGGGATTTGACAAGGATGATGAACAAGAAAGGGGACAAAGGGTCTCCCTGCCTAATCCCTCTAAGGCTAGAAAAGTAACCTGCAGTAGATCCATTGACAAGAATTGAGAACCATGGATCAGTGATGCAGCCTTTGATGAGATTGACCCATTCTGTGTGGAAGCCAAATCAAGAGAGGACTTTCAGGAGGAAACCTCTGTCAACCCTGTCAAAAGCTTTGCTGATATCCAATTTTAGAAATATGGAAGCTTTTTTTTTGCACATGGTCGAGTGGAGGGTCTCATGAAGAGATATGATGCTATTAGTGATAGATCTCCCTTCAACCGAGCTGCCCTGGCAGGGATCAATAATGGAGGGGAGGATTTTATTTAGCCTGAGAGCTAGGGATTTGGTAAGGATCTTGTAGATGATGTTACACAAGCTAATGGGTCTGAAGTCATTCATGGATTTGCACTAGGGATTTTTGGGGACCAAAGCAATGAAAGTGGAGTTCATCCCTCAAGGGATGATTTTGGTCTGCTGGAGTTCCATAATTGCATCGAAAACTTCTTTCTCCACTATGTCCCAGAAGGTTTGAAAAAATCGAGGGGGAAACCCATCAGGTCCAGGGGCCTTGTCAGCTCTCATGGAAAATAAAGCACTCTTGATTTCTTTCTCAGAGAGAGGTCGGATTAGGGATCGGTTCATCTTAGGGGTGACCACGAGGGTAATTTTTCCAAGAAGGGCTTCTTGGGCTTCAGAGTTGGTGGGAATGGCAGTTCCCATCATGTTGATGAAAAAATATGAGGCCTCCTCTCGGATCTTGAGGATGTCTTGACTAACGGTTCCATATACCAAGGTGAGCTCTCTAATATTGTTTGTGCTTCTATTTCACAATGTAGAAGCATGGAAGAATCTTGTATTGGCATCCCCATCCTTGAGCCAGAGAGCCCAAGATTTTTGTCGCCAAAAGGTTTCTTCTCTGGCTAGAATGTTGTGATATTCTACCATCAACTATATTTCTTCATCTCTCAGTTGGGGGGTCCATTGGTCATGTTGGATTTGCTACTCCAGAGTTTTGAGTTTGCTCAAGGTTTTTTCTTTGAGTTTGAAGATATCCCCGAATACCTCCCTATTCCAAGTTTTTAGGTTTTCTTTGATTAACTTGAGCTTTTGGGATACCTGAACAATGGTTGATCCATAGACAGGGGTCTTCCACCAATCATCGATCCTCTACTTCAGGTCCGGGTGATGGATCCACATGTTTTCAAACCTGAAGGGGGTTTTGAAAGATGGAGCTTTATTCGATTCTAGGAGAAGGGGGGAATGATCAGAGCCAATTCTTGGGAGAGGGATCAGGGAAGTGTCTCCAAACAGGGGAATGGCCTACTGGGTGAGAAAAAACCAGTCCAAATTCACCTGAATGTGCTTCGAGCCAACCCTTTTATTGCTCCATGTGTATTGGCAACCTTTAATATGCAGGTCCATGAGTTCATTCTCAGAGACAAACTCCTAGAAATATAGGATACTTTTGGAAGGGGTAGACACACCCCCTTTCTTATCAGAATGAAATAGGGGGGAATTAAAATCCCCTGCTACCATCCAGGGGAGGTTGGAGAAAGCATCCTTCATGAGGGACATAGATCTCCACATATTGTATCTTTCCATTGGATTTTTGGGAGCATAGATGTTGGACAACACCCACATGAATTTATTTTCTTTGCAGTAGAAAACCATATTCAGGGTTCTTTTGGAAAAGGATATGACTCTGCCTTCCACCTTTTTAGGGTCCCAAAAGCATAGGAGGCCCCCAAATGAACCTACTACCGGGGATGAGGCCCATTGACAGTGCTTCCAAATTTTTTGAGCTATATTGTGAGTTCTGGTAGCATCAGTTTTTGTTTCTTGAAGAATAAGGATGGTTGGTTTATACTCCTTCCTGATGGTTCAAGCTAACCTTCTTTTGCTCACACTATTAAGGCCTCTGATATTCCAAGAGAGGATCTTCATCTAGATGGTTTGGTGGATTTCTTGCCTCCCTTGCTTGGTGGGGGGGAGGTTTGGGATTCTTTGCCTCGTCCTTTGATTGGTTGAACAATTCAAGAAAAAGAGTTGTCTGCACTCCATTGGCCACCTGGTCATCAGTATATTTTTTGATTTGCTCAGAAGTAGTAGGTCGGCCTCTTTTTCTTTCACCCTCGATGTTAATGGGACATTTTTTTCTTTTGGTGATGATGGGGTTAAAATATGCCTTGGAGTGGGTGGGACTGGACGCATCCTCCTGGGACTCGGGGCATGATCCTATTGGGGATAGAGGGTCTTCTGAGGGAAAGGAACATGGAACACCATCGTGAAGGAGAGGGTTTGCCTCAGAAAAGGGATCATACAGGGGAGGAAGGGGGGGAATGGGGCATCAGGGGTGGGAATGGAAGGTCCATATTTGGAAGGGGAGGGGGGGATGGGGGTGGGTGGGAGGGGGTTGCATGGGGTTAGATTCGGGGAAGAGAACCTCATCGTTAGAATAGGATAAAGGTCCAAATATATTGGGGAAAGCAAACATAGAGCATACTTATTTAGAGCTTGAAGAGGGGTTGTTGATGAGAGGTTCTTGATGAGCAGCCTGCTTCCCTTTATACTCCCTTTTCTGCATGTTGCCAAAGGGGCCTTTGAATCGATCATTTCATGTTCCCAAGTGGGTGTTGTGGGTTCAGAGTGGGGAAACTTGTTGCTTGGCACCTCCTACTAGGGTTTTAGAGATGGACATTGGGATTTGAGGTGTCCTTGGGATTTGCATTCGATGCAAAATACCGACTTATTTTCATACTTGAAAGCTTGACACCATTGAAAGTCCCCATAAATGAGGTTTAGGCGTGTTGGGAGCTGGGATGCTAAAATAGCATTGATACAAATATGAGATTGAGCCATACAAGAATGAGCTTTGGTTGTAGATTCAATAGTGACGAGGTCCCCTATGTACCCCCCGATCCATCGGAGGATGTCTTCATGGCAGAACTAGATGGGGAGATTAAGAAGATGAACCCATATTAGAGCATACTTAATATCCTGGGTTTGGGGATTTAAGTCTTCCCCCCATTTAATTAGTAACAAGAATTTCCTTCCAAAAAACCAAGGCCCGTCAGTGAGGATTCGGGCATGGTTGTCTGGGTTGTTTAGATGGATCAAGAAGAACCCCCTTGAAAGGGCTATGAGATAAAAACTTCTTGTTGTGTGCCATTTTAAGCTTACCCATTTCATTATGGATTCCATGTCAGGTTTACCTCCCATGAACTTGCTAACGAGGGAAAGGGATTCCAGAGTGAGATTTTCAACCATGATAGAGACAGGGATGACCAGATTTTCTCCTGAAGTAATCACTGGGGGATGACTTAGGGTTACAGTAATACTAGGGTTTGGTATACCCATTACTTTGTCATGGTAGGTTAGGAGGGCATCACCCTTCCCACAAGGGTCTGGATCAAGGCCCTTGGGATCGTCCACCTTGGGGCCTGTATCCAAGGAGGGAATTTCCCCCTGTTCTAGATCCCCTGAATTGCCATGGGGATTCCTACTAGAAGAAGCTAGATTTGTAGAGGTCACTATTGAGGTCATTGTTCCTACTGAGTTACATTGGTATGTACCATATAATGTAATATTCTCCAACATAACTATCGCTGATATCTAATAACCTAGGAAGCTTCTAACAAGAATTTTCTTATTATACATTTTTCTATGTCGATCCTTATCAATGATCCTCACACAATCTGTTGTACAAAAAAAATAGAAAAGACAACAAAAAACAAACACAACACATTTAGGCTTTAACTAAGACACAATATTAATACAAGATGACCATCATATTTCAATCAAAGAGAGAAGGAATGAGAAAGCATCAATGTTTTGGTTTTGTTTCAATTACAAATCTTGACATTCTTATGTTCAAGGATATGAACCAAAAAAATCCACAACTTGGAAGAAGAGGATCAAATTGAAGAGCTCATTCCAAAATCCTAGAATGAAAATGAAGTGATAAATCTAGTTGAGGACATAGAAGAATAAGACTAGCTCAATCTATTAATGTTATCACTTATAGGCATGTAAAAAGGTCATCCATTAAGGTATAGGTATTTGTAAAAAATAAAAGGGTATTATCAAATTCTTATAGCACTCATATTTTAGTGCTAAAGATTTTACAAATAGAATGTTAACACTATATACAATTTCAATGTATTGATTATCAATGATAATAATGCTTATTGTATGTGATAAATTTCTAATATTAAACTTATTATGGGTAGCTATACCTATACTACGGTTATGCATATTATGGATTATAGAGGTGCAATTATATTCCGAGGCTCCTAATGATTAGATAATATGAGGGATATCGCCTTGTATATCAAAAACGTATATGTAAAATACATAGAAAATAAGAATACCATTTAAATCTAAGGTATGCAATCACCACCTTACAAGGTAGTCAAATCTTTTTAATATAGAAAATTTTTCTAAAAGGTGATAAAGTTATCTTTGTGCTTTCCAAGTTGTAGAGTAGGACTCATTAAGTCTTTCTTCTAATACATAGTCCCTAATAAATAAATATGAAAATATTTTTAGGAATATAAAATATCTCCTTCTAAGAAAATTCATGGCCATGTTAACTACTTTTGTGCATCCATCCATCCAATCTTAGGCCTTACACATATCCACAACCTCAAAAAATTGAATTTTAAAAGTTAGTCTTGGGAATCCAATTACAAGACTTACACATATCCACAATCTAAAAATATTGAAATACAAAGTTGGTATATAGCTTGTTACAATAATGTATCATTTGACTAATTATAATCCTTATTCTTTACTAGTGGTCATACTCAAGTGGAAGCACAAATATTTGCAGATATGCCTATTTTTTTCCCTCTTCATAAGCATACCATCAAATATAAATTTCTTATTCATGTTATTGATGATCTATTGGATGAATTACTTGGGGATCAATTTTCTACTAAGTTATATTTGAGATTTGAATTTCATAAAACTAAGGCCACGGAAAAATTTATAGTTTTAAACAATTTTGTAACATCATTGGGATCATTATGAGTTCTTGGTTGCACTGTGGTCTTACTAAATGACCCAAATACCTATATGCCTCATGAAATGTGTATTTTGACACATCTTGAAGAAATTTGTATTAGTATTTTCAATGATATTGTAATCTATAATAAATTTTAGGAAAATCATTTGTAGCATTTGGAATATGTACTCAAAATACTCAAGGAGTAATTAGTTGTTAAGAAGTATAAATGAATATTTGAAATTTTAAATGTGGAATATTTGAATCACATTGTATCTTATTAATGCAGGTCCTAATAATATTTAGGAAATATAGGGCTCACACATTTAAAATCATTTAATATTCTTTAGATATTTTTCTACCTCAGAGGATACTATACGAAGTTTGTCAAAAAATAAGAAAAAATCATAGCGCATTTGATAACTCTCACTAAGAAAAATACTTTTAGTGGATAGAGAAGGCTACAAAATAACTCATTGCTTTAGTAGAGGCCATGCACTTCAAGATTTAGTAAAGCACCTGCAAATAAATATGGTGCTTCAAGAATAGGTATAAATATTATGTTGATGTAAGATGGTCACACTTTATATTATGAGAGCTCATAGGCTTTTGGAAAGGATTTGGGCAAATAAAGTCATGAGAAGAAATATTGTCAATTTTATATGTAATAGAAAAGTTGAAGACTTATTTGCTAGGTCTTTATCTTACAATTAAAATAGACCATGGTAGCCCTAAATTATTTTTAGACCAATATTTATCTTGTCAAGAGTAGAATAAGTGGTTAGCAAAACTATTAGGATATGATTTTGAGATTGAATACAAAAAGGGAAAATAAAATATAGTAATAATTACTGTATCTCAAAAGGATGAATATTAACCCAGGTGTTGTAGGTGAGTTGGAGAGGAGAGGGCAATCCTCCAAGGGAGGTCCCAGGTTCAAATCTCCACCCTACCAAAAATCTGAATTGGGTATCCAAAATCCAATTGATAATGTTGGTGCGGGCAGGGTCGGGTGCGACCCTCGGGTGAATTTGACGGTGTAGAACCCCCTGTTCGTGGTCTCTCAAACCAAGGTGGCTCCACAAGGGGTTTTTCGCTTAAAAAAAAAATAGGATGAATATTCAACAATATTCATGCCATATATTATTGAACTCTAGTTTAGTTTGAACAATTTTCTGAAGAAAGGGAAATTTAAATAAAAATTTCTCACATTATTAGTTATGCTATAGTAGGCAACTCATCAAACAAAGAATTTTCCTAGTTAGGTGGGATTTTGAGGAAGGACTAGAATATTTTAATTAAATGAACCAAGTTCAAAGACAATTCCTTAATGAATTATATATCTCCTTCAATAGATCATTTATGTAAATTTCAAAATTTATTAAAAAGTGAACAAGTATTTTTCTTGGAAGGAATTATAAGTAGATATGAAACAAATTGTGCTAGAATATAAAGTACAACAACAAAATAAAGGAAACTTGTAAAGTTATTAGCATTGTTGCAACTCTTACCAATTCTAAAAAGGTGATGGAAACACATTTCCATGGATTTCATTGAGGTATACCTAATTCTTTAGGAAAAATAGTGAATTTTTGTTACAATGGACTGGATTTCCAACTATGTGTACTTCTCTACATTATAAAATCCATATTTAACGTGCAAAGTAGCTAAGACAAGGCATGTCAATGACTATTGTTTTTTATTATGATACTATATTCACTACTATATTTTGAGAGGACCTATTAAAACCTAATGGGACCCAAATCAACATGATTTCAATATATCATTCTCAAAAATATGGGAGAACAATTTGTTAATTAATTTATTTTTTATATTTGTTTGATGTGCATTGCCCAAGATAACTAATATCAATGGGTTAAATAGATTCTATTAACTAAATCATACTACAATACTTCATATAATATTTACACTAAGATGTCACCATATGAATCATTATATGGTCAAAGTCCCTAGATTTGACAAATTATGTTTTGGTTCCTTCTTGGATTTTGTAAACCAATACATTCTTATAACATAACTAGTAAATTTTTTAAATCCTCAAGGATAATATTTTTTGAGCTTAAAATTACATTAGGTAAAAGATCAACATTTGTAAAAGCAATATTTTGAGATTGGAGATATGTTTTTCTTATGGATCTACCTATACACATGAGTTTCTCTTAAGAAAAAGACTAATCAAAAGTTGACACCCAAGTTTTATGATCCTTGTAAAGTTGTTTTTAAGACTGGTAGAATGACATATCAATAGGAGTTTTTTCCAACATCTATAATGTGATAGACAACAAAGGACCAAAATTTTCATTTATAGTACATATTGACAAATACATTTCACTGGCTAAGATCATACAGTGGTTGTAACAACCAACCTAGAATAGACATGTAATTACAACAAATCAAACTTACCTAAAAGTACAATATTCTAGTTTCTCTGGGACTAATCACAAGGGGTTAGGCTAAGGGAAATCTCAACCTTGGGGGCTAGGTAAAGCCTCCTATTATTTCTAGATCCAAATCAAATATTGAAATAATAGCTAAATATCATTAGGCATCTCTAGATAGAACTACCTAGCTAAAAAGCTTGGGGAGGAAGATGCTAGATAATTGTCTAATGGATATTCATTGGATTTTTTTTGGCTAATGATTTCTTGGGTGGGTTTTTTCTCAATATTTTTAAATTCAAATTTCAGGGAGTGGGATTTCATCTAAACGGTTGTTGATTTTTAAATTTAAAATAAAGTTTTCTTTGGTGTTTGTAATGTTTTTGAGCTTCAAGTGTGGGGCAAAGTTTTGTTGATTTGATCCTTGGATCTTTGTCTCTCTTAGATTCTCTTCAATATTTGTATTTTTAGCTGGATATCCTTTGATTTGTTGGTTTATCCATGTATATTATCCTTTTATTTCATGTTCATTTTGTTGGATATGGGTCCCCTTAACCCGTTGTTGTAAAAGGTTCGAGATTACTTTCAAAATCCCTTTTTCAATATAATAAAAAAAAATATTCTAGCTTCTAGAAATTATCTAAGTGAGCTAACTATAACTCATTGAAAATAATATAATAATAATTTATTCATAACAAACCCCTTATTACATTATTTTGTATACAAAGAGAGCTGTGAAAAAATTCAAAGTCGGCATGTGCAAGTACCTTTGTGAAAAACTCTACAACCTATTTGCTGGTGGGAATGTATTGGAGATAAATCTGGTGATTCAAAAATTTTCATCAATTGAAATCACATTGAGCTTCAATGTGCTTTGTTCTTTAATGAAACATTGTATTATTGATCAATTTGAGAACACTTTGATTATAACAATTTAATAGTGACAATGAATTATTTCATACACCCATATCTAATAGTATGCGATGTAACCACATCACTTCACACACAACTATTTGTGTAGTGTGATATTCTACCTTTGTGGATGATATTACCTACTATTTCTTGTTGTGCCACAAGAAAGGTCCAGATCCTATATAAAACACATCAAAATATTGATTTTTTGTCATCTGGAAATCCAATATAATCAAAGTTCATGTATCCTTGTAAGAATAATTTATCATTCTTCTTATATTCTAGGCCATAATCTACTATACCATATATATAATACAATATCCTCTTTGCTACCTTCCAATGACTCCCCTTAGGTTCTTACATGAACCTCAAAAGATAACTCACAATAAAACAAATATTAGACCTTTATATTTGTCAAATATATGAGACTTGCAATTAGTTGATGATAAAGAGTACTAGATACCTATGGTGACTTGTCATATTGGGATAGTTGTAACCATTAATACATTGGTGTTTCCTTAGGTTTATAGTCTATAATCCAATATTTTTCTAGTAGTTTTGGCATATTTTGTCTATGCGATCACAATATGATTTTTTCTTTGCTAAATCTCCAAGCCAAGACAATAGTGCAAAAGTCCCAAATCTATCATTTCAAAATATTTTTCAAGTCATTCTTCATAGATTCACCAATTCATTTAAACTACTAGTGATTATTAGATCATCAACATATAACACAAGTATCATTATCTCAAGTCCAATTTTCTTGAGGTAGATATTTGCATCAGAGGGACTTCTTATGAAACTATGCTATAATAGATGATCATAAATTTTTATGTACCAGACTCTAGGAGCCTACTTCAACTTGTACAAGGAATTTATCAATCTATAGATATTTTGCTATTGCCCATTGGAAACAAATCCTCTAGGTTGTGTTACACACACCTCTTATTGGAGATCACTATTAAGGAAGGTACTCTTGACATCCATTTGTTACAACTTCCAACCAAACTACATTGCAAATGCATAGACAACATGGATGATTGCCATATTCATTACCGGTTCAAATGCCTCTCCATATTGAATTTATTCCTTCTGTGTCTAGTCATTTGAAATAAGCCATGAATTATATTTTTCAATGGATCTATCTACCTTGTAATTTATTTTGAAGATCGACTTGTAGCCTATGGGCTTCTTTCCTTTTGGTAGATCAATAAGATCCCATGTTTTCATTTTTTATCAAAGAATTATATTCTATATTTATAGTTGCCTTTCATTATGGTGAACCAAGTGCATCCTTCATTGAGGCTAGTTATAATTTTTCTATTACTAAAGACATGACATATTGTGAGTATGTGGTCATATGGAAGTGAGATTAGGAGGTGCATCAAGTTTGGCATCTTTGATGGTACTTGTGAGCCATTTTGGAGTTTTTTATCATTGTGAAGGAGTGAATACTATTGGAAATTCTTCATGAACTTCCTCATTGAACTCTATACTCACAACTAGAGATGTGGTATCATTAGGCTTGGTAAAACCCTTAGTATTTGACTTAGATTTAAAAATTTCATCAAATACCATACCTTGACTTATATGGAATTTCTTGGTGACTAGATCTATCAGTCAATAACCCTTTGATACCCAAGAAATATTCATGATATGGTTTTTACATACAAATTGGTCCTCTTTTGATTTAACACATGCATGTATGCCTTACTGCCAAATACTCTAAGATGTGATTGAAGGATTCCTCATAGACAAATCTTCTTTAGGTGTAACTCCTTGTAGTGCCATTTTGGGTGGTCTATTTGGAAGATAGATTATAGTGGATACAACTTCAATCTAATATTGCTGCTCTAAATTAGCTCTTGTGAGCATGCAATGAACCATTTATAGGATGGCATGATTTTGTGTTTCATCAACCCTATTCTATTATGGAGTATATGTTTTAGTGAGCTATTGCTTGATCCCATTCTATGAAAGAAACCTTGAAAAATCATTGGACACATATTACCCCCTTGATCTAAGTGGATAACTTGAATTAAATATCCAATTATTTTTTCACACATTGCTTAAAATATTAGAAATATGTGAGCGTTTCAAACTTAATTGCAAATACACCTACATATTCCATGAGTAGTTATCGACAAACAACTAAAAGCATATTTTTTCTTTGAAAATAGTTGGCATGGATCTACATAGACCTATGTGTATAACATCCAATGGTCCTATGGTTCTATGAGTGCTTAATTCAAAGGTTACTTGGTGTTACTTCCTTACTAAACAACCCAAGCAAACAAGCAATATGGATGAAAGGTTGGATAGACCTATCACTATTTGGTGCTTACTTAGTTGGAGTAAGTATCCTAATTGATATGACCATATCTCCTATGCCAAAGGAAGATTTTATCTTTTATGGCTACCACAAATATGACACTAGGAGAAGATAAGACATATAGAGCAAACAAGCCATGTTTGTAGGAATCAGTTACCGCATTCTTTCCATTTTGTGTGATAAAAAATTTCTTGTGGCCATTAATATTTTTAATTTGACCACCATTTGTAATCTAACACTTGTGGGGCAAACAACAAGTAATTTGCTAATCCTGATACATAGAGTACCAGTTCAATTAATGCATTTACTATTGGGAATATTGAGAGGAACATCTCCCACCCCTTTGATAAGATAGGTTTAATCATTGAAGATAGTCATTAGTTTCCATTATTTGGATTGTAATAAGTCAAACCATGCTTTATACCCTATCATGTGCTGGCTAGAACTTGAATCAATGTACCAAACATCATGATTTGGTCTAGTCATAGCATTGGACATTAGCACCTTATATTATTATTAAAAATCTAAAGTTAAATTTTTAAGTGCAATATGCCCTTATGGTTGCTTCTTCTTGGGTTGTGGCTTGTTCTATATCTTCCTCTTTTGAGGTTAATAGACTTGATCTTCTTGAGACATTGAGTTATACAACAATGCTTGATATCATGTATTTCTTTGTCATAGATGTGGTAATACCTATTTTGTTTTTGAGGTGGCTTCTATGATGATGATGAAGAAGGACCCTTTTAAGGTTTCTTGTTCCTAGTTTTCTTAGAGATAACTGCATTATTTGGCAATTGATTCCTTAATATATTCATTTCTTTTTCTTGTTACAACATATTGACCAAATCATCAAAGGAAACCTTCATATTGGAGACTTTTAAGGATGTTATCAACACTCTAAATGAATCTTGTGGATCTCAAAGTATGATGGGTACTAAGTGCTTGTATTTCACATTTTTACCCATGGCATTCAATCATACCTCTAGCTCTACAATTATACAAACAAATACCTCTAAAATTTCTCCATATTGCACTCTCGTTGTGTGGATTTGTGACTAAAGGTAAATAATGGTGGATTCAATCTTCCCTTTGTAGATTGTAGTAAGTGTGTCCCATTCTTCCTTTGATTTTTGTGCTTCATAAGTATGTGGTTGGATAATATAAATTGTAGCAAGGGTGATGATCATAAATGCTCTTACATCTGCATCATCATATTTTTGGCATTATCATAGTCTTGAGGTCGCATAACTTTACCTATGATAATGTCCTATATTTTTCCATCAACCAATATGGTTCTCATCTTAGTATTTTAAGGTCTACAGTTTGAATTTGTCAAGAGCTACGAATCTATACTAAATATTTTTTTGCATCCATGGTGTGGGTTCCTTATATCTCCCATATGGTTTTTGTTTCAATATATCATCAATTCGATATACCAAACCATTCTATATACCCACCCTTCCTTTATATCATATGTGGAAGAAGATAGTCCTCTTGATATATGTGGTCGTATGCGAGAGAAACTTTTAGGTACATGAAAGATAAAAATACATGGTACTAAGGTAATAAAGAAATGAATTTTACCTATCAATAACACCTAATTAAAGAGAACTCCTTGTACGTGGGCGTAACTTCCCCATAAACTTAGAATTTCTTAGTTTCAAGTTTTATGTCTAGCAAAAGTGATGAATAGGGCTAATGATGGAGTGAAATTTTTAAAACACCTTATTACTTCCCAATGATTTATAGGTTTGATGCGCATATGTCATTATAGAAATTATAACATTAGACATAATAGCTCAACTTGACAACTTTACCTATAAACATGAGATAGAGGTGTTGTTGATACCAAATATTGCTTATGTGCTTACACACATATTAGAAGAGATATACTAAGTTTATAAGTTTTTATAACATATATGCAAAAGTATTTAAGGTATCAATCATTACCAAAAATGCACCTTTTAAATTAAAATTTAATACCTTTAATTTTACAACATATGCACTTTAGAGTAGAATTTATACTTACAAAATGCATACTTTTTTGCTACATACAAACTCTCCTAGGTGCATTAAAAAAGGGAAATACCACTTTGTTTCCTTTAAAAAATATAATTTTAAAGAAAAATGTAGAGTTTGAGAATGGCACCTTCAAATTTTAGCTATGAAAGTCTTAGTATTTTTCCAAAATTTCATTTTTTCTATGTGTGTAGATGAGTATTTCTCCTTCTATCTTTTGATGTGTTTTTGAAGAGTTATACCCAGACTTATTCCAGAATAATAATGCAGAAATAAATAACTCAGAAGAAAATAACAACTCACAAAATACATGCACATAGAACACAAGAGATTTATCCTGGTTCACCCAATATGGGCTACATCCAACAAACAAGAGCCACACCTCCTTTTCTATTATTATTCACCTTACCCGTAATGGGACATTACAATCAATATAAAGGAAAATCTTACAACCCTAAACCACAACGTGGTATTAGAATACCATGGGCACAATACCATGGGCTAAAACCACCCATACCCACCAATCATGGGAATCCCTCCAACGCCTCCGAAAATAGCTCCGAGAATATCTCTGGAAAAAGTAGGATTGCCAAAGTAGGGGCCTACCGTACAATACTTCCTCTACAAAGGATGAGACACATCCAACATTCTCCCACTTGTTGAATACTTTGCATAAAGGTTGTAATCAATGTTAGTTCCAACATCCAGTCTTGCCAGACCCATTTCAACTGTACAAAACATGAACTTTTCTGTGCTAACTGCCTTGGTTAAAGCATCTGCAACATTTTCCTTGGTATCCACTTTTTCCAGCAACACTTTCTTCTATTCAATCATGTCCCTACTGAAGTGGTACTTTGTATCAATGTGCTTTGTTCTTGAATGGTAAGCATGGTTCTTTGCCAAAAATATAGCACTTTGGCTATCACAATTTATCTTCATAGCTCCTTGAAAGAACCCAATTTCAGCACATAGTCTTTGTAGCCATACTGCTTCCTTACTTGCATCAGTGGCTGCCATGTACTCAGCTTCAGTGGTTGAAAGAGCAACAATAGTTTACCTTTTGCTCATCCAACTAATAGCCCCTCCAAACAAGTTGAATACATATGCACTAGTAGATCTTCTATTGTCAAGATCTCCAGCCCAATCTGCATCAACAAAACCTTCTATATCCAAGGATTTGTTTTTGTTTCCTGTACCTTCATAACAGATTGAAAAATCAGATGTACCATGCAAATATCTGAAAACCCTTTTTACAGTAGTCCAATGCTCTTTACCAGGCTTAGACATATATCTGCTCAAAACTCCCACTGCATGGGCAATATCTGGTCTAGTACACACCATGGCATACATTAAACTCCCTACAACATTTGCATAAGGAACATGGGACATTTCTTCTACCTCTTCTTCTATTTTTGGACATTGTTCAACAGATAATTTTTCACCCAACGGAATAGGTACCTTCATTGGTTTGCAATCCTGCATACTGAATCTCTTCAATATTGTCTCAACATACTTTTTCTGATTCAACCACAACTTTCTATTTGAACGATCTCTATTTATTTGCATACCCAAAATAAAATTTGTAGGGCCAAGATATTTCATGTCAAACTGTGATGCTAACTGAGACTTCACTTCCCTGATCATTTCCTTACTGTTTCCAATTAGTAACATATCATCAACATACAAAACTATAATGACAAGTTCATTACCAATTTGCTTTGAGTATACACAATGATCAACATTGCTACGAACAAAATCAAGTCCTAAAACATAAGTATCAAATTTTTGATACCACATTCTAGGTGACTATTTCAGTCCGTACAGAGATTTCTTTAACTTACATACAAAATCCTCCTTTCCTTCAACAATGAATCCTTCAGGCTATCTCATATAGATTTCTTCCTCCAAATATCCATGAAGGAATGCAGTTTTTACATCCATTTGCTCTATTTCAAGATCAAATGCAACAGCCACAGATAAAAGAAATCTTATTGAGGTTAGCTTTGCAACAGGGGAAAATACTTCACCATAATCAATTCCCTCTACCTGAGAATAGTCTTTAGCAACCATGCGAGCTTTATATTTCTCCACTTTACCTTCAACATTTTGCTTCTTCTTGAAAATCCATTTGCAACCTATTGCTTTTCTTCCACCAGGTAATTTTACTAGATCCCATATCTTGTTCTTTTTTAGGGCCATCATTTCCTCATTCATGGCTCCTTCCCAAAGGTTTACCTCTTCAGAATTAACAGCTTCTCTAACTGTTCTAGGATCTTCATCAGTAACAGATAAAACAAAGGAAGAAGGAAAAGCAGATGGACTATACCTTTCAGGTTGCCTTCTTTCTCGTGTTGATCTCCTTACCACAGGTGTATGAACCTCTGGTTCATCCTCTTCTGATGAGTGGGATTCTTCTTCCATGAGATCAAATTGTACCTTTTCAGGTTCTTCTTCTGTTACTTCCTTCCTGTGATCACTTTTCATTTCTCTAAACACCACATCTCTACTGTAAACTATACTTTTAGTTTCTGGATTCCAAAGTTTATATCCTTTAACACCATATTTATAACCAATAAAGATACATTTAACAACCTTATTATCAAGCTTACTTCTTTTCTCCTTTGGAATATGCATGTATGCATCACAACCAAAAACTCTAAGATGTGAAAGAGAGGGTTTCTTACCAAACCATGCTTCAAATGGAGTTTGATCTGGCAATGCTGATGTAGGAGATCGATTCCACAAGTAACATGCCACATTCACTACCTCTGCCTAGAATTCCTGTGCTAGACCAGCACCACTGAGCATACTTCTAGCCTTTTCCATCAATGATCTGTTCAACCTCTCAACAACTCCATTTTGTTGAGGTGTATATGGAGTAGTCTTCTATCTTGCAATACCACATTGCTTACAAAAATCCTCAAATTTATTTGAACAATACTCTCCTCCATTATCAGACCTCAACACCTTAATATTTTTCCTAGTTTGATTTTCAACAAGTGCTTTAAATTCTCTAAACTTATCAAACACTTCAACTTTACTTTTAAGAAAATAAATCCATGCATATCTTGAAAAGTCATCAATGAAAGAAGCATAGTATCGTGATTGTCCAAGGGATGGAATAGGAACAGGACCAAAGATATCACTGTGAATCAGATCTAATATCCCTTTTGATCTTGCAGCACCAGATGGGAAACTCACATGATTCTGCTTGCCATAAATACAATGTTCACAGAAATCAAAAACCATTGAGCAATTAGGGATACCTTGAACCATACCTTTCGTGTACAGGGTATGCAATCCCTTTTCTCCAATATGTCCCATTCTTTGATGCCAGAGCGTTGAAATTTTATCTGATTCAACCTCAAGAATAGTCGAGCTATTGCACTCATTTGTTATAGTGCTTCCCAATAGCTTATACAAGGTTCCAATCCGAACTCCTCTTGCTAACACCATAGATCCACGAACCATTTTGCATGAATCCTTACTAAAATTGATGTTCACTACTGCATCAACCATTTTGCTTACAGAAATTAAATTTCTAGCAAGGCTAGGAATATGCATCACACTTGGGAGGGTTTTAACCCTACCATCCTGCAATAGTATTTTCACTCTTCCATGACCAATGATTCTAAGTGGTGAATCATCTCCCAAAAGTACCTCCCCTCCATCATATCTTTCATATTCATTGAACCACCCCCTATGAGGAGTCATATGAAAAGAGGCACCAGTATCGATCAACCAATATTTACTATCTGAACGTGTGGAGCAAGATGCCAAATATACATCCCCTCCTTCATCAGTGGATTTATTTATCTCCGTGGAAGTGGATTCATCAGATCTCTTTCCAGAATCAACATTCTTTGATCTACAATCCTTCTTCATGTGTCCAAGCTTACCACATTTCCAACATTTTCTCTCAAACCTTCCTCGAGACTTAGATCTACCTCTAGACTTAGATCTATCACTAGATCTCATTTTATATTTTTCCTTGGCACACCCTCTCACTATTAGGGCATCCTTTGATGTGCCCTCCATGGCTTTTCTCCTCATATCCTCTGATAATAGAGATGCCACAACATCTTCAAACTTCAATGTGGATGAAGTTGTACTACCAATTGCTACAACCAGGTTATCCCATGAATCTGGTAAAGAGCATAGCAAAGTAATACATTTATCTTCCTCACTCAACTTAATTTCAATAGATGTAAGTTGACTTACCACCGTATTGAATGCATTAAGATGATCTTCTACTGAATCCCCTTCATTCATCCTCAGATTATACAATTTCTTCCGAAGGAATAATTTGTTCACCAGGGACTTAGATTGATACAGAGCCCCTAACTTCTCCCAGAGATCCTTTGCAGTAGCTTCTCTAGAAATATTGATTAAGATTGAATCTACAAGGCACAATCGAATTAGACTCCTCACTTTTCGATTCAACTTTTCCCAATATTCATCGGATGTACTAGCAGGTTTCTATTCAAAAATAATAGACCACTGATCTCTGTCCATGAGCAGATCCTCCATATTTAATTTCCATAGCTCAAAACTTTTTCCATCAAATTTCTCAATCTCTATCCTTGAATGATTTGACGTCATTTTACTTCAAGCTCCTTCTGCATAAAACTCCCACTCCAAAATAGGTTTTCTATAACTCCTAGAAACCCTAGATCCTCTTCAAATGAATTGAAACCCTAGCAATAAAGGCATCCCTCTATGGCTAACAATATGGCTCTGATACCATATGAAGAGTTATACCCAGACTTATTCCAAAATAATAATGCAAAAATAAATAACTCAAAAGAAAATAACAACTCACAAAATACATGCACATAGAACACAAGAGATTTATCCTGGTTCACCCGATATGGGCTACGTCCAACAAACAAGAGCCACACCTCCTTTTCTATTATTATTCACCTTACCCGTAATGGGACATTACAATCAATATAAAGGAAACTCTTACAACCCTAAACCACAACGTGGTATTAGAATACCGTGGGCACAATACCATGGGCTAAAACCACCCATACCCACCAATCACGGGAATCCCTCCAACGCCTCCAAAAATAGCTCCGAGAATATCTCCAAAAAATGGGGTACCGTCGAAGCAGGGGCCTGTCGTACAGTACTTCCTCTGCAAAGGATGAGACACATCCAACAGTTTTATGGTATCACCATGAAATTCATATTCTTAAATCAAAATTTTGGTATTAATTGCTTGAAGAAGCAGTTCTTTATTAAATAATCATAACTGTTGGAGATATTACATTATTTGGTATATGTTAAAGTACCCCCATGGTAAATTTGTATATTTGTAAATATTGTGAGTTATATTTCTCTAATGTATGTGTCAATGTGTGAGAAGATTCCTAGTGTCATGTGATAAAGTGTGTAAGTGTGAGAGTGTGTAAAGTGTCATGTAATAAAGTGCTATTTAAGTAGAGTCATAGAGTTAGGTGTCAATTATACAAGTTGAGAGACACATGATATATGAAAAGATGTTAAATTAAGAGTCATGATATTTTTGTCATATGTCAGGAATAAAAAAGGATGCATCTCCCAGATATGTGAGGAGAGCAATAGTCAAGTATTGAAGTTGTATTTTAAGGTTATATAATGGAAACAAAGCTCCATGTATACTATCTAAAAATTATAATAGAGATCTTGTATATTTGATCAATAATATTATGAGCTTTATTATTAAAAAATATTATTATCATTTTATGAATGTGATTGACTCATATTGGTCATAGAATTGTATGCTTCAATATTATGATTTATATTAGATTCCAGAAAGTAGAACTATGATTTAATATGGCTAAAAAACTAACAGTGGTATCAAAGCTACACTTTGACCAAATTTTGATTTGAATATTTATGGATAAAGTTTGAGAAAAATAGAGCTGATGGCTCAAATTGATTGAAAGTTTATAAATTGGTTATTAGAGAGAATTTGATAAATTAGGCTAGTGGCAAAGAAAAATTTGAAGATAAAATTTGAATGATATAGTGATTGGATTATTGGATAAGAGTTGATTATATTGAGAAGAATTTATTTTGAAGAAGACATCAGAAGATTATCGGAGTTGTAATCCAAAGGTAGACAAAAAGCAAAAGAATATCGAGGAGGATGTTGGATAAATTTTTTAGAAGAATATTTGCTAAGTTGCTAGAAATTTGTTGAAAGAAATTAATATGCTATTGTTACATGCTATTTGCAATTTAGAGAACATTGAATATTCTACTACATTGAGGAGATATAGCACATTGCTATTGAAGACAAGAGGATACATCAACCAAAATAGAGAGCATAAGAATAAAGTATCCATCTAGAGACATTGTTGTCCTAAGAACTTAGAAGTCTGAGTGTAGAGCACCAAAAAAGGTGTAGCACCTATGTGATGCTAAGTTTAATCTAGAGGAATCTATGATATGCTATGAGCACCTAAAGCAAATATGAAGAGCTTGTAAAGTTGAGAAAAGATAAAGAGCTAATGAATAACCAAAAGCTGAGAGTCATGAGTGTTTGTGATGAATGTGATGTGATTATATAAGAAGAAGAGAAAATGTTAAGAATTCAAAAAGAAGAGCATCAAGGAATTTGCATAGTGAAATAGTTTGAACCGCTTGAAGAAATCTAGTCATGACATATCAAAAGATGTCAGACTATACAATTCAAAATTTTGGACGAGATTAAGGTAAGCATTACATATTTGGAGTAACATTATTTAATATTTTGGGCACCTAATTTTTAGTTGGAGTTATAAGGTTATTTGAAAGAAATTTGAAATTTGATTTTATAAGGTCTAACCTTGGAGATAAAATTAATTAATAAATATGAGATATAAGAGAACAATTTTTTTAAAATTTTAATAAGAGATGGAATTTATTGGAGTAAGGATGAAATTATTATTTGTGAAAAGAATTAATTGGAGATATAAGAATTGAAATTGATGAATAAATTTATTATTGAAGATTGTTTGATTAAAGAAAATTGAAAGATTGTAAAATTTGAAATTTGGGAGTTATAAGAAGGAAAATGATAAATTTGAAGATTGAAATTGAAATTTTTATTTGAGAATCATAATTTGAATATTGATGATTATTTGATAATTTTAAGATTGTAAAATTTGATGAATTTGAAATTTGAAATTTGAAGAAATAATTTTTTTTGGAAATCATAAGATCATTGATTGCTTGGTTTTTTGGTTGAATTTGATTGTGTGATTATTGTTTTTGAAGAAATAAGGATTACAACATCAAAGGAATTCATCATAGAAGGAAATAATAAGAATTCTTTGATAGAAGAAAGTAAAGAAAGATTGAAAGTATTAAAACTTCACATACAACATTTAATGGAAAATATTAATGAACATCAAGACATCAATAAAACTGAAGAAGGATTTAGACTCAATCTACATAGAAGCCAAATATGAAAAATTCAAAATATTTGGTAATTATATAAAGTCCAAATTCATTGGAGCAAATAAAAATTCTATAAATTCTATGATCTTTCCAATAGATATGTGTATGGTAATGTATGTGGCATTAGTTACACTTGAAATTTATAAGGAAAAAAATCAAAAGCAAGAAGAATTGATTAAAATCCTGAGTAAATCAATGTCAAAAGATATCAATTGTGACACAAACAATTTATGTCTGGATGCAGATAAAGAATGTAATGAGATGATATTACATTCAATATATGACAACAAGTTTGATAATAAAAGGTCATCAAATTCAAAAATTTATTATTGTGATGACTTACTAATTCAATATCCAAAATTTATAAAACAACATCAAGATCAAGATCAAGTCCAAGACCGAAAATAACCGAAGGAAGAAGAACAAAAAATGAAGGAAACAAAAGATAAATATTGAAGACTAAATGTATTCAAATCAAATAATATAATATATGGGGTGTTGGAGATATTACATTATTTGGTAGATGTTAAAGTACCCCCATGGTACATTTATACATTTGTAAATATTAGATTAGGGAGTGTGAGTTATATTTCTCTAATGTATGTGTCAATATGTGAGAAGAGTCCAAATATCATGTAATAAAGTGTGCAAGTGTGAGAGTGTGCAAAATGTTACGTAATAAAGTGTGCAATTGTATAAAGTATGAGAGTGTGCAAAATGTTATGTAACCAAGTCAAGAGTCATAGAGTTAGGTATCAAGTATACAAGTGAAGAGGCACATGATATATGACAAGATTTAAAATAAAGAGTCATGAGAGTTCTGTTATAGGTGAGGAATAAAAAAGGATGAATATCCCAAATATGTGAGGAGAACAACAATTAAGTATTTAAGATGTTGGAAATTTGAGTTAATTTGAGGAATTTTATGTTGTCATTGATGTCACATGGATCATTGATGGCACATTGAGTTTTGGTGGCAAAAGCACTTCATAGATAATCATCTATGATATTTCGGAGAGCATGGATATATACAAGGTTTTTATGAAAACCAAGGCAAGAAAAATAAAAGGTTTTATTTAAAACCATGGTGGGCTTATGTGGAAAGGAATTTTCTTAAAAGCCAAGGTGGAATTTTGTTTCATCGAAAAAGGACCTCCGGTGATGAAGATATTAAAGTTTAAATTTTAAGTTTAAATTAATGGAGGACCGACCTATGTGCAATTAATGGAGGTTGGCATATATATACATGTAAAGGTTTCAATTTATTTTGGAAAGGTGGCATATTATATATCGTCGGAAAGATTATTTCAAGGGTTATTTGAATAACTTATTTAGAAGGAGAAATAAGGTGTGTGTAAAGAGATATTTATGATTTTGAAAAGGGGTTCTAAAAGTGAAGTTTGCCTTGTTCCTTTTCAAGAGGATTAATTCTTTCATGAGGTGACAAGGTATGCAATATTGTGATTTATTTTATTTTATGATATAAGTGGTTTTGGGAGTGAAAAGGTTATGCAATGTTTTGATTTATTTTATTTTATGGTACAAGTGGTTTTAGGAGAGATAAAGAAGTTGTGCAATTAAAGGCCTTGGTGATGATTATTGAAAAGTGGAGTAATGTTGATTATTTTGTGATCTACTAACCCTTGTGAATATTGGTAAAAGAATTTTGTGATTGTGGCAGATTTACAAAGAGGTATTTTCATATTCATAAAATGTATGGGCACATTCTCCTATTGATTGTTTATGGTGGTTGATTTCTAAAATATCATTGGAGGGAAAAGGATTGTTTGTGGTTTCCTTTTTGAAAGTGGTTGGTTGAATGCTTCAAGGTTATCTGAATTGAGAGTTGTGTCTAAACCTTGTTTGATAAGAATAGTTGTTGAAGCCCATTGGTTGTGAAAGAACTTGAGTTAGAAAAGAAAATGAGTATCATTGTTATGTGAGATTTGTGGTTGAGCATTGTTGGAAACATTTGAGTTGATTGATACATACTTGAAATAGGGTTGTGTGAGAAAGAGTTGTTCCTTGTGATGATTGGTTGAGTTGAGTTGACTGAGCCTAGTCAAGTGATGTGTGAAGTGATTGTTCAAGTTCTATGAAATAAACTATTCCATCATTCTATGTTGATTTGAGATTAAGGTTAGAACATATTGAGTCTCTAACAATTCTCTTTATGGTTCTATAAGACTTGAGTTGAGTTGAGGTTGACTTAAATTGAGTTGAGGTTGATTTGAGTTGAGAGTGATATAAGAACATATTGAGTCTCTAACAATTCTCTTTATGCTTCAATGAGTTGAGTTGATATTGATTTGTGTTGAGAGTGAGACTAGAACATATGGAGTCTCTAAAAATTCTCTTTATGCTTATATGAAGTTAATTTGAGTTGAGATTGCCATTCATTATTAAGTTCATTTTGAGTACTACTTGAGCATGATTGATTGAGCCTTTGAGAAGGCCTTTGGAACAGATTTGAGGACAATGTTGGGATAGATTTGAGGATAGTATTTGGACAAGTTCTTAGTGAGCTTATTGGAGCAGATTTGGGCAAGTTCTTGGTGAGCTTGCTAGAGCATATTTGGGAAAGTTCTTGGTGAGCTTGCTAGAGCATATTTAGGCAAGTTCTTGGTGGGTTTGCTAGCATATATTTGACAAGTTATGTGTGAGCTTGTTAATAAGGTTCTGTATGAGCCTATTGATAGAGCTTTGGAGGTGATAGAGTATAGAGGACAGAGTCTCAGTGGATAGAGATCCAACAACCAACACAGTTGAAGACAGATCTGAGTGAGGAGTATTCAAGTGGAGAGAGGTCCACCATTTAGTGCAATAGAGAGACATAGTCTTCTAGAAGATCACATAGCCAGAGTAGAAGGGGAAATAGTTATCTTGTGGAATATATCCAAGAACTTGATATTAGAGAATCAACATCTCCTTTGGACAGAGATCCATAAACATTGTAATTGGGAGTGATTCCCAAAGAGATTGATTGAGAAAGTTTTAGTAAAATATTTTCTCCATGGAGTACCTCACATTGGGGGAACCACATTAAATATTGTGTCTCAATTGTGTGTGGTGACTTGTGCTCTTGCTTAAAACTGCTATCTGAGTTAGTAATGCACACTGCTATATTTGGTTATTTCAATTAAGGAAATTAATTGATATTGGTTTGGAAAGAAAGTAAAAAGTGGTCTTATACTGTTCACTCCCCCTCTTAGTATAAACTTGTGTTCTTCATAAGAGTCATATTCTAAGGTTATATTATGGAGACAAAGATCCATGTTTGATCAATAATATTGTGAGATTTACTATTAAAAAGTATTGTTATTATTTCATGAATGTGATTGATTCATATTGGTCAGAGAATTGTATGCTTCAATATTGTGATTTATATTAGATCTTGGAAAAATTTCCTATAATTTAATTTGTCTAACAAGCCTAAAATAATAATGATTTTTTAAAAGCACTTTGATTTTGTAGGGGATCATCCAATCCTTCTCAATATGCATATACATGACCATGTATTTATCATAATTCCCTAGCTGGGATACCATGCTAGAAACCTTTGTTTTTAAAAAGGATATAAGATCTCCGCATGGGCCTCCTTGACCAATATACTTGTTTATTTCATTCCATACCTCATGCCTTGTTATTAAGCTCCACATGTCTCCAAGATGGTCATACATGTTGCAACAATATCATAGGGATTTGATCCACCTATAGGTATTTCTTGTTTTCCATCGTGGGTGGTGCACTTCATGGAGTGTAGTAATATGAAGATGCCAAAGATGATATTGAGCTACTCTCATGAGACAAAGATTATGGGGACATACTATAGAGCCTTCTCAGGTTGCACATCTTATGTTGGCCAACAAAAATATTTTAAGTTGTATTAGAAGAAATAAATTTGTACTATTCTTTTGTGTTGATTGGTATAAAAGTATTTTAAAGAACCACACCAACCAACACAATATTCTCATAAGCAACACAATTATTACTTAAAATATTTAAATACCATGTCATTACTAAAGTTAAAATTGTAATATACACCTTAATTAAATAAAATCTCTATATAAACTAAGTTTTATGTAATAAATTCTCTAAACAATATAGTTTGGAGAATTGAACTTATTTGTAGTTATTAATGCTTAAAATTTTCTCCTAGTACTTATAGAAAAATTTGATCTTATTCAAATTCTGATCATAAACGGTTAAACCTTATATAAATATGTTATATAATAGCTTGGACCTATTCTTTATAAAAGGATGTTTAGTACTAATACTTTCAAGTTATATTAACATTCTATAATAATATTGATTAATTACACTATACATAATTTAGGCATAAAATTAGATAAACATTTACATAGTTATAATTATAATAATAATGTTATAGTAATTACATTATACAATAAGATGTATACAATTAATAACTTGTAATAACTTTTTTAAAGAAGTGTACTAGTAAACTAATAATACTAGTCCACAAACCATACATTTTGATAGATTATAGTCACATACCATATTGGATACTAGCCTATTAACTATGCATCATATCATTTAATTTATCATTATAAATCTTCAAAAATATAGATATAATTAAAAAACACTAGTCTAATTATAACCATATACATCACTATAATATTAAACAACTAAAAGTCACTACTACACAAAAAATAATCATGATTGCTACTATAGTACACTATCCTTTTATAGTTATATATAGATACCATTATAAATACATTTGATGCATTGTTAAAGGTGTGTATTTAGGTGTCGTAAATACCTCTTAATATTCAAGTAGTGCCCTCGCTATTATCTTTGAACATTAATATTAAACTTGGTTTGGTTACTTTCTCAATGACTTAACTCAAATCATGCTAATAGTGGTTGCAATGACAACAATGAACTCAAATTACCTCATCTAAAGTTCCAAGTCTTTGAAGTTGAATAAACGTGACCTAAAAGATATATCATCATTTGAATATGACAATGCAACATCATGGAATAACACTTTTAATAATATGGGATCTAGTAGTCCAAGCAAAACTTTATTGGCTATCATCCATCTAGGGATCAGAAAAAGTTCTTCGTGTACTATTATGTCTCTTCAACATAAATTATTGCTCCTCATCATATTCACTCCATATACCTTTGTCATTTGTATATTACATCCCTTATAGATCCATCCTTTTATTATTTTACTCTTTTCTCTTCTTTCACTTGTTACCAAGTTCATTATTCTACACTTGTATATACATGTCAAAGAGCAAAGGTTTTTCATTTCCATGGGGTTTTCCATGACAATATGATAATATTTTATGTGTAACATAAACTATAGACTATAAAATTTAAATGCCTTGATATTTTTATTCTTGATGTTGGTAAGTGATGCATTCAACTATTGAGAAACATACTCCAAAAAATAATACTTTTCATAATTTACAATATTCAATAAATACGGTTTTTATTAACATAAAATATTATAGTTCTTTTATATGCATTATATTAATAATCCTTCAAGACTTAATAATGTATCCCTTGCACTTTAATATTTCAAGAGCAACATAATAAATAAATGAGGATGGAGGAAATCCATAACAATTTAGGGTTTTTAGGGCAAAATAAGAAGGTAATTGCTATAGAAGAGCATCCTTGCACTTTAGGGTTTCTAGGGCAACATAAAGAAGAATGTGCTTTTGAGGTTATTCCTTGCACTTCAGATCCTTTAGAGCAAGACAAACCTAAATATGATAAGTCTTACTGTAAGTAGCATGAAAATATTGATAAAGATGAAAGTATTGGTGAAAATAGAAAACGAGAGGAAGATCCAAGAAGCAAAAACAAAGAGAAAAAGAAACCCAAAGGGACATTGATATGGGAAAAAAAAGCAAATATCACAAGTGTTAACAAGAAGTGGGGTTAAAACCATAGATAAAAATATAAAATAACAATGAAAATAATATCTTGAAATATAGGGATATGAATAAGAACCCTAAAAGAAGTATTAAGAAATTATTAGGTTGTTATAGACAAGATATTTATAGATCTGGAAATTGGGTAGCAAATATTTTAGCCATTCTCGATGTTGAATTTCATCTTGAAAACAAATTAAATTTTGGAAGGCATCTGATATAAGTTGATTGTGGAAACTTAGTAATTTAAGGAAGATGGAGAATATCTTTGACAGAAAGGCATATGAAGAATATATTTGAAAGAAAGACAAGTTGGATATAGTTTAATTAACTTGTTATAGATGTAATGAGAGCAACTCAATATTTTGTTCTTGTAGTGGGAGTGAACCCCAATAGAAGCGACACATTGCTTGTTAAAAAATAAGTTAATACCATTCTATTTACTTTAATTCCATAGAATTTATCCTTGATAAGATGATACAAGTTGTAATATATTAAACAATATTTCTACTATATATTTTTTATCATCACAAGATTACATAACACCTTTTGCCTATGGGTCATACTAAATAATAACATTTATTAAAAGATACAAATATTTCTAAAGCATAAGTAAATTTGCATGACATGGAGCAATTGAAATTCTACTAATCATCTAATTTGTATTGTATCTACATTAAGTTGTGTCAAGGGAATGATAGTCATGCCATATAAATTCTACCTATTTATAATCTAATTTATTGTTTTCCACTTGCATTGTAACATTTTTGATGGGGCTATTATTTCTTTGTTTCTTGAGCAAGGACACTAGTATTGTCATAAGGCAAGTTTCATATATTCCATTGGATAGCACTTCATGTGGTAAACTCCCTTATAATATTCGTCTACATATTTAAACAAGTTGTGTAAAGACTACATATTTAAATAATGATATTTATTAAAAGATCCAAGTCTTTCTAAAGCATAAGTAAATTTACATGATATGAAGCAATTGAAATTCTACTAATCATCTAATTTGTATTTTATCTACATTAAATTGTGTCAATGGCATGATTGTCATGCCATATAAATTATACCTATTTGTAATCTAATTTATTCTTTTCCACTTACATTGTAGCATTTTTGGTGGGGCTATTTTTGTTTCTTGAGCGAGGACACTAGTATTGTTTTTTTTTTTTTTTCGTATTTACATGGTGGAATCGGTAGCCGCCACGAATCTGCCCACGAATCCGGGCAGGTTGTCCAGCTTTTATGGCCGCCATAGTATTCTGTGCTATCCTCCCCGAAAGCCACCACATAGATCTTCGCGCAGTCCGCCCCTATAACCACCATGCCACAATCATTTTAAACCTTTTACGCCGTTGAAAGCACCAGGAAAGGGACAAGCATTCAGTCCGACGAGGCCCAAGATTTGAACCTTGGACCTCTACCTCCCTTATGGGGTTTGGATGAACCAATTGGTCTACACCTTGGACCTAAGACACTAGTATTGTTAGAAGGCGAGTTTCATCTATTCCAACGGATAACACTTCATGTGGTGAAGTCCCTTATAATATTTATCTACAGATTTAACTAAAGTCACGTGAAGAGCATGATAGTCATGCTATATAAGTTCTACCTATTTGTAATCTAATTTCTTGTTTTCCACTTGCATTATAGCATTTTTGGTGGGGTATTTTTGTTTCTTAAGCAGGAACAATACTATTGTCGTAGAAGGTAAGTTTCATCTATTTCCATGGATAACACTTCATGTGGTAAAAAACCTTCTAATATTAGTCTACATATTTAAATAATGAATTAAAGTTTGCACACAAATGGGAATATCCTTTTTTTAGAATGAAAATAATTTTTCATTATGAAAAATAAATTGAAGTGTTCACTTTTTGTAGATGTAGTACAATTTAAATTTTGTAGCACGTATTAAGCATACGCTATAAATCCAAAAATTTTAGTATGTTTGAACATAATTATTATAAAATTATCTCTACACATTTAAATAAATATTTTTTGACTCAAACTTTAGTAGGTGGATAATTAATATATTTGTAAATGTGTATTATCTTTTTTAGGAGAGTTTACTATGAAAATGTTACATAGTTATTATTAATCAACATAGCATTGCCAAAATTGCATGTATGTCCATATATTTTATGTTTATTAACATATTATAATATAAGTATCAAAACACCATGTACTATTAATGCATATTTTGGATTGACTGAGATTATTACTAAAATAACATGTATTATCAATGTATACTTGATTCCATCACATGTATCACCTGTATTGTTGCAATTGAAACATCATTACAAAAAGAAGTAGATAATTCATCATTCATTAAAAATATTTAGTAGGTATTGATAAGGACTTTCCAAACACTTTAAAGATGTAGAAAGGGGATTCATCAAGATTTTGTATAAAATTATAGACCAATTTTAAAAGTAGTATAGTTTTATATAATAAAATGCAATATAGGATATGTAGACATGTATAGGGAAAGGAATAATTTGGTTGACTATATGACAAGTATTAAAAATGCACTTAAGCCAAATGAAATTAAAAAAATTGAAAAACAATAGCCATATGATCTTCAAGTATTAGAAAAAATAGAGCAAGGCTAAATTTGATCAACAATGAGTTTTTAAAAAAAAATATTATCAAATATGGATCTCAATATTAGTCAAGGAATGCCTCAACATGACATGGTTTTCAGTCCTTATTAATGGTTCTTCGATCAACTACTTCAAAAGCCATAGGGGACCGAGGCAAGGGGATCCCATATCCTCGTTTCTTTTTATCATTCTTACCGAATTAGGATGATATCTCAAGGCAACTTATGCTAATGGGTCTATTTTCAGTGCCAAAACCTCCTCTAATCTTGCTCTGCTCTCCCAACAGTAGTTCGTGGATGATACCATCTTGACCACCCATTATTCTATCCCTAAAGCTCAAGTCATCAAGAGAATTCTCAATAACTATGAAGAGGCAACAGGTCAAAGAATTAATTTTATTAAGAGCAATTTGTATTTCATTAATACTTCTTAAGAGAGGCAACTCAAAATTGCTTAGATTTTATGATGCAATATTGCGAACCTACCACCACCTACCTTGGTCTTCCTCTCTTCTAGGGAAAACCCACAAAGGCTATGTGGAACGGAGTCATTCAGCATATCATGAAAAAGCTGGTAGGGTGGAAAAGTACTTTTCTCAATTAGGTAGCTAAAGCAACTTTAGTCTACGCTTACCTCCAGAGTATTCAAGTTTTCTTCATGTCAGTTTTCAAAGTTTCCAAAGAAGTCTGCAAGAAAATTGAGTAAATTCAAAAATAGTTTCTTTGGTTAGGTAAGGAAAACAAGCGTAGATTCCATTTGGTAGCATGGGATAAAGTCTGCACCAAAAAGGCTCATGGGGGCCTAGGATTTTGGAAAGTTTCTATAATAAAAATGGGTTTAATTTGTCAGTAGGAATGACAAATTTTATCTGATTCCAAATCCCTATGGGTAGACATAGTCAAGAGAAAATACCTCCACCATTGCTCTTTATTCACTGATTCTGTTTGTCCTGATGGATCGATATTTTGGAATGTTGTATCCCATACCAAAAGCATCCTTGGTAAAGGTCTCAAGTTGATATTGGGAAATGGAAACTTCATCTAGTTTTGGGAAGACCTATGGATCTCAAATCAACTTCTTATCAATTCCCTTGAGCTCTATCTCCGAAAGTCCCTTCTCGATCAGTCCATGGGGAAGTTTATTTCCAATTTCATTACCTTTGATAGCAACCAATGTCTTTTGTGGAATCTCATCCCTTCCTTCGATAACATCCTTGGTTCGGTTGAAGCTGCTAAGACTCTCTCTGATTTACTCAGAACCACTATTATCCCTTCTAGTTAGTCTCATGATTCTATCTTTTAAAAAGCCATGGATAATGGTATTTTTAATGTCAAATATGCTTACTTCCTCTAAGAAGAGCCACTACAAAACTGATTTCTAACTGATCTTATTTTGTATCATCGTCTCATTCCCAAAGTTGCCTTTTTCTTTAGTTTACTTGTGCAAAACCGAGTGTTAATACTAGATAAATTGTCTCACTAAGGGCTTATTGTTGCCAATAGATACTAGATGTGCTACTCTAACTGGGAATCACTTTCCCACCTTTTCTTGGGCTACCATTTCACCTCTTCTATTTTGTCCTCCCTCATGTCTGAGTTCAGTCTATCTTGGGCCCCTCCTAACTCCATCATGGACCTCTGCTACTAGTGGTCCAACCCCTTCCACCACATTCACCTCCATTCCTTGTGGTATTTTTGCCTCCCATACTTTTTATGGTAAGTGTGGTTTGAGAGAAAAAATAGGGCTTTCAATAATTTATCTAGTACCCCTACTTCTATCCTTTACAAAATTCTTACCCTGGCAAGGGAGAGTGCCATTATTGTTCCTTGTCTTGAGAGTTGTGGCCATGCCATTGAAACTTGTCTTATTTCTTTGTTCAATCTCCTTGTTGGCCCTTCGAAGAATCAATTGTCCAAAGCTGATAGACCTTCTAACCGCTAGATTTTGCATCCCTAGGGTTGGATTAGACTCAAATTCGATGGATATGCTAAGGGTAACCCTGGAGCTAATGCAGGAGGCCTCATCAAAGATGACCAAGGCAAAATTATTCTTGCCTTTGCTGAAGCCATTGGTGTTCAATCCAACAATTTTGTTGAAGCTTGAGCATTGTTCCAGGGTCTCTCCTTAGCTGCTAGCAGATAATTCCATAATATTATCATTGAAGGGGATTCGTTGAACACCATAAAATTTGTCAAGGGTTCCTCTCCTCTTGCTTGGTCTACTACTGATGCTATTTTAGAGTCGAAAAGGATTATCAGTCACCTTGACCATTATTTAGTTCAACATATCTACAGAGAAGGCAATGGAGCAGTTGATGTTATGGTAAACCTAGGCTTGAACTAGATAGGCCTTCAAGTTTGGGATATAGATTTCCCAGTGAAATAATTGAGTTTTATCTCCATCATGATGTTCCAATCTAGTGATTTATTCCTAAAGTGGAGCCACAAAAACTTGTAATTTTCTAATCCTAGCTGGACTCTAGTCTTGGTAAGGAGGATCACATGGGCGTATAACTATGGTTTTTTCCCATCCATGTATCTCCATGGGAGTGCGGTCTTATCTTGGCCGATGTTTTAGGTGTTGTTAGCTAGGCATCTCATCCTGATCGATAGTTGGGACTTACTCTCATTGGGTCTATTCCACCTTCCTAGGGTGTTGATGTTGGTAGGAAGACTGTTTATGAGGGCAATATTTAATTTCACTTGCCTTCATGGTTTGGTAGGCTTCTCTTGTTTCTGGAAGGGTTTCCTTTCCTTTTTGCCTCGACTTGTTGTATAGGACTGTAGTTTTAGTCTCTATTTTTTTTTGGCTTCTGTTATTTAGTCCCTCTATGGGATCTCTTCATGGGATTTCCATTTTTGTAATGACTTTATAAAAGGTTCAAGGACATTTCAAAACCCCCTTTACACAAATAAAAAAAAATATTAGTCAAGTTTATTTATTTTTTTGATTGATGGAGTAGGTTTTGAAAGGACCCAATTTTTTTTTACAAAAAATGGCTACAAAATGGACTAGGGAGGCAATCTCCATAGCGAGATGGTCTTTGCAAAGAGAAAATCTATGCCAAAATATAGTACCGGGAGGACCATCTCTAAATCCTTTAACATTAAAACATGAATCATCCCACACAACAAAAAAAAGCGATAAAAATTTACAATGAGGAGTCCCGCCTAGAAGGAGCTCGGGATAACAATTACAAATAAGGAACAACTAAAAATAAGGAATCCTACCCAAGTTGGGCTTGGGACAACAAGTACAAATAAAATAAATTAAATCAAGGAATCCTACCCAAGAGGGACATGGGAAGCCAGAAACAAGTAGTGAAAATAAGCGAGAAATTCAAAATTTAAATTTTAAATGCAAAATCCCACCCAAGAAGGGCTCGAGAAGGTAATCCCTAGAAAGAACAACCAAAAATATAGAAAATAGGACAATAGAAACTAGGGATCCCCACAGGATATGATAACATGTATGGGGTAGGAAGATCCGGTATAGAAAACTAAACCTGAAACAATAATGAGGTCATATCAACTATAGGGAATAGGCATATGCCCCCTCCCAAGACCATGAAATATGTAGTAAAAATCCCCCAAGTAGCAATGAATATATCAGGCAGACGAGAACCCATTGACCAAGTGCACAAATTGCTTCAAAAATCCTGAACTAAAGAAACCGTAGGATCATCTTAGCTGCAGGTAATAGGCATAGGTCCCATCCCAAGACCATGAAAGATACAATAAAAATCCCTGAAGTAGATATGACCAAATCAGGTACACGGGAAGCCCTCGAAGCTAGGAATTTGATTAGACCTACCCATGAGCCAAACAGACTAAACTAGACCACCAAAAACCTAAGGGCATCTCTGAGAGAGTATCCACTGTATATTATAGTGAAAAACTCCTAGGATACACAAAAAAGGATAAAAAATGAACACCTGATCAAAATAAGCCTCAAAACTTTGAACCGAATCCGAAGGATCCACCACCAAAATCATCTAGGAAGTAGAAAACCACCAAAGAGGCCTAGGGAAGGAATCGAGAGTATTAAAAATATCCAAATATAGAAAATAAGGGAGTAGAAAAATAGGTCAGGGACCCCCATTAAACAAGGAGGGTGCTTGCTTAGCCAACCCTATTTCACACAAAAATGATCTTAAAAACTCATCGAGTGATCTAGGGATAATCCTAGAGATGCACCAGGCTACAAAAACGAGCTGAAACCCTCAAACCAAGTAGGAAAACGAGTAGAAAAATGGATCAGGGACTTCCTACCAAGATGAGAGGTCATCTACTCTGTCAACCATGACCCATAGAGAGAAGGTCCTTGGACTTTCCTAGAACTAGAGCATAACCAAGGAAGGGTAGGGGAGCAAGAAAATATAACGAGACCATCTTGTGCAGAGCAGGAGGTCTCCCACTCCCTAAAAGAGCCCCATATTGCAATACCATCATGTTTATGATCACAATACAATCATATTATTCTTATCTATAAGATTACACTCTAATTTTAATATGATAAACCAATTACAATTAGCAAGAAATCAATAATACTTTTTAATTATGTTAACAACTTTATAAAAAACCTTTGACTTGTATGCAAATTTATAAGAATCAAAAGATAATTAGGTTGTGTATCATGAAGGGATGCAAGAAAAAATATGCTAAGTAGATTAAGGAATATCCCATGGATGCATCATGTTCGAGAACCTAATTTTTCTTCAATATATAATCATTTCCAACCTCTCGTTAAGTAATTATGATCCAAGAAAGTTTAACATGTCTTTGTCATGTGTATAAGGATTAACTATGGGATCCATCTATATGTTTATGTTGGAAAATAGCCTTCTATTTATTTTTTATTACAAAGTTGGTGTCTACTCGTATGGATTTTATGAAAAATTCTTTAGGTTATAGGAAAGAGCATAATTATATTGTTATAGGAAAGAGCATGATATTATAATTATATTGTATGAATATAGGGATGCTAAAGTGGTGTAGGGGATTATTTACTTCAGGTATTTTTATGAAAGGAATATATATATATATTTTTTGGTAAGTTGTAGTTGTATTTCAGAGGGTTTTAACTGGGTCCCACTCCTAGATATACAAAAACTTCATCAGATTGAAGTGCATTCATGTTGCATAATCCTCTGCCAAGAGGGATCAGTCTACACCATTCTAACCAATCCTGTGCAGGGGATACGTTTGCCAAAATTCCCTCGTAGGGGATGTAAAATCCGGTAATCAGGTGGTGCTTGCCCTCGCAGGGGCTACTGAAGCTAAACAAAAATAATCCATAGATGATCGCTAGGGCCCTCATAGGGGCTGACATAGGGAGACCCAACCGGATGGTTAGCCCAACACTAGACCAGACATCACCAAACATTGCATCAAAAATTCCCATAAAACCTCAAAAACAACACAAAAACCAACAGACCCACAGCAGCTCAAGGGTCAACCTCTGTGATGTCCTCTTCAGGTTGGTCAGCACACTGTTGGAGGGCATGCTTCATAGTGGCACTCGCGCTTTCGAAAGCGATGATGAAACTCCATAGAAACATCCGGGTGAGACGGTTGGAGATGCCAGAAGTGGGGGCTGAGTCCCCGCTGAGGTCTTCAATCTCCAGAGGAGAATTTTGACTGGATTCCATTTTGGGCTTCTTAGCCCTGGAGGACCTACGAACAGGGGTTGCCGCTTCTTCAATTTTAGCTTTACATTTTCCCAACGAAGGCTTCTTGTTGGCGGGAGGGGTGGGTTTGGATGGGGACGGGGTGGGTTTGGAAGGGGAAGGGGTTGGCTTGGAAGGGGAGGGAGTGGGGGTGGGAGGTGAGGGGATGGGTTTGGAAGGGGAAGGGGATGGAATGGATGGGAAAGCAACAACAACGCCTTTCCCGGAGGTCGAGGTGTTGGGAACTCCAT
Source organism: Wollemia nobilis (assembly GCA_028583015.1). NCBI lineage: Eukaryota > Viridiplantae > Streptophyta > Pinopsida > Araucariales > Araucariaceae > Wollemia > Wollemia nobilis. The sequence continues at coordinate 454,943 of JAQPPZ010001805.1, read as the reverse complement.
CGCTGGCCATAAGCTCGCTCGAGATTGAATGAGCAGGGCTTTGGGGGGTTTGGGAGAAAGGGGGGGAAGCTTGCAAAGGGGTAGCCACAATGGGGGGATTAGCCATAACATGATAGAAAATAATAGCGAAAAGCCCCTGGTGGGTAGGGGGGTACTTTTCTTGCGAGCAACGGCCACAGAGAGATGCATAGACCGATAAAGGAACCCAGGAATGTTCATGGGTTTGTATCCCCGGACATGGTTGACAAGGGCAAGGTGGAAGCTTGCCATAGGCTTGTTGGGATCATCGTAGGCTAAGTACTGAATGAGGGGAATGGCAACAGTGGGGAACAAGGGGGAAGGGATTGACGGTCCAGGGCATGGCCATCCCACAAGAAGTTTTGGTAGTTGGGGAAACCTTCCAATTCAGGTTCCTAGTAGTGTTTGTCATGGCGGACAAGACGCCCACCAACCGGTAGCTCTGCAATCTCACCAATCAGCTCTGGAGTGACCTTAAAATGTAGGTTCCTGACACAGACATGGTCATTCGACCATGTGCGAACAAAGTCCTTCGTGATGTCATCCTCAGCTCCATGGAATTTTGATAATAGGGTGGTGAGTTGGGCGCCCTTCAGGTAAGCAGACGCTAGGGTGTCTAGCTGGAGAGAGCTTGGTTCAAGGTAGGCCATGGTGGCAGTGGTGGGGATAGGAAGAGAGGTGGTGGAGGAGGCCCATAGGATAGACTTGTAGAGGGGAATGTCATAGACTAGGCTAAATAGGGGAATTAAATAGATCGGGGGAGGTGAGTAGCTCATGTCGAGCCTCGTGGATGGGTGACAGGTGGATGGGGGGATGCCACGCCGAGGATGGCGAGGATTAAGGGGAAGCCTAGGGACCATATCCACATGGGCGGAGGTAATAACTTGGGTAAGGTCTACAGACGTGGGTAGAGACATGGAGGGGAAAGGGGGTGCGACTGGAAACATGGCAGAGGGAGCTGGCAGAGAGCGTTGGGACACCACGGATGGAGATCCACACTTTGACTTTGCATGATGAATTACAATGAAGCAGCCAATCATCAATGGGTGCTGGAGCACACATCGCAAGGCTCTCGAACAATGGGATACCCGAAGTAAATCCTGCATAATATAGAAACAATAAATCATTGGTTAGCATGGATGGATTTGGAGTACCTATCATGGCTGTCCGACATCGCAACTTGGAGGACATCTGGTGGGAAGGAGTCTTGCCACACGGTGATGGGTGTTTGTCCTAAGCCCAAGTTGGCCAGCCTATCCACAAGTCGATTGGCTTCCTTGTATGTATGATTGGCTTCCACCTGGCAATGTTGGTTTAACAGCTTCCTGCTTTCTTGGATAAGGGATCTGATATTCCATGGAGGGACTTTGTTGGAGATGAGGTAACCAATGATATTAAGAGAGTCCCCTTCAACATGGATCTTGACACATGACCCCTTGATGAGGTGAAGACTTCACCATAGGGCCCATGCCTCGACCATATTGTTGGTCTGATGATAAAGATTCTCTACAAAAGCCATAACTATCTTTCCTCTGTGATCCCTGATCACTCCCCCTACCCCGGCCAACCCAGGATTCCCTTTCGATGCACCATCAAAGTTCACCTTTATCCATCCCTCAGGAGGGGGAAGCCAGTGAGCTTTGGTCCTGGGATGGGTCGAGGGGGGATAAGGTGGGAAGGGGGATGTTGAGGGAATTGATGATGTCAACCTCATTCTTGCTCAAGGGGGATCTGGGCCATGGGATAAGATGGGAGTTTTCAGAGGCGTATGAAATGGCTTTGATGGCTATGGAGGTGGAGTTGTAATGGGTGGAAGAGAAGACCCTACGATTGCGTTCGAGCCAAACTTGCCAAATGAAATGGTGGAGGCAAATTTTCCAAAGGAAAGCTACTTTGGGATTTTTGAAGGGAGCAGGCCATTGGATGAACATGTCCAGGAGGGAGTTGGGGTGGGCCCAATGGATTTGAAAGGTGGTGAACAACTGATCTAAGCCCTCCCTAGTGAACACACACTCTAAAAGGAGGTGGTCAATGGATTCCCAGTTGGACAGACAGAGGTGGCATCTGTTAGGGATAGGGATCCCTCTTTTCATAAGATTATCTATGGTGAGGACCTTGTTTTGAATGGTTGTCTAGGAAAAGAACCCAATTTTTGGGACAAGGCATTTAACCCAAACTAACTTGAATGGAATAGTGGGAACCCAAGATTTGACTAACATGGAGTGGGCAGACTTGACCATGAAATCCCCACTATCAGTTCCTGCCCAGATTGGGTAGTCTTGGGAGACTATGGTAGGGATGATGGTGGTTCTCAGCATCTTGGACAGAGTCTTACCGGCCCACAAGAGGTGCTCATTGTCTTCGAGGAGAATCTTCCATGTGCCCCTATCCATGTAATTCTTCACTTTGCTTCCCCATCTCCTTTCAAGACTTGGTCTAAGTCTGGACACCTCAGGCAGATCCTTGAGGGGTTTGTCTTTCAACCACGTGTCTTCCCAAAAGTCTATAGAAGCACCTGAGCCTAGCTGCCATCGAGTCCCTCTCATGATAAGAGGTTTCACTTGGATAACACCCCGCCAGAAGGCTGATCCATTTATAGGGATGTTATTGTCCATAAGGGTTAAGTTTTTGAGATATTTGCTTTGGACAATAGTGACCCATTCTGCTTTGTAGTTGGTGAACAACTTCCAGGCCTGTTTTGCTAGCAGGGCAATATTTATGTTTGTTGATCTTCTCATACCAAGTCCCCCTTGGTCCCTGGGTTGGCATACTTTGTCCCAACTGACAAGGTGGAATTTCTTCGAATTTTTTGGGCCGGCCCAAAGAAACCTTTTTTGCATTTGCTCGATTTTGGAATGAACTGAGGCAGGAGCTTTGAAGACTGACATGAAATAGATCGGGATGCTTTGGAGGACTACCACGGTGAGGGTTGCTTTGGCTTCTTGGGAAAGGAGGGAGCCTTTCCAGGCAACAAGCTTACGGTTGATCCTTTCAATGACATTGTCCCACATCGATTCCTTCGGGTTCATGGTGAATAGAGGGAGTCCCAGGTAGGAGGTGGGGAGGGTAGCGATGCAACAATGGAGGATATAAGCAATTTTCCTCTGCCTATTTCTTGGTGTGTTTAGGAAGTAACACTTACTCTTGAGATAGTTGATTTCTTGCCCTGTAGCAGATGCATAGGTATCAAGGATCCCTTTGATGGATTTAGCTTGGACAACGGAGGCCGAAGTTGCAACAATAGTATCATCAACAAACTACTGGTGAGACAAGGGGGGAGAGTTGGAAGAAGCTTTGATACCTGACATGCCTCCCGAAGCCATGACCTATTTGAAAGCTCTGCCCAGGGATTCGGCCAAGATGATGAAGAGGAAGGGGGATAGGGGATCTCCCTGTCTGATCCCTCTGAGGCTAGGGAAATAACCTGCAACAGACCCATTGACCAAAACTGAGAACCATGGTGAGGTAATGCAGCCTTTTATGAGGTGAACCCAATCTGAGTGGAAGCCAAATCGAGCTAGCACTTTGAGGAGAAAAGCCCTGTCCACCCTATCAAAAGCTTTGTTGATGTCCAGTTTCAGAAACATGGCCGCTTTCTTGTTGCACTTGGATGAATGGAGGGTTTCATGAAGAGATATGATGCTATCGGTGATTGATCTACCTTCAACAGAGCTTCCCTGGCATGGATCAATAATGGAGGGGAGGATCTTCTTAAGCCTGAGAGCTAGGGATTTGGTTAGGATCTTGTATAAGATGTTGCAAAGGCTTATAGGTCTGAAGTCATTCATGGATTTGCATTGGGGGTTTTTAGGAACCAGGGCAATGAAAGTGGAATTAGTTCCTCGAGGGATGGTTTTGGTTTTCTGAAGCTCCATGATGGCATCACTCACCTCCTTCCCCACTATGTCCCAGAAGGTCTGAAAAAACCTAGGGGGAAACCCATCAGGCCCAGGAGCCTTATCAGCTTTCATGGAGAATAAAGCACTTTTGATTTCCTTCTCAGAGAGGGGTTGGATCAGGGATTTGTTCATCTCAGGGGTGACCAAGGGAGGGATATTTTCAAGCAGGGCTTCCTGGGCTGCAATATTGGAAGGATTTTTAGAGCCCATGATGTTGTTGAAGAAGGTGGAGGCTTCTTCTCGGATCTTGATGATGTCCTGAGTGACAGAGCCATCCCTTAAGGTAAGTTCTCTAATCTTGTTTGTGCTTCTATTATGCAGAGTAGAAGCATGGAAGAACCTGGTATTGGCATCCCCCTCTTTGAGCCAAAGGGCTCAGGATTTTTGGCGCCAGAAGGTCTCCTCCTTGGCTAGGATGTTATGATATTCGGTGAGCAGCTACCTTTCTTCTTCCCTGAGCTGGTGGGTCCACTGATCATGCTGAGTTTGTTGCTCTAGATCTTTGAGTTTACTTAACATTTTTGCCTTGAGATCAAAAATATCCCCGAAGACTTCCCTGTTCCAGGTTTTCAGGTTATCTTTTATGATCTTGAGTTTGTGGGATACTCTGGAAATAGCTGAACCAGGGACAGGGGTCTACCACCAATCTTCAATCCGTTGTTTCAAATCCGGATGTTGGATCCACATATTCTCGAACCTGAATGGGGTTGAGAAGGATGGAGCCTTATTTGATTCCAAAAGGAGTGGGGAGTGATCAGAGCCTATCCTGGGAAGGGGGATCAGGGATGTGTCTCCAAATAGGGGAATGGCCTATTGGGAGAGAAAAAACCGGTCCAACTTAACCTAAATATGCTCGATGCCCACTCTCTTGTTGCTCCAAGTGAATTGGTGGCCATGAATTTGAATGTCCATGAGTTCATTTTCAGTGACAAAGGCCTGAAAGTCTACAATGCTTTTAGATGGGGAGGATACTCCCCCTTTCTTGTCAGAATGGAAGAGAGGAGAATTGAAATCCCCTGCAATCATCCATGGGAGGTGGGAAAAGGCATCCTTCATGAGGGACAGGGACTTCCACATGTTGAATCTCTCCATAGGATTATTTGGGGCGTAGATGTTGGACAACACCCATGTGAATTTGTTTTCTTTGCAATAAAACATTATGTTTAAGGTTCTGCTGGAGCTGGAGATGACTTTGCCTTCCACCTTCTCAGGGTCCCAGAGACACAACAGACCTCCTGCAGATCCCTCCGCTGGGGATGAAGCCCATTGTCTAGTCTTCCAAATTTTTTGGACTACGCTGTGAGTTTTGTCAGTTTTTGTTTCTTGAAGGATGAGTATAGAGGGTTTGTACTCTTTCCTGGCGGTTCGAGCTAACCTTTGTTTGCTCATGTTGTTAAGCCCTCTGATGTTCCAGGAGAGGATCTTCATTTAGATATTTTGGCAGGTTTCTTGCCTCCCTTGGTTGAGATGGAGGGAGGTTTGGGATTTTTCGTTTCATCCTTTGCCTGAGTGAACAAGGCTGAACTGAGGGTTAGCTGCACTCCATTGGCAACCTGGTCATCCGTGTCTTTCTTGCTTTGCTCATAGGTGGTGGGTCGACCTCTTTTTCTTTCACCCCCTGTATCAATGGGGCCTTTCCTGCTTCTAGTGATGATAGAGTTGATGTCCATTCTGGACTGAGTGGGACTGAAGGCATCCTCCTGGGAATCGGGGTTGGATTCAGTAGGGGATAGGGGTTCTTCCGAGGGGTAAGCAACTCTAGAGTGGGGAAGAGGGTTGATCTCCAGCAAGGGTTCCAGAGGAGGATCGGGCTAGGATGGGGGTGATGGGGAGGAAATGGGGATGGAAGGCCCAGATCTGGAGGGAGAGGGATGGGGGTGGGGAATGGTGGAGGGTTGGTGCATAGGAAGGGATTCAGGGAGAAGAACTTCATCATCAGAGCCATTTAAAGGCCCAAATCTATTGGGAAAGGTGAACATGGAGCATACCTGGCCTGCATCTGAAGAAGGGTTGGTGGACGGATGGTCCTGGATAGCGGCCTGCTTCCCTTTTTCATTGGTCGATCTGCGGTTACCAGGTCCTCTGGATCGGTCGTTGCGTTCTCCCACCTGGTGTTGCTGAGGAGGGGGGACCCTTTGTGCTAGGTGCTTCCTGCTGGGGCTTGAGGGATGGGCAATGGGCTCGAAGGTGTCCCTGGGTTTTGCATTCGATGCAGAATGTTGGTTTGTTTTCGTACTCAATAGCTTGACACCAGTGGAAATCCCCATAGATGAGGTTTAGGTGGGTTGGAAGTTGTGAAGCAAGGTTGGCATTGACACAAATTCGAGCATAGGCCATGCGGGACCGGGCTTTAGTTGCAGGGTCAAGAGCGACCATGTCCCCAATGTACGTTCCAATCCACCCTAGGATGTCTTCGTGGAAAAACTGGATGGGGAGATCAGGGAGGCGAACCCAGATTGGAGCAATATTGATATCCTGAGTCTGGGGATTGAAATATTGCTTCCATTTTGTCACAAATAGACTTTTCCTCCCATAGAACCAGGGACCCCCGGTGAGGATTCGGGCATAGTCATTCTGGTTATTTAAGCATATCAGGAAGAAACCCCATGAGAGGGCCACAATCTGAAGGTTCCCTGTTGTGCGCCATTTGAATCTGGCCCATCTTCTTATGGATTCCATGTCAGGTCTCCCTCCCACGAACTTGTCGACTAGGGAGAGGGATTCTAAAGAGAGTTTGTCTGCCATGAGAGAGACTGGAAGAACCATATTTTCCCCATTGGTGATCATGGGGGGTGGTTAGGGTTACCAGAGGGGCCGGGTTTAGCCGTCCCTATTACCTTCTCCAGGTAAGTCATCCCGCCCGGGTCCGGGTCGGGGTTCGTGGGAGCATCCTCCGAGGGGGGATCTCACCTTGCTCCAGATCCCCAGAAGGGGCCTGGGGAATCCCGCTCGTAGAGACCGTAGTTGCAGAGGGAGCTGTGGATGCCATCTGCCCGAAGGAAAAATCAATTTGTAATGACTCTTTACGAAAGGAATATTAGTGTTAAGGCTAAAGGCTAAATTCACAAAATATAATAGGAAATTGATAATTTTAGGGACAATATCAAATTTCAAATATTAAAAACTTTATATGTCAAGGAAAACATAGTTTTGGTGCAATAAGCAATATCCAAAAATATGCAAAGATATGTTCGGAATATTTTAAAGATAATATACTTGATGATATTATTATCAAGAAGCTAAAAACTATTAAGTTATTCCCATTGTATTCTAATCATGTGTAACTTATAGAAAAATATGGAAGCATAGGGATTCATTAGTAATCTTAAAGAAACTTTAATATTACATTTACATGGCATAATAGTTAATATGTCATATTAGGTGTGGGTACTACCATATTGTCTAGTAGTAGTTAGCTAGTTGTTAGTTATATAATTTATTAATTAAGATAACATTAAAGGTCAAAGTCATATAAAAGAGATATACCATCAATAAGAGGAAGGTTAGAAGTAGGATGCACCTAAACTAAATGACATGGATATTAAAAATTCTAATATATATCATATGAAAGTACTTTATCACCATATAAAAATTAAATAAAAAATAAAAAATAATTAAATTTTATCAATAAACATCAAATAACATGAGTTCATCTAGATAAATACCTCAATTTTCAAGGAGGAGATCCATATTCAAATCTTCTCAAGTGATACATGCATAATTTTCAAGCTATTGTAATGTCACTATGTGACCACCATGTAATTTGAGTTGGGCCCATTGCAATCCTATATAACCAATTAAAAGAACTTTGATCAATAAGCTTCAATTTAAAATTCGAGGTGCAATTTGAAGATTTTTAGATTAAACTCTATAAGATAAAATAATTAGATATAATATATATATATATATATATATATATATATATATATATATATATATATATATATATATATATATATATATAATTTTAAAATTTATATGTATATGTACATTACTAATTAAATATTTTTAATATTTATACATTAATGTGTGATAGCAAAAAGTGATAATAGTCCTGGTGGGGGCAACCCAATGGTTAGGGCTTTGGATTCTTTTTGTGAGGTCCAAGGTTTAAACCATAAAGTGTGTGTGTTAAAAAAAATAAAAATGTGATAATAAGAATAACAAATTAATATTGACTATTAATCATAAAGATGAACATCATTGAAAACAAAATTTAAATTGAAAAACAATCAATTACAAATTTATATAATAGGTATCTAAGATGAAATATGAATAATGATAGATATTTTGTACATTGAAGTTATTTTAACAAAGGGATAAAAAGTATCAAATGACATTAGCTCAACTAGTTAGATTCCTCAACTTTCAAGGAGAGGACCAAGGTTTGAATCTTGCCAAAAGATATATGCATAATTGCAAAGCTTGTTGTTATACCATGTGGTTATATGTGTGGGGTATTTTATAATCCCATATAACCAATTAAAAAAGGACTAGGAGGTAAGACATCTAGAAATATAATTAAAATATTTTTCCTCAAAACAAAAACATATATAAAAATATTTTTTCAAGAAATTGGGAGAGTGTGACAAAGAGCCAAATTACCAAGAAATAAATATGATTTTAATTTTTGATCTTGTTAATTTTATATTTTATGATTTTGAGGTCTGTAATTAATAGATAATCCTTTAAAGGTAATCGTTCAACAGTCTCTTAATTGACCATTTACGATATAATCTACGCATTCCAAGGCAAAAAGAACAAAATAATTTGATGAAATGAGCACAATCATTTTTTATAAATCTTCCAAACTATTAGAGGTATCAATCACATATCCTTAATCAATGACCTCTATTCACATATCCTTAATCAATGACCTCTATTGCATTAAGCTTTTGGACCAAATGTAATTTTTTTGTCTATCTAGTTTCTATTGTATTGATTTCTTTAGTGAGTGAATTGACCTAATTTAACAATTAAATAAGTAGTATAGTTTTACCTTTGTTGCTCTTAGTTTGAGAATACATCAAAAAGTTAATTTAGTATTTTAAGAGCTATGATCAAGATTTAGTACCAAAAGTTTTAAGTATTTGATTAAAATGTAGTTTTCCAATAGGAGTAAAAATATTATGATGAATGAAGATCTAAAATGACTACTAGTTGCAACGTTAAGAAAAATTAAAGGTTAAGGTGCTCAAATGGATTCTCTTCCACCTAGGTAGTAATGGTATAACAAACATAAGAAGGGATCTAATGTTTTTTTTTATCACTATATTTTAGTTTTAAATGTGAAGCTACAGTTTTATAGACATATTTCTACACATAATTTTTATAATATATATATATATATATATATATATATATATATATATATATATATATATATATATATATATATATATATTTATATATTTATATTTATATTTATATTTAATTACTACCTAAAAAATAGAATTTTGTCTAATCTAACCCAATATAATAAGGTAATTTTTAATTTTAGTGTAGTTAAATCCCTATTAATTTTTTTTGAGGAAATAAATCCCTATTAATTTAAATTACTTTTATATTAATTAAATATTTATGTAGATTTAATAAGGTGTAACAAATCATATAGTTCCATGTGCACTATCATCAAGTCCATGAATAACAAGAAATAATTTTACAATTTGCTACCCATGTCTAACAAACCTTAAATGCCAATTTCCATGGATTTCATTCAATATTTTTCTATAAAACATAACAATGATTACTTCTATATGGTGGTTGATTAATTCTAAAAGGAAAATATAGCACCTTGTCAAAATGGGATCTTATAAGAATACAATAAAAAAATACTATATGAATATATGTAGGTCCAATTTGGGCCATTGTATTCCCCTATAGTAGATAAAGATTACATTTTTTTAAGCTTCCTTTAGTCTAACTTAATGTCCATTATTAACATAAATAATACTAGATTAACTTTTATCCATTAACCAGCATGAACACATATTGATAGTGATTACCTGTAGTTATAGCTATAATTGGAGAAAATGAATAGTAGAGCCTAAAGGATATAGAACAATAGGAAAATCATACACAAAAAATGAGAACCAAACAACACAAAGAAATAGTTTCTTCATTTATGATTGAATAACATCTCCTTTTTCTCTTCTACGATTCCCCTCCAATACCCAAAAAATTCCCAATCCCAAAAAATAATTGATCCTAAGAAAAAACAAACCCTCCTTCACCATTCTAGATTCCTAATTAATAGTATAAAACCACACACTAAGAATAAGAAACTTAGGCAGTTACATAATCCCTTATCAGTAGCAACCAAAACTATAGTAGGGATAGTTACATACTCAAAAGAAAAGGAAATGACAAGCACACAAGGAAACAACAAGCACAAGTCCATTAATTATATGGTTATGCATTATCCTCCCCATGTTTTAAATTTTTTGAATCTTGTGGTTTAGAGGATTCTGATTTTTTTGTAAACTTCATGAGTTCTTCGGTGACCTAGGTGTTGTTGGAGTTTAGTAAACCAAGATATTTCACTATATACATCTTATAATTCTTGCATCTACTAGTAGAAACCTTTGTGTCTACTATCTTTTCAATATGCTCCCTTTTTCCCATGGTAATTGCTTGGAAAAATCTTCAAACATGCTTTCATCTTGAACTTCTCCACTACCTTTTCTTGGCATAATTTAACTTTTCACTAAAGTAGACAACTAGCTTTCCTTCTTGATTCAATAAACCACTAATGGCCATTATAAAAGCATCATACTCAATGGTAAATATCTTTTCAAATTTTGGTAAGGAAAGTGGAGCTTCCATCATCTTCCTTTTACGCCATTCAAAAATTCTCTCCATTGCTTGGGTCTAAGCAAAATATCTTCCTTTGGTGCAATAAGTGAATGGAGCACTTATCTTGCTGAAGTTTCTAATGAACCTCTTCTAGAAATTCAATAAAACATGAAAACCCCTAACCCCTATAATATTTTTAGGGATAGTCCATTCAAGTATAGCCTTAATATTTTCTAGATCCATGCTCACTCCTACTAAAATCACATTTCCAAGGAAAACCAACTTGTCTCTACAAAAATCACTCTTCTCAAGATTTAGAAATAACATTTCCACTCTAAGTATGTTAAAAAAAACTTTCAAGTATTTCAAATTCTCTTCCATGTTTCTACTAAAAATTAAAATGTGATCAAAATAATTTTAATAAAATTTTGAATGTATGGTTTTTTATACCTAGTTCATGGTGCATATTAAAGTGATAGGGGCTTTAGACATTTCAAATGAGATCATCAACCATTCATACAAACCATCCGTGGTCTCAAATTTTATCTTCTATTAATCCCATTCCTAGATCCAGATCTAATGGTAACCACTTCTCAAATCCACCTTGGAGAAAATATTAGTACCTCTAAGCAGTCTAATATGTCATCCATTCTAAGTAGTGGTATCGACACTTTACCCATAGTAGTAACATGTTCTATATGATAACATCTAGTAGAATATCCCTCACTTTTAAAAATAAAATAAATTGAACCAAAGAATATGTGATGTTTTCCAAGCATGATTACATTTTAAAAAATGCATGGACAAGCAAAGTCATTTAAAAAATTATGATAAATATTTGAAATTTGAAATTCATCAAATATACTCAACAAATCTAAATAAATTTGAATGGACCTAAATATCAAGAGAAATATTTATGTTAAATAAAATCTATGATTATATTTCCAAACAACCAATAGTTATTCCCTTATGGTTTGGCCATTGGAAAAAATCAACTCCTTTTTGTCTAATTTCTATTTATGCCCTTATGGTTTGACCATTTATAATTTTGTGCCTCTTGTCTTATAATTTAAATTTTAGACATGGAAGAACTTTATGTTTCGGCCACCTTCTTCTCGCCATTGGTTTCTTGATTTTCATCACCAGTAGGCCAATAAGCCTCCTCTCCTACCAAAATAGTGTGCAACTTTGAATTTAGTTTCTTTTCCTTTAAGAATTGAGCTTGATCCATTCCACTCTTGTTGATATCTTCTTCTAACTTACTCAGTTCTCTTCTAATAAGTTTCTTTTTTTGAAATATATTTCCAAAGACCTCTTTGTTCCACCTCCTTACCTCCTTCATAGTCTTCAATTTACTTACCACAATGTGCATTTTAGATCCCTATACTAGTATATCCCACCACTTTTCCATCTCCTTGAATATATCTAGGTGGTGTAGCCACATATATTCAAATTTAAATGGGGTATTTTTTCTATTAATTTCTAGGTTGCACCATAAAAGAAGTGGGTTATGGTATGAACCTATTCAAGGTAAGGCTATTAATTTATGCTCACATTTTCATTGAAATCATTCATCTAATAGAAAAAACCTATATAATCAAACATGAATTAAGCTATCTTCTATCCTTTTGTTTGACAAAGTAAACCTATTACCACTTAGGTCTACATCAAAAAGGTATGTTTTAGCCATAAACTTACCAAGCTCCTCCATACTATCTGAGTACTATTATGTACCTGCTCTCTCTTTTTTGTAGGTACGAGAGGGGTGTTAAAACCATATTTCACTATCCATTTCAATCCTCTAAGTTGTTATCCCATTTTATCTACAACCCTCCATAATTCCTTTCAGGCCTTATTAGTGTTAGGGGCATAGATATTGGTGATCACAAAAGCTAACTTGGATATTTTTATTGTAATTAGAGTTGTTAATTGGTTCATACTCTATGCTAGGATTTCACCTTCATAGTATTTAAAATTCCACATTGTAATTATACCTCTTGATGCCCCTTGGGATTCTTCCTGATAACCTTCTCCACTCCTCCATATTCCTGTTGTATCTTACTCTAGTTTATTTTATTAAGTTTTATTTCTTGCAAGAGTAGAATATCTGGTTGGTAGATTTGTAACCATCCTATGCTTGTTAGGAGTATTTATACCCCTAACATTTTGACTTAGTAATTTCATCGTCCTTGTGTTGCAAGTTTTCTCTAAGATATCTTGTTTCCCATAAGATTTATCCTCCTATGTTTCTTTAGTTCTCTTTTCTTTCAAAGGTAATATTCCTACTCAATTAGATTCCTCTCTTTCCAAGTTAGGATTTTTTTCAAATCTTCTAGTGACCCACACATTAGGTATTGATGTTACCTTAATAGATGTATCCTTCTTCCTATTTCTAATTTTTATTTCCACTATATCACATCCCTTCATGGGTGTGGTAGGGTGGTTTGGTCTTGACCCTTGCTCCTTAATACATGGTGCTTAAGGTTGAAAGGAATAACTTAGATGGTAGTGATACAAACTCCTGATTATACTTCATGGTGTTATACATGAAGGTGTAAGAGGTTAGTCAGATGTGTAGAGTCTCCACACTGCCCCTCATAGTACAATGCATGAGGTAGTATGAGCTATAAGGTACCTTTGGGTAGCAAATCCTCCTCTTCTCACCATAATTGGAGGATAAAGGGTATGTTGGTGTAAGTCCCACCCCATATGATTGGGGAAATGGGCTCTCAATACCATGCAAATATTTAGCTAGAGGTTGGCCATCTCTTGCACCTTATCTAGCCATACCATAAAGTAAATCAATGGTAGTAAGTTCCTCCTTGTCAGTCTGAGGATACATCAATATAGGATGACCATCCCTCAAACTGACCTCTTGAGTTGCTATTCTCAGATGCCTTCACCTGGACACCTAGAGATGGGTTCTCATTGATCCAAGGGTACTTTGGTATGGGATGACCATCCCTTGGGTCAGATATTCCCTGCTCTAGGTGTCAACGAGAACTAGACCATAGAGTTTGAGGATTTTAAAAAGTGAGACCAGTGAGTCTCTATTACATTCATGGACCAAAGGTGATCGTGTGCCAGACCCGATAGAGGGTTAGAAGGAGAATACTGTGAGTTGGGAGGTAAGGATTATTTTATTCCATGGTAGTTATCTTGAGTGACTTCCTTGGCTTGGATAAGTGTTAGCTATGTGTAGGCCTTATGTCAGCATTTGTGTTGTATGATGTATGCCATCAAGCATTATTAGTAGAGCCTAACTCAAAAAAAGGGATCTAGAAGACCTGCATTCATGGGTTCTTGTGATATATTACCACCATGCCAAGATATAATTAATGGACTATTGGTCCCTATGTGTAATGATAATAAAGTTATGGCTTTATGCTAGTGTGCCTTGTGTTCCTTTGTGTGAATGTTGGCCTATAAGCCATAGTGGTCAATGATTATATATTATGAGTTACTTTATGATTAATACTTTTTCTAACTAATATATAGATGAATGGTTATTAGTGTACTCTATTGTGTTTATGTTGTGCAACGACTAAAATTCCAAGCTACCTAAGGTGTAGTTCATAGTGTACTATAACTAGTTTGTCCATGCGTGGTGCCAAATGAGGTGTAGAGAAACTACCTTACAAGCCCACTCTCATTACAATTGGTATCAAAGCTAAGGTTCGATGGCTTATCTATTAAGCCCAATGTAGTTGGTGTTAGGATCAATTATTGATTAACCTTGTGCTATTGTATGATTAGGCAACATAGCCCATTTTTAGGCATAGAGTTTAGGTCAAGCCACACACCAAGTAGTGCCTTGATAGTATTAAGAGTATTAGTACAACATATGCTCTAGCTTAGGAAACCTATTGAGTAGCTAAAACCTCATAATTGAAACTTATTCAAAGTTGTATGTTGCGCCAAGGTTATTCTTTGTCAAGAAGCACTACTGTTAGAGTGTAAGGTAGAGATGGAGAACACAATTGACTAAAAAGAAGAGAATAAAATATTATCACCTCTCTTAATAGGAGGAAGAGGTGTGAGGAATTGAATATTACATGACCATCATCTGGTGTAGGAGTAGTCCAAAAGGAAAGAATGGACACCCATTTCCATTAGAAAAATAATAAGGTAACAATAGGCTACAAGGGAAGAAGGTGGTTGCTTAGAAAAAGAACCACCTAAGAAAGGGGTTGTGTAATTAGCACTCGAGATCCCTTGATTGTTTGGTATGAGAGGCTGAATTGAAGAAATAATTGGAAATATTATTTGGATCTCTAGTATGAAAGGTTGACTTGAATCATAGTGACGAGCAAGTTAGACGAAGGTCAATTTTGAGGGTCTACAAATGAGACCATGCTAGATAACGATGGTAGAGGATACATGATGTCAAGCAAGAAACACTATCAAAAGCAATATGGTGTTCGACTGGATACGAGATCGGAGGAAAGCTATGTGATTGAGTATGGGAAAGTAGGAATCATGAAGAGAGATCTTGTGAGAAGTTCCCGTTGATATTAAGAATGACATAAAATTTAATTGGGGGAGCATTATGGTGGGGTGGTTTGATCCCAACCATTGTGCCTAAAGTTGCAATGCTTAATTTTGGAAGGGTCAACTTAGATGACATTGAGCCAACCTCCTCCTCATCCTTTATGGCATAATGCATGAATTTGTAAGAGACTAGGAAAATTTGTAGAGTCTCCATACCATCCCTCATGATGTAATACATGAGGTAGTAAGAGCTACAAGGTGCATTTGGGCAACAACTCCTCTCCTCACCCTACCAGGAGGATAGAGGATGGGTTGGCATAAGTCCCATCCCATTTGGATAGGGTAGTGGGCTCCCTAGAACATGTAAATATTTAACTAGACGTTGACCATCTCTTGCAATCTACCTAGCTATACCATATAGCATGCCAAAGGTAACAAGTTTCATATTATCAGTCTGAGGGTACTTCAATATAGGATGATCATCCATAAAACATATCCTTTGAGTTACTATTCTCAAATGCCTTCACTAATGTATTGAGGACCTAGCTACTTGGAGATGGGTTCTCATTGACCTGAGGGTTCATTGGTATGGGATGATCATCCCTTGAGTTAGATATCCCCTTCTCTAGGTGCCAGTGAGAATGAGACCACAGAGTTTGAGGAGTTGGGAGATCAAGGCTAATGATTCTCTATTACGTTCATGAACCAAAGGTGGTAATGTGCCAGACTTGATAGAGGGTTAGAAGAAGAAGACCATGAGCTAGGAGTTGAGGGCTATTATGTTTCATGGTAGCTATCCTAAGGAGTGACTTCCTTGGTTTGGCTAAGTATTAGTCATGTGTAGATCTTATGTCAACCTTTGTGTTGTAATGTTGTGTCATCAATATTATTGGAAAATCCCAACTCGATGAAGGGGTCTGGGAGACCCGCACTCATGGGATCTTGTGATGTATAGCCACAATGCCAATATGTAATGAATGGACCATTGGTCCCTATGTGTAATGGTAATAAATTTGTGGCTTTGTGCCAATGTGCCTTGTGTTCCTTTGTGTGAATGTTGGCCTATGAGCCATTGTGGTGCATGCTTATATGTTATGAGTTGCTTTATGATGAATTCTTCAACTAACCAATATATGTACTAGTTATTATTGTAATCTATTGTGTTTTTGTTGTGCAAGGACTATGATGCCAAGTTGCCTGAGGTATAATCCACGGTGTGCCAAAACCAGTTTGGCCATGTGCAGTATCGAATGGGGTGTAGGGCAACTAGCCTAGAAGATCACCCCCATTACAATGAGATACACTTCTACCTCATCCTCAAATATTTCTCTCATCCTCATTTCAACCTTTGTAGGTTTACATGATTCATGACCTAAATCATCATGCTTCATCTCCTTTGCTATTGATATATAAGATAGTAGATAGAACAAATTCTTGAGTACTAGTATTGGGCTTAGCCTATATATATTGGTCATCCATCACACCACTTTCTACAATCCTCTTTATTGGCTCTTTCAATGCTTGATATGTTTCTTGCAAAACTTGTATTCTAGTATCTTCCCTCATGTATTTATTTACTTTTTCTATTTCTTTTCCACCTAGAATTTATGCTTGGGTATTTGATCCTAACTCTTGCCTAGCTTCTTGATTATTACCAATATTGCTTGAAATATTTAAAGAACATTTAACAATATTAGAAGTGAGTTCTACCTTGGCATATTGATCTTCCTATGATTCCTTTGTAAGGCTTATAATCTCAAATTTGCCCTCCAACATAGAGTCTTTTTTCTTCATCTCCCTCCCCTTTCTTATTTACACTTTTCAAGTTTATTCCCATCTAGAAATTCTCCTCTAAGTGCTTATCGATTATATCCACCACATCTTGTCTATCATATTTGTGTTTCTCTTGGTTATTTTTATCCTCTAATAGACCATAATTATCCTTTGTGTTGTATTTACCCTCTACTTTTCTTGTTTGGAGATCAAGAATTTTCTCTCTATACCATCAATCATGAGATTTTACTCCATTTTTGTTGTTGAGATGTTTTCATCCTTGTTTTATTGTTTGGGCAGTTTCTAGCTAAGTATCATATTTTTAAATAATTGTAGCAGTTAAAATGTTTGATCTTATAGATAGAAATATAATTTATTCTATTAATGACTATATTTATCCTTAAATAAAATTTTAAAGGTATAAGCATGATGGTTATAAAAATTACCAATATCGAGTTACATCCATGGATGATGCAATCATTATCCTTTATATTAATGCAACCTAAGTGGACATAAAGGTAAATACTTGATAGCCTTAAATTAAGGATTTGAAATATGAATGGCAGTACATATAATACACATTTGGGTTAGATTGGGTTAAGATAAATATTATAGTTTAGTATAAGGATAGGGTAGGTATAATATCAAATATGAAGAAATAATTTACAATAGATATACTATCAGCATTCTAATGAGGTTGATATGATGTAGAATAAATTTTGCAATACAATATGTCTATGGTAGAAATGATTTTCTTTGTAGTATTTTGGGATGAAAACAATGTTAAAAATTGAGAAATATGCATGTATATAAGATAAAATATAGGAGAAGATTTAAGATGTATATAATATTAATCTTGTCAAAGGAGTATGTGAGACATGTGAATATTTATATAGTTTTTACTAAATAAACCTCATAGTATAAAGTCAATAGTGTAGAAAATAGAAAAAAAACTTGAATTCTACATGAATTCATATCAAAGCACACCTTTAAAAATAAGACATGAAAATATATTTAATATGATTATCATAAGGCATAATATGAACTGAAAAGAGGATATAGAATTAAGGATAAGTGGACTCTTGAAGAAAGAGTTATGTCATTAAGGTTCTATACAATAAAAATATTTTGGTTTTGTAGGCTAATACATATGCCCATTAGATTATCCAAATGTAAATGTATTGCTTAGGTATGATTCTTAAATAATATAACAAGACATAAAATAAAGAATAGAGTGGTTGCTATTATGTAGCCTATACCTAATATATGCTTGGAAAGTAAAAATAATAGTTTGTATAGGTATGCTATTTTTGTTATATCCACATGTGTGTTTGCACGCATGTGTGTGCCTGTGTATGTGTGTTTGTGTTTGTGTTTTTCTATAATTACAGGATAATAGTACTTCAATAAAATATAAAAAAATATCTAAGTGGATCCTACAAACATCAATGTTCATAGAAATTTATGTAATGGTTCATGCATTTTATTTTTACATATTACCTCTC
Source organism: Wollemia nobilis (assembly GCA_028583015.1). Taxonomy (NCBI): domain Eukaryota; kingdom Viridiplantae; phylum Streptophyta; class Pinopsida; order Araucariales; family Araucariaceae; genus Wollemia; species Wollemia nobilis. The sequence goes on along the minus strand of JAQPPZ010001805.1, from coordinate 436,462 downwards.
TCTAACACATATTCTCATAGTACCTTTTAGCTAGAGCTTATGCAAGAATGATGTATAAATATTATATCATTTACTTCTTCATTGTCCCCTTTCTTACACCATCCAAAACCATATTTTAGAAAAAAAGAAAAAAAAATATTATATTGTTTAGGTCCTTTAAAATTAAAATATTTGATGAAATATTGGATTGATGCTAACAAAACTATGTACGTTGTAACAAAATTATCCTATTATTGTTTGCTAGATTCTATGAAATGAAAGGGTAAATTCAATTATAATAAAATAAATGCTAGAATTATGCACATATTTAGAATCATAATATAGACTATATTACATAATATTTTAAGATATTATGCTTATCATGCAATGTCTAAAGTGAGGAAAAACAATGCTATACTCTTTGTTAAAAGATCTAAATGTACAAAAAATAATGATCTAAGAAAATACAGGGAACAAAATTGATCTACATCGATCTATGGTAAAATAATACTATAAGTTGGGTTCATCATAATTAATTTTGATAGTTCTTCAAAATAAAGTAGAAAATTAAGGTAAAATTCTCCTAAGTTACTCAAATCATATGGAACATCAACCAATAATTATGTAGAGGCTATGATATTTTTTATATGGATCAAGTTTACCATCAATACTAGATGAAAGTATTTTCTAGTTGAGATAAATTACAAAATTTAAGATGAATATTTTATCTTGTAACACATAATATGATGTAGTTGATTGTAGAAAGAAAGTAGTTTAAGGAAGATCAATAATATCTTTGATATACATGAATATGTAGAATATCTTCCATAAATAGAAAAGTATTATATAGTCTAGTTTTCCTAATTGAGTATAAAATATTTTATTTCCATGATGATGTAGTTCTTATAAAGTGTTCATAGTAACATACATAAAAGTGTGTATAAAAAAAATTATATTTGGGATACTTATTAAAGGGATGTAGATGCTAATATTTTTAAAATATTATCATAAGAATGTCTCCTTAGTTAGCATAAACAAAGAGTGAAAAATGCTATTAAAATCATATAAATTTAATAAATAATTAAATATTAATGCTTACTGAAGAATATGTGCAAATAATGTTAAAATATATGTTACAATTATACATAAAGTATTAGTAGTTATCTTAAAGGTCATATATTAGGATAGAATATGTAAATAAGTAGGTTTAATTTATGCAAAGAATAAAAGACAAATTTCCAAATTCATTATCATAAACTCACTTTTACATATATCTTAAAATGAAATATAGGATAAAAGAACATGTTGTTATCTTCTTCAATAGAAAAATAAAATATATTGTTATTAAATTAGTCAAGACATATTTCTATAATTAAAATTTTGATGTTATGGGATGAGGATTACAAAAATTACGTGGATGATGTAATTATTCTCTACTATCTTAATATGTTGTAAGTGGGAAAGAATGTAAAGTTGTTGATACAATATAATAATTCTCTACCATATTAATATGAGGCAAGTGGGAAAGAACATGAAGATATTGATACACTAGGTAGGATAATTTACATATGAAGGACAAAGAGTGTAAGCATCGCTAGTAATCATATGGGGTGATATATATGCCTCATCCCATACATAAAAGACCCATGTGATTATGGAAAACCTTGATATAAGCAAATACTCATGGAGCTTTAAAAATTACTATAACAAAATATGGTAATACATTGTGGTTACTTTCATAGCAATAAAGGACATGATAAGAAGCTATTAAATTTTACTTTAAATTTTTACATTTATATGGGTTTAGAGGCTATGGTAGAGGATAGTCAAATGTGATAATAATAGTATAGTAATTGCTAGCCTTAAATTTAGGATGTAGTATATATGGCTGAAATATAAAATATATGAGTGACATAAGCTTATAATAAGTATTCAATTTAGGTTAAAATTAGCTAAATATTATTATTTAACATGAAGTTAGAACAAGTATAATATCAACTGTTTTGGTGAATATTGTCTTAGGTACATCATCAAGATTTGTATAATAATTAAAGGATCAAAAAAATATTACTCTTTAATTATATTTGTGATTAGTGTAATTTTATTTGTAGTGTATTAGGATGAATATATTGTCAATATTTAAAAAACATTTTGTATAAAATTAAAGCTAAGGGAACATTTGATATGTATATAATACAAATATCTATGAAATGAGTACTTGAAATAGGTGAATCCTTTTATAGTTTTAAATAAATTTTAATATATCACTGAAAATAGAATATGTTGAATATAAAATATGGGTTGAAACCTACATAAACTCATCTCAAACAATTCTTTAAGAAAGTAGGAAAATACATGAAAACACTTTTCAAGAAGATCTTCATATGGCATAATATCTAATAGAAAGGGGTATATAGTTAGAGGTGTTTGGACTTATAAAAAAACAGTCATCCAATTTTATGCTTATACCATATAGTAAAACAACCTATGATTATGATTCTATGATTGTAATTTCTTTTCACTTAAAACAATAAAAAAATATTGCTCAATAATAATGATATCTAAATAATATAACAAGACATAAAATAAATAATTTCATAGGCTTATGATATAACACATATCTAACATACAGTTAAAAAAATATATATATTAGTCTATATGTGCATAATTTTTTTCCTTAATATACCCATGTTATAAAAAAATTTCACTCCAATACACACTCCCCTTTTATATAAACATAATAAATCAATTTAAAAGGTCAAGGTTATTATACTTTATTAAATATTTATTATTGAAAATTAATTTTAAAAATCTATAAATAAAAAATACAATTATAAAAATGAAATTGTACATGAAAATTAATCCATAAATTTTAAAATTAAAAGAAAAAAATCTGTAAATGTTCTCTTTATTTATTTAGCAAGTGATATATTTATTTATCAAGTGAAATGTTGAAGATAGGAGATCCAAAGCCCTTGATGTGAAAGCATGTTTCTTAAACTCTAACCAAAGAACTAGAAGTATTGGATTAAGTTTATTTTGATGACACCGAAATGGATGGGAACAAAACATATATAAATGATGTCATCCACTTGGCGAGAAGGAGACATGGCGTGCCGCGTAGGAGAGAGCAAGTGCATCGTCTATGGTTTTGATGAGATGTTGTGATTTTGGTTGGACAAGATGGGACAACTGCAATGACTTTTGCTTGTTGAGCACATCCACACAACTCTTACCTTCAATTGTAGCCATGTTCAGTCCTTTCCACATATCATATCGAATGTGAAGCCGGGCTTGGAGAGACGTTCTAACAAGGATATTAGCTGCAGCATTGTTTTTTCCATTTACTACCAATGCAACCCTTGAGAGAATTGCGATCAGAGGGTGTTTGTGTTTTCCTCTTGTTCAGCTGGTGTCGTATGAACATCATAATATCATTGGCTTCATCAATGTTCACCCATAAGGCTATCTCAGGAGGTTTTCTCAGGTATGCTTGTTGCACACCACCATAAGATGATATCGATGACACACAAAAAATGTGGATCTCTGGCATATCGGTAAGCCATTTCAATTGCATTCGAATTGGGATTCATCATGGTGTTTGTGGGTGGGGAACGCAAACCTCTAGAGGGAGAGGGAGAACGAGCATGAATGGCATGAGAACCACTGCCTGCGCTAACGATAACAAGGCGTATCGTCAATGTTAATGTTATCTACGATCAACCTGCTGCTTCCCATTTTTATCAGAAGAGTCTTGGTCTTTTTAAAAACCTAAATAAAAATGGGAAGCAGCAGGTTGATCGTAGGGATAACATTAACATTGATGATGCTTCTTGTTAGCGTTAGCTCAGGCAGTGGTTCTCACGTCATTCATGCTCGTTCGCCCTCTCCCTCTAGAGGTTCACGTTCCCCAACCACAAACACCATGACGAAGCTGAAGCCAAAGCCAAATTCGAATGCAATTGAAATGGCTTGTCGATATGCCAGAGATCCACATTTTTGTGTGTCGTCGATATCATCTTATCGTGGGCGCAACAGACAGGCAGGCCTGAATAATCTTCTTGAGATAGCCTTTATGGGTGAGCATTGACGAAGCAAATGAGGTTATGATGTTCATACGATAGCAGCTGAACAAAAGGGAAACACAAACACCCTCAGATCGTAATGCTCTCAACGGTTGCATTGGTAGTTACTGGAAAACAATGCAGCAACTAATATCCTTGTTAGGAAGTTTCTCCAAGCCCGGATTCACATTCGATGATATGTGGAAAGGACTGAACACGGCTACAATTGAAGGTAAGAGTTGTGTGGATGTGCTCAACAAGCAAAAGTCATTGCAGTTGTTCCATCTAGTCCAACCAAAAAAATCACAAGATCTCATCAAAACCATAGACGATGCAGTTGCTCTCTCCTACGCTGCACGCCATGCCTCCTTCTTGCGAAGTGGATGACATCGTTTATATATGTTCTGTTCTCATGTACTTCGGTGTCATCAAAATAAACTTAATCCATTATTTCTCGTTCTTTTGTTAGAGTTTAAGAAACAGGCCTTCAAATCAAGGGCTTTGGATCTCCTATCTTCAACATTTCACTTGATAAACTTAGTATAAATTTACTTTCATGTCATTTATCGCTTTCCTAGTATAGATTTACTTTCATGTCATTTGTTGCTTTTTTGTTTAGTTTTTCATGTCTTTTATCACTTTTATAGAATAGGTTTACTTTCATGTCATTTATATTTTTTGTACTATTAATAAAATAGAGGGTTTTGAAAGGTCCCACAACTTTTTACAATAACTTTCTGAGGAGCACAATCCTGAAAAACAACAACCAACTTTTCAACCACTCCACAGGAGCATTACAAAGAGCAATCAACACCCAGGATTACAACCACATCTAAAGAGGCACTAAACCAGACTTAGTAAAGAAACTTAACCAATCTCCAAAACTTTGAACATTAAAATTTCAATGAGTACAAAGAGATAATGAAGGAGAACTACGTGCCCAATGCCAAACAACCAGTTTGAATTTAAAAAAAAGTAATAACTGAGGATCGAGAGATGGGCCAACTACCCATCAATAAATCAAACGCACTAATCCGACTTCAAACTAACGGGCTCCAACTAGACAATAATGAAAATCTGCATTGGAACAATTAATGCCCACATGCCGATTAGAAGCAATCCAGCTTGAGAAGAGATTCAAACTAAAAACTACTTCGGATATGAAAACCACCCAAAGAAAACCGGAGGCTTGGAGAACAAGAGGAAATGTGCATTGGAACAAGTAATGGCCACATGCCAATTAGAAGCAATCCAGCTCGAGAAGAGATTCAAACTAAAAACTGCTCCGGATCTGAAAACCACCCAAAGAAAACTGTAGGCTCGGAGAACAAGAATCAGGATCCTACAACACCAAAGAACAAATCCTTACCAAGTTTTCAGAAGTGGGGAACGAACAAGCACTTCGACCTAGAGGAAATAAAATAAAACCGTGAAAACTTCAATCTGGGCAGAAAATATCTTTAACAATAGCTCCAGTAGGATATTGAAAAAATGATCTTACATAAAAGTGAAAATGAATGAAAAGGAAGATCAAAAAATAAATCCTGCTCACCTAGAAAGCCTTCGCTAAATTCCAGGAAGAAAAGGTGGATGGAATTTCTTGTCGAATATGATTTTGACATTGAGTATATAAAAGGGAAAGAAAATAAAGTCACTAATGCACTGAGTAGGAGAAGACACATAGTTGTTTTAACATGCATCCATGTCAATTTTATGGAATAAATAAGAGACATGCAACATCAAGATGTGTTTTACAGTCAATTTTGGGAAAATATGAAAAGCGAACCCAAGGAAAGTAAATATTTCAGTACCAAGAATGACTCTTTGTGCTTTAAGGATAGAGTAGTGATTCTTGAGGGCGGTGTTCTAAGGGGATGATCATGAATGAAGCACATCAATATTCGTATTCAACTCATCTAGGAGGGGCAAAGATGAGAGAGAACATGAAGAACACCTTCTACTAGCTAGGAATGAAGAGGGACATAATTGAATTTACTTCTCAATGCCTTGAATTATAGAAAGTGAAGGTAGAAAATAGAAATCCTATAGGACTATTGTACCCTCATGAGGTACCCACACAAAACTAGCAGGTGATTTCGATGGATTTTATTGTAGGGTTGCCTAAATCCAGGTATCAACATGATGCAATCCTAGTTGTGGTTGACCGAATGACCAAGGTCACACATTTAATACCTATAAACGCAAAATATTTTGCGATTGTGGCTAATAGATTTACCAAGGAAATATTTAGGCTTCATTATTTTTTAAAAGTGATAATTTTATATAGGGATTCAAGATTCACTTCTGAGTTTTGGTAGGCCCTACACTGTGCTATTGGCATTAGACTGAACATCAATTTTGCATATCACCTAGAAACCGATGGATAAACTGAAAGTGTGAACCAAGTGTTAGAGGACATGCTTTGCATGTATTGTATGGATAAAAAAACCCATTGGGAAGACTACCTACACTTGGTAGAATTTTCTTACAATAATGGTCACCATTCAACCTTGGGTATGACACCGTTTGAAGCCCTATATGGTAGGAGATGTAGGACACCATTATATTGGGATAATCTAGAGGACAAGGTTGTGCTTAGACTAGATATGGTCAATGAAATGGAGCAACAACTAAGAATGACCAAAGAATGGCTTAAGGAAGCCATGGATCATTAGAAAATCTATGCCAACCTTAAGATATTGCCAAGAGAGTTTTCTGTGGGTGATAAAGTATTTTTAATGGTGAGGCCAAAGAATAGTTCTATTTAATCCAAAAAACCTGATCTATGTTTTGTGGGATCCTTTGATATTTTAGAGAAGATAAGTCCTATGGCATACTGGCTTGCCTTACCACCCAGTCTATCAAAGATTCATGACACCTTTCATATTTCATTGCTTAGGAAATATGTAGTTAATAATGAACATGTGTGGGAATTTTTTAATTTGTAGATGGTAGATCCAGAGGCTATAGAGGTATCACCAGTAAAATCCTTGAATTTGGATACAAGTCAATGAGGAAAGGAATCTTGGAGCAATGTACGGTCCAGTGGGATTGCTATTTGAGAGAAAAACTACTTGGGAGAAAGTAGCAAACATGCAAAAACACTTTTCATATTTATTTGAAAATATTATGTAATGTTGTTTTATGTTAAACTTTGATGAACACAGAGGACTATGTTAAGCCTATGGGGGGAGGATGTCATGACCCTCCCTTGGCAGATATTTCATTTGATGAGTTATGTTTTGCTACATAGATGTGTTGATGAAATGATTGATTATTTCATGTTTAGTTTGTGCAAGATATATACTTCATGATGGATAGTGATGTAATCTATTTATGAAATGATTGATTTCTACCTGTCTAGTTTCTGTAAGGATATACTTTTATGAAAAAATGTGATACCACTAATGAACTTGCTTGCTTTATAGGAACAGGTTCATTCATGTATGGAAGGAAAACTTATCCATAGAGAGTAAGTTATCTTATGAAAATAATTGATGAGATTGTCCTACGGTTTATATTACTTGGGCAATAGGGATAAATGCCATTTTTGTAATAAGTTGCTTATTATGACTTGCATGGAGAAAATACAACTAACCTAGGATAGAATGTAATTTATGTTTAAATCTTCTTCTAATATTGGATGAAATCTAAGAGATAAAATAAGAGTACTAGTGTAAAGGAGATTGGACTCTTAAATCAATTATTTCCATATCTTGTCTAGGTAATATGTTAAGGAATATATATATATATATATATATATATATATAATAGCTTGGTTATGTCAAGATTTGAAAAAGAAAGAGATATGACATCTGTTGTAAGGAACTCCGAGAAAAGCTTTATTCAGCCATATTAAAAGAAGGTAAGCATTATGTGAAGAGGATTGACGTTGGACATGTTGCCTTCACATAAGCAATATGGATTACAACTTTAGTTAAATGGAGATTGTCACCGGATTAGTAGGAGGAGGACATTGGAATGATCTAAGAACCTTTAGTTTGGTTTATGAAGAAAATATCCAATGAGTATCGAAGAGAAGTGGGGGGTCATGCTCATAACTGTAGATGAGCACAAGTTGGTTTTGAAACTCAATGTTTCCAGTAAAGGAAAGAAGAAAAACTAAGTTCCTTTAGTAATATCACAGAGCTAATGGTTGGGGGAAAAGAAAAGAGAGAACGTGTGGTGGTTCTAGTAGTTTTTGATGGGCATAGAGAATTTTGGCTCGTAGGATGACTGGGGAGTTTCTAGTTATGGGAGTGAATATGGTGAAGGAAGATGAAAGAGATGATAACACTATTTGTAAAAGGAATTGCAAGTTTTTAGGTTGGTGCTTTGTAACTTCTCTTTAGTCTTTGATGATAGAATGTTAGTAGAGTTGTTGTATAGTTAGCTTGAGGTTTAGACTATGTTCTTACTTCATGATTTGTAACACTTGAAGTTACTTATATGGTTCATAGGAATACCAAGTTTATAGCAAACCGTTATGACCAGATATGTCATCGTAATTAGTGTTGATAAGTTCCTATTTTACTTGCACATGTGTTTTGATGACTTGCTATTAGATCTATTCATCGACCAGATAAGTGTGTCATTGTTGTAGTGGAGTAGAGTTTGTATCCTATCCCTAGGATGTATCAATATTGAGTTTGACTTATTATATTTATTGGGGATTTGATAGTTTTATTCTTATAATATTCTTAGGAAGGTTGAGAACTGTGAGATACCAATGTATGGTTTTGGTTAAGAATCATGAGATACCAACGTATGGATTTGGTCGAGGACTGTGAGATACCAATGTATGGATTTGGATGAGGACTATGAGATACCAACGTATGGTTTTGGTTGAGGACTGTAAGATACCAACGTATGGATTTGGTTGAGGACTGTGAGATACCAACGTATGGTTTTGTTCAAGGACTGTGAGATACCAACATATGGCTTTGGTCAAAGATATCATTTTACTTTTGTGATGGTTGGAAAATATTTTCATAGTCGGTTTAATTTTGGAGAGGAAATATGATCTGAGAAATATTGACTAGTGGTAGTTGTAGTCCCAAGCTTACCTTTTAGATGGCTAAGGAATAAAGTAGAGTGGATAGTGGTAAGACCTCCTAAGAAGATATGGTGAATTGCTATACTTGCTAAGTTGTGTATTTAGGGTTGACCATATGATTCCTCGGGAGCATAGCTGTGATAACATTTAAGGAATGCTTTTTGGGTTGATCCATGTGCTTGTGTTGGTAACATATTGTAAACATTTGTTAGATCATGTGGTTGTGTTGGTAATGTATTGTGGATCCTTTTTGAACCAGGAGTAAAATTTCCATAAGCTAGACCAAATATCTTGCATCAACGTTCTCAGTGTTGAATGTAGACCCTATGTAGCCATTCAATTTGTGATTACTTTCAATATCATCAAAGCCATTTGGATCACAAATTTTATTAGTTTTGGGTTTGCCTTACAAGATCTGGAAGCAATATAACATTAAGTTATTGTAGTGTCATTGCAAAGAAAGATATAATAAAATGGTGATGGTTTGAGTTGAATTAGATTTTTTTAATGATGATACATGGGCTATGACTAATGGGCCCTTCATTGGAGCCGAATGATTTTGTGTATCATGGAAAGTGTCCAATGATATGCTATAAAGAAGGCAAAATGAATTTTATATATATAGTAGGTCTATTCAAAAGTTATAACTCCAAAGCAAGGAGATTATTTGTAATGAATGAATTTATTGACCAATTCAACCTATAGAAATTAGGGGTTTATGAAATATCCCTATGAGGATAAAGGTAGATTGAAATGTCTTGATGTATGTAATAATGTACTTTCTTTTAAAATGAATAAAGGGAAAATTATTTGGGCTAGTTTTTCCCCACAAGGGGGTTTTCCAGGATAAAACAATGTTGTACAATTTTTGTGGTGAATCTTATTTATGGTTCTTCTATTTTTAAAGCTTTATAATTGTTATGATTCTTTATGTTGATGACCATTTTGTAATATGGATGATGTTGGTTATTTAAATACTGAATTTTAGAATGAAACCTTTATGATGCTCTTAATTAATAATAAAGGAATTCCTCATGGGATATTTAATTGATGTGGTTTAATACTTTCATGAAATTGCTTATGCCATGTGGTAAAATAGACAATGCTTGGTTAATTAAGTGTTGAATTATGGAATGGTACCTTTATGGTGTTCTTAATAATAATAAAGGAATTTCTCATGGGGTATTTAATTGATGATTGTTTAATACTTCCATGAAATTACCTATGTTATGGTAGAGGGGTGAATTTTATAGATTAGTTGAATGCTACCTCAAATGATGCTAAAAACCTTGATGGGTGTAGTTAAGGGATGCCTTTTAGAAACAAGAAGTGACTAGCCTTCTTGCATAAAAATGAAAGGTCTAAAATAGTAGTAAGTCCCTTTGCAACTAAGTTAGAGGAATAAATAGGCATAATGTTGTCCCTCAATGAAAAATAATTAGAAATGAGGTTGTTAGGGGATGTCTAACTCAAATGGATATGATATGGATAGACAACCCTCGCATGCATAGACTACCCACATAGAATGACCTATGTAGGGTGTAAACATTTTTTTTCTTTAAAAGAGAAAAACCCCTTACGGGGCCGCCTTGGTCTGAGAGACCACAAACAGGGGGTTCTACACCGTCAAAGTCACCCGGGAGTCGCACCCAACCCTTCCTGCACCAACATTATCAATTGGATTTTGGATGCCCAATTCAGCTTTTTGGTAGGGTGGAGATTTGAACCTGGGACCTCCCTTGGAGTATTGCCCTATTCTCTCCAACTCACCTACAACACCTGGGTATGTAAGGTGTAAACATGGTGTGCACATTTTGACAGAATTAAAGGAAATGTCAATGTTAGCTCTTTGGATCCATGAGATGGATAGCTTGATCATGAAGTAAACACTTAGTACCCTTGCATAGTTGGACTTATGTTGGGAGTAGGGATGGGTGTGCATCAAGGAATATTTAGTTAGGAAACTGATGTGGTGATATCAGTAGAGGTGTATAAAAAATAGATGGAAAAATTTAGGGTTGTGATAGAAAGGAAGAACTAGTGGTTGTGTGAAGACATATGAGGTGGAAAGACAACAAGTATAGAAAATATTGACTTAATAATAGGGGTATAAAATTTGGTGTTGGTCCAATAAGAGAATAGAAGGGAGTTAAGCTAATTAAATTATTATCTCATCAAGAATATAATAATATGCACTCACTGATATTAATAAAGACATAAAAGTGAGCCATAAAGAGCCTATACCTACTAGTTGATGAGGTAATGGTTAGAATCACTTTATTGAAATTTGTTTTCAATCATGAAATAAAGTACTTTGAAAAATAATACTTTTGGCTTCTTAATTAAATGGGAATGTAAATTTACCTTTTATAGCATTATAAAATATTTAAAAAAATTACATATACTTTTGGAAACTTATAAAATTGAGATGCTACATTGTGCATTGTGGCACAACAACTAGGACCCTTTGCATGAAGACTTTGGTGAAGAGAGGTGATGGGTTACATCCATGATGCTGCTACTTGTATGGAAATTTTATGGAGAAATAAGGATGTGAGGATGTTAAATAATAGGACTATGTTGATTTTCCATGTGGGGTTATGTGGGTGCACATACCCCCATATCAACTAATCGTAATATATAATTTTAATAATTGCAATATTCTTCTTGATAGCACCATTAGTTGTATATCTATTGCATGGAGTGTAAGTCATTATTGTCTAGGAGGTCATGATATAAAATCCTTACATGATTTTTAATTTGGTTACTATTGGTTAGGGATGGGTATTGACAAGGCTTATTTCCTATTGTCCATTATGCATTGCATATTATATTTTCTTGGATACTTTTTTTTTTTGTGAAGCATATAGGTTGTATGGTTTATTGGAAACATATTAAGTTTTATAACCTAGGGGTTTAGGTTTCAAATCTCTACCCTTCCACTTTGACTTAAGGTGGTTGTTTGGTGTATTGGTAGTTACCACTAACATGAGATAATTTTTGTAAAACATGGCACCTAGGTGGAGGTGTATAAAAATTACCTATAAAAAAATAGAGAAAAAATCATACAAAATTCTCTTATTTCTCTAATTATATTTCAAATCAGTAGCAAAGTCAACAAATAAGTGGGACTTATTAATTCATCAAATCAACAACACATTGTAGTAGTATATTGGATGATGTATTACCTAGTGATCTACATAATTAGTGCACATGTGGCACCCACTTAATTTCTAGATTAGTAAGGTGATAATATATTTGCTAGTTACCTACCTACTATCTTATATAATTAGTACACAAGTTCAACTCCATGGTCATCATATCAACAACACATAAAATTAGTGGATATATTAAAGGTAATTTAAAAGATTCGAATTATTTTAAAGGTTATAGTAGCATATTATATGATTTACAATAAGTGGTTGGGAGTGTAGAGTTTCTAGGACTTCTTCATTCATCAAATAAAAAACACATGGTAGTAATAGATTGGATAATTTCTTACCCAATGACCTACATAATTGGTGCACATGTGGCACCTGTCTATATTAATAAAACTTGGTGATAATAGATTTATTAATTCCCTTCCTACTACCCTATATAATTAGTGAACAAGTGACACCTCCATGGACATCATATCAATAACACATAAAAGGAGTGGATTTATTGAAGGTAATTTTAAGACTTTGAATTATTTGAAAGAGTTTATTAGAATATTATATAATTTACAATAAGTGGTTGAAAGTGTAGATTTTTTGGGACTTCTTCATTCATTAAATAAACAAAATGTGGCAGTAATAGATTGAATTATTTCTTACCCAATGACCTACACAATTAATATACATGTGGAACCCACTTAATTTCTAACTAGTAACACTTCGTGATAATAGGTTTGTTAATTCCCTACCTACTAGCCTATATAAATAGTGCACAGGTAACACCTTCATGCTCATCATATCAACAACACATGAAAGCAATGTATTTATTGAAGATAATTTAAAAAAATTGAAACATTTGAAAGGTTTTAGTAGCATATTATGTGATGTAAAATAAGTGGTTAAGAGTGTAGAGTTTTTGGAGCTTCTTCATTCATCAAATAAAAAATGCATAGTAGCAGTAGATTGGATGATTTCTTACCTTATGACCCATTCAATCAGTGCAGATGTGACACCCATTTAATTTCTATATTAGTAACATTTGGCAATAGATTTTTAATTTCCTACCTACTAGTATATATAATTAGGGCATAAGTGACACCTCCTTGGTCATCATATCAACAACACATAGAAGCAATCGATTGATTGAAGGTAATAAGAAAAAAATGAATTATTGGAAAAGTTTTACTAGCATATTATGTGATTTTGAATAGGTGGTTGGAAGCGTAGATTTTCACATTATAAACAAAAGTTTAAATCCCACAAATAAACCTTAATATTTAATAATCCCATGGGGTTTTGGGTAAGTGGTGGAGAATAAGGAGTTTTACATCATAGACAAGGCTTCAATATCATGGATGAATCTTAAATTTTTATTCCAATAACATTTCAACAAGGAATGAGGAATGAAGAATTCACACCATAATATAAGGTTCTAATCCTATGGGTGAGCCTTAATATATAATCCCATGGTTTTGGAAAAAGTGGTGAGGAATAAATAATTTCTCACATAGACCAAGGTTCCAATCCCATAGGCAAACCATAATATAATAATCAAATGAAATTGACTCAAGTCATTAAAATTGTAGGCTTCTAAAGAATAAAATCATATTCAAATATTGCTAGGCAATATAATACCACTATATAGTTCATTGAAATACTATGGTAACATAATGATGACATAATACTAGTGGAGCTCATTTCAATCCCATATAAGTAAATGAAAAAAGAAATAAAATAATTATCCAATTCAACAATACCTTGAAGAGTAAATACAAATATCAATAGTTAAATATAATATTATAAATCTTATGTCTTCTTACTCTAATATTATCAAGTTTACTTGAAGATATTGTATATTATACTTTGGCTTGTAACAACAATATGTTTTATCTAATGGTTTCATGTTTGAATTTGAATTACTATTTGATTTACGAATAATATGGATGATGAGAATAGAAACCTTAAAGTAAATAAAATTATTAGGTAGCTTTATCCAAGCTAAAAAAACTAGATCTATCCCATATTGAAAGTTCAATCACAATCCTGTGTGCAATCTATTTTTCTTGTCATAATAATTTTTAAATAAGTTGGTTAATATCCTTTCACTAAGAGAAATATCTAAATATAAATTAAATAATAGACTATCAATGCACTAGTTGAAGTGGTTAAAAAATGGGCTTCCAATGGGAAACCTACATCTATTTTTTATCAAATAATATAATATCAATATATGATTCATTGAAATACCTAATGACATACAAATGATATAATAAAGTAGGGCCCAGTATCATTTGCTCAATTAAAAACAAAATAAATAATATAGTTTTATAAAAAATTATATATAAAATAAGCATGAAAAAGCTTATGCACATATTTTACTATTTAGAATATCTTCCACCATCATTTAAAGCAACTTTTGTAATTAAGGACTTTTATGACAACCTAATCTCAAATTTAACTCATCAAATATTAAACAAAATTCACACTTAATTTATTCTAGCTAAATTAATATAAAATAAACCTTGTAACTTCTCTAATTAAAGATTTTTATGACAATCTAATCTCAAATGTAACTCATTAAATATTAAATAAACTTCACACACAATTTATCTAATAAGATAAAATACTAAAATAACTAAAACATTATAAAAACTACTGTACAAAATATAGTTTTTGATTATACCTTTCAATCTATAAGAGAACACAGAACAATGCAAACCACCATTATTGTTGTTGTCTCTACTATGAAGGAAGAATTTACTCTATTAGACGCTACAACTTGTTGATCATCCTATTGATATAATCTACATGCTCATGGGATAGGATCCATATATTTAGTATTTTATATTTTCTACTTTCTTAGTATTTGTGTGCCTTAGTCGTGTCTAATATTGTATTATTTTATTTTAGCTACATCCAACTCATTTTGACTAGCTTCATAGTGTTTGACTACGTCCACTGCATAATAATGTAAGGAGTTACTTTAAATCATTGTCTAGAGTGTAAAAATGATAGCACCATCTATTTTGATTCTTCTCTTCTCTGTTCAAGGATCTATATTTTTTTGGTTATGTTTTACTTAATGTTGGCAAGTACTATGTTTACATTTTATTTTCTTTTAATTGTCTATAGATGACTAGCTAATATCTTTATAAATTAATTTTATTAATAGTAATTTAGGTAATATCTTTAATTAAAAATAATTATTTATTATTTCCACATTTATAAATGATATAATAATCTATAATACATATTTATAGGCATTAATGAACCCCATTTCAATCAATTATATAAATAAACCCACCTAGATGAGAGCACTTATAACGAATGCCATCAAAATATAGATAAAGAAACTCAAAAAGGGAAAATAAAATATGGTGAAGATTATTAACTTAAAATGTTTGAAAGAAAAAATATGATTTTCAATTTTCATAGTAACTAATTCTTTGATATTAAACAAAATTTTTGTTAGCAATTCCAATAATCATATATTACTCATGATATTGGTGGAAGAATTCAATGATTTCAATAGGAGGTCAGTGCTAAGGTATAGTCTTATAATATTCACACACAAACCATTATTATTATTGCTATTATATCTAATACAAAGGAAAAATCTAGTCTATCATATGTTATTGCCATCACAAGTATCTCACAATTAGTTGATTGTACTACTGAGATGATCTACATGCTCATGGGATAGGATCCATATGCTTAGTTTATTTTATTGTTCTTCTTTCTTAGTATTATGTGTTCTAGTTGTGTCTAGTGTTGTATTATTTTATTTTGGCTATCCAACTCATTTTAATATTCTTTTACTTGTCCAAGGCCTTATGACTTTTTGGGTATGTTCTTATTGACTATTGGTTAGTACTATGCCCACATTTTATTTTGTTGTTGTTGGTAGATGGCTAACCAGTTGTTTTATTTTCTTTATAACCATTTTTTAATGGGTTATATGAAACAGGCCCCACCATTATTACATCATCACCACATATTGGTATTACAACAAACCTTGAATATTATCCATGTATCATTTAACAAGATTTGAACTTGGATCTCCTATTTGAAATATTGAAGAATATAATCAATTGAGCTAATGCCACTTGGTATATATAACCAAATTTTATTAATAGTAAAATAAAAAATATCTTCAATAAAAAAATAACTATACATTATTTCCATCCTTATAAATGATATAGTAATCCATAATACACATTTATAGGTATTAATGGAACCACTTTTAATTAATCATATTGATAGACCCGCCTAAATGAGAGCACTTACAATAAATACAATCAAAATATAGATAAAGAAGCTTAGAAAGAGAAAACATAATATATTGAAGATTATTGACTTAAAATATTTGAAGAAAAATATAATTTTTAAATTTTATAATAAATGATTATTTAACATTGGACAATTTTTTTGTTAATGACTCCAACATGCCATGGACAAAGATAGAAAAAAAAAGGTAAACCTTTAATTTATAAGGTAATAATAATTTATCCTTCTTTCACCAAATATTTTAGAATTATAAAAGAAAATAAATTTAGATAAAATCTATAGAAATAAATTTAAACTATAAGGTTGAAGTATGATTAGTGAGAATGTTTAACTCACAAATATTTTGTAAGGAATTAATTATTATATATTTGTGATTCCTAGAATTAATATTATATATTTATGATATAATAAAAAAAATAGTTTCAAATCCATATAAAAAAATAAAAATATATATATATTTATATATATAAATTTAAAATAATATTAAAAGGTTATTAGTCAGGTAGATAATTGGAATATACTCATACTTAAGGTTAACCCCAAGAATTTATATAATATAATTTTTAATTTTAAAAGCATCATTCACATTGTCCTCCAAAGTGGGTAAAACTAAATTTTGATGGAGTCTTTAAAGGTAATCTAGGAAAGACTAGAGGGGGAGCGATTCTAAGATCTAGCCTAGGGGTAGTGATCTCTTGTTATGCCATAAAATTTGGCCAAGAATCAAACCATGTAGTAGATGCGAGATCCATGCTTACAAGATTAAGGTTTGTAAAAAAGATAAATGTTAAGAAGCTTACAAGATTAAGGTTTGTAAAAAAGATAAATGTTAAGAATCTTATAATGGAAGGGGATTCTACTAAATTATTAATAGTTTGAATGTCAAGCAAACTACTAGCTAGAGTATTGAGAGTATTATTTAGGATGTGGTAAATATACCATCAGGTATGAAGTTATATGTGGTCCAACACATCTATAGGGAAGGTAATACTGTAGCTGATGTTATGGCAAACATGGAAGTACATGGAAGTTCAAATGGATGGATCTAAGGTATGGAAGGATATTTTCTCGGAGGAATTGATGATTATAACTTTGATTTGATGTTGCTGAGTTAGAAGTTTTAAAGCCTTAGGAGAATTGATCATTGTAAAATATCTATTAGAATGGGGCCAATTTTCAAGGAAACTAAACTATGAGATTCGTGAGTTGAATAGAGAAGGCTACAATTTGAATGAAGACTAGGAAGACACTTTCAAAGACCTTAGGAAAGTGGATTTGAAGAAGGAAAAAATTGGAGATTTGATGTGAAGCCAATAGAGAATTGATTAAAACTCTTGAATATTCTAAAGAAACTAGATGAATTGAATTTAAGAAATACTAAATCCCCATGGGATAGAGTTAAATAAAAATTTATGTATCTAAGTATGTCACATGCTTCTTTTTAGTCCAAATTTTATAATATGTAGGTGCTGGAAATGATTTTTCTCCTCTACAAGTGTAAAATGTTTGGGGCCCTTTCAAAACCTCTTCATTTACCATAATAATAATTATAAATATAGAGATATTTTTGCAATCAAATGGTATGAACTCAAGTAAAAAAATTAAATTTCTTTCATCCACCACTTTCTTTTATGTAGATTTATTTGATTTGATAAATTGGGAAAAAATACTTATCATTAGATATATTCTTCTTACATAATTTTATAGTTTACCTTTAAAATAATATTGCAAGATATATTTTTCAAATATATTTCAAAATTAAATCAAATAAACCTTCATAGAACAAAAATATTATTGAATTGATATGCAAATGATTAAAAATTAAAAATAATTAAGAAACATTGAATTTGTTACTATCATTAACTAAAAATAATTTCTTTTTAATTAATTATAAACAATATTATATTATAACTAAAAAAAAAATTAATTGTTAAAATGATAATATTTTATAGTATAATTATGTATTTTTCATCGCCTATAATAGCAACTAATTATTTAAAGTAATTTGAGTGACAAGATTTTATAATATCGTTATATTCATCATCTATAATAAAATTTTCATATTTAAAGTGATTGGTTTCCAAACATCTTATGTTTCAATCATTAATGCTTATCTCCATTAAAGTTTATTTTTGTGGCATAGCTTCAAGTGCATATACTATATACTAAAATGAGGTTGTTAATAAGAATAAGTTTGAGCCTTGTATTTTATGAAAGATAATTTTTGTATACTATTTTTTAATTATATATTTTATTAACTAGATAAATTCAAATATTATAAGATGTTCAATTATTCTTAATGATAGATATAAAAGTTAATCTTACTATATAAACAATAACTTCAAAGAACATGATAGTATGTATGAGAATAATTAATAACAAACTGGCTATAAAACATAGACAATATATAGTATTAGTGTATTTTTAACTCTTAAAGATTGTTGCTAACAAAGGATAGGGAGTATGGTATGGAGAAAATAATTCAACATATCCCAAGGATTCTATATAGAGATATGAATGCATAACTTCTTAAAGAGGTGAATGAGGAGGAGATCAGGGAAGCAGTCTTCTCATTGGGAAAAGATAAAGCTCCAAGAGTTGATGGATTTTAAGTGGGTAATTTATTTCAAGCTTGATGTAGTAGTAGTAAGAGAGTCACACCACTCAAGTAAATTTTTAAGAGAATACAATAATAATTTTCTAGTGGTCATTCTAAATAATCTTTGACTAAAGGGATATAAAGACTTCAAGCTAATTAGTCTATGTAATGCCATTTACAAGATAATACCAAAAGTGTTTGTATTAAGACTAAATTTTATTCTCCCATAGAACAATGTAGAGTATCACAAGGGCTTTGTGAAAGGTAGGCATATTTTGGATGGAGTAATCACACTCCATGAGACCATGCACTCGATTAAAATTAGTAAAAGAGAGGGAATGATGTTAAAACTTGACATGAATAAAACCTGTGATCGGGTCTCATGGCATTTTCAAGATAGAGTTTTAAAGAAGTTTGGTTTCAATAGATGTTGGAGAAGGTGGGTAAAGAGCTTTTATGGAGGACCTAAATTATTTGTCATAGTGAACAATTTTTTAGTTGAATTCTTTAGAAGTATTAGGGGCTTAAGGAAAGGGGATCTATTGTACTTGTATTTCTTCATAATAATGGTAAAATCATTGGGAAGATGTACTATATCAACAAAACAAGCAACAACATTGAGTGGATTAAAATTATCTATATCTATAGAAGGAATTACTTACTATTAATTTATGGATGTCATAATTTTCTTGGGGAGACAGTCTATAGTTGAGGTGAAGGAATTGAAGATGATATCAAATCTTAATAAAAAAGCATCCCAAAAAATGATAAGTATGGACAAGAATAAGGTGTTTTTTATAAACACTATAGAGGATTTACAAAGAAGAATAACAATGGAGCTTGGATGTACAATTTCAGCTCTTCCTTCTATGTACTTGGAAAATGCAAGGATTATATGTGGAATGTGTTGATTGATATGGTCTAGAGTAAATTTACTATATGGAAGAGGAATTTTTTAAGTTAGACAGGTAAGTTATAACTACTTAAGAGTACTCTCCAAGCAATCCTTATATATTTATTATCAATGTTTAATATCCCACTTAAAGCAACTAATATAATAGAAAGTATTTAGAGAAGATTCCTATGGTCAGGACCAAAGGAAGAGAGGTATTATGGAAGGAGTTGAGAACCTAGAGTTAGTATGTGGAAGAGCTATAAAATATAACAACTAAACTGAAAGTATATTATATTTTGTAACCTCCAATTTGGTTAAGGATACAATAGTATGGGAAGCTACTAAAATAGGGTCATTCATTGCTAAATTTGCCTATGATATTTCACTTTTAGTGTCTAGGGGGATTTCATGGAAATCTACTCACATAGGGTCATTCATTATTAAATTTACCTAATAACATGGTAAGTTGAATAGAACTATGAAACAAGTCATTTAAGATCTCAAGACTGAATCAAATTTAGAATCTAATTCCCTTTCATTATGCATGGGAGTTTGGTTAGAGAGAAATAGAAGGATTTTTAAAGAAGAGAATAGATTTACAACCAAGAATAGAGAACACATCATAGTGGCCATAGTGGAGAATGTTAAAGCATTGAAAGTGCATGAGAGTCTAGATTCAATGGAGGAGGTAAAATTAAGTGAACATTGGAACCTATGTATAGTTGAGGTGAATGACACTCATCGAGGAGACTTGAGGAGCATGACTAAGTGGAAACCACTCAAATAAGGATGAATGAAACTAAATTTTGATGGGTCTTCTAAAGGTAACCCAAGGAAGGCTAGAGGAGCAATACTAAGGGATAGCCAAAGAATCTTGATTGGAGCAATGAGTGAGTACTTGGGCAATATGACAAGTCATTAAGCTAAAGTTAGAGCAATCTTGGCAGAAGTAAAGATGATGGTTCAATTGGGGGATATAAAACTAATAATTGAAGGATATTCATTGAATATTGTTAATTGCCTCAATAAAAGAGTGGTGGCAAGCTAGAGAGTAGAAGATATAGTAACAAATACACTAAGATCCCTATATTCATTGGAAGAATTTGAGGTGATATATGTGTATAGAGAAGGAAATGGGATGATATATTTACTAGCCAATAGGGGAGCTCTTATATACAAAGATAAAATATAAATACCATCAAATGGGATTCATCCATATGTAATCCTTAGAGTTTTAAAAATGTTGTACAATATTTCCAATGTCTTGTAACCTTACAAGAAATTTGGTTGGTAAGACTGGACAAACTACTCTTGAAATGTAAAAGAGTTTGGGCCTTTTCAAAATCCTAGATTTTATCCTAATCAAAAACAAAATTAATAAGTATTTTACTATGGTTATTATGTTTCATAATTTCTTCTACAATTAATAACAAAATGTCACTATGAAATAATTAATTAATTGTTACTCATTTCAAATTTTATAAATCATTTTCATCACAATTTAAAATTAAAAGATAACTGCTATCCTAACCATTAATTAATAATTTAATATATATAATACTTATTAAAAAATGATAACCTAATATCTTTGCTTAATAATTTATCTTTCATTTTTATTTGTTATGCATGCAATCTTAAAAATGCTATTTTCTAGTATGAATAAAATAACTTATCAAAAGTGGTTTGATAAAAATATTAAGATATGTGCTCATTTTCAAAAGTAACTTGAACTATATACCAAAGACAAACATGAAAGCAAAAATAATAATTTTATAATAAATGGAATATAGATTTTGTAATGAAGATTTAATATTTTTTAAAAATAATTTATAAATAATGAAGATCAATTAGTATAAAAGCTTAAACCTACACCTATTAAATATATATATTAAAAATACACAGCACAAAAAATATATATAATTATTTAAGTCATAAAAGGTTAATTTTTTTTTTTTAAATCAAACTTATTTATTTATTGATTGAAATATATGTCATTTCAAAACTTTAAATTTACTTATAATAAAAATATTTAAATAATTTAAAACTTTCATAATAAAATTTTAATATTAAAATTTTTAAATAATTTTAAAATTCAAATACATTTAAAATTTGAAAGAATATATGAAGTTGAAGGTGAATTCTACATACAATCTACAAGATTAGATAGCTGAGATGAATTTCAACTTATGTTGACTTAATAAGTGTATCTAATCATTCATATGAATGTTCAATTATATAAGAAAAATTCCAATTTTTTCTGCAGATATGTTTGTTTCTTCGATTATGTTGTTTTTTTATTTTTTTTAATTTCAGGTTGAAAGACATCGTCATTTCTATTAAGAATCCATAATCGAACACTTTAACATTTGGGCTTCGGTTTTTTTTTTTTTTTTTTTTTTGCCTTTTTCAAGTTCTTTAAATTAAAAAAAAAAAATACTATAAAACTTATTTAAATCAATATATAATCACAATAATAATATAATACTCTAAAACTTAGTATACCTTATTTAAAAAAAATACCCTATATTAAAGAGCTAGATAATTTTTATTAAAATACATATAATTTCTTTCTATTTACAAGATACTGTAAAATTATCTATTATAAGAAGTATAAGAAGTATTAAAATGAAAAGAAATTTTAACATAATAAAAATAAATAATTTATATAAAAACAACAATTCAATTGTGTAAAACTCAACTCAACGAAATATTTTAAAATAAAGTAATAATTTTGATGAAAAACAAGATTATTACTTGGGGTCGTTTGGACCGCCGGGAACAACTCCTAGCGACTTAGATAACGTTTTAGTTTCGAAAAATTTCTTCCTTGGCTGGAGAATATCATTGTGGCGTGGGCCGATAGACTGGGAATTAGAGTAGTTGTATGGAGGAGTGGTGTTTTACATATGATTGTGGTTGATTTGTACCTATGGCGGTGATAATCTGGCAGTTGTTCTGTGCCTAGTAATCTTCTAAACAGTCACGTTACTTAAAAAAAAAACAGTATTTTCTAATATGAATTGTTCGACCATAAACGATGATCTCCTACACTTTATAATATAATTTTCTTTATGTACTTTCCTGGAATTTATCTTCAACCCGGTTCCATTTTCTACATAAAATGTTGTATATTGCTGCGTCTGGAATTTGCTGTGGCAGGAAATCACAGAGCGAGCAATATACCATTTGATCTAAAACCCATGAAGAGTTTCGTGAAGCGTCTTACATTTCCTTGGGTCTTAATCCCTTTCTAGATCCTAGAAATTAACGTCAAAACACGTAAAAAATCATTACAATCAGTCCTCAAAAACCAGACAAGCAACACACCTTATAAAGGAGAAGGCTTTCTCTTGACCATTCGAGTTGAGGATCTGTATCCCTGAGATCCGGTGCTGGTATGTATAGTCCATTGCAGCCTGTAACCAACTTAAAGAGTTATAATCTATATATTACATCTTGAGACGACTGCAACATCTGAAATTTCATAAACTTATTAATGAAAAAATAAATATGGCAAAGTAAGTACTTCAAAAATTTTAATTAGTTTTTATTCATCAAATTTTAGAAAGAAACATATTACATCGTTAGACCACTGCAACCTCTGAAATTTGATAAACTTATTAATGAAAAGAAGAAATATGGCAAAGTAATACTCTAAAAAGTAAATTAGTTTTTATTCATCAAATTTTAGAAAGAAACATATTACATCTCTAGACGACTGCAACATCTGAAATTTCATAAACTTATTAATGAAAAAAGAAATATGTTAATGTAGTACTCTAAAAATTTAAATTAGTTTTTATTCAGAAAAATATTATAGACAGACTGCAACACCTGAAAATGGATAAACTTATTAATGAAAAAAGAAATACGATAAAGTAGTACTCTAAAAAGGTAAATTAGTTTTTATTCATCAAATTTTAGAAAGAAACATATTACATTTTTAGAAGACTGCAACATCTGAAATGTGATAAAGTTATTAATGAAAAAAGAAATATGGCAAAGTAGTACTTAAAAAACGTAAATTAGTTTTTATTCATTAATTTTAGAAAGAAAATGTTAAGTAGTATTTTAAAAACTTAAACTAATTTTTGATTCATTAAATCTTAGATGAGCAAGTGAAGAGCATACTCCTAAAACTTAAACTAATTTCTGATGCATCAAAATCTTAGATGCGCAAGAGCATACTCTTAAAACTTAAATTAATTTCTGAATCTTAGGTTTTGTTCATCAAATTTTAGAAAGAAACATATTACATTTTTAGAAGACTGCAACATCTGCAATTTGATAAACTTATTAACGAAAAAAGAAATATGGCAAAGTAGTACTCTAAAACCCTAAATTAGTTTTTATTTATCAATTTTAGAAAGAAACATGCTAAGTAGTATTTAAAAACTTAAACTAAATTTTGATTCATCATATCTTAGATGAGCAAGTGAAGAGCATAAACTAATTTCTGATTCATCAAATCTTAGATGCGCAAGAGCATACTCCTAAAACTTAAATTAATTTCTGATTCATCAAATTATAAATGCGCAAGTGAAGAGCATACTCTTAATGCTGCATGCAACTATATACAGATGTAGAGTACAATAACATTCTATCTACCTGTGCTAGAGCCTTGTCCTGGAAGTGAAGAACAAGAGAATTGAACGTATGAGGAAGCAGAAGTATGATCATGGCCGTTGCATGGAGAGTTAGAGGCTTAAGAATGTAGGGTGAAAATCCAGATGGTTCGTGCGCAGAAATAGCAGAGCATGGCAGAGATTTGTTGAGTGCAGGCGAAGGGCAGCGCCATGTGTTGAAAAGATCCTGCACATCAAACAAAAAATAAAAAAAAGTCCCTGCGCGCCGGACAATATACCGTGCCACATATTGCAGAGGCTTTTTGTCGTAATCCAATTAGATTTTCAGAATATCATGGGACGTGACGCCGCACGAGTCGGGGAAGGGGAGGGAATTATTGCGAGCCATGTGAATTTGTAGGTATTCCAGATTTTGATTTATATTCCGTCTATGAAATCGTGGGGATATTTATAGGTCTGGCTTGAGATTCTTTAATGCCCAATCGGAACAGCACACCAAGGAAAGGAAAGTCGGAGAGATTCTGCGTCTGATCTTACTGCAATAAGAGAGCCTGCCACACGGGATTAAACACCTGAACAGATTCGATGTACGTGACACTACTTGAGGAGAAGGAAAACAAAGGAAAAAGAGAGATGGAGAGTGCACCAGAGTATAAAATAAACAGAAAAATAATGATGGCAGTAAGCATATGTAGGTATGAAGAGTGTCTCTTCTGGAGGCGAAGAGACTATGGAGGATGAGTTAGGAGGTTTATTGTTAAGTAGGGAATTTTTATAAACTTTAACTTGTTGGGTAATGATGAAATTAATGGAAAGTTTTTTTTCATTTTTTACCTATTTTAAACAATCTAAAAGTTACGTGAAGAATTTTTATAAACTCTAGCTTGTTAGGTAATGATGAAGTTAACGGAAAGTTCTTTCTCTGGCTTTTTACCCATTGGATTCTTTGGCTTTTTACCCATTCGAAACAATCCATCTACAAACACTTGACAACTACCAACAAACCTATTATATTTTTTAGACTATAGTATAATATCTATCACTCACACACCATACTTCAAAGTGGTTTAAACCTAAATTTTTAATTAATATTAAATTATAATATTTGATATGACTGATACCCTTCTCTATTCTCAGATTAGGCTGAGTGTTTTTGTGAAGGTGGTTTGATTTCGCTAATTGTGGTGAAAATACTACTGCTCTCCTGCTATATTTTTTTAAAATTATGTAGATGTTATCCAGGCATATTGGATTTAAGAGCACGAGGGATATTGTTAGGTCCGAGGCACATTTCTTTACAGAAAACCCTTACTCACAGTTTCATGAAGATCTTATCATCATAATTGATATTTTTTTTACAGCAAATCTTCACTCACCGTTTCAAGACTTTACCATCATAACTGATCTTTTAAAGTAAACAATTTATAATCAGGACACAACAGCAGAGGAGAGGATCCAGTGCAATTCAAATTTCCATGAAGATTCTTGATATTTAAGAATATTTGTGCTCATTTTATTTTTCTAAACGTAGGGATGTATGCACTGATATTGACCTGAGCTTTATAGATTATGAATATAATTTTAAGATATTGTGTTTCTTGTAATATTTCTTATTACTTGGACATTGTTCCATCTAGATGAGACAGCAAAGCAAGGGTAGGTTTTATAATGCCCTTTAATAGCCAAGGGATGGAAGTTTCTTGTTAAAAACAAGTTATTATATAATTTTATTATTATTTTTAAAAATTAGTTATATAAAATTAAAATAAGGTTGAATATATAATGTGAATGGATTTAACTACATAGAATTTGGAACTCTTAATTTGAGGTTTATTTTTTGGAACTCTAAATATAAGGTCCAAGGTTAGAATCTTAGGGATGTAGGTTTGTATATTATACTTCAAAGTAGAGTTAAATAACTATATAGTAGATAGACAAAAATTTTCACGAGGATGAAGGATCATCCCATATGACTTGTGGTCTCATAAATATTATATAATGATAATATAATGCTAAAATTTTTACAACTTTTAATTATATATATCAACTATCAATATTTCAATTAGGTCTTTACATTTAAGATTCAAATATTTGGAAAAGAGTCTCTAGGTTCAAGATTTAAATTTGGGTCTATAAGGTTTCTACATGTCAGATTTAAACTTCACTTCTATCATAGCTTGCCTTAAACCTATCAAGAATATTAGATGGTTCACTCACAAAATTTCCATTGATTGGGTAACTTGAGTTTTTAATTAAGGTCTTTATATTGAAAATATTTGAAGTAGGGTATCTAATTTTAAGATTGAAACTTGGGTCTACAAGGCAAATGTACATTTAATATTTAAACTTACCTTCTCCCCACCAATTATGTCATGACCCTCAAGATTATGGTGAAGTTCACCTACTAAATTTCCATTGACTACCCAACTTGACTTTCCACAAATTATCCCAAATTCCACAAGAATATGTTTTCACCCAAATTAGATGATTCACTCACAAAATTTCCATTAATTGGCTAACTTGTGTCTTTAATTAAGGTCTTTCTATTGAAAATATTTGAAGTAAGGTATCTACATTTAAGATTGAAACATGGGTCTACAAGGCATATGTACATTTAATATTTAAACTCGCTTCCTCACCATCAATTATCTCATGCCCCTCAAGATTATGGTGAAGTTCACCTACTAAATTTCCATTGATTGTGCAACTTGACTTTCCACCAATTATCCTAAATTCCACCACTAAATTTTCGTTGATTGTCCTAAATCCATTAGACAAACTTAAGGTTAACCTATGAGATTAGAACCTTGGATTATGATGTAATTTTTTTTATCATCCACTACTTACCTTAAATCTATTGGGTTATACAAAAACATATATAAGCTATTAATGGCTTCTATTGAAGACTCTCCCTTCAAAATACGAAAATATTACACTTGTTGTTAGGTCAATTAAACCATATCCAACTTGTATTTTTAAATCAATGATACTCTTCATCTTCCTCAAATTGCTTTCTCCTTGATATCATTTTTATTAAGAGATAAAATCTCATTCAAGCAATTACCTTTTAAAATTTGATTTTTTCACAAAGATCAATACCTTGATTGGCTAGATTATCTTTTATTCAATTTTCTTCTTTATAGATGTGTTGACATTTCCAAGATACTACCTCTAATAATAGTGGATGAACTTTAACCATAATATTATTTTTATCAACTATGTGTGGCTTCTATCGGAGACCACTCCCATTCTAATAACACAATATTATATTTACTATTGGGTCAACTAAATCATATCTAGATTGAAGCTCTATTAAAGATATCTTTCATTTTTTTCTATTAAATATATTTTTCATCTTCCTCAAATATATATGTTATTTCAATGAGTTTATTAAGAGATGAAATCTTACTCAATCAACTATATTTTACCAGTCAAGCAACCAAAGGATCTTTAGTCCAAGCCTACCTCTAGAGCATTCTAGTTTTCTTCATGTTGGTCTTCAAAGTTTCCAAAGAAGTCTGTTAGAAAATTGAACAAATTCATAAATAGTCTCTCTGGTCAAGGTTAGAAAATAAATGCATATTTCCTTTGGTAGTGTGGGATAGAGTTTGTACAAGGAAGGTTCATGGGGGCCTAGGATTTAGAAAAGTATCCAAAATGAACATGGCTTTATTATGCAAACAGGGATGGCAAATCTTGTCTGACTCTAAAACCTTGTGGGTTGATATTGTCAAAAGCAAATACCTCCGCCATTGTTCTTTCTTTGTAGATTCTATCTATCTTGATGGATCAACATTTTGGAATACTATGTTCCATACTAAAATCATCCTCACCAAAGGTCTCAAATGACGATTGGAAAATGACAACATCATTCAGTTTTGGGAAGACATGTGGATCTCAAATCATTCTCTCATCATTATCCTGAGCTTTGTATCCTAAATCCTCTTCTTGATCGATCTATTGGGGAATTTGTTTCCAAATTTATTTCCTATGATAGCAACCAATGTCCTTCATGGAAACCTATTCCTTCATCTGATTATATTCCTAGTTCTATTGAAGCTACCAAAGTCCTCTCAGACTTTCTCAAAACCTTTATTATCCTATCTAATCCATCTTAGGATTCTATCCTTTGGGGGGCCACTGATTATGGTTTTTCTAATATCAAATCTGCTTATTTTCTCTATGAAGAACCTTTGCAAAATTGGTTTCTAGCCGATATCATCTGGCTTAGCCACCTCATTCCTAAAGTTACCTTTTTTTTGGCTTGTTGTGTAGAATAGAGTCCTAACCTTAGACAACTTGTCTTATCATGGATTATTCCTTGCCAATAGATGCTATATGTGCTATTCCAATTGGGAATCAATCCCCCACCTCTTCTTGGATTACCTATTCACCTCAACTGTCTTCTCCTCCCTCATGTCAAAGTTCAATCTTTCCTAGGGTCCTTCTAATACCATCATGGACCTTTGCTCCCAGTGACCCAATCCCTTCCATCACATTCACCTCTACTCCCTGTGGTATTTCTATCTTCCTCATTTCCTATGGTAAGTGTGGCTCAATAGGAATAAAAAGGATTTTAATGACTCTTCTTGTAGCCCTGCTTCTGTCATTTCCAAAATTCTCACCCTGGCTTGGGAGAATACTAGTCTTATTCCTTTTCCTGAAAGTCGAGGTCATGGAACTGAGACCCATCTCATTTCTTTGTTCAATATCCTTTCTAGGCCTTCCAACCCTCAATTCCCCAAAGTTTATAGATCCTCAATTTGTTGGGTTCTACCTCCTTTGGGTTGGTTCAAACTCAACTTCAATGGAGCTGCTAAAGGCAACCTTGGCAAATTTGGTGGAGGAGGTCTCATCAAGAATGCCCAAGGTAGAATTCTTCTTGCCTTCACTAAGGAAATTTGTGTTCAATTCAACAATTTTACGAAAGCTCAAACTTTGTTCCAGGGTCTCACCTTGGCTACCAATTGATAGTTCCATAATATTATCATCAAAGGGTATTCATTGAATACCATCAACTTTATCAAGAGCTCCTCTCCTCCTACATGGTCTATTGCTATTTCTATCGATGAGTCAAAAATAATTTTCAAACTCTTTGATCACTCCTTAGTTCAACACGTTTACAGAGAGGGAAACAAATTTATTGATATGATGGTGAACCTAGGCTTGAACTAGATAGGCCTCTGAGTTTAGAATAGTTATTTTCCTAGTGAAATCATTGAATTTTACCTCCATCATGATGTTTCAAATAATTTTTTATTTTCAATTAACTTTAGTCATGGTGATATGGCACCATTGTGGCCTGCAAATTTCTATTCCCTTGTGGTCATTTAATTCTAATAGGGTTTCTCTCATGAATGTTTGTGGGAATTCAATTGTTTCATTCCTGATGCCTAGTGGACCTAGGTCATTGGATGGATGGCCCCACTTGTTTGATAGCTAGAATTTTAAAATCTTGGGTTCTTCGAAGGTTGATCAAAGTTCTATTTCTGATGAGGATCTGATGTGTTATTTTTTCCAAATGGAGTTTGAGAGGATATTCTTTTTTCTTTCTCTTCTATCTTTGCTTGTGTTTAAGGATTATTGTGCCAATCCCATCTATCTTTTTAGTTTTTGTCTTTTTTGTCTCTCTATGGGATCCCTACCTGGGAATTCTTGTTTTAACTTGAAATTGTAAAATATTTAGGAACCTTTCAAAACCCACTTTCCATCAACAAAAAAAAACTATCTTTTACCATTTGAATTTTGTCAAGACAACACCATTATTAGCTAAATTATTTTTTATTCAATTTAAGATAGCACATCCAATAATAGTTTATGAATTTAAAAAATAATAGTTTTAATAAGTTGAGTGTGGCTTCTAGTGGGATACATTCCCATAAATAATCTCTCAATATTATATTTACTATTAGGCCAATTGAACCAAATCGAGCTTTCTATTTTATCAAATATATCCTTCATTTCTTTTTCTATCAAATGTATTCTTCATATTCCTTAAATTGCTATGTTTTAGCAATCAACTCCATAACATCATTTTCAATCAAAGATAAAATCTCACTTGGCTCATTTAAATTTTTCTAAATTGAATATCAACACCACAATTAGCCAAATTATCTATGATCCAAGTTTATTTTGTATATATTGCTCACATTTTCAAGAGATTACCTCCAATAATAGTTTATGAACATCAATAATAATGTTATTTCTATCCAATCCCCACATCTATTTTTATCGATAATTTTAATGGTGATTTACCAATCCCCTCAATTGAATTATATTTCCATATTTTTTAGTTATAATTTTGATTAATATAAGAAGTGTTGAGGAGAATTTTATATTAGTTATTTCAAAATAAATCATCTCCACTAGATTTTCTTCAATTTTCTTTAGAAGCTCCATCAAAATTAATTTTTAGAAACCCAATATATAGACATTTCCATTTTACCATTGATAGATGTAAATTATTTATGTTAAATCCATTGTTGTAGATGACCCTTTCATGTATATTTAAATAATGTATCCAAGAATCTAGCATCTCATTTTTGTATTGGAGACTTCCTATGATAAGCACAATGTCTTTCAAATATTCTACAAGAGAGGCAATAATATATTTTCAAACTTGGGCATGATTTTGAGATTTTTTTTTTTTAAATTATATTATTCATTTCAAGCCATAAATTCCAACAAATAATGGCTATCCCAAGCATCCTCAAAATGCATAATGCTTTATATTTAAAATAATTAATCCAACATTTCATCATTTATTTCAATGTTGATGGAACTACCCAATAGATCCTCATATATTCAAGAAAATATACCCAAAAAGTGTAAACAAAGGAACAATGAAGAAGTAAATGATATGTTATTTCTAGATCCTTCTTCTACAAGCCACACCTAGCATTTTGTGATAATATTTTCTTTTGGTAGACTCTCTTCTATAACAATCTTGTTTTAGACTACTAACCAAAATAATATTCGGGATCTGAAGAGCTCAAATGACCAAATACTACTCCAAGAAAAATCATGAGAGTAGGAAATTTTATTTCGCTAAAGTTTCATATTCTAATTTGACTAAATACCCTCTATATTTTTATAGATTTTAAACCAACTCAACCTTCTATATAAATACGGATAAATACAACTCTTAAAACATCTTTTTGGATCTCATCCACTATTTGTTTGAGTGCATCCACTTCAATCAAGTTACTAATAGAAATCTATGATCTAGATATGTTCAAATTAATATAATTTTTTTTATCTTTGGGCTTTTATAAGATGGATATGATCAAGCCAACAATTGTAAATATTTATTAGAAATACGAGGATAAGGCTTCAATGAAGCATTAGACCAAAATTTGTATAATCCTCTTTATTTACTATCTAATATGTTTTATTCATCAATTACAAAATATTTTATATGAATTTCCTTGTTTGCAATTAGGTAGGGTTCATCTAATAAATAATCTTATTGCATCACAAGAACCTGCATATTTTTGAAGTAATATTTTTGCCCACCTCTTTCCTTCTTTGAATAATATTTAGCCAAGTTTTACCTCTAATGTTAAACTCCTATGCCTAAATTTCTTAATCCAACACCTTAAATATTATTTCCTTTGTAAATCCCATCCTAGTTACAAAGAGAAAAGTTGCATTTTCATCATCAAAGAAAATATATTTAAATTTTATCAAATTTAAATTATATTCCCATGGGTAATCTTGAAAAGGACATCATATATAGGGATGGATTTTAATATAATATTTAAAAGTTATAGCTTTTCATCTATGGTTAAAAAAATTACCTTTAAACCTACCAAACATGTTATGGTTCTATCCAAAACTAAGTCAAACAAAAAATACCTAGATATGTTGATGGAATATTTCTTAAATCTTAAAAAATCCACAACAAGCCTTTGTAAATATAGGGCAGTGTTAATGAAAATGATCCTATATTTTGTAATAAAAACCAACTATATAACAACCTTCTAATAACATCATAATATTGATTTAAACACCTTGGCCTCATTGACTAAAAGATAACCCAAGAACAGTGTTATCAAAAAAGTACATATAGGATTCAAAGGAATCATTTATTGTAACCTAAATATATTTGTTTTTCCTCCATTTTTTATTTGACAAGTCTCCAATGACTTCATAATAAAAATAAATAAATAAGGAGATAGTAGATCACCCTACCAAAGTCTACAGGATGATTCAAAGTATCTGGTGAGGGATCCATTAATCAAAATAAAATATTTTTGAGTGCTATAGTAACGTCTAACCCATTCACATCAACCTTGATCAAAACTATTTTTTCTAACAATAGCATGTAGAAAACTCTAGCAAATGATAACTCATGTTTTATTCATAACTAACTTTATAAGGACACCTAGTTTTTTCATGGAATTAATAGAATGTATGGTCTCCTAGTAACAATTACATCATCAAGAGTTTTTTTATAATGAAAAAAATATCCTTGCTCCTCCAATATGAAACAATATAGAATACTTTTCAATCTATTTTATATAGTTTTTAAAATGATATTATAAATCATATTGTAAAGGCTTATTAGAAAAACGTTATCAAAGTAATTTACCTTACCTTTATTGGGAACTGATGCAATAAATATGGCATTGATATGATTCATTGTAGAGCTTTTTTCCTAGCATCTTCAACCACAACCAACATATTGCTCTTCAATAAATCCTAAAATTTTTAAATAAAATCACCAAAAATCCATCAAGACTAGGTGCTTTGTTGATGTGGAAAGAGAAAACCACCTCCTCTAGCTCCTCCATAGAGATATTTCTTTTCAAGATTTATTATGTCCTTATGTGATAATTGATGGAATATTTTGCAAAAACATACCTTGAGCCTTCTTATATTTCCCAACATCTAATATAGTTTTTATGAGATAATTAATTATTTTCTTCTTCAAATATTCTTCTTACTCAATATTGATGCAAAAAAAAATTTATTTTGGCTATAGCGTGAAAGAATTTGGTATTTCTATCACCTTACTTAACCCACCTATCCTAGATTTTTGGGACAATTTTAATCCTCCTTTTTTAATACATTATGAAAATTAAAAAGCAATTATTTTTCTTACATAAAAGTATCCTAGACCATTCTATTGATTTCTACTATCTTTTGTAAATTGTTGAGTTTGAACTCAATTTCGTCCTTTGCTTTAAATATGTTACCGATAGATTTAGCATTAAAAATATTTATTTACCCCTTTAAATATTTCATCTTTTGAACAAAATTGTACATACATGATCTTTTCAACTTTGAATCATCCCATTATGACAACCATTTGGAAGAAATTAAGGTCTTGGATCTAGATAAAATAAAATCAAAATGGATTTGGATGACCATTATTGAGTAAATTGTGTCTTAATAAAATAGGTTTGTGATATGATCTTTCTCATAATAAAATATTTGAAGAGATTATATACTCTATTTGAAACCATGTATTGAATAACAAAAATCTATCCAATCTTTATAGTATATGGGTTTTCCCAATGCATCTATTATCCCATGCATATTGAAAGCTTGAATAATAACACCCAAAAGGCCATTTGAAATGAAAAGTAAAGAAAAATATTATATTGATTTAGACCATTGGACAATATCACCTTTACTTAGAAAATAGATAGAATTGTCGTGAATTCCATCCCAATAAACCATAGGTCATAATTATGAATCATCATTGTATTTGAGAAAACTATGTTGAGGTCCTTCCAAAATATTTTGAGTAACTATAGTGGGAGTATATACATCTATAACCCCTAGAATTTATTTTTTTCTCTTTTCTATAAAATAGACCAATAACCCAATATTTTTTGCTTCTAGCACTTGTCCATTCCATTTGAACTTATCTCATATTGTTGCAACATCTCCAAAAACTCCTAAAGAAGAAACTACCAAACAATCCTCTATTTTCCAAATATTTTTGAATGCATCCTTACATTCCTCAATGCTTAATTTTATTTTTTTGTATTTAAATAACTTAGTGCTATAACAACCTATTGATTTATTAATAATTTTTTTGTGTGTCTTATTCATAACCCTAACATTCCATGATATCATTTTTTTTGTAAAGAAAAAAACCCCTTGCGGTGCCGCCTTGGTCTAAGAGACCACGAACAGGGGATTCTACACCGTTAAAGTCACTCGGGGGTCGCACCCAGCCTTGCTCGCACCAACATTATCAATTGGATTTTGGGTACCCAATTCAGATTTTTTTTAGGGTGGACATTTGAACCTGAGACCTCCCTTGGAGGATTGCCCTCTCCTCTCCAACTCACCTACAACACCTGGGTAGAATGATATCATTTTCATCATCATTTTTTATGTTTTATTTGTAGGCTTAGTCCTATTTCTTGTAAATATATACAATATTTAATTTTGGTTTTCCAAATTCATATCCCTTTGAGTTTCCTTTTTCTCTTTGTTCTTGTTTTAAGGGTATTCCTCTACTTCTTCCATTCCAAAAAAAACTTTTATCTTAATAAATCTCTTATTTTTATGTATTGTTCTCAATGAAAATTGTATTCTAAAGGTTTATGCTTCCTTGAAGAATTTGAAATGTAATGAATATAATCATACACACTATCTTCTTTAAGTTTCCTTAGAAACTCTAAAATACATGGATGATCTTCCATAATAATTAATTTCTTACACTACTTTGAAAACCCTAAATGTTGCCTTGGAAACCCTAAAGTGCAAGGATGATACTCCATAGTAATTACTTTCTGATATTACCCTATAATCCTAAGTTTCCACGGATATCTTCCATAATTGTTTTTTTACTATGCTTCTCTTCAACCCCTAAAGTGCAAGGAATGTGCTCTAAACTACTTTATCTTTCATGTCCATGAGAGGATATTATACTACTTGAGAAAATAAATATGATTTAACTAGATTAGCTTTGATCTTTTTTACTTTCTTTGCTTTAATATTTGACTTTCCATTTTCCTTGCACCTTTAATTCCTTTTGAATTTAAACTTGTGCAATGTAGTTTCTTATCCTTTGTATCCTTTATTTATTCTAATGGTTGGTCCAAGTAAACCAAAACAACCTTTTCCATTTGATGATGTTAAGAGGATTCCTGGAAGCCATTTGATGCCATTTGTACATAAGAAAGGGGTACTTCAACCTTCTTTTAGCCTCTCTTTAAGCATATATATCCCCTTATCACATTCCCTTTAAGTTAGTTTAATGGCTATTTCTCTACCTCATTATTTACTATTTCTTCATTTCCTTTGTTGACCTTTTAGCTTTTGCCATTTGATGTTTCCTAGACATCCTTTTAAGGTGTTATTATAACCTCCTCCTATGTTTTTTTCTCTTTTTTTTTCTTCATATAAGTCAAAATTATCCCTTTATCTTTTAAGTTTAAATGTTACCTTCCACTTTCGAGGATAATTTTACCTTTCCCTACAATGGATTGCTTATTAGTTGATTATTTTACCATTATTTCCCTTTTTTCTCTAGTCTCTATGCCTTGCTGGTGTTAAAATTTCTTTAATTTGATCTTTTTTAGATCAAGGTAATTTTTTTGAAGAGGTGATTATGAGCACCATTTATGTATCCTTTGCACATGTGATTATGTAAGCCTATAGACATGTTCATATAATCCCATAAGTCTTTTTCATATTTCATCCTTAGTGTATTGGTTAATCCACATTTATGGATAATCTTATTTAAAAGGTAATTTATTATTACTTTATTGTAAACCTCAAGGTTAGGCTTACATTGGTCTAAGGTTAACCTCTCATTGAGGATTTGGTATCACTATAAATACCCCTCAATGAGGATCCATTTATATAAGTGTGAATAAAATATAGTATATTGGTGTGCCCATGTGCACCCACCTTATACTTCTTCTTATTGTTTCCTTTAGTTTCTTTGTCATTTACTATTGTAATCTTTTAATCATATTTTCTTCCATTTTGGTATACAATTGTAGCGAATGCATATTTTCGAAGGTTTCTAGAAACTATTATAAATTTTAAAATTGTATAAGAGTGAGATCTAAAGCAACTTCACTCATCATGTAGAAGAGATTTTCATTTCTCAATGATTAAAAGTTGTGATCAAGTTCTACTTATTTTTAATCTTAAAAAAAAAATAAACTTAAAATTTTTTTGGTACCAAACAGATTGGTGTAAAATTCTATAGTGCATGCCTTTTGTGTATTGTTCACATGGGATACAATCACCTATCTATGAATTTTGGTACAAGAAGTGCATGTTGATACAAATAGTAAGGTGACAATACTATGTGTCTAAAGTTGGGAGGGTGTGCATTTGACTCCCCACTCACTTGCCATCATATTTTTTAGAGAAGAGGCTCTTGCCCTTGACTATGACAAAGGAAATGGTATAACAATGAGGACAAATTATTAAAATAGAAGGTCATTAATTCAAAACTATGCATAGACAATAATCATGGTTTTTTGATGTTTTATTTTATTTTATCACATCTACCAATTTGGTGTAGTGGTTGGACATCTTATTTCTAGTAGAGAGGTCAATAAGTCAAATCTTGTGGGTATTATTTTTATCATATTATTTTTATTATTGTATGGTGTAGATGCTAAGGGAAATATCATCTTCAAAAGCATCACCCTAATATGTGGCATAGTGTTTGGGAAATTACTTTGTGGAAAGGAGGTATTGGGTTCAAATCCTAGTGTTGGTACATTTTGTTACTTCAAACAAAGCATCCTCTACAAATTCTTATAGTATCTTCTCTACTATGTTCTCAACAAGCACATGGTGCACTAGTTCATGCTCTTGCTTTGTTTTAAGGGGTATTGGGTTCGATATTCATTGGTTATAAATACATTATAACACATACATGTGTGTGTATGTGAAGAGAAATCTGCTAATAACATCAGGTAAATAATAAAAATTTGATTTGTTGGTAGAAGAATGCAAAATCTAATCTGGTGGCACCAAGTAGCACCTAATGATTTGACGATATTTTTTAAAGGTTTACAACTTGATTTTTGTTTTTTAATGTAAGTCCTAATATGTTAAATATTCCAAAGGCCATAATGTTTGCATATGAAAGCATTTAGAGCTCTTTTTTCTAAATTAGATTATTTTTAAGCTCTACATAATGATGACATTAGGTTATAAACCTATTACAGATCTATTATTTTTAAGCTCTTAGACCATGTTACTTGTCTCGCTTGGTCAGTTCAAATGACAATATTACTTTGAAGCAAAAACCTCTAGTTCATCTTCAATAATGAATTAGAAAAAAAAATTAGTGAGCATGTACTCAGTAAGAGAAAGGAGGAATCTCTTGGTCTATTTTTCATGTTAGTGGAACCAAATGTACTTTACCATATTAGAGAGAAAACTAATCCTATTTAAATATGGACTAATTTCAAATATTTATTGGAATATATTACATTATTTGGTACATGCGAATGTACCCCCATGATATCTTCATGGTACATTTGTAAATTTTAGATTAGGGTTTCACTCATAGTTTAAAGTGTGAGTATAATTTCTCTTTTCTATGTAAGTGTGTATGTGCAGGAAATGCACAAGTGCTATGTGATTAAGTGTGCAAGTGTAAGCTGATTATATGTGTACAAGTGTCTTATATGTAAGAGTGCAAATATGTAATATAAATATGTGCACAAGTGTCTTAGGTTAAAGTATGCTAAGTGAATATCAAGAGTCATGTATAGGTGTACATACAATATAGATTCATGTGTTCATCAAGTATGCAAGTGTCAAGTAGAGAAGCCAAGAGTCATGAGACTTAGCATATGGATAGAAATAGTCAAGTATCTAAAGAGTCATCCTACTAAGGCTATATAGTACTCCATACAGAAATTTTAAGTATCAAAGAGTTATCAATAACATTACAAAGAAAAGAGCAAGTTCTTATCATATTTGTAATAGAGAGAAGATCAATAAAGATTGCATACATTTTGAGCAATTAATATTGTAAGTTGTGCTACATGATTTGTACATGTATGATTCAGGCTATTTACATTCATATTATTGTTTATTAATGAATGTTATTTGATATATTATAAGCCTTGATATATATATTAATTTTCTCATATTACTCTCATTATCTCAATCTTACTGGTATTGTGGCTATATTATATTTGATCTTATGAGATTTATGGTAATAATAAGGATTAAAATTACATTAGTGGTATTAGAGCTCTCACTTATATAGGTTAATCAAATTTATTTTTCTACATACAAAAAATGATTTTGTCTAGTTTGATCAAATTGATTTAGAGTCTATCCACTTTCAAGGCAGTCTGACTCAGATTATATTATAAGGTCATAATGAGAAAGAAAGGCTAGAGTCTTTCCATAGTTGAAAAATAACTAGTGAAGACCATGACTCAATTATAGAGTCTTTCCATAGTTGAAGAATAACCAATGAAAACCAGGACTCAATTATAAAGTCTTTTCGTAGTCGAAGAACAACTAGTGAAGACTAAGACTCATCTATATTATAAGGTATATCAAATTTAATATAGTTGATCATTACAGGGACATATCCAAAACTTGACATAGATTTAAGAATCAGGGATATTCAAGTCACCTTGATATTATTTATGGATTCTTAGGTGCAACCTAAGACATTATTGAGAAAGAGTTGTAGCTCAAATTAATCTCTAGAAGTATGAGAAGTTTTTTACAACAAATAGAGAAGAATTTCATCTTCTAAGTGCAAGAGAAAGCAAAACATAAGAAGGATATATCAAGTCTCGAAGAAATGTATATCAGTATTAAAGTAAGATTTCATCAAATAGTAGATTAATTAGAGTGATAATATATTCAAGTTTCAGGTCATAGAGAAATTGACCTTGACATATATTGAAGAATAAGGTTTCAGAAACCTTGGCATCGAAGTTTTAGGTCACAAAGAAAATGACCTTGATAATAAAGGGATTCAAGTCTTGAAGAAATACCTTGACATAAGAGAAAGAAAGAATTAGATTGTTTCAGGTCACTCAAACCTTGACATAGGTAGCAATAAGACAAAGAAATAAAGGAGCAAAAATAGAGATAGAAGATTCGAGAGGTTTTTATATTCCATAGAATAGAAAGGCTCAAGATTCAAGAGAAAGAATGTCTAAAGACAAAAGGTAGAAGTTCAATATTTGTGCTTAGAAATTAGAAATCTATGGTAGAAGCCTAAAGTCACATATATAAAAGTAGTTTTTTTGTGAAGAATATCAAGGTAGAACAAGCAAAGGAAGCATCATTCAGTTCAACTCTAGAGTAGAAAAAGAAAGCAACCATTTGCTTCAAGGCTATACTAGAAGAACAAATCCATTTGGCTTAATGCTATGTTAGAAGAATAGATCCATTTGGCTCAAGGTAATGCTAGAAGAACAAAACCATTTAGGTCAAGGCAATGCTAGAAGGGTAGAGCCATTTGACTCAAGGTGATGTCAAGAAAGATAGATCCATTCAGCTCAAGGTAAAGTAAAATCATTCAAGGAGGAGTGAGAGCTATAATATAGTATAAAGAGTATCTAGATTTATCTATTATATGTAGAGAAATCATATAGCAAATGAGCAACTAGAGGTTATATTTCTAAAGGTAATAATACCTTGAGAATATATTTTTTAGTACCCTGATAATGTTTTGAACAACACCTTGAGCAATGCCCTATTGACACCCTGAAGTACAATTGAATAACATTGTATGGTTCAAGTATATTAGTATTGAGTAGAATCATAAAAAACATCATGCAACATCAACCAAAGCATGCTATCCTAAGAGAAGCAACATTGAATAACACCTACAACATTGTATAGCATCAACTAAAGTGTGTTACCTTGAGAGAAGAAGAGAACAAATGAATACCAAGAACCCTTTGAATCCATAATGCCTAAAAGAAACACTAAGATATTGCTAGGAAAGGAAGAAGAAGTTTTCATTGGTATTTTGGTAAAGTCTAAATGCCAATATCATTGCAAAGTAATGCCTACCATTAGAAGTAGATCACCTCACTTGGAAATGAAACATCCTATTTGGAAATGAATTTATAGAAGTGAAACATTATACCTCATTTGAAAGAGTAACATCTTGGCATGCATGGTGAGATTCCTCAATCAACTAATCTCATTTAGAGCTATCTCCACAAGTCCTATTGGGTGCAACATTTGTAGAATAGAGTCATGGAGACAAGCATAGGAGTAGGAGTGTTTTTTGGAGGTAATTATCTTTTAGGGACTCCATATTATAAAGTTTTATTGTTTGATTAATAGAAGTTATAAGGTTATATGATGGAGTGATAAGCAATAAATATTATTGATTTATTTAAGGTCTTTGGAGTGATAAGTAGAATAGGGTTATTTGAAGTAATAAGGTTTGTCTAGAGTAATTTAATTTGTTGATAGATTAAAGTTTAATTTTTTTTAAAGATTGAAGTAATAAGGATTTTTAATCTTTTATTAAGAATGAAGTGATAAGGAATAAAAATAGTTTATTTTTTTTTAAGTTTTTAAAAATATATTTGGTTTTCTATTTTTGAAAAGGATTTGAAAAATCAAAATTTAATATTTGCAAATTGAGTTTATTTGGGAGACAAAAGGATTTCAACATCAACCTTAGGAAAACATAAATTTGCAAAATTTATTCTATAGTTTCTAAACCTAGGGAGACAAGGTTTTCTACTCCATAGGAATTAAATTAGAAATTTTAAATTATTTAAACCTAGGAGATATAAGGATGTCTACTTCAAAGGGATCAAAATCTACAAATTTAATAGATAATAATATGGAGTCCATAATATGAAAATAAAAAGTAGATATCATAAAATTTGGGATCAAGAATTTGATTGAAAAAATTGAAGGAAAATTAGATTTAATCTCAAATTTAATCTATAGTGAAGGTTATAACTAAAACTTTAAAATAGTTGAATACTATTTACATGCAGGAATTGTTGAAGCAATTGATGATGGAAAAAATAGTATTATGATATCTTTAGATATTGGTAGCATAATGTATAAAGCATTACTTACACTTAAGTTTCATAAAGAAGAAAATATGAAACAAAAAGAGTTGATTGAATGTCTTAAGAAGAAATTAAAAATAGATGAATCATTTCTAGAAAAGATATTCTATTCTTCTTGTAGTATTGATTGTTGAGCAAGGTGCAGCAACAGTATTGTCATTGTTGTCAACACAGTCAGATAGATCTGTTGATGGAGTGGACAGGAAGTTCAAAAGATATTCAGATGTAGAAGACAGGAGTTCAAATGTTATTCAGAGTATGTACAGTGATTTTCCAAGAAGACCGAAGTGGCCCATATGCAAAAGATCAAAGAAAAATACAAGTAAAAAAAGTGTCATGATATCACAACATATACAACAGGCAAGAAAAACTGTTGCGATTTCGCGACATGTTGGAAGAGAGAGAAAAAGCAAGAAAAACTGTCACGATTTCACGACATGTTGGAAGAGAAAAAGGCAAGTGGAAAAATTGTCGTGATTTCGTGACATGTTGGAAGAGAGAGAAAAAGCAGGAAAAACTATCGTGATTTTGTGACATGTTGGAAGAGAAAAAGGCAAGTGGAAAAACTGTCACGATTTTGTGACATGTTGGAAGAGAGAAAAAGCAGGAAAAAACTGTCGCGATTTCGCGACATGTTGGAAGAGAAAAAAGGCAAGTGGAAAAACTGTCACGATTTCACGACATGTTGGAAGAGAAAGAGAAAGCAAGAAAAAGTGTCACGATTTCGCGACAAGTTCGAAGAAAGAGAACAAGTAAGAAAAGTGTCACGATTTCACGACATGTCGCATTTTTGTGACTAAAACATGAGAGAGAAAGTAAGTTGGAAAAGTGTCGCGATTTCATGACATGTCGCATTTTTGAAACTAAAATAGGAGAGAGAAAGTAAGTTTGAAAAGTTTCGTGATATCGCGACATGTCGCATTTTTGCGAGAAAAGAAAGAGAGGAAGCGTACAGAAGAACTGTCGCGATTTCGCAACAAAAGCAGAAAGCAAGACTTCGAAAGCAGAAGTGTCACGATTTCGCAACAAAAGCAAAGAAGTAAAGTACGAAAGCAAAAGTGTTGTGATTTCGTGACAAAAGTAGAGAAGAAGACTTCGAAGGCAGAAGTGTCATGATTTCACGACAAAAGCAAAGAAGTAAAGTACAGAAGCAGAAGTGTCATGATTTCACGATAAAAGCAGAGAAGAAGACTTCGAAAGTAGAAGTGTCGCAATATCGTGACAAAAGCAAAGACGAAGTATATAGAGGTGAAAGTGTCGCGATATCGTGACATGTATTTTTGTAGGCCTAAGCAAAGAAAAAGAGCAAGGAGAAAAAGTGTCACGATATCGCGACATGTTGCATTTTCACGGGCCAAAGAAAAGAGAAAGAGGAGAGAGAAAAAAGTGTCACGATATCACGACATGTATTTTCACGGCAACAACAACAAAAGAAGCTACAGAGGCAGAAATGTCACAATTTCATGATAGGTCGTAAATGCGCAAGTCAAGAAGGAGAACCCGACTGAAATGAGAAGTATGACAACCGACTAAAATTAGGGTTTACAGTTGTTATGAAATCTGACCAAGATTAGGGTTTACAGCCAATTAATATTAGGATCTTCATCATAAAAAATATTATTATAAAAGGAGGGTTGTTTGGAGAATTGAGTAAGAGGGGGGAATGTGTGTGAAACACGATCGTGGTGTGCAGAGAGCAAGTTGTGTCGAATCGTGCTAAGTGTGAATTTCATAAAGAGAGTAGAGTGCACAAAAGAGAGAAGATGATCATGAAGTTTGACTGTAACGAAGCAGAGTGTGCGAAGTGATTGCATAGAGAGATCAGAGTGCATAGAGATTGCAAACGTGAAGAATACCAGTCAGGGTCTTTGCAAAAGCAAAGGTATCTTACTATAAAACTTATAGATTCAAATTGAAATCCAGGTTGCAGCTTGGCATCAGGGGTTAGTGCTCCTTCCAGTTGGTGCTGTTAAATCAGGGGTTGGTGCTCCTTTCTATTGGTGCATATAAATCAGGGGTTGGTGCTTCTTTCTATTAGTATAGATAAATCAGGGGTTTGTGCTCCTTCCAGTGGGTGCTGGTAAATTGATTGTAAATTTGGTGCTTTGCAAAGGCTGGATTTGGATGGTAGTCCAAGCAATCAATTTTTGAGGAGTAGCCACATTGGTGAACCTCATTAAATCTTGTGTTGTGTGATGCTCTTTTGTTATACTTGTTGTATCTAGTAATAAGTTTTAATTGCTGCAGTATTAAGAGCTATAAATTCAAGTTTAAAGAGCTACACTGATTCACCCCCCCTCTCAGTGTCATTGTAAGACTAACAATTGGTATCAGAGCTAAGTTCCTGTACAAGCTTAACCAGCTAGAGTGAT
This sequence comes from Wollemia nobilis, assembly GCA_028583015.1. NCBI lineage: Eukaryota > Viridiplantae > Streptophyta > Pinopsida > Araucariales > Araucariaceae > Wollemia > Wollemia nobilis. The sequence continues at coordinate 392,448 of JAQPPZ010001805.1, read as the reverse complement.
CTTAGAAGTAACACAATGGTATTTGAAGAAATAAAATCAGAAAAGGAAGGAGTGAACTCTGAAGTATGTGGTCAAAACCTTGACGTTGAAGTAGATCTAGAAGGTGAGTTGATCTCTGCACTTGAAGAGTGGAAAATAGAGAGGAAAAAGAATATTTTTTTTTTAAAAATCTTGAGGATGCAAATGAAATCATAACCAGTCTGAAAGTACAAACAGAAGAATACAAGAAAATATCTGAAGATCTCGAAGTACAAATTACCATGAAAATAGATTATTACTGTAAACTAGAAGAAGAGAATGTTGGTTTACGGACGCAAATAGAAGAGATGAATCACAAAATTAGTTGCTATCACAAACACGAAGAAAGTTCTATGAAGCTGGATAAGATTATAAATGACCAAAGGCCTACAGAAATCAAATTTGTTCTGGGTTTTGTCGAAGGAGAATCATCAAATGGATCAAAGGCCAGAAATTTAAAATCCATAAAGAATGAAGATAAGAAACAGGTTGATTAAGGAAAAACGTCTCATGCAAAAGAAAGCAATAATGCCAGACATGAAAGGAGAATTGACAATGATGGATTCACCAATGTCACACATCAAAGAAGAAGAAGACCTATGGATCCTATGGCAACATGGCAAAGACCATCACCCAGGTTCAATTATCCCTTTTTTGGTTTCTATTTTAAATGCAATGGCTATGGACATAAAATCTCAGACTGCAAATATAATGTAAGACCAAGGAATTTCACCAAGTAGAAATTCTTTTTCTCCTCTGATGAATTATACAGTAGAATGTTATAACTGCCATAATTTTGGGCACATTGCAAGAAACTGTAGAAGTACATTTGCATCAAATCAGTTTTAGGGAAAAAAATTTCAACCAAATAGGATGAGAAAAAATATAAAACTTCCCAAAAAATATGCACAAGCTCTTGATAAGGAAAAGGCAAAACAAGATTCCAAAACTACTATCAAAACAGAGTGGAAAGAAAAAGAGCGACTTAAGGAAGAAAAGGAATCCTTAATCATACAAACAACCTTTAAAGCATAGAATAAATATGTACCATGGATACTTGATAGTGGATGCTTGAGTCATATGACAGGTGAAAAACAAAAATTTGAGAAGTTACAAAAATATGAAGGTGGTTTAGTAAAGTTTGGAAATAATGATGGAGCTAAGATAGTTGGCAAAGGTTCAGTTAAATTTAGTGACAGAAAATTAAGTCAAAAGAAGTCTTGTTTGTGGATGGTTTGAAACATAACTTGTTGAGCGTAAGTCAGATTTGTTATAAAGGTCATGAAGTAGTTTTTAAGAAGTAGGGTTGTGAAGTCAAAAAAACAAATAGTGGAAAATTGATAGCAACTGGATCAAGGACATCTGAAAACCTGTACATGCTCTCAGAGACTTCAGAAGGAACTTGTTTTATTGTATAGGAAGAAGAAAGTTGGTTGTGGCACAAGAGACTCGGTCATATTAGTTTTGATAATCTAATAAAAATCAACTCAAAAAGGGCAGTGAGAGATATTTCCATCATCAACAAACCTGTAAACAATATTTGTGCTTCATGCCAAAAGGGGAAGCAAACTAGAGTCACATTCAAAACAAAAGAGTACTACACAAGCAAACCTTTGGAACTAATACACACTGATTTATGTGGACCCATGAGAACACAAAGCATAAATGGTGACAAATATTTTATGTTGTGCATTGATGACTATTCTAGAATAACATGGATATTTTTCTTGAAGCATAAATCAAAAGCTTTTGAAAGTTTCAAGATTTTCAAAAACCAAGTTGAGAATGAAACAGGAAGGAGGATCAAATGTTTAATATCAGATAGAGGAGGAGAATTCACTTCAAAGGAGTTTGCAGAGTACTGTGAAAAACATGGTATTAGGAGACAGTTTTCAGCAGATAGGACACCTCAATAGAATGGAGTGGTAGAAATAAAGAACAGGACAGTGCAAGAAATGGCATGGACTATGTTGGCTGAAAGCAGAGTAGCAGATAGATTTTGGAGAGAAGCAGTCCATAATATGATGTACATACAAAATAGGTACATGCTGAGAACACATGAAAGCAAAACTCCTTATGAGTTGTGGTTCGGTAAAAGGGCAACAACAAAATACCTCAAAGTTTTTGGCAGCAAGTGCTACATCAAAAGAACTAAAGATAATCTTGGTAAGTTTGAAGATAGAGCGGATGAAGGTATTTTTGTTGGTTATTCATCAAGAAGCAAAGCTTACAAATGCTACAACAAGAGGCTAAAGAAAATTGTAGACAGTGCCGATGTTAAATTTGATGAAGGTAGAGAACGAGTAATTAGCTATGAAAAGAACTACCCAATTTATGAAGAGGTTATTGAAGGAGATGAGGAAAAAAAATGGAAAAGATATAGAAAATTAACTAAGATGATTTAAGCTGTGATTCAAAAGTGGAAGAAAATAAGAAATTCAAAACAGGCAGCTGGCAGAAAAATCATCCTAAAGAGCAAATAATTGGAGACCCCAAAGTTGGTGTTCAGACAAGAAGAAGAGTAGTAAGTTACTACTCTCTATTATTCAAGCATTGAGCCCAAAAATGTTGCTGACGCAAGCAAAGATGAAAGTTGGATGAAGGCAATAAATGAAGAATTAGATCAGATCAAGAAAAACAAAACTTGGGAGTTAGTACCTAGACCTGCAAATAAAAATATAATCGGGACTAAATGGATTTTTTGAAACAAATTGAATGAAGACGGACAGGTAGTCAGAAATAAAGCAAGATTGGTATGTAAGCATTATGCACAAGTTGAAGGCATTGATTTTGAGGAAACTTTTGCACCAGTAGCTAGACTAGAGGCAATTAGAATGTTTCTGGCTTTAGCAGTCTACAAGAATTTCAATGTTTATCAAATGGATGTGAAATCAACGTTTTTGAATGGGAAACTTGAAGAAGAGGTTTATATTGAGCAACCAGATGGTTTCCAACTTGGTGATGATCCCAACTTGGTTTGCAAGTTGAATAAAGCATTATATGGCTTAAAACAGGCACCCCGAGCATGGTATGCAAGGCTAGACAACTATCTCACTCAACAAGGGTTTAAGAAAGGTATGGTGGATAGTAATTTGTATGTCAAAACAGAAAATGGGCATCTTATTGTTCTTGTTGTATATGTAGATGATATCATATTTGGTAGTAGCAAAGATGAGTCGTGTAAAGATTTAGCAAATAAGATGCAGAAAGAATTTGAAATGTCAATGATTGGTGAACTTTCGTATTTCCTTGGGTTGCAAGTTAATCAAAATAAGAAGGGCATATTTATTTCTCAAGTTAAATATGTGAAAGAGATGTTAAAAAATTTCACAATGGATGATTGTAAGCTAGTTAGCACTCCCATAATGACAGGTTGCAATTTGAGCAAGGATGAAAAATCTCCACCTGTTGATCAAACCATTTATAGATCTATGGTTGGGAGCTTACTGTACCTGACATCTACCAGACCAAATATTTTGTAGGCAGTATGCATGGTAGCATGATTTCAGTCTAATCCCAAAGAGACTCATGTGACAACAGTGAAGAGGATTCTTCGATACCTCAAGGGTACTATGGAGTATGGGTTATGGTATTCGAAAGGTAAAGACTTCACCCTTATTTCATATTCAGATGCATATTGGGTAGGATGTGTCGATGACAGAAAGAGTACCATTGGAGGTGCATTCTATCTTGGAGACATATTGGTCGCATGGCACAGTAAGAAACAAGAGTTAGTTTCTTTATCGATAGTAGAGGCAGAATATATTGCAGCGACAACATGTTGTACATAGGTATTATGGATGAAACAAACCCTGAAAGATCTTGGTATTAGCTTTAATGAGCCAATATCAGTTAAGTGTGATAACACCAGTGCCATTAACATCTCCAAGAATCTGGTTATGCATTCACGCAAAAAACACATTACTATCAGGTATCACTTTTTGAAGGAGAAAGTTGCGAAAGGTGAGGTTAAGTTGGATTTTATTCCAACTATAGATCAAGTAGCAGATATCTTCACAAAACCATTGCCCAAGGAAGTTTTTGAGTACCTTCGCAATAAATTGGGAGTGGTCACACTTTCCAAGAATTAACTAGCTACAAGGATCACATTCTCAGAGGGAGCATTTAAGTATTTGATTATCTTTTTGCTCATGTTCATGATTTTTGCTAAGTGTAATAAATTTTGCTTGAGAATGTTGTGCATGGACTCAGGGGGAGTCTGTAGTAGCCCTTTGGTATTATTGTCAAAGGGGGAAAAAAGTTACAGGATATCACACATGTGTTGCCAAAAATTCCAAAGGGGGAGATTTTTGAGCAAGGTGCAGCAACAGTATTGTCATTGTTGTCAACATAGTCAGATTGATCTATTGATGCAGTGGACAGGAAGTTCAAAAGATATTCAGATGCAGAAGACAGGAGTTCAAAGGTTATTCAAAGTATGTACAATGATTTTCCAAGAAGATCGAAGTGGCTCATATGCAAAAGATCAAATAAAAAGACAAGTAAGAAAAGTGTCATGATATCGCGACATATCCAGCAGGCAAGAAAAATTGTCACGATTTCGCGACATGTTGGAGGAGAGAGAAAAAATAAGAAAAACTATCACGATTTAGTGACATGTTGGAAGAGAAAAAGGCAAGTGGAAAAACTATCGAGATTTCGTGACATGTTGGAAGAGAGAGAAAAAGCAGGAAAAACTGTTGCGAGTTCACGACATGTTGGAAGAGAAAAAGGCAAGTGGAAAAACTTTCATGATTTCGCGACATGTTGGAAGAGAGAGAAAAAGCAGGAAAAAACTGTTGCAATTTCGTGACATGTTGGAAGAGAAAAAAAGGCAAGTGAAAAAACTGTCGCGATTTTGCGACATGTTGGAAGAGAAAGAGAAAGCAGGAAAAAGTGTCATGATTTCACGATAAGTTCGAAGAAAGAGAACAAGTAAGAAAAGTGTCGCGATTTCGTGACATGTCACATTTTCACGACTAAAACAGAAGAGAGAAAGTAAGTTGGAAAAGTGTCGTGATTTCATGACATGTCGCATTTTCATGACTAAAATAGGAGAGAGAAAGTAAGTTTGAAAAGTGTCACGATATCGTGACATGTCACATTTTCATGACAAAAGAAAGAGAGGAAACATACGAAAGCAGAACTGTCACGATTTTGTGACAAAAGAAGAAAGCAAGACTTCAGAAGCAGAAGTGTCACAATTTCATGACAAAAGCAAAGAAGTAAAGTACGAAAGCAGAAGTGTCATGATTTCACGACAAAAGCAGAGAAGAAGACTTCGAAGGCAAAAGTGTCGCGATTTTGTGATAAAAGCAAAGAAGTAAAGTACGAAAGTAGGAGTGTCACGATTTCATGATAAAAGCAGAGAAGAAGACTTCGAAAGCAGAAGTGTCACGATATCGTGACAAAAGAAAAGACAAAGTATATGGAGGCGAAAGTGTCACGATATCGTGACATGTTGTATTTTTGCGGGCTTAAGCAAAGAAAAAGAGCAAGCAAAAAAAGTGGTGCGATATCGCGACATGTTGCATTTTTGTGGGCCAAAGCAAAGAGAAAGAGGAGAGAGAAAAAAGTGTCGCGATATCGCAACATGTATTTTCGTGGCAACAACAACAAAATAAGCTACAGAGGCAGAAATGTCACAATTTCGTGACAGGTCGTAAATGCGCAAGTCAAGAAGGAGAACCCGACTGAAATGAGAAGTATGACAACCAACTAAAATTAGGGTTTATAGTTGTTATGAAAGCTGACCAAGATTAGGGTTTACAGCCGACTAAGATTAGGATCTTCATCATAAAAAATATTTTTATAAAATGAGGGTTGTTTGGAGAATTGAGTAAGAGGGTGGAATGTGTGTGAAATACGGTTGTGGTGCACAGAGAGCAAGTCGTGTCAAATTGTGCTAAGTGCAAAATTTGCAAAGAGAGTAGAGTGCACAAAAGGGAGAAGACGATCATGAAGTTTGACTATAACGAAGCAGAGTGTGCGAAGTGATTACGTACAAAGAGCAGAGTGCATAGAGATCGCAAAGATGAAGAAGCCCAGTCAGGGTCTTGCAAAAGCAAAGGTATCTTACTGTAAAACTTACAGATTCAAATTGAAATCCAAGTTGCAGCTTGGCATCAGGGGTTGGTGCTCCTTCCAGTTGGTGCTGATAAATCAGGGGTTGGTGCTCCTTTCTGTTGGTGTAGATAAATCATGGGTTGGTGCTTATTTCTGTTAGTATAGATAAATCATGGGTTGGTGCTCCTTCTAGTGGGTGCTGGTAAATTGATTGTAAAGTTGGTGCTTTGCAAAGGCTGGATTTGGATGGTAGTCCAAGCAATCAATTTTTGAGGAGTAGCCACATTGGTGAACCTCGTTAAATCTTGTGTTGTGTGATGCTCTTTTGTTATACTTGTTGTATCTAGTAATAAGTTTTAATTGTTGCAGTATTAAGAGCTATAAATTCAATTTTAAAGAGCTACACTGATTCACCCCCCCCTCTCAGTGTCATTGTAAGACTAACATTGATACTCCAAATTAATATAAATCGAGAATCTATTATGATGAATTAAGTAAATGTTTAGAAGTATCTATATAGGAAAAGAAAAAAATAATATGATTCTAAGGATAAATACAAAATAAATATTCTTATGCAAGAATCTAATAATAATGAGAGAGTTCAAGAGACTTGTAATATTGAAGCTACAAAGATTGAAGAACGTGAAGCTGAATTCAAAGATGAAGTCATGCAAGAAGAAGAACCTGGTGGAGACCAAACAAAAGATCACATGCATTACAAGGTTACTTGAAGAATGTAGATCAATATGATTGAAGAATAAAGTCTTCAATAACCAAATAATATAATAGAGGAGGGTGTTGGATTATATTACATTATTTGGTACATGCTAATGTAACCCCATGGTACCTTCATGGTAAATTTATAAATATTAAATTAGGGTTGAGTCATAGTTTGGAGTGTGAATATTATTTCCCCTTTCTATGTAAGTGTGTATGTGTAGGAAATGCACAAGTGTCATGTAAGTGTGTAATGTAAGTTGAGTCTATGTGCACAAGTGTCTTATATGTAAGAGTGCAAATATGTAATGTAAATATGTGCACAAGTGTCTTAGGTTAGAGTGTGCAATGTGAAGGTCAATAATCATGTGTAGGTGTGCATACAATATAGAGTCATGTATTCATAAAGTATGTAAGTGTCAAGTAGAGAATCCAAGAGTCATGAGACTTGGCATATGGAAAGGAATAGTCAAGTATCCAAAGAGTCATTCTACTATGGTTATATAGTACTCCATAGAGAAGTGTCAAGTATCAAGGAGTTATCAATCACATTATAGAGAAGAGAGCAAGTTCTTATCATATTTGTAACAAAGAGAATATCAATAAAGAATTTTTTAGAGTTAAAAAAAATTAGAGTTAAAAAAAATTAGAGTTAAAAAACAATTTAGAGTTAAAAATAAAATTTTGAGTTAAAAAAAAAAATTGAGTTAAAAAAAATTTTAGAGTTAAAAAAATTTTGGAGTTAAAAATTTTTTTAGAGTAGAAAAAAAATTAGAGTTAAAAAATTTTTTAGAGTTAAAAAAAAATTTAGAGTTAAAAAAAATTTTAGAGTTAAAAAAAAATTATAGTTAATAAAAAAAATTGAGTTAAAGAAAATTTGAAAGCATCACTGGAAGCTTCTGAAAATAAACCAAACAACAGCGAGACAAATTTCATATCAAGTAACAAGAAAATTTCATTATAGAAAATGAAAGATTACAAGTTTCTCATTCTTTGTTCAAAACCGGTTTCATGGAAACTATCGCTCATCAGTTGAACTTGAGAAAGATGTTACAAAATGAAATTCTTTTCTAGAATATATAGGGATGAGAGGGTATGAATCTCAATGGTCACACCCTTTCAACCACTAATTATGACTTAATTAGCAGTTAAAAAAATATTAGCGGGTGTAATAATTTTTAACCGTTACATAATGTCTAAAAAATGAACCGTTACATAACGTCTAAAAAATGAACTATTACATAGCATCTAAAAATCAAGGAAATCTTCTTCGCATGATAAAAGATCCAAGTTTCTTTGGATTTCACCAACAAACTTTCGAAAGTAGAATATGGTGCAGCACGGGAACTTCTTGGCAAAGCCGATGAAGTGTAGGGTTTAGGGTCGCCCCCAAGTTTAATGCTTTAGCCGAGCGACTAAATTTTAATTTGAAAATAAGGGGGGTCCTCTTACTCTTTCGAACTGTAGAATGCAATTGATGAAGTAGCACTGATTTATCCTTCTGAGAGACTTGACGAAAGCATTGGAGCAGAAAGTTCCTTGGATAGCCACGAGCCCGAAGTCTGAAATAGAGAAGCCTTCGTAACTGAGTAAACCCAGTAGGATCAGATTCACGAACCAAGTATCTCTTAAGCTCATTTATCACAAATGAACGCTTTTGATGAAGAGGGTGCCACGAACAGAATGGAATGTACTGATAGGCATTGAGCAGTTTCTGATAACACTTGGTGGAAATAATACCCATAGTGCTAAAATTCGACCCTTTGAAGAAAGTGATGTCTAAAAGGTCCACAAAAAATCGAGAGATAGTTGGAGTGATTCTGATTTTTGGATAGAAACTCTGATAAGCTGTCAAGGCTTGATTAAGAGAATCTTCAAAGCCTGTCCAGATACCAAAGGTGTCATCGATGAACCTCTTGTAGAACAATAGATCAGAAAGGTCAAAATTGCTTGCCCACTATTTTTCAAGATGACAGAGGAAAATACAAGCATAGACCATAGCAAAATTACTGCCCATAGCAGTACCTCAAATTTACTTGTAGAAAGAACCATTGAATTCCAAATAATGCTCCCTGAGAACTAACTCAGCAAAACTCAGAGAGAAATTAATATTGTAAGTTGTGCTACATGATTTGTACATGTATGATTTAAGCTATTTATATTCATATTATTATTTAATAATGAATGTTATTTGATGTATTGTAAGGTTTGATATATATTAATTTTATCATATTATTCTCATTATATTGATCTTACTATATTGTGGCTATATTTTATTTAATCATGTGATATTTATCCTATTAGATTTATGGTAGTATTAAGGCTTAAGAAGCCATCAATGGTGTCAGACCTCTCACCTGTATAGGTTAATCAAATTAATTTTGTATAGTTTGATAAAATGTATTTAGAGTTTGTCCACTTTAAAAGCAATGTGACTCAGATTCTATTGTAAGGTCATAGTTATAAAGAAATACTAAAGTCTTTCCATAGTTGAAAAATAACTAGTGAAGACCAAGACTCAACTATAGAGTATTTCCACAGTTGAATAATAACTAGTGAAGACCAAGACTCAACTATAGAGTCTTTCCATAGTTGAATAACAACTAGTGAAGACTAGGACTCATCTATATTGGAAGGTGTATCAATTTTAAGATAGTTGATCATTTCAGGAACATAGCCAACCCTTGACATAGATTGAAGAATCAAGGACATTCAAGTCACCTTGAAATTATTTTTGGATTCTTAGGTGTGACCTAAGATATTATTGAGAAAGAGTTGTAGCTTAGATTAATCACCAAAAGTGTGAGAATTTTCCTACAAAAGATAGAGAAGAATTTCATCTTCTAAGTGCAAGAGAAAATAGAATAGAAGGATATATCAAGTATTGAAGAAAGGTGTATATAAATCTTAAAGCAAGCTTTTATCAAGTAGTAGATTAATTAGAGTGACAATATATTTAAGTTTCATGTCATAGATAAATTGACCTTGATATACATTGAAGAATAAGGTTTCAAAAACCTTGACATTGAAGTTTTAGGTCACAAAGAAATTGACCTTGACAATAAAAGGATTTAGGTCTTGAAGATAGACCTTGACATAAGAGAAAGAAAAAATAGAAATTTTTAGGTCACTCAAACCTTGACATAGGTAGCAAGAAGATAAATAAAAGAAAATGAGCAAAAATAGAGACAAAATATTCAAGAGGCTTCTATATTCCACAAAATAAAAGGCTCAATATTCAAGAGAAAGAAAGTCTAAATATGAAATATAGAAGTTCAAGATTCATTCTTAGAACTCAAAAATATATGGTAGAATCTTGAATTCACATATGTAAAAGCAATAATTATTTGTGAAGAATCTTGAGGTAGAACAAACAAAGGAAGAAACGTTCGGTTCAACTCTAGAGAATAATATGGAAGTCATTTGGCTCAAGGCTATGCTAGAATTATATAGCCATTAGGCTCAAGGATACACTAGAAGAACAAAGTTATTCAACTCAAGGTGACGCTAGAAGAACAAAGCCATTAGGCTCAAGGCTACACTAGAAGAACAAAGTCATTCGAATCAAGATGACATCAAGAAAGATAGAGGTATTTGGCTCAAGGTCAAGCAAAATTATTCAAGGAAAATTTAAAACTAGAACACAGTATAAAGAGTAGCTATATTTATCTATTATATATAGAGCAATCATATAGCAAAAGAGAAATTATAGATTAGAGTTCTAAAGGTAACACCACCTTGAGAATATGTTTTGAGCAACACCCTGATCACATTTTGAACAATGCCCTATTGATACCCTAAAGCAACATTGAATAACATTGCATGGTGTAAGTCTATAAGTATTGAGAAGCATAATAAGAAATATCATGCAAAATCAACCAAAGAGTGATATCCTAAGAGAAGCAACATCTAACAACACCTGGAGCATCATACAATATCAACCAAAGTCCATTGTCTTGAGAGAAGTAGAGCACAAAAGAATACCAAGCACCCTCTAAAGTCATAACACGTAAGAAGAAAGACCAAGATATTGTTAGGCAAAGAAGGAGAAGGTTTTATTGGCATTTTGGTAGAGTATAAATGCCAACATCATTATGAAGTAATACCTACCATTCGAAGGAGAAACACCTCACTTGGAAACAAAATGCATGAAGGTGAAATGTCCTATTTAGAAACGAATTTCTAGAAGTGAAAGAGTAACGTCTTGGCATGCATAGTGACATGCCTCGATTAGCTAAGCTCATTTAGAGCTTTCTGCATGAGTCATATTGGGTGTAACATTCACAAAGCAGAGTCATGGAAATAAGCATAGGAGGAGTGTTGTTTGAAGGTAATTATTTATTAGGGTTTCCATATTCTAAAGTTTTAATTTTATATTAATAAGATCTATAAGGTTATATGATGGAGTGATAAGCAGTAAATATTATTGATTTATTTAAGAATTAAATTTATTTAAGGTCATTGGAGTGATAAGTAGAATAGGGTTATTTAGAGTGATAAGGTTTGTGTAGAGTAATTTAATTTATTGATAGATTAAAGTAATTTTATTATAACTTTGATATAGTTTTTTAAGAGGACTTCCTAGTCCTCTACATTTCCATGCTATAATCTTCATTTTTTGGATTGCTTCTTATTTTTTATGAAGATTTCTTCAATTCTGACCTACGTTTTGAATTGCACGTCTTTCTATTCTTGCTCATTTTTGAGTTATTGGTTTGATTTTCTTCCCTTAGTTTTATATCGCGTGGTCAAAAAGCCCTCGAGAATCATTATTTTATCCACTTATATTTCTTCTACCTCTTCATCTAATTTCTCATTAGTTTCTTATCCATATATTGTGTTCTCTGGTGTATCTCCTAAGATCTTTGGTGACTTTCCAACTTTAGTTATAGGTATCTTCTCTTTATCTTCAAGAGCCATCACATATAGAGAGGTGATTTCCTTTTCTCCTTCATTAAGACTTGTAAATTTATTTTTATGTTGGAAGCTTTTTTGATCCTATGGCTTAGGTTGTCAATTCTTGCTTCTTGATCTGCGTGGTCTCCTTTTGACTTCTTGGAATCCTAGTTCTTCCTTTTTTATTTTCAATGCTTGTTTAATTGGGTAGTTTCAATAGAAATGCCCATGCTCATGGTATTTTATACACTTGAATGGTATATGATCATAGTCTAGGGGTTCTTTATGTATCCAATCAAACACCCTTATTCCAATATTCTTAGGAAAACCCTTTTCAGATTGAATTGCACATAGATGCATATGCATATAGCGTTATTGGCCTTTGGAGGATCCCAGTCAATGAATGTTCCAATAGTGTTTCCTATGAATTCCATCAAATGTTTGTTCCATAGGTGCAGTGGCAGAAATTACATCACCCAAACAAAAACTTCTTCAGGCTCCTCCTTTTGATTAGCAAATATCATGCTCAATGGGATCATGTAGAGTGGACTAGATCCCAAAATCCAAGGACCTCCATGAAATATAGTGCTCTTGTCCTCCATAGAGATAAATGTAATGACAAATAATCCCCTACCTATCATCATGAATTCATAAGAGGATACTTTGCTTCCGTATTGTGTGTTAATCCATTTCTGGATTGTGATTGGACTAAGCCATATTATCACAAATTTACAAGTAAGGGCTTGCGTGGAAAGCATGAGCAAAGGTTGTTGGATGTAATCTGGGGGTACCTCAATCACAAGAGAGTCATATAAATTGGGAACAAATGTACCATTGTTGGAGTGAGAAGGTGGTTTTGGATGGGGTGCTTTTTCTCACTTTAAGTACTTGACGAATATGATCCAACTTTTCCTCATCAAAGGGAAACTATTGTGAAAACATGGAGAAGGTCTCATTGTCTACTTGTTTGAAAAGTGAGGCTACAGTCATCATTGCAACCAATAGACTACCATAAATCACTTTCCAAAGAAGAGGCCTCTATTTTAAAGCCCAATCCAATGAAATATTTTCAAAGTTAAAGCTAAAGAAGTACCATACCTAAACTGATATTCACGATATCTCCTAGAAAATTTGATAGATGCTAGGGTTTTTTTTCCTCCTCTAGCAAATAAAATAATTTTTCCAAAAATAAATTATTGTCATTTGTGTTTTTTTTAATTTTCTCTATGCTTCACTTTGTAAACCCTAGATTTGTTATGTGTACTCCACAATTCTAGCCAAACAAACTTATTCAAAATGTTGTTCACATGCACAGAAAAAATGTAGATGGATATTTAGCTATCACCATGGCTACTCCCTAAAAACTAACATGATATCCCTTCACTATGTAATGAATATTATATATTTAGGAAAAAAAATAGTAAAGGTAACACTGACTACAGAATGGTAAAAGATATGGGTACAATCAGAACTGATAACTATTGATTCTGTGGGAGCTTCAGGGGGACTAGCTTTGGTTTGGGACCCACAAAAACTAGTTTGTAGCTTACAACATAAGCATAATAATTGGATAGGTATAAAATTTATCTTATTAGATGGAACTAGTGTAGCAGTAATAATTTTTTATGGTCCAAATCATCCTATCCAGAAAAGAGAAGCATGGAAAATTTTAGCACAATGGCTAAACAATGAGAAGTTTGACAACATAATATTGGGAGTAGATCTCAACAAGATTCTTTACCACTAGGAGAAGACTGGGGTAAATTTAGCAAGGGATCCAAATAGAGATATACTCAATCAAATTATGGCAGATGAAATTTTACAAGATATTCTATCGACCAAAGGAAAGTACACTTGGAGAAATAGAAGAGCATGGGTAAACTATATTGCAAAAATATTGGATAGATTTTTGATTAGTGAGAATATCCTAACACACTTTTCCCTCCATTCCAGTAAAATCATCCAGAACTCTATCTTAGATCATAAGCCAATTCTCTTGGATAGTTTCCAAAGCCTACAACCCTAAAAAATTCCTTTTAAATACAACTTTGAATGGGAAACAGAAGAATATTTTAGTGAACTTGTGGAAAGAACTTGGAACCAACAGGTCCAATCCACCAACCCCCAAGAAAAGTAGAAAATAAAATTCAAAAATTGAAGCACATGGTAAAAGACAAGGCTAAACCCTATATGCACACTATATGCTCTTATCCTTTCAAATGCCTAAGATATGGTCAAAAATGGTTGGTAGAAAAAGTGAGAGTCAAAACAGAAAAGAAATAGTTAATGGAACAACTAGAGCAACTAGAAATAGAAATTGGGGATCATCCTCCTCAACCATGGCAATAAGATGTAAGAAATGATTCGATTCAGAAGCTCAATAAATTAAGCACTTAAGAAGAAACACATTGGAGGCTTAGATCCCGAATGGTTTGGCTAAGCAAGGGTGATAGAAACACCAAATATTTTCATCTAAAAACCATGACACACTACCAAAGTAACATAATCAAGGAGATAGAGCATGAAGGAACCAATTATACAAATAGGGATAAAATTAAGGAACTTGCCAATCAACATTACTCTACTCTATTTTCTAGAGAAAATGGTAACCTTTATTCCTATGGAATACTGCTGCAGCATATACCAACAATATTAATTTTGGAAGATAAAAAAGATGTTAGTTAGCCAATCACTATGGAGGAACTTAAGGATATTATAGTAGCTCTACCAATAGATAAAGCTCCTGGACATGATGGATTCACAAAAAAAAATTACCAGCAATACTTACACATCATTAGAGAATATTTGTTACACATTATTTAATATGTTAGGGTGAAAGGTAAGCCTCTTGGAGCCATCAACTCCACCTTTTTAGCATTGATTCCTAAAGAAAAATGCCACTACTTTATCTATATTTAGACCAATTTCTCTATGTAACTCTTTCTATAAAATTATTACCAAGTTGTTGGCCAATAGAATAAAGAAAAAAATGATAAAATAATATCAGAAGAGCAAGGAGGGTTTATGCCTAGAAAAAACATATGATAATATCATAATAGTGCATGAAGCCCCCCACAATAGTAGAAAAAAAATTATAATAATAAATTGTTATAAAACTTGATATGACAAATGCCTTTGATTGAGTTAATATACAATTTATAGAACATGTACTAAAAAAATTGGAATCCCACATTAGGTTATCAAGTGGATTGAAGCATGCATAAAAAACCCATGGATAGCTCCCTTAATAAATGGAGAACCAGTAATTTTTTTAGGCTACAAGGACAATTAGACAAGGGTGTCCACTATCACCATACCTTTACATCATTTTAGCTGAGACTCTTGGAATATTAATCAACCATATTTGAAGAGAAAGAAAAATAATAGGAATAGAGGCTGTAGCAGGATGTACAGTTGTAACACATCCCCAATTTGTAGATGATATCATTCTTCTAGGTGAAGCCACAAAGAAAAATGTTAGACAATTCAAGCAATGTTTGGATTGGTTCACACAAGCTACCGAGGCTCATATAAACACTTAAAATATTCAGTTCTATATATAAAATGTTGTAGCAATAAGAGTCAAACTCTTTTGTACTATCCTAGGATTTTGGTCTGACACAAAAAATACTAAAGATATCTAGGAGTGCCCATGAGCTTCTACCTCAAAGCCTCAAACTGTTGAACCCCAATATTGGACAAGATGGGTAGGAGGATATAAAGTTACAGTAATAGTTGGCTTAGTCTTACAGGAAGAGTAGTATTGATCAAATCAATGTTACCTTCTCTTCTAATTTACCAAATATTAGTATATCATGCTCCAAATTTTATTTTACAAAATGCAGATGAAATCATACGCAAATTCCTATGGCAAGGAGGTAGGTAATCAGAAAGAAAAAAAATTCACTTGGTCAATTGGGAGATTGTCACCAAAAGTAAAATTCAAGAAGGACTAGGAATCAAAAAAATGGAGATAGTTTCAAAAGCACTTAGAGAAAAACTTCTCTAGAACATGCTTAAACACAATCAAGCATGGTAGCGCATACTAGTCAACAAGTATGTAAATAATCAAATAGGTATTCAAATGATCAAACATATAGATAAACTTCCCAGAGCCTTGTTGGTTTGAAAACATATAGTGGTTGCAAAGAGCATAATAGAGGATAAAATTTCTTGGCTATCGGGATATGGTAAGTCAATTAATATATGGGAGGACTCGATCCTAGAAAATCCACCATTAAAAGAGAGAAATCCAGTAGAATTGCAGAATCACTTGAAAAGCCAAATAATACTCAGATTAGGTGACTTGTTTTATTAGACCTTAGAAACTTTGAACTGGACCTCCCCTCCCATTCCATCTCAATTTCAAGGAGAATGAAATTATTTTTAGTCCCAAGCAGTGAGCATTAGACCTCTTCATTCCACAATGCCATACAAACTTAATTGGGTTAGCATCAATAGTAATGGAGAATACTCAATGCATCTAAGAGTCCAACATCAGAAAATTGGGCCTGCCAACAAAAACTATCGATATTGTAGAAAACTAGAGCACCACCTATACTGCAAGTATTCAATTGGCTAGTTTCTCAAAATAAAATCTTAACAGGTGATAATATGCAAAAGATGGGTATAGCAAGGCCTCATGTTTGTTACAGGTGTAGGCAAAACAATGAAACAATTTTTCATATTTTGTTTGAATTCCCAAAGATAATTTTGATTTGGTTAGGAATAATAAACATTCTTGTTAGAATATATATTATATCCTAAGTTATTACTAGGATAATTTGTGTGGCTGAGATTAACTCAGTTAGTTATGATCCAATGGATCATATTGTACACCTTTGCTATTTAAGCAAGGTCTTTTTCATTGAATAATATCAAGTCTTTTATTTTTTCAACATGGTATCAGAGCAGGCTTTCCCTACACTGTGAGCTTGAGGAGCTTTTCCTCGAGGGGATTTCCCTCATGGAAGTCCCCCCAATTTTTTTCCTTCATTTTTTTTTCCTCCAAATTTTTTATACCAAGGTAGTATGCTCTCCATATTTCTAATGGATCAGAAACCAGCTAGTTAAAAAATTTGCAGTTTGGGAGGTTAGTTTTTAGTTTTTTAGGGTTTGCAAAACAACTACCATATTTTTTTTATTTCTTTCTGCTAGGTGATTGTGCTTTGTTGTTGTAGCAGACCTAGGTCAATGTTGTAGCCTTTGAATGGTGATTTGTTGCATGTTGCATCTTGGATTTATCTCCATCTACATAGTTGGGTGTTGCTATGAGAGATAGCTTGTTGTGGCAGCATAGTGGGAAAAGGATATACTATGGATATTATTGATATTATCTGCTTCATCTGTGATGCCCTTGCTATATTACCTGGCCATGACATGAGGCCTAAAAAGAAAATATTATGACCACGTCAGCCAAAAAATTTGGACCCAAAAAACATCTATGGGTGTGCTCTTCACGAACACATGTTCACCACCCAGGTGCCACCACTTTATTAAAAATAGAAATAATCTCAACCACATAAATTATCCTAGTAACAACTTAGGATATAATATATATTCTAACACCCCCTCTTAAGTGGTACTAGGATATACTAATACCCGCCCCATTAAGTGGTACTAGGAGGTAGTGAAAAACAATAGATCCAAACTAGTGGCATATCCATAGAAATGAACCCAACAAGAAGGCCTGATAAGGTACTCATGTACAATATATACATAAAAACTTTGTTGGAGAGATGATGAAAAAGTACAAGGGAGAAAAACACCTACTGGAATAGAAAGAAGAAGAATAAGGAATATGTGGAAGGAGAATGGAGAGGAAGATGTCCTCTTCAACCCCCATAGGACAACTTCCTTCAAGAATATTGCAAAGGATCCATCATATGTCTCAAAATAAGTAGAGAAACCTTGTCTCTGAACTGAATGAATTATTACTCCCAGAATGGTGCTTTTGACAAAGATCAAGGCTGGGAACCATGAAAAAAGGTCACTAAAGATAACCCCTTGAAACCAAAGTGTCTCTCAAAAAGAGTGAGAAGATAGATGGAGAAAGAACCATCAAAATCATAAGGGTAGTCCAAAAATGACTCCACAAACATAAATTGTGGTTTCCATCTATATGAACACAATGGGCTAATAATAAGGTCCAAACTTGTGGACAAAAAAAAAAAAAAAGGAATAAATAATGTAATGACACCAATGTAGCTATGGAATGTGTCCTTATGGTGACCTCCTCATCCTATAGAAATGCATGGGTAACCAATTGTTGTAACCGATAGGTGATATAGAGGAGATGACTAGATACTAGGATCACTCTAACAAATGTCTTGGGAGTGTTGGGTTCAACCGAGAGTGCACTCCATGATACAACATATTTAAGGCTAAAAAACATAGGTTAAACTGCCTCAAAAAATAAATTGGACACTACCAATATGTTCAACTTGAAAAAACCTTTCTGATGACCATAAACACCCCTATGATCAGGTGCCAATTTTACCTTCATCTATAGGAAAAAAACGATAGTCTTGTTTTTATCACAAGGATTTAAAAAAATTCCTCACATGAAAATATTGCATAGGCAATTTGAAAATTTTGCACTATCTTGTTGGTGTGCTCTTTTCTATTGTGAGACAAACGCTTATAACAAAAAGAGAAAAATTCTTACACGTTGTTGCTACCACCTAAAAAATTCAAACGTTGCTAATGGCATGTTCCTATTTTTTGTGTTAGGGGTAGGAGTAGCAATGCTAGAGAGCTATAAGGAAAATGGAGGAGCTGTGTGTTCAAAATTTTGCTCATGGATAGGTACATGAAGTTGAAGTAACCGAAGTGGGAAAAAAGTTTCAATCAAATCATATATACGCATGGTGCCTATCAAAGAAGGAAGCCCTTGGAATATTGGGTTAACATATACTGGCTATGAATGTCTAGTTTCGTGACATTAGTTTTAACATATAATTGCTTAGTTTCCCTTGTTGATTTGTACACAGGCTAAATTTCTTATGGATCTTCTAGCAAGGGTTTCAAATGTCCATGAAACTTAACTTTTTCTTGGATTTTTGAGCTATGCATAGAGAATGGCAGACTAACTTTGCCCAGGCTAATGCAGCTTCTACTTCACATCCTTGGGCTATCGTACATTTGAGATAGCTCGGCTCGAGATAATAGAACACTACATCGTGAGCAAGTTTGAGTAGGAGGAAGTTACCTCGAAAACCCGAATTTAGATGGGGAATGTGACATGTTTTCGTTGTCTTGGTTCAGTTTAGTTAGTTGTTTGATGATGTTCCAATCTCATCTACATGTGGTCATATTTCTCGTTAGGCACAACACCATTCAAAAATAATGGATTTCAACAAATAACATCCAAAGGATGCATTGTTCGTGTTAGTGGTCTCTATTTTGGTAACTGGGTCGGCCCATAGCGCAACACTGGAGGGATTTCCAAATACACTGAACCACTTTGATTGTAACTTTTTTTTGGCACGACAATATTTTTTTATGAAGGCTCTTCCTTTTAGCCTTCATGTACCTTTTATTTGGTGCTTTTTGATGATGGCTGTCCACAAGCACTGAAAATGAGATTCCTTGAAAATACCTAAGCATGGCCAAAACAAATAAAATTCATCATTTAGAAATCATAGTAACTAGAAATGTTTTTGCTACTGAGGGGGAGGGTGCTCGAGGTGGTGAACAGGTGTTCATGGAGAGCACACCCACAGAGGTTGTTTGGGCCCCAATTCATTGGCTGACGTGGTCATAAGAGTTGCCTTCTAGGCCTCCTATTGTGGCAAGGTCTAAGGGTTGTCAAGATGACGGGGCTAAGGTTGTGCCGAGAGTGGGATCCACAAAAGTTTGAACATACAAGGGAAAAGCCACTAATACCACCCATTTTTTTTATATGCTCTTTTTTTTTAATTTGAGTATGGGCTATATGGGCTAGGCTATCTTTAGCCTTTGATTGAATTTGTGTGGGTGGGGTATTTCTATTTTTAATAAAGTGGTGGCACCACTTTATTGTATGGAATTTTTAATAATTCTCACTTATTGCCATTAGAAGGATTAATTGATTTCCAAGACAATGCAAAATTTTTAAATTTCCTAAGAAATATTTTCATGTGAGGAAATTGTTTTAAATCCTTGTGAGAAAAAGAAGACTATTGTTTTTTTCCTACATATGAAGGTAAAATTGACACCCAATCATAGGGGTGTTTATAGTCGTCAAAAATGCTTTTTCGAGACAAAAACATTGGTGGTATCCAATTTCTTTTTTGAATTAGTTTAACCTATGTTTTTAGCCTTAAATATGTTATATCATGGAGTGCACTCTCAGTTGAACCTGACACTCCCAAGATATTTTTTAGAGTGATCCTAGTATCTAGTCATCTCCTCTATATCACCTAGCGGTTGTAGCGGTTGGTTACCCATGCATTCCGGTAGGATGAGGAGGTCACCATAAGGACATGTTCCACAACTACATTGGTGCCATTACATTCTTGATTCCCTTGTTTTGTTGTTTGTCCACAAGTTTTGGACCTTGTTATCAGTCCATTGTGTTCATATAGGTGGAAACCACAATTTATGCTTGTGGAGTCATTTTGGACTACCCTTACGATTATGGTGGTTCTTTCTCCATCCTATATTCTCACTCTTTTTGAGAGACACTTTGGTTTCAAGGGGTTTTCTTTAGTGACCTTTTTTCATGGTTCACAACCTTGATCTTTGTCACAAGCACTAGTTTAGGAGTAAGATTTCATTCAATTCAGCAACGAGGCTTCTCTAATTATTTTGAGACATCTAATGGATCCTTTATAGGATTCTTGAATGAAGTTGTCCTTGGGGGTTGAAGAGGACATCTTCCTCTCCATGGGGGTTGAAGAGGACATCTTCCTCTCCATTCTCCTTCTACATCTTCCTTCTTCTTCTTCTTTCTATTCTTTCAAGTGGTTTTCTCCCTTGTACGTTTTCATCATTTCTCCAGCAGAGTTTTTTATGGATATATTGTACATGAGTACCTTATCAGGCCTTGTTTCCGGGACTCATTTATGTGGATATGCCACTATTTTGGTTTTGTTGTTTTTCACTACCTCCTAGTACCACTTAAGGGGGGTTGTTAGTATATCCTAGTACCACTTAAGGGGGGGTGTTAGAATATATATTATATCCTAAGTTGTTACTAGGATAATTTGTGTGGTTGAGATTAACTCAGTTAGTTATGATCCAATGGATCATATTGTACACCTTTGCTATTTAAGCAAGGTCACTTTCATTGAATAATATCAAGTCTTTTATTTTTCCAACAATTCTTAGCATTTCCTACTCTAGAAGGTTATTCATAGACATATGTTTTACCAAGTGGAACAAAGAATATAAAGGTAAACTGGTAGGTAATCCCCTCCTAAAATATATATGGAGTTGTATACCATATTTTTTCATCTGGCACATCTGGTTGGACAAAAACCAGAGGATTTTTTAAGGAAAAGGTAAGGAAAATAAAAATCTAATATAAAGGATAAGGGAAGTATTAGTCCTAAGTGTCAAATCTAGTTTTTTTCAATAGCAGTATGAAGAATATCTATCACCCATAGAAAGAAGAATGATCTACCAACTTAATATCCAAGCTTTCCTAACATAGGGAGGATGTAGAGAAAACAATTCTTTGCCTAACATATATTTTTTGGCACTCTTCTTTGATGGTGCTTCCAAGTCCAACCCCGGTCAAGCATCATTAGGGGGATTGATTCTTACAGGACCCCATGATATCCTGCTCAAATACTCGATCAACTTGGGAACAACATCTAACAACGTGGTAGATACTATTGGATGTGAAATCGGCTTAAAATTGGTTGTAAAGCAAGGAATCACTCAAGTCATAGTTTACGGGGATTCTAAATTGATAATAAAAGCTCTTACCAAAAATAAATATTTTAGATCTTTACAATTGAATATTATTCAAGACAGGATTAGACAACTAGGTAGGATCATTGGTAAAATATCCTATCAACACATAAGGCGGGAATTCAACAAAGAGGCTAACACACTAGTGAATCAAGCAATAAATATAGCCCCTGGTTATCACTGCCAAATCATCAAGAAGCATAAGAGCAGGGGTGGTATGCGAGGATGACAAAGACACCAATAATGAGGTTATTTTTTGTCTTCATGTTTTGTTTTTTTAGAATGCTCTATTCACTTTGATCTCTGATTAAAGAGTTTTGTACTTTTTTATTAAGTAAATAAATATTTTCTTAAAAAAATAAAAAAAGTTATTTTTATGATTGAAGTTTAATTTATTTTAATATTGAATTAATAGGGATATTTAATATTTGATTAAGAATGGAGTGATAAGGAATAAAAAATGTTTATTTGTTTTTTCAAATTTTTGAAATATATTTGGTTTTCTATTTTTGAAAAAGAAAAAAAATCAAAATTTAATATTTGCAAATTTAGTTTATTTGGGAGACAAAACGATTTCAACATCAACCTTAGGAAAACATAAATTTTCAAAATTTATTCTATAGTTTCTAAACCTGGGGAGACAAGGTTTTCTACTCCATAGGAATTAAATTAGAAATTTTATATTATTTAAACCTAGGAGATATAAGGATGTCTACTTCAAAGGGATCAAAATCTACAAATTTAATGGATAACAATATGGAGTCCATAATAAAAAAAAAGAAAAAGTAGATATCATAAAATCTGGGATCAATAATTTGACTAAAAAATCTAAAGGAAAATTAGATTTAATATCAAAGTTAATCTATAGTGAAGGTATAGATGAAAATTTTGAAACATTTGAATACTATTTGCATGCAAGAATTGTTCAAGTAATTGATGATGGAAACGTTAGTATTATGATACCTTTACATATTGGTAGCATAATGTACATAGCACTTCTTACACTTAAGTTTCATAAAGAAGAAAATATGAAACAAAAAGAGATGATTATATATCTTCAGAAGAAATTGAAAATAGATGAATCATTTCTGGAAAATATATTTTATTCTTCTTGTAGTATTGGCCAAATTAATCTAACTCAGGAATCTATTATGATGCTTTAAGTAAAATTTCAAAATTTTATATACAAGAAAATAAAGAATCATATTATTCTAAGGACAAAGGTAAAAGAAATATTCTTATGCAAGAATATGATAACAATGAGAGAGTTTAAAAGACTTGTAATCTTGAAGCTATAAAGACTAAATAACAGGAAGCTGAATCCAAATATGAAGTCAAGTAAGAAGAAGAACCTAATGGAGACCAAGTAGAATATCACATGCATTTCAAGGTCACTTGAAGAATGAATATTAAGATGATTGAATACTAAAGTCTTCAATAACCAAATAATGTAATACAAGGGGTGTTGGAGTATATTACATTATTTGGTACATGCTAATGTATCCCCATGGTACCTTCATGGTATATTTGTAAATATTATATTAAGGTTGAGTCATATTTTAGAGTGTGAGTATTATTTCCCCTTTCTATGTAAGTGTGTATGTGCAAAAAATGCACAAGTGTCATGTAAGTAAGTGTGCAAGTGTAAGTTGATTCTATGTGTACATGTGTCTTATATGTAAGAGTGCAAATATGTAATGTAAAAATGTGCACACGTATCTTAGGTTAGAGTGTGCTAAGCAAAGTTCAAGTCGTGTATAGGTGTGCATACAATATAGAGTCAGGTGTTAATCAAGTATGTAAGTGTCATATAGAAAAGCCAAGAGTCATGAGAATTGGCATATGAAAAGGAATAGTCAAGTATCTAAAGATTCATTCTACTATGGCTATATAGTACTCCATATATAAGTGTGAAGTATCAAGGAGTTATCAATCACATTACAGAGAAGAGAGAAAGTTCTTATCATATTTGTAATAGAAAGAAGATCAACAAATATTGCATACATTATGAGCAATTAATTTTATAAGTTGTGCTACGTGCTTGTACATGTATAATTTGGGCTATTTATATTCATATTGTTTTTTATTAATGAATGTTATTTTATATATTATAATCCTTTATATACATGAAGAACACAAGCTTATACTAAGGAGGGGGTGAATAGTATAAGATCAACTTTTACTTTTCTTTCCCAAACAATATTATCCAATGTTATCAATTGCAATATCAATAGCAGTAATCAAAGCAATGCACAAATCATCACACACATGAGAGACACAAATTTAACGTGGTTCACCCAATGTGGGTTACATCCACGGAGAAAATATTTCTTCTAAATTTTCTCAACAAATCTCTTGGGAATCAATTCCCTATTACAATATTTATGGACCTCTATCCAAAGGAGATCTCAATCCCCAATACTCTGGTTTGTGGATCTCTCTCCATAGGAGAACTCTATCCCCTTTGCTCTGGTTTGTGGATCTCTCTCCATAGGATAACTCTATCCCCTTTGCTCTGGTTCGTGGATCTCTCTCCATAGGAGAACTCTATCCCCTCTGCTCTGGTTTGTGGATCTCTCTCCATAGGAGAACTCTATCCCCTCTACTCTGGTTCGTGGATCTCTCTCCATAAGAGAACTCTATCCCCTTTGCTCTGGTTTATGGATCTCTCTCCATAGGAGAACTCTATCCCCTTTGCTTTGGTTTGTGGATCTCTCTCCATAGGAGAACTCTATCTCCCATGCACTGGATGGTCAAATCCAAAGCCTGCTCACAACTTTGCTCCAATATGCCAAAATCCTTCACACAAGGCTTGCTCAAATCAACAACCAAACCTGATCTCAATGTTATCTCAAATATGCACAAAACCTCATCTCAAGGCTAGCACAAATTTGCCTCAAATCGCTCTCTATCTCTGCCCAAACCTGTACCAAACCTCCTTACAAGGTTAGGACATTTTTTTCTCATATCTGTTCTCTATATCTACCCAAATCTACACACATTACATGCACAAATCTGTATTAAATTTATACCAAATTTACACACACTATATGGACAAATATATCTCAAATTTATCCCAAGCCTTCTCACAAGACTTGCTCAAATCTACCTCAAAGCTACTCCAAGTCTTCTCACAAGACTTGCTCAAATTTTCCTCAAAGCTTCTCCAAGTCTTCTCACAAGACTTGCTCAAATATTCTCTCTATTTTGCTTAAGTCTTCTCACAAGACTTGCTCAAATATACTCATAAACTTCTCAATATTGCTCATAACACATGCTCAAATATTTCCAAATCTTGCATAATCAAACAAAGCTTAAATCTCTTTCAAAAATACTTTCTACTAGGAAATTTAGACAATATTCTACTTAGAATTCGTTTAACCTCTGGAACATATAGAGAATGATATGCACTATAAAAAACCCAATATGTTCTTCACATTCACAAATATTGCATTCAACTAATCCAATCTCTATCTCTTGCAAAATCTCTTTCAAATCAAATCAAACTAGTGTATAAATTTATTTCACAAAATTGATCTCAAATACTTTCACAATTGCTTTCAATATCTCTCAAACCAATGCTCAAAATTTTTCACAATGATGCACAAACTTGGTTCTCAAATCTAGCTCAAGTATTTCCAATCATGAAGCACAAATAGTTCTCAAACCCTAATGCAATTGTTTCAAATTTCTCTCAACAATTGATGCACATGTAGGTCTCAAACCCTAACTCAAATATTTTCAACAATGCATACCAAACAACCCTTTTATCTCCACCTTATGTTCCAGAAATATTTACTCAACAAAACACCTTAAACAAGGAATGATATGCCCATACCTCTTATTTTTCTCTGATGAAGATATGTCCTCAAAAACCTGTCTCACAAACAACTGATCTTTCTAGTGCCACTTCAAGGGTTAGATAGCAAAAGTACTTTTTCAAAACACTCACATGAACTTTCTTCTCAAAAATATGTGCTCAAAGAAATCTGAAAATGATCTTCAATAACTCTTCTTTGTTCTCAAAATATAGGAGCATTAATACTTATCAAAACCCTCAAAATCATTCACCATACAAGAATTACAACAAAATGTCAAGCCACTATTACACCTTATTACTCCTATTCTTGTATGCAAAACATATTTTTCATTTATGCACTTTGCAAAAATAAAACTATATAAAGCACTCTTATTATTTGTGTTTTGCAAAATAGAAGGCTTTTTAAAACATATCTTTGCACTTAATATTTTATTAATTCACACCCTTATAACTCCCTAAGTGCAAATTTAAACTTTATTAAACTTAACCCTTATGACTCCCTAATGGAAAAAATCATGCTTTATTAATCTCAACCCTTATGGCACTCTTAATCAAAACCTAACCCTTATGACTCCCTAAAAACCAAGAAAAAATTTATATAAAAATTTGCCCTTACCACTTCTGTTGTTGCGAGGATTCGAGTGCATGACCTCATGGAGCCCACACTCTAGCGTGTGCTAGAGCACCATGTGGGCTAACTGCCCACACAAGAACCTCAATGCACAAAATTCCCTTTAAACCATCATGATCCTTTGATCAATAAAAAAATGTGAACAACTTGTCATCGTTGAGTCTCGATCTCGAGACCTCCTCCATGCCACGCCTTACGCAGGGTCCACCTGCCACCTGAGCTACCCACTCGGTTGGAAATAAACATGCATTGCTCCTACTTGAACTTCATGTGTCATCCTCCTACTTTAAAATATGTGCTTCCCTCTTTACCCTCTTGCTGCCTTCGTTCGAACATCGTGTGTTGCGCTTTGTGAAAGGATGAAGTAAATAAATCAATGTCGATTAATCTCTTTCACTTCACCTCAAATGATTTTTGGCTCCACCTTATATATGCACTTTGACTTAGGAAAAAACGTCTGCGCTTTGCCACTTAAAAGAATATTTGAATTTTGGCGCCAAAGGAAATTCAAATTTTTATTATTATAATATTTAATCTTTTAATTTAAATATTATAATTAATCTTTTTAAAACCTTTGTCTTTTGCCTTGGGAACTTCTTCAACCTTGCAAATAATGAACCTTTTTCAAAGGAGCTTTGTCTACCTTGTCTTCCTTTTTCAA
Organism: Wollemia nobilis; assembly: GCA_028583015.1. Classification (NCBI taxonomy): domain Eukaryota; kingdom Viridiplantae; phylum Streptophyta; class Pinopsida; order Araucariales; family Araucariaceae; genus Wollemia; species Wollemia nobilis. The sequence continues at coordinate 365,739 of JAQPPZ010001805.1, read as the reverse complement.
TGGAGGTATTTGCCTTGCAATTTTAATATTTCAACCTAGAAGATGATTTTCAATCATTTTACCTTTGACATCAATGACAACCAAAATACTCAAAATTTCCAACAATCTCCCCCTTTGTCATTGATGGCAACCCTTTCTAAAAATTCACTGGATTCCAAATCTGCTCCCCTTGAGAATCTGCTCCCCCTGACTGAATGCTCTCCCCCTTACTCAAATCTCTCCCCCTTTGACATCAATGGCAAAGGGACTCCTTTGGGGGCTAAAGATAAGACTCTTAGCTCAGCCCCCTCCCCACCTCCTCTCTTTGAGGTGATTAATTTTGGGGTGGGAGTATCTCTACTCCTAGCATACAATGCTCTTTTTCTTTGTCAACCTTCTTTTTCAATATTTTTGTAGCCATACCCTTTTGATCCTTTTGAGTGTCCCTATTCTTGCTTGTCTCTGGAAGTTCTGGAAACTTTGTTCTACACCACTTGGCCTTATGCCCAAGATTATTGCACTTGTAACACTTAATGTTGTAGTTCTTGGAAGGTGTAAATGTCTTGAAGTTCCTCTTGGTGAAGCCATAATCATTTCTATCATGAACCCTACAATGGATCGCTTTATGACCAAAGTGATTACAAGAGTAGCAATACCCTTGAAAGAAATATCCATCTTTGAATGAGTTGAAATTCCTTTTAGTGAGACCATACTCCTTCTTTCCATGAACCTTGCAATGCATAGCCTTGTGACCAAACTGATTACATGAAAAACAATACCCTTTGAAGAAATTCTATTTTGAAACCTCTGGTCTCTTAGTCCTTTCTTTGCCTTCTCTGTGATGATCCCTGTTTCTTGTTTGTGCATTGTTTCCTTTCTTAGTGAAGCTTCTATTCTTCAACTTATCCTCATAAGTCTTAATTTCTTCTTCACTCTCTTCCTCTAAAACTTCTTCTTATTTTGAGCTTGAGCTTGACCCTTCTTCTTGTTTCCCTTGTCCTTCTTCAAAACCAAGTCCTATTTTGATAGATGAAGATCTTTGTGCATTGATAATTTTATCCAAAGTTTTTGAACTTTTCCCAAACCTGTGTAGCTTGTCCTTAGAATATTTCACTTCCATCCTTAGAGAAACTACCTCATGTTCTAATATTTCACATTCTAACTCTTTTACCTCTAAATTTTCAACCATGACCTCTTTAAATCTCCTTGCCTTAGCTTTTGAGTTTGTTAGGTCTTGTAGAAGCTTTTCTTTTTCTTCCTCATGTTCTTGAACTTGAGCCTTTAGTCTTGAATTCTGCTTTCTAACTCTTTTCAATTCTCTGAGAGCAACAATAAGTTCTTCTTCTAGATCAATTGTGCCTTCCTCTTCATTTTCTGAATCTTTCTCTACTTCTTGGTCTCCAAGAGCATCTTCATACTTTTTGACTTTATCTTCAATAGGAGCATTTTCTTCCTCTTCTATTACCAAAAATAGAATCTCTTCTTCTTCACTATCTGAGAGTCTTTCATCACTATCACTTGAAGCCTTGCTTGCCTTGTTAACATAGAAACTCTTCTTGTGCCTTTGAAAGAACTTCTTTTCATGCTTGCCTTGACCATACCTATTTTTCTTTTCATGCCTGAATTTTCCTTCTTCCTTTTTCTTATGATCTTGTTTCTCTTCACTACTACTACTTTCGGCTTGTGGAAAATTAGATGCATAGTGACCAAAATTACCACAATTAAAACATTTCACAGTCTTCATACCTTTGTGCTTTCTTGAGTCCTTGTTTCTTCTCACATAGTTAGCTTCTTCATCACTGCTTGACTCACCACTTGATTCTGGTTTCTTATCTTTTGTCTTCTTTGAAGCTTTGAAAGCTACCTCTTTCTTGGATTTGGGATCCTTTACTATTCTCATCTCATAAGCTATGAGAATTCCATGTAACTCATCCATAGTCAACTTATCAATATCTCTCATCTCTTCTATAGCTGAAACCTTTCCATCATACCTCATAGGGAGTGATCTTAATACTTTCTGAGCAACACTGGAGTCTTCAATTTTGAATCCAAGTCCACGCATGGTATTAACAACCTCATCCACATGAAGTAAGTATGTAGCAATATCTTCCTCATCTTCCATCTTCAAATCTTCAAACCTTTTCTTGTGGTTTTGCAGTTTTGCCAACTTGACCTTTTTATCTCCTTCATATGTTTACTTCAATTTATCCCATATCTCTTTTGCTGATTTGCAATGCATAACTTTCACAAATTCTACTTCACGTAATCCACTTAAGATTCCATTCATAGCCTTGGCATTATTCACATGTAACAACTTACCATATTTATCTGTGGGAGGAGTAGTTGTAGGTGTGAACCCATCCTCAACCGATTGCCATGTCTCATATCCTTGTGCCATCAAGTAAGTCTTCATTATTATACTCCATAAGGCATAATTGTTCCCATCGAACAATGGAGCCTTATTTGATGAAGATCCATTCTGAGATGCCATCTGTGTTCCTATAATATCTTCCTTCAAGTTATTAGAATTTTTCGAAGGAACCCACTCTGATACCAATTGAAGAACACAAGCTTATACTGAGAGGGGGGTGAATAGTATAAGATCAAATTTTACTTTTCTTTCCCAAATAATATTATCCAATGTTATCAATTGCAATATCAATAGCAGTAATCAAAGCAATGCACAAATCATCACACACATGAGAGACACAAATTTAACATGGTTCACCCAATGTGGGTTACATCCATGAAGAAAATATTTCTTCTAAATTTTCTCAACAAATCTCTTGGGAATCAATTCCCTATTACAATATTTATGGACCTCTATCCAAAGGAGATCTCAATCCCTAATACTCTAGTTTGTGGATCTCTCTCCATAGGAGAACTCTATCCCCTTTGCTCTAGTTTGTGGATCTCTCTCCATAGGAGAACTCTATCCCCTTTGCTCTAGTTTATGGATCTCTCTCTATAGGATAACTCTATCCCCTTTTCTCTGGTTTATGGATATCTCTCCATAGGAGAAATCTATCCCCTTTGCTCTAGTTTATGGATATCTCTCCATAGGAGAACTCTATCCCCTTTGCTCTAGTTTGTGGATCTCTCTCCATAAGATAACTCTATCCCCTCTGATCTGGTTTATGGATCTCTCTCCATAGGAGAACTCTATCTCCCCTGCATTGGTTGGTCATCCCCAAATCCTGCTCACAAATTTGTTCCAATATACCTCAAGTCTTCACACAAGGCTTTCTCAAATCAACAACCAAACCTACTTTCAATGTTATCTCAAATCTGCACAAAACCTCATCACAAGTCTAGCACAAATCTACCTCAAATTACTCTTTATCACTGCCCAAACCTGCACCAAATCTCATTACAATGTTAGGACTATTTTACCTCATATCTACTCTCTATCTCTCTCAAGTCTTCTCACATGACTTGATCAAATCTATCTCAACTCTATCTCAAGTCTTCTCAAAATACTTGCTCAAATCTATCTCAAAGCTATCCCAAGTCTTCTCAAAAGACTTGCTCAAATCTACCTCAAAGCTTCTCCAAGTCTTCTCACAAGACTTGCTCAAATATACTCGTTATATCTACTTAATTTTGTTCTAAAACATGCTCAAAACTACTCATAAAATTTGCTCAAATATTTCCAAATCTTGCATATAAACAAATGCTTATATCTCTTTCAGAAATACTTTCTTCAAATAGGAATAACATATTCTACTTAGAATTCGTTTAACCTCTAGAACATATAGAGAATGATATGCACTATCAAAAACCCAATATGTTCTTCACATTCACAAATCTTGCATTCAACTAATCCAATCTCTATCTCTTGCAAAATCCTTTTCAAATCAAATCAAAACTAGTGCATAAATTTATTTCACAATATTGATCTCAAACACATTCACAATTGCTTTCAATATCTTTCAAACTAATGCCCAAAAAGTTTCACAATGATGCACAATCTTGGTTCTCAACTCTAGCTCAAGTATTTCCAATCATGAAGCACAAATAGTTCTCAAACCCTAATGCAATTATTTCAACTTTCTCTCAACAATTGATGCACATGTAGGTCTCAAACCCTAACTCAAATATTTTCAACAATGCATACCAAACAACCCTTTTATCTCCACCTTATGTTCTAGAAACATTTACTCAACAAAACACCTTAAACAAGGAATGATATGCCCATACCTCTTATTTTTCTCTGATGAAGATATGTCCTCAAAAACCTGTCTCACAAACAACTGATCTTTCTTGTGCCACTTCAAGGGTTAGATAGCAAAAGTACTTTTTCAAAACTCTCACATGAACTTTCTTCTCAAAAATATGTGCTCAAAGAAATCTGAAAATGATCTTCAATAACTCTTCTTTGTTCTCAAAATATAGGAGCATTAATACTTATCAAAAACCCTCAAAATCACTTTTCACCATACAAGAATTACAACAAAATGTCAAGCCACTATTACACCTTATTACTCCTATTCTTGTATGCAAAACATATTTTTCATTTATGCACTTTGCAAAAATAAAACTATATAAAGTACTCTTATTATTTGTGTTTTGAAAAATAGAAGGCTTTTTAAAACATATCTTTGCAATTTAATATTTTATTAATTCACACCCTTATAACTCCCTAAGTGCAAATTTAAACTTTATTAAACTTAACCCTTATGACTCCCTAATGGCAAAAATCATGCTTTATTAATCTCAACCCTTATGGCACTCTTTAATCAAAACCTAACCCTTATGACTCCCTAAAATCAAACAAAAATTTTATAAAAAATATTTTGCCCTTACCACTTCTATTGTCATGGGGATTTGAGCATGCGACCTCATGGAGCCCACGCTCTAGCACGTGCTAGAGCACCGTGTGGGCTAACTGCCCACACAAGAACCTTAATGCATAAAATTCACTTTAAACCATCGTGATCCTTTGATCAACAAAAAAATATGAACAACCTATCATTGCCAAGTCTCGATCTCGAGACCTCCTCCATGCCACTCCTTACGTAGGGTCCACCTACCACCTGAGCTACCCGCTCAGTTGGAAATAAACATGCGCTGCTCCTACTTGAACTTTGTGCATCGTCCACCTACTTTAAAACACGTGCATCCCTCTTTACCCTCTTGCTACCTTCATTCGAACACCGTGCGCTGTGCTTTGTGAAAGGACAAAGTAAATAAATTGATGCCAATTAATCTCTTTCACACCACCTCAAATGATTTTTGGCTCCACCTTATATATGCACTTTGACTTAGGAAAACGACGTCGATGCTTTGCCACTTAAAAGAAGATTTGAATTTTGGCGCCAAAGGAAATTCAAATTTTTATTATTATAATATTTAATCTTTTAAATTAAATATTATAATTAATCTTTTTAAAACCTTTGTCTTTTGCCTTGGGAACTTCTTCAACCTTGCAAATAATGAACCTTTTTCAAAGGAGCTTTGTCTACCTTGTCTTCCTTTTTCAATGGAGGTATTTGCCTTGCAATTTTAATATTTCAACCTAGAAGATGATTTTCAATCATTTTACCTTTGACATCAATGACAACCAAAATACTCAAAATTTCCAACAATACATATTAATTTTCTCATATTATTCTCATTATCTTGATCTTACTATATTGTGGCTACATTATATTTGATCCTATGAGATTTATGGTAGTATTAAGGCTTAAAAAACCATCAATATCTCTATAGAAAAGTAAGTGTTGGTGAAGTTTAAAGGATATAAATAGATTTGTCCAATCTCAAAAATTTAAATTTTAGTTATGTTGAAGACTATATATCTCACTTCAAAGCTCTAAAAGATAATCTAGGGACGATAGGAGGAAATATAAAATGTGATGAAGAGTATGTCAAATCTATTACTTCTACTATTTCTCCTCCTTTACATATAGTTGGTGCAATTGGCTTGGTTCTTTATATGAATGCTATGACTATCAAAGAGCCACAACCCATCTCTCTTGAAGGACTTTTCACCTTCTAATCCATTATGAAGTGTCAATAAATAATTGTGTATCTCTTTCTCATACACAAAGTCATCCAAAATATTTCTATTGGAAATTTTGAGTAGTTGTGTTTTCATTGATGTCAAGAGTCAGTGTCAGGAATCAATGTAAGACTTGGCAAAATAAGGGTTAAAATATTTATATTTTAAGCCCAAGATATTTGGTTTAAGAGTTTCACATTATTGGTCAAAATGACGGTTAAATACCCTAAAGAAAAGGCCTAAAGGAAATAATATTATAATATCTCTTATTATAATATTCAAGGTGGTCAGATAAGGTCTAAAGGAGCAATAGGAAGGCCCAAGAAAAATAATATTATAATATTTTACTATAATATTAAAGGTCTAATGTTAAGACCTAAAGTTATTAAATTAATTATAATTATTTCATTATAAATTAATTTATAATTTAATTTAATTAACCCTATGGTTAGGGTTATAAGGGCAAAAGGTTTAACTTCATTAAAGCGCCGACATCATATATATTTTTCCTCTCCACCGACATCCAAAGGGAGATACCATGTGCATTTGGTTGACTAAGTCCCTAACCTTCGATCGAATGTAATTATGAGTGCCTGCAAATTTTTGCGATCTGTGTGCAAGAAAGAGGATAATATTTTTTATTCGGAAACCATCAAAGGAATAAAAGTGTGGAGGCTTAAATCCTCATTACCAACTTAGAAATTGGGCTAGCGGTAAGCGGTTGTGTGTTGAAGCACTGACAGGCGGGAGATCTCGTGATCGAATCCTGGCGATAGGCCTGTGAGTGTTTTGCTGGTGCTTTTTTATTTTGGTTCCTAGAACATGAGTCAAAGTGCACAAGGTGCTTTTGACTACCAATGTGAGCACCTAGCTCACGCAGTAGTTGGACCACAACTAGGGTGTTGGTAGCAGTGCAGTGGGAGATCAAATCCCATCGAGGGTAATAGAGGTATTTAATTTTTATATTAAATTTTGCTCCTAAGGTTTTAATGTGGCATGAATTTCGATGATTAGAATTTGGAAGGAGTAATAATGTGGATAAAGAGAATTAATTGTTGAAGTGAGTTGTTTAATTTTTGCTAATAATTTTTGAAGCATGGAGATTATAAGGTGTAATTGAGATTTAATGTTTTGTATGGTGAAATATTTTGAGGGAATATTTGAATGAATTTTTGAGAAGGTTTTTGCTATCTAAATTTTGATATTGGCAAAGAGGTTGATTGTGATTGAGATAGATTTTAAGGTCAAGCCTTCTTCAAAATAAAAGGTATGGGTATTTCATCCTTGTGAGTTAAATATTATTGAATGTTGTGAAGTGAAAGTTGGAGTGAAAAGGTTGAAATTAGGAGCAAAAACATTAGACTTGCATTGATAAATCATGGTGATTAAATAAAAATTCCAATTCTAAAGATAGCCTTTAGAAAATAATATCCTCCATGAGGTGTTATATCTCAAACAATAAATATGTGCCTACAAAAGGTGAATAAATATGTTGACATCTAATAATATCCTAACAATAATGTCGAAAAAGCAAAATAAGGTAAGAAAATTAAACTATATGCTAACATCCCCCCTTATTACATTATTTTGTAATACAAAGTGCGTTGCAAAATAACTCAAACTTGATGCATGCAAGGGCCTTGGTGAAAATATCTGCAACTTGATCACTGGTAGGAATATATTGAAGCTAAATTTAGTGCCTTGGAACTTCATCTTAAATGAAGTGACATTGTGTATCAATGTGCTTGGTTCATTCATGATGCACTGGATTCTTGACTAGGTTGAGAACACCTTGGTTTTCACAGAATAAGTGAATTGGTGATTTGGATGGATGACCCATACTTTTCAAGATGTTATGTAACCATATCGCTTCACACACTTCTTCTCGTGCGATGTGATACTCTACCTCGATAGATGAGATAGCAACCGCCTATTGCTTCTTGTTGTGCCAAGAGACAAGACCAGATCTAAGATGAAAGATATACCCTAAAGTTGACTTGCGATCATCATATGATCCAACATAGTCAGATTCTATGTATCCTTGCAAGAAGAATTTATCATTCTTCTTGTATTCTAGGCCATACTCAATAGTACCACGAACATAGTGAAGAACATATTTTACTATTTTTCAATGAGTGGTCTTAGGCTCCTGCATGAACCTCAAAATATAGTTGACAAAAAACACAATATTTGGCCTAGAGTTTCTCAAATATATGAGACTCCCAATCAGTTGTTGATAGCGAGTACCATATATATGAGGTGAATCATCATATCGTGATAACTGAATTCATGACTCCATAATAGTTGCCATTGGTTTACAATCAGTCATATGGTATTTTTCTAACAATATCTTGGCATACTTTTGTTGGTTCACCTTGATGTGATGTTTCTTCTGGTTCACTTCCAGGCCAAGAAAATAGTGGAGAAGTTCAAGATCTATCATCTCAAAATATGTGCACAAGTCACTTTTTACAGTAGCTATCAAATATTCGAAGTTGTCTGTGATAATCAGATCATCCACATACAATACAAGTAGCACTATTTTAGAACCTTATTTCTTGAAATAGAGATTTGCATCTACCAGACTTCTCTTAAATCCATGTTGCATAAGGTGATCATCCATATTAATATACCAAGCTTTGGGAGCTTGTTTCAAACCATACAACCATTTTACCAATTTACAAACTTTATGTTCTTGGCCTTCCACTTATATATGAGGTGAATCATCATACCATGATAACTGAAGTCCTGACTCCATAATAGTTGCCATTGGTTTACAATCAGTCATATGGTATTTTTCTAACAATATCTTGGCATACTTTTTTTGGGTCACCTTGATGTGATATTTCTTCTAGTTCACTTCCAGGCCAAGAAAATAGTGGAGAATTTTGAGATCTATCATCTCAAAATATGTGCACAAGTCACTTTTGATAGTAGCTATCAAATATTCGAAGTTGTCTATGATAATCAGGTCATCCACATATAGTACAAGTAGCACTATTTTAGAACCTTATTTCTTGAAATAGATATTTGCATCTACCAGAATTATCTTAAATTCATGTTGCAGAAGGTGATCATCCATCTTAATATACCAAGCTCTACGAGCTTGTTTCAAACCATACAAGGATTTGACCAATTTACAAACTTTATTTTCTTGGCCTTCCACTTCAAATCCTTTAGGTTGGGCCATATAGACCTCCTCTTTAATATCACCATTCAATAATGCACTCTTGACATCCATATGATGAACTTTCCACCCAAATTATGTTGCCATAGCACAAAGAACTCGAATGGTTGTCATCCAAGTAGTAGGTGCAAAAGTTTCCTCATAGTCAATGCCTTCCTTTTGTGCATAGCCCTTTGCCCCAAGACGGGCATTATGCTTATCAATTTTTCCATCTACCTTGTACTTGACTTTGTACACCCATTTGTAGCCAATGGGATTATTTTCATGCAGCAGATCAACAAGCTTCCATGTCTGATTTTTCTTCAAAGACTTATATTTTGTTTCCATAGCAGCATTCCATTGTGAATTACAAAGGGCATCATGTACTATTACAAGTTCATGCTTATCAATTGAAGACATAAACACCCTTTCATCATCCACATACATATATTCAGGTTCTATAGAAAGTTGCTCAAAATATTGACAAAGTTCATCAACTTTAGTAGTCTCAGTTGCAACTTTCTATTGACAAGTCATACCGCGAGTATGAGGTCTATTTAGAGTTATATCTTGTGGAGTGGATATATTTGAGTCTCTGATAATACTTTTATACCACTTAGAAATATTTTTCTATGGAGAAGAAGGAGATCCTCCCTTCTATGATGAAGAAGAAAACTTCTCATCCTTAGATTCCATAAAATCTAGAAATATATCTGATGTGTTTTATGATGTGAAAGCCTCATTAAAAATAACATCTCTACTGGTATGAATCTTATTTATCAAAGTATCAATAAACCGATAACCATTTGAATGCTCATCATATCCAAGACGAACACATTGCAAGGTCTTCTCATCTAGCTTCTTCCTTTTATCTTTGGGTATATGCATAAAAGCTTTACATCCAAAAATGTGTAGATGAGATATGGAGGATTTTTGACCACTCCATGTTTCTTGTAGATTTATTCCCTTTAGGGCCTTTGTGGGTGCCCTATTCAATAGATACAGTATTTTGGTGACAACTTGTACCCAAAAATATTGCTCTAGATATTCTCTTGTGAGCATACAATGAACCATTTCCATGATGGAACAATTTATTCGCTCAACAACTCCATTTTGCTTAGGAGTATAAGCATTAGTGAACTATCTTTTGATCCCATGTGCGGTCAACTATGTAGAAAATTATTAGAGGTGAAATCCCCCCTTGATCTGAGTGGAGGGTCTTTATTGAAGTCCCAGACTCCTCAAAAATTTTCTTGAACTGCTAGAAGTAATTAAAAGCTTTGGATTTCAGATGGAGAAATAATACCCATATATTCTGTGAGTATTCATCTACAAAAAACTGAAAGTACATATTTCCCCCAAAACTATTTGGGGTGAAAGGATCACACATATCAATGTGAATTAACTCTAGAGGTTTATTTGCTTATGTAGAGCTCTTTTCAAAAGGTACTCTATGTTGCTTCTCTACCAAGCAATGATAGCACAGTGGCAATATAGAGGAAAGGTTGGGAAGGCCCTTTACCATCTCATATTTACTTAGCTCAAGTAAATATCCAGAACTGAGACACCTATATCTCTTGTTCCAAAGTGAAGTTGCCTCCTTTGTAGAGATTGTCATGGCTACATGAGGGGTGGAGAGAGCATCCAATGTGAATAAGCCATGCTTGTGTGAATCAATTGTAATGTTTTTACCCCTCTTGGTGATAAAGCAATGCTTTTGACCATTCTCAACATAAAAATCAACAACCATCTTCTTGTCCAAGATTTGTGGGACTAACAACAAATTGTTCACCAATCCTAGAAAATAAAGGACTCATTCAATTTAACACTGTCCATATAGAAGGTTGACAGAAACTGTACCCTCACCCTAAAACTTGTAGGTTTTATCATCAGTAATGATGATGGGTTTTCCTTCCTTGGCTTCATATGTTGCAAACCATGACTTGTCACCATTCATGTGCTTACTGGCACCTGAATCAATATACCATAGAGTATCCTTTGGCTTGGAGGTTGTGGTAGTCATGAGCACCTTGTGTGCCCACTCAAAATCCGAGTCAGATTCTTCAACATCAACATTCACCTTTGGTTGCTTGTTTTTATTCTGGGGTTTGTTTTGGCCCTTGTTCTTTGGTTGCTTATTCTTATACCAACACCGATTGGTGTCATGGGTATCCTTATCACAAATCTTGCAATAGCGCTTCTTTTGTTGAGGTTGTTGAGTTTGTTTTCCCTTATCCTTGGAAGAGGATCCTTCGTTCTGAAAATTATATTTCTTATTAGAGCCCTTCTTTTTGGAGTAGATAGCGATATTAGAAGCATCATCATTTTGAAGTTGGACTGCCTCCTCAATTTGAAGCAGATTGATCAACTCCACAAAGGTAAATTTTCTTTGTGAGACTTGAAGGGTAGTGATCAATGTTCTATATGAAGTTGGCAAAGCTCTGAGAATCACTGAAGTGAGGAGCTTATCCTCTACAATCTCTCCCATAGAATTCAATTTTGTTTTCAACTCGACCACATGATATAGAAAGATGTCAATTGTATCACCATGCTTCATACTCAAATTGTGGAGTTGAGTTTGAATGTTAAGAATGGTGGAGTCATTATTACCCTCATAAATGGTCTTAAGGGCATCCCATGCCTCCTAACCATGTTCTTTATCAGCAATGTGAGGTTGAATTTCATCTGACACAGCTAGAAAAATGAGCACTCTGGCCTTACTATCTTTCTTGTTAAACTCAATCATCTCTGTAGTTGGACGTGTTGGTTGAGTTGATGTTGTTGATGGTGAAGGACATGTTTCACTGCCTGAAACTATATCCCATAATTCTTCCATTTGTAGAATAGCCTTAATTTTTTTTACCATAGTATATAATTTGAATCTGTGAGTAATTGAGCATATGTCATGTACTTGTGGATAGCAGACATGATGAGGGTTCCTTATATCACCAATAGGTCCCCCTTTCTTTATATATTTTCCAATCCTTTATACCAAACCTCTCTATATACCCGCCCTTACGTGAGGGAGACTATAAGTACATGAGAGCAGAATGATACGTGGAACATAGATGGTACTGAAAGAGAAATGTCTTGTTTATGAAACCTACCATAGAAGGTCTTTTCTCATGCGTGGGGTGTAACTTCCTCTAAAAACTTTGGAAATCACTTCATCGGGATTTACGTCTAACAAAAATAATGATTAGGATAGTGGAATGGAGTAAAAAAATAACAAAAAGGTAAAATTATCTCCCCGATGATTGATAGAGAACAAGCTCAAATGTCATTGTTGCAGCTATGTTAGGCAACAAATACGGTAGACCAAATCACGACAACATTACCTGTAAGTGTGAGCCAGAGGTATTGTAAATACCCAACACTGCAATGTAAATGAATTGCACATATAGGTTCAATTTTGGGGACTTAATTGTGCTTGATTTTACTTAATGTTGTAGTGCAAAAACAGAAATGGAAATGTAAATGCAACACACAACATAAAGTGCCCACAAAAAATGAAATGTTTAGGTGTCGATCATTGTCTATAAGGCACCTAATTACAATGCCAAATTGTCTTTTTCAATGCTGAAAAAAATCACTCTCTATCCCCCCTTTTCATCCTATTTTGTGATTTTTTGTAATAAATGGAACATGAAAAAAATACTCCCCCTTCTTCAATTTGCAAAATGAGGATGAAATATTTGAATGGTTTCAAAGGTATTTTAATTTCAATTGAAAATAAAATTAATTTGTAATGAAACAACTATAGTATAATTAAATATAAGGTTTTCTTAAAAATATTTTGTTAAAAAAATAATTTAAGAAAAGCAAAAAAATATTTAATTAAACTAAATTTTGAAACATTAAAAAAATAATCAAACTTAAAATAAAAAATGGTGTATACCTTTGGGTCAGTGGGGCTTGAACCCTCGATCTTCAGCCAAATGTGCCTTTAGCCACTGGCATCCAACTGGCCAGGCTAGCTCGTTGACTGAGATAGAATGGAAAGGTTCGCCTTCTTATCCTCTCTCGACGATAGCAATAGGAGTCACACCATCCAACCACTTCCACCGGTGGCGTCTTGACCTCCCTCTATAGGTGATACAACGGTGTGGTGTCATAACGATGAGCGGCAACATCGGTGAACAATTTATTTTTATTTTTATTTTATTTTCGTCGACCTTCTCCATATATATGGTATTATTTCTACCAGATGATGTCGATCTCTTAGCAAATGATCAGTGATCATCAACAATCCATACAGGAGTACATGATGGAAGATCCCCATCCTTGTATGCGATCAGGTCCAACACTTCTCTGCAACGGATTCTCCAAAACCAAATAAAATATTGCTTTACGATCTAAAACCAAATACAAGGTGGCTTTATGATTACGATATTTTAGCCATGAACCTACAATCTGGTCTCCTTTGGCGATCGACTCACAAATCGTTAAACTTTTATATCGAAGTCCATTTATTTGCAACTCTAGGAAACGAATTCTTATGGGCATCAGTGACGGTGGTGTGCTAGTCTATGAATGTTTGGAAGGATTGACACACATTCTAAAAGGTGTGTAAACTTTGAATTGGAATTATTATCCCACATGTTCCGCGATGAGGCACTTGGAAGGCTTTAAAACAAAAAATCCTCCCCTATTCTATTATCTACCAACAGGTAGACTATACTTGAATGTGAAGCCGCTTCTCTGTGCTTGACCCATACATGTGGTGTGGTTTTTTCCTGTGTGTTTTGAAGAACATAAGCTTATACTGAGAGGGGGGGGTGAACAGTATAAGACTTAACCAATTAATAATTTTAACTTTAGATAGCAGTGGCATCAATACAACATTAATCAAGACAGAAAGCATCACACATTGAAGACCCATTTTAACGTGGTTCACCCAAAATGGTTGGGCTACATCCACGGATAAAATCTTTCACTAAATTTTATCAATCCAAATTTGAGGAATACCTTTCCCGATTACAATGTTTATGGGCACCAACCCAAAGGAGACACCAATCCCCTAATCTCGAGTTCATGGGCACCAACCCATAGGAGACACCAATCCCCTAGCTCTGCTCCTGGTCGGTGATCCTCTAGAAAACCTCTCGCCTCCGCTGCCCTTAGCAAATGGAACTCTATCCATAGAAGACACCTGTCCTCCCTGCTCTGGTTGGAGACCTCTGTCCTCAACTCTATCACCTCCAAAGCTGGTCCTCGAATTTGCACTAAACACAGTCCTTCGGTCTAGCACAAATGTCCTCGTTCGTCTTTGCCTGTTTGCTCTCTATGCCCTCTACTCTCTCTGCGCAAACACAACTGCACTTGGTCGAACTTCAACCTTGCACTCGTTCCACACTCTTCTTCCTTTGCGATCTCTCTCACTTGAATGATTCGACAAAATGCACTCTGTACACTGCTATCAAATTTTGCACTCTGCTCTCGACGATCGAACTTCTTCTCTTCGCACTATTTTTGCGAACGTCGCACTTCAACCACGCATTCAATTCCCACTCAACTCTCCAAACAGCCCTCCTTTTATAACAAAGTTTTCATGATTAAAAACTTTGATCTTAGTCGGCTGTTATGCAAATGCAAACCCTAATCTCCGTCGGCTGCAAGCCCTAATCTTCGTCGGCTAAAATTTGACTCTGTCGGCTTCACTGCCTCTGTAACCCTTCTAAGCTTCTACCATGAAAATACAACATGTCACGATATCGTGACACTTTTTGCTTTCTTAACCTCTTCTCGGCTTGCACCCGCGAAAGCAGAACATGTCACGAAATCGTGACACTTTCGCTTCCTTGCACTCTTCTCTGCTTGCACTAGCGAAAATGGAACATGTCACGAAATCGTGACACTTTCGCTGCCTTGTGCTTTTCTCTCCTTTACGCCCATGAAAATGGAACATGTCACGAAATCGTGACACTTTCGTTGCCTTGTGCTTTTCTCTGCCTTACGCCCGTGAAAACGGAACATGTCATGAAATCGTGACGCTTTCGCCTTTGAGCTCTTCCTCCTTGAATTTGTCATGAAATCACGACGCTTCTTCTTCCATGCTCTTTCATTTTGCTTCTGTCACGAAATCGTGACTCTTCTACTGTTGAAGACCTACTTTCTATTTCTGTCATGAAATCGTGACACTTTCTCCAACCGTATGCTGCCATCTCAATCTATCATGAAATCATGACACTTTCTGCATCCATAACCTTTCTCTTCAACCTCGTTTTCCCGAAATCGTGACACTTTCTCATCCGTACGCTTTCTCTGCAACCTGTCATGAAATCATGACACTTCTCACTTCAAAACCTTTCCTTTGCCGCCTGTCACGAAATCATGATAGTTCTCACTTGAACTTTCTTGCTGCATGTCACGAAATCATGACGGTTCTCACTTCGAAATCTGTAGCATGTCGCGAAATCATGCGAGGTTCTCACTTCAACTTAGTAGCATGTCGCGAAATCGTGACACTTTATCTTGCTACTTTCTCTCTCTTCGAACTTGTCGCGAAATCATGACAATTCACACTACGGACTCTCTCTTCTGCATTATGTCATGAAATCATGACACTTTTTCTTTCGGACTCTCTCTTCTATTATGTCATGAAATCATGACACTTTTTCTTTCGGACTCTCTCTCCTGCAACATGTCATGAAATCGCGACACTTTTTCGTCCGAACAACCTTCCTTGCAATATGTCACGAAATCATGACATTTCTGACTCCGTACATTCTCTCTCCTCTTTGAGTCGCGAAACTGCGACATGTCGCGATATCGCGACACTTTTCTAAAATGCTTTCTCTCTCCTGCTTAAGTCACGAAAATGCGACATGTCGCGATATCGCGACACTTTTCCAACTTACTTTCTTTCGAACCTGTCAGCTTGGGGTTTGCAGAAGACCTTTGAAACTGTCATGCCGTAACCTTCATCAAAACAAATAATTTTGACATCAATTCAAATTCCTTCGAAAGCTTCTTGACATCAATGACAACTTATTCACTTGAGCAAATGCAATGTACCCAAAGTACCCAAAATTGCCAACAATCTCCCCCTTTGTCATTGATGGCAAACCTTTACTAAAAACACTTCTCAAGAGCCAAAACTGAAACCAACTGTGCTAACAATTGACCAACTATGCCCACAACTGAGAATCTTCCTTTGAAGTTTTGCTCCCCCTGACTTGAAGCTTTCCTCTTCACTTTGAAGCTCTCCCCCTTACTCATATCTCTCCCCCTTTGTCATCAATGGCAAAGGGCCACCTTTGGGGCTCGGGACTAAGAATGAGCCTCTTGGCTTAGTCCCTCCCCCACCTCCTGATGAGGTGATTAATTCTGGGGTGAGAGTACAACTCCCAATTTCTCCCTTAGATACTCAAACGTATCTCTTGGAAGAGGTTTGGTGAAGATATCTCGCAATCTGCTCTTTAGTAGGCACATACTCTAGCTTGACCCGCTTGTCTTGCACTTTCTCCCTTAGAAAGTGATACTTGATGGAAATATGCTTTGTCCTTGAGTGCATTACCGGATTTTTGGAAATACTTATGGCACTTGTATTATCACAAAATATGGAGATGGGTTGTTCATGCCTGACTTTGAAATCCTCCAAGGTGGTTTTCATCCATAAAACCTGTGTACACCCAGCCACTGCTGCTATGTATTCAGCCTCTGCTGTAGATAAGGAAACTGAAGGTTGTTTCTTACTTAACCAAGAAACCAAACTCTTTCCCAGAAAGAATGCTCCACCACTAGTGCTTTTTCTGTCATTAATACTGCCTGCCCAATCTGCATCTGTATAAGTCTGTGAGGGTGAAATCATCACCTTTGGGATACCAAAGCCCAAAGTCCATAGTGCCCTTCAGATATCTGAATATCCTCTTAACTGCTATAACATGAGAATCTTTTGGAGCTGCCTGAAATCTTGCTACTAACCCAACTGCCTGCATGATATCTGGTCTGGTAGCCGTAACATATAATAAGTTGCCGATCATTGATCTGTACAATCTCTGATCTGCCACTGGAGATTCATCATCTTTACTCATCTTGCACCCTGTAATCATTGGAGTACATACTGGTTTGTTGTCCATCATCCCAAATTTTTTCAACATTTCTTTGATATACTTTCCTTGAGAGAGAAATACACCGTCTTTTGATTGAGCAATCTGAAGACCTAAAAAGAATGACGACTCTCCAATCATAGACATCTCAAATTCCTTCTGCATGGTGTTAGCAAAAACTTTGCACATCTGAGTATTATTTCCCTCGAAAATAATATCATCAACATAGACAACCATAATCAACATATCATCATCTTCATTCTTAATATACAAATTGCTATCTGCCACGCCTTTCCTGAAGCCTTGCTCATGAAGATAACTGTCAAGTCTTGAGTACCACGCCCTTGGTGCTTGCTTTAACCCATATAAGGCCTTTTTTAGTTTACACACATAGTCTGACTGTTTTGTGAGAGACACTCCTTCTGGCTGTTCTATGTAGACTTCTTCTACCAACACCCCATTTAGAAAAGCTGACTTTACATCCATTTGATATACCTTGAATGATTTGAAGCTTGAAAGGGCCAAAAACATTCTGATAGCTTCAAGACGAGCAACAGGAGCGAACGTCTCTTCGAAATCAACACCTTCTACTTGAGCATAACCTTTGCAGACTAACCTAGCTTTGTTTCCGACAATCTTTCCATCCTCATTGAGTTTATTTCTGAATATCCATTTTGTGCCAATGACATTCTTGTCCTTAGGTCTTGGAACCAAATCCCAAGTTTCACTTTTCTCTATTTGATTTAGCTCTTCATCCATCGCTTTTACCCAAAATTTATCTGCACATGCTTCACTGAAATCTTTTGGCTCAATCTGAGATAATAATGAAACATTTGTAGAATCGTGTGAAGGAATGACTCTTCTTCTTGTTTGCCTGTTGTTTGGATCACCAATGATCAAATCTTTGGGATGATGTTTCTGAACATATCGTGAAGGAGTTTTGGGAAGCAGTTGTTGTCTTTCCTCTTCTTCATCTGAAACCTCTCTGAATTCTTCTTGACAAATTTCATCACTGAGTTCCTTGACTGGTTCTCTTATCCCTGTCTTTTCATCAACTGTTACATTTATGCTCTCTATGATTGTATGCGTTCTTTTGTTGAAGCATCTGTAGGCCTTGCTTCTGCTGGAATATCCAAGAAAGATTCCCTCATCACACCTAGGATCAAATTTACCCAAATTCTGATCTTCCCTTCTGATGAAGCACTTACTCCCAAACACTTTGAAGTATTTTACTATAGTTGGTCTTCCTTTCCACAACTCATAAGGAGTTTTATGATGATTGACTCTAAGTTGGGCCCTGGTGATAATGTAGACTATTGTACTGACCGCCTCTTTCCAAAAGCCATCTGAAAGTTTTGACTCATTTAACATAGCTCTAGCCATATTTTCAATAGTTCTATTTTTCCTTTCAACTACTCCATTTTGTTGAGGAGTTCTTGCTGCTGAATATTCTCTTTTGATTCCTTGTTGCTCACAGTATTCCACAAATTCATTTGAAGTGAACTCTCCTCCTCCGTCCGATCTTAAGCATTTGATTCTCTTGTCAGTCTCATTTTCAATCATTTCTTTGAAAGCTTTAAATTTTTCAAAAGCTTCAGATTTTTCTTTGAGAAAAGTAACCCAAGTCATTCTAGAATAATCATCTATAAACAGCATGAAGTAGCTTTCTCCCTGAATGCTCTGAGTTCTGGTGGGGCCACATAAATCAGTATGAATAAGATCCAATGGTTTTGAAGAAGTATACCCTTTTGATTTGAAACTGGTTCTGGTCTGTTTTCCATGTTGACAGGGACCGCAAATGATATTATGGGGCCTTTTTATTTTGGGCAAGTCTCTAACTGCTTCCTTGTTACTAATATTGACAAGATTATCAAAGCTCAAATGCCCCAATATTTTATGCCATAGCCAACTCTCATCTTCTTGAGTTAGAAAACACTTTTCCCTTTTTATCTCACTCAGCATGTAAAGATTGTTTGGAGTCCTTGTAGCACTCGCAATGAGTTTTCCATTTTTTTCTTTACTTATCTCACATCTATCAGAAAAGAAAGATACTATGTGCCCTTGATCACAAAGTTGACTCACACTTAGAAGATTATGTCTTAGGCCTTCTACATAAAGCACATTTTCTATTTTGGATTTCCCATCCAAACTAAGAGTCCCTTTACCACAGATTTTAGCTGACCTATTATCTCCAAAACTGACTGTTCCTCTGTTTGTTTCTTTTAAGACCAAAAACTTTTCCTTTTCACCAGTCATATGTTTTGAACAACCACTATCAAGATACCATTTTTCTACTTTGTCTTGAGCATGAAAAGCAGTTTGAACTATCATTGACTTAGATTTGATCTCATTTTTCTTTTTAGTGAACTCAAGGCTAGATCTATCCAAACCGCACATCCTTGCTATATGCCCAAAATTCTTGCACTTGTAACACATGAAATTTTTATTCATAAGAGGTGCAAAAGAGTTAACATTTTCCTTACTATGGCTATTCAAGGATTTATTGCAATGCATAGCTTTGTGACCAAAATTCTTGCAAGAAAAACAATAGCCATGGAAAGTATTATGTAACCTGTTTTGATGCCTTGGATGATTGTTCTTCTTGTGACCAACTGGAATCCACCGCTCTTCAGGATGAAGATTGGTCTTGCTCGAAGACCCTATTTCATGAATAGTGCAACCATCCTTCTTTTGCTTTTCATACGGAGTATTCTGTCTGAGAGCCAATTGTTCCAACTTCACTCTAAGAGACATAACCTCTTCTTCTAGTTTCTCGCAATCAGCTTCCTTTCCTTTTAAAGCCTCTGTTGAACCTCGTTCAACCTTCTTCCCTTCTTCAGCTAGAATTTTGAAGTCTATAACTCTTTGAGACAATTTTGATCTTGCTATCTCTTCTTCCCGACATTGATGCTTGAGAACATAATTCTCTTCCCTAAATTTCTCAAACTTTCTTAAAGCCAAGAAGAATTCACCTTTGAGATCGAACTCAACCTCTTCATCTCTTTCTGAATCTGTATGTTCCTCCGATAGATCCTTCTCCAAGCTGTTAGGCTCTTTCTGGAGAGACCCGCTCTGATACCAATTGAAGAACACAAGCTTATACTGAGAGGGGGGTGAACAATATAAGACTTAACCAATTAATAATTTTAACTTTAGATAGCAGTGGCATCAATACAACATTAATCAAGACAGAAAGCATCACACATTGAAGACCCATTTTAACGTGGTTCACCCAAAATGGTTGGGCTACATCCACGGATAAAATCTTTCACTAAATTTTATCAATCCAAATTCTGGGAATACCTTTCCCGATTACAATGTTTATGGGCACCAACCCAAAGGAGACACCAATCCCCTAGCTCTACTCTGGCTGGTGATCCTCTAGAAAACCTCTGCCTCCGCTACCCTTAGCAAATGGAACTCTATCCATAGAAGACACCTATCCTCCCTACTCTGGCTGGAGACCTCTGTCCTCAACTCTATCACCTCCAAAGTTGGTCCTCAAATTTGCACTAAACATAGTCCTTCGGTCTAGCACAAATGTCCTCATTCATCTTTGCCTGTTGCTCTCTATGCCCTCTCTCTCTCAAACATATCGCAACACCCTTCTTACACCCTCCGCTTCCTTGCGATCTCTCTCACTTAGATGATTCGACGAAAATGCACTCGCACACTATGAATTTTGCACTCGCTCTCGATGATCGAACTTCTTCTCTTCGCACTATCTTTGAACGTCACACATTCAACCATTCATTCATCAACTCTCCAAACAGCCCTCCTTTTATAATAAAATTTTCATGATGAAAACTTTGATCTTAGTCGGCTGTTATGCAAATGCAAACCCTAATCTCCGTCGACTGCAAGCCCTAATCTTCGTCGACTAAAATTTGACTTTGTCGGCTTCACTGCCTCTGTAATTCTTCTGAAGCTTCTGTCATGAAAATACAACATGTCATGATATCATGACACTTTTCGCTTTCTTAACCTCTTCTCGGCTTGCACCCACGAAAGCAGAACATGTCATGAAATCGTGACACTTTCGCTTCCTTGCACTCTTCTCTACTTGCACTAGCAAAAATGGAACATGTCATGAAATCGTGACACTTTCACTACCTTGTGCTTTTCTCTCCTTACGCCCATGAAAATGGAACATGTCACGAAATCGTGACACTTTCCCCTTGTGCTTTTCTCTACCTTATGCCCACAAAACTGGAACATGTCACGAAATCATGACGCTTTCGCCTTTGAGCTCTTCCTTCTTGAATTTGTCATGAAATCATGATGCTTCTTCTTCCATGCTCTTTCATTTTGCTTCTATCATGAAATCGTGACTCTTCTCCTGTTGAAGACCCTTTCTATTTCTATCATGAAATCATGACACTTTCTCCAATCGTATGCTGCCATCTCAATCATAGAAATCGATGACACTTTCATCTTTTCTTTACTTCATGAAACCTTTCTATGTCATGAAATCATGACACTTTCTCCGTACGATTTCTTTGCAACCTGTCATGAAATCATGACATTTCTCATTTCAGACTCTTTCCTTTGTTGCATGTCACGAAATCATGATAGTTCTTACTTGGAGACTCTTCCTTTGATGTCAAATCATGACGAGTTCTCACTTTGAGCTCGAGCATGTCACAAAATCATGACAGGTTCTCACTTGACTTTCAGCATGTCACGAAATCGTGACACTTTATCTTGCTACTTTCTCTCTCTTCGAACTTGTCTCGAAATCATGACAATTCACACTATGGACTCTCTCTTCGCATTATGTCACGAAATCATGACACTTTTTCTTTCGGACTCTCTCTTCTACAATAAGCAAATCATGACACTTTTTCTTTGGACTCTCTCTCCTACAACATGTCAGCGAAATCGTGACACTTTTTTGTCCGTACAACCTTCCTTGCAATATGTCACGAAATCGTGACATTTCTGACTCCGTACATTCTCTCTCCTCTTTGAGTCGCGAAACTACGACATGTCGCGATATCGCGACACTTTTCTAAAATGCTTTCTCTCTCCTGCTTAAGTCACGAAAATGCGACATGTCGCGATATCGCGACACTTTTCCAACTTACTTTCTTTCGAACCTGTCAGCTTGGGGTTTGCAGAAGACCTTTGAAACTGTCATGTCGTAACCTTCATCAAAACAAATAATTTTGACATCAATTCAAATTCCTTCGAAAGCTTCTTGACATCAATGACAACTTATTCACTTGAGCAAATGCAATGTACCCAAAGTACCCAAAATTGCCAACATGTTTCCGTTAGTGTCCAACAACATCTCCTTCCAGTGTGAGTCCACGTCACAGGTCAGGTTTTTATAGATCCTTTTCAGTTGTGTGTTCACTCGTTCATGCTAGTTTTCCATGTAGTTCATGTAACTTCAAACTATAGGAGTTACCACCTAGGGAGACGTGCATGTAGGAGTCTATCCGGGTCTATTTATCTAGGTTGGCTTAGCGTTCACCTAGTGTTGTCCATTTTGATGTGGTTTTATTCATCCTTAGAGTCCTTCGCATCCTATGTCATCTAGAGTAGTCCACCACATAAGTCATCCTACCTTGTTTGTCAAGGCCAATCAGCTTGCTCATAGGTTTAGATACCTCGAGATGTGTGCTCGAGTTGCAGGTCCATATCTACCTTGAGAAATGTACCTAGTTTCAACTAGGTAAGGCTACGAAAGATAGAATCGAGCCTCTCACGATCCTGCTTTGATACCATTAAATTAGGAGAAAAAACATTAGACTTGCATTGATAAATCATGGTGATTAAATACAAATGCCAAGGCTAAAGATAGCCTTTAGAAAATAATATCCCCGATGAGGTGTTATATCTCAAACAATAAATATGCACCGATAAAAGGGGAATAAATATACCGACATCTAATAATATCCTAATAATAATATCGATGAAGCAAAATAAGGTAAGAAAATTAAACTATATGCTAACAAATATTTTGTTAGATAAGCATTGTTGGAAATGATTGAGTGAGTTTTCACATGCATGATTGGTGAATTTTTGTGAGAACATTTGAGTGAGAAGTTGAGAACTATCTTAAACTAGGGTTTGAGAAAGATCATGAGTATCGTTGTTATGTGATATTTTTTAATAAGCATTGTTGGAAATATTTGAGTAAGCTTTCATGTGCTTGATTAGGGTTTGTGAAAAGACCATGAGTATCATTGTTATGTGAATTTGGAATCATCTTGATTCAAGGTTTGAGTTCCATCATGTGATTTGTTGAAAACATTGTGAAACACTTGTCTAAGGTTCATAAGCAAGTTGTGGTTAATTGAGTGATTGGTTGAGTGGAGTTGATTGATCATAATTGATTGGAAGTGTTGGAGTAATAGTTCAAGTTTTATGAAACAAATTGTTTTTTATTCTTAATTGATTTGAAAAGAGATAAAGTGATTGAAAGTTATTGTGAATGTGAAACATATTGAGTCTCTTACCATTATTTATATGTTTTTGTGGTTTAACAAGATTCTAAGTGAATCTTGTTTGAGTGATTGAAGAGGTTTTCTGAAAGAGATTAAGTTGAAGAGGGGACTTAAGGACAGATTTATGTGAGATTTTGTGGAAGCTTACAAACAGGTTTTAGGCAATTCCTGATGAAGAATTGTGGACAGATTTAAGGTAAGTCTTAATGAATAATTGTTGAGCAGGTTAGACAAGTTCTAGAGAGAACTTGTTGAGAATATTTGAGACAGAGATTGAGCAGATTTGTGCTAGACCGAAGGACAATTTTTAGTGCAGATTTGAGACTGAGATTGAGCAAATTTGTGCAGGGCAGAGGACAATTTTAGTACATATATGAGACAGATATAGAGAAAATTAAGAGCAAGCTTTGGAGGTGATAGAGTAGAGGATAGTAGTATCCAATGGATAGAGATCCATTATCTAGGGTAGTGAGGACAAAGGTCTTCTAAGTGAGGATAGGGATATTTAGTGGAGAGAGATCCACAAGCCAAAGTAGTGGAGGTAGCAGTCTTCTAGAGGATCACCATCCAAAGAAAATGAGAATGAGTTATCCTATGGATAGAGATCCATGAACTTGATTAGGGGATTGGTGTCTCCTTTGGACAAAGGTCCATAAACATTGTAATAGGGAATGATTCCCAAGAAATTTGTTGAGAAAATTCAAGTGAAATATTTTATTTGTGGGTGTATCCCACATTGGATGAACCACATTAAATCATGTCTCTCATGTGTTTGATACTTTGTGTAATGGTTATTGCTTTAATATTGCTAATGTTATCATATGGTTTGAAAAGCAAAAAATTGTATCTTATACTTTTCACCAACCCCTCTTAGTATAAGCACATGTTCTTCAATTTCAATTCAATGGAATTTAAGGCTCAAGTGCATAAGGTAATTCTAAGGTTTCAAAGAAGTCAAAAACTTGAGAGTATTGTATAAAGGACACTCCATTAAGAATTGCATTATAAGGCTAAAGAAGATTGAGAAAAAAATATTGAAAACTAGATAAAGTATTTTTGATGATGAAGATAAGTATGAAGGAGGCACAATTAAGGCCCACTAGAGCACCCATTATGGGGGAAATTTTATCACCAATGCCTTCTCTCATTGGTACACTTAGCTTGAATTATGGAGGTGTTAAAATTTGTGTAATCTAATCTTGTTTAGGCCAAGGTCAAAAATGTGAAGAGGTGCTTATGAGAACTATTTATATAGCTACAAGCATATAAATATGTAAGTCAATGAATATTCATCATTTATGTAAGTCGCATATGAATATGTAAGTCAATGAATATTCATCATTTATGTAAGTCTATCAACATGTTTAGGTGATCATGTTGGACCCTTTTATTTTTCACTTCTAGTGGTATTTTTTAATCCATATTTATTGATAACATTACCTAAAAGGGTAATTCATTATTTTTATTTTATTAAAATTTTAAAATCAAGGTTAAGTTTATGTTGGCCTAAGATTAACCTCTAATTGAGGATTTAGTATCACTATAGATACCCCTCAATGAGGATCCATTTGTATCACAAGTGTGAATAAAATATGATATATTAAGATGTCCATGGGCACCCACCTTATACTTCTTGTCATCTCCCTTCATTTATTTATGTCATTTATTATCACTACCTTTTAATAGTCTTTTCTTTTTTTGCAACATATGATTGTGGTGAATTCATGTTTTGGAAGGTTTTTGGAAGATATTACAAATCCAAACCGTTGGTTGGAAAATATAAGGTCTTATTCAATGAAGGAATCTTCATCTTTCTCAGTGGTGCTTAGATTTTATAGTATTGCATTATAAAGGTGAGGCAAAGTAGATGTTGATTGCACAACTTAAGGTTATTGATACATAGTATGATACACTTGTCCAATGGCAACAACTAGTTGAACCTAACATTGTTGAGTGTGTTGCATAGTTTGAAAATACCTAATGATACATATACATTCAATAGGGTCATGCCTATCATTGCAAGGGAGGCACCATACAGGTTCTACTTTTGTATTGGAGTTGACCATATTATTATTAACTTGGTTCACTCCCTATTTAATAGATTGATAAGGAACTTGATACTTATCATATATAGAATCTTCCATGATTTTCAATTCTATGGTTGTTTCCACTATTGTTTGATAGAATTATTTTGATTCACTAAGGTTTTTATTACCTTTAATATTTCATTCATTGCAAGGTTGTTGTTGGGCTCATCACTCAAATTCAATGGAACTAGGAGGACTATAAGTGAAGGCCAAAAATATATTATGGATGAAGCATTTTGGCCTAGATGAGTAATAATGTGCGATGACTAAGAAGGATGGATGGAGGTACTTGACTAAGGCATCAAAATAAGAGAAAAATTATGCATTGTACTAGGTGTGTTTTAGAAAATTTAGATTATATATACCATCAGGGGGCATGAGGTATCTTCCCTGCCTTGATGAGAATATCTTTACCTCTTGCTACTTATTCAAATACTACAACTAGTGTATGGTGGATAGCATTACAAACCATTAGTGCTAAATTAGATTATAAACCCTTGATATAGTATGGTAATGCTTGTTCTTCATTCGGCCTATAGTTTTATAGAATTAAATTTAAAGTTCTCAAGAATCTAGTATTAAAGTCATGGATATTTTCTTGAAGGGCTATTAGTATGGTATTTAATTAAAACAAGACTAAATACCCATTTATCATACTTCCAAACCTATGCATGAAAGGTTCAACTATCAATTCTCAAATTATTACTAAATTATTGGGCAATCCCCTATACAAAAATGTAACCTTACAATTAAGAGTGTAATTAGTATATGTATCATTATTTCCTTCATTTGAATGATATGGATTGAGTTAAGTGTAGATAGCTTGTCTAAGATGATCAAATGTAGTCGTGTTCCCATTCCTGTAAAAGGTCGATAAATCCTTCATAGTAGCTAGGTGAATACATGAGTAGACTAATAGGTTCAAGGCCCTTGATAGGTCCAATCAAGAAGTTGTTTTTGAGGTCTATTAGGCACATGAAGATTATTATGCTATGGGGTATGTTCTCCATATTGTTGATGAGGATGGTACATTGCCCAAAGGTTAGTATGGGTGGTAGGAAAGGTATAGGTACAAAGGGTAATATGGTGGATATTTAGGTGGTATATTTAGGTAGACTCATTGCTAATTTAGAGGTGGTTGAATATTATGCTATGGAGGGGTGTAGTTTAATCATAGTTGTGGAATTTATTGGCTCTAAGGAGGTAAATTTTATATTTTTTGCTATGCTTTATTGGTTGGATATCATGTTAATCCTTGGGTGTTTTCCTAGGAAATCTGTGATCCCATTTGTTCAGTTATTGTGTGTGTATTCTTAGAAAGGATAAGCCTAATGATCATATCAGGGTTGAGGATTGAAGTGGAGGAACATTGGAAACATTAGATAGACTACATCCAAGAGGGATCTATGTTGGAGGAGTATTTATGGAAGGTGCATTTTGTGTACCAAAAGCTATATATTCATTGTAAATTTAATACATGGAAAGTGGGTTATTTTATAGATTGTTTACGTCAACTAATATATGGTAAAGAGGTTTTGTGTGGGTCACTATAGACACCTAATCATCCTAGGTAGGGTTTATTGATGTAGTCAAAGAGCTCATTTGTTTTATTATATTTTCTATTTGGGGTGGTGTGAACCCTTGGTTAAGTTAGTTGGCCATGGGGATCTTTCCCTTGGTCCATGAAAAATGTATTTTGGGTGCAAAAATTGAAAAAATGAATAAAAATGGGGTTTGTCCCACCAAGCATGCCAGAAACTATATTGATCGAAATATTTGGTCTTATAATTTAAGTGTTGTGCCCCTATATTTTAGTTTCAACAAGGTCAGACAAGATTTCCATAGGTTTTTCCAACCTCTAAATTAAGGTTACCCCCCTAATTTTCTCATTTGGACCTCTAATTTAAACTAACTAATTTGCATCAAATGAAATGCACACATCAAAAAAATAAAAAATAAAATAAAATGAGGAATCAATGTGTGTAAATTGTAGAGAATAAATTCATTAAGTTTAGAGTGTGAGAGATGAAAGAAAATATGGTTATCACATTATGTTAGCATATAAACAATTTTTTCATAGGATCTTAAGTTTAAATCCTCACATACATTCAATAATAACAATGATAATAACTCACTAAAGATATTATTGATAAATATATCTACTTAAGAAATGCAAATGTAATGTATTTCAGAGCTTATTCAATCACATTTGCAGTGCTTTATCTTCAATATATACAACTTAGACAAAAGACACTTCACATATACAAGATCCTTGACCATTCTACTTTCACCAACTCTTCATCTCATAAAACTCATAGGAGATATTGTAACAACCCCAAAATCTAACCCAATTATTTTTTCTTTAAGGTTCAAATTTTAACTAAGATAATCTAGATACATACCACAAAATATTTTATCCACATTTTAAGTTTTAGATGTTATAGCATCCTCCGGGTGGATAGGAGTGGCCAATTCTCGCATATTATTTTTTAGAGTTTACCTTGTACATTGTCCATATAGCTTAAAAACACCTCTAAGTGGTCACCCCAAATTTTCATTCTTTCTTTTGAAGGACTTTTTGACCACAATGCAAGGGTTAACCCTATCTCTCTAGTTTGAGAATAGTGATACCAATTCCTTGACTAGTGTCTATCATTCCATACTAGTACTTAGGTACAAGCTTCTTGTAGTTTTATACATATCATTTAGTATAGAACTATTGTGCACCATTAAACTATTTTTTCTAGATAGTTTAATGGAGGTGACTATCACTTTATGTGGTAGCTCCCTTTTGGTCACCCATCAATAAATTAGGGTTTCCAATTACTACCACACCAAATGACATCCCCCATAGGAATTCACCCATAGTCACTTGGGTTTCTATGACTATCATTTGCATGACATATCTACCTCACATGGGTATCTCTCACTCTTTTGGAGAATCCATCACAAGGATTTAGTTACATTGGAATTCTAAGCTTGCTATCTCTCAAAGCACACTTTAGTGATCTATTACTAAAGTACCCATTGTAACCCTAAGGGATTTCCCCATCACATATCCCTTAGTTCTAGTCCTATCCTTAGGGATCTAATTTTAAAATTGTTATTCTATTGACAAGATTTCTTAAGGAATATTTCCCAAACCCAAGAAACTAGGAAATAACTTTATCCTTTTTATTTCATCCACATATAAGTACCATCATTGCATGTTCCATATTCTATTGCAGGAAATAAAGAGATATTAAACATCTAACTTTCTTTACTATGTTATTTTCATCAAAGCATAATAAACATTTCCATTTCTTCTTCATTCATACTCATAGCAATAAAGCATTAAATGTAAATAACAATTCCATAACAAGTACCACAAAATATAAACCAATAGACACATCATGTATCCTGGGAACCCTTTTTGGGAGAAAACCTAGCCTTAAAATATCCATATTTATTTTCATTGCAAGTATATTAGCCAATCTACAACAAGGAATCCATTATTCATTTTTATCATTATTTCAATATGTTGCATAAGAATCTTCTTAATTCTCATGCATTTCTATCAATAATAATTGTAAATTCCTTTTTACAAGCAAGGGAACCCTATACGTCCCTCTCATTAACCCCATCCCTTTATTAGACTATCGTTAGTAAAGAATTCTCTTTTGAGTGACTTATTACAAGAGTTATTATGGAACCCGCATAAGTTCATTTCCACTTATTGGGCCCCATGCCCAATCCCTCATCCGTGATTTAGTACAAAAGTTTACCACATCTTAACAATGAATACATATAACTATACATTCTATTTTCTATAAGGCTTCATATTTTAAAACAAGTCTAGGATGTTGTTCATATTTAAACAAATCCTTCTATCTTAGTTTCCAAAAAGGATAACACACACATATTTGGTAGGTAACACTATTATTTTCTAATTATCAAAGAATAATCAAGCTCCAAAATCCAATTCAATCTATTCATGAATAAAGTGCCCATAACATATATTTATTCAAATATGAATCATTCAATTATAAGATTATTCTTCTAGTATTGTAATTTTTCTAGTATTTCACAACATTAATAAATTTGAATTTATTTGATAACAAATTTCACAATAGTGATTCTGGACAAGCTGAGAAGTGTTTGTTTCAGCTACCTAATTTATGATTTTTCTAGTTTTTCACAACATTAATAAAATTGAATTTGTTTGATAACAAATTTCACAATAGTGATTCTAGAAAAGTTGAGAATATTTGTTTATATCCCATTGTTGTTTTTGAAATAGTTTTAATTTCCTTTATATCATAGTATTAGAAATAGTTTTAATTGCCTTTATATCATAGTATTTGTTTGTTTTACTTACCTAAATTGTAAAATTTTACAAGATTTTACAATATTGTTCAATATGAATGTGTTTATTTATCATCACAATATTATTTCATCTATTTGAATTGTAACTTTATTCTTTAGCACACAACATTGTATTTCAAATTATATGTTTTATGATTTAAAATATAACATTCTCTTTCATAATCGATTTACAACATTATCTTTCAAAATATAGTGTACTAATATTAATGTATGGGATAACTGAGTTGAATGGTGAATATAGTTTAATCGTTCATATTTTTAGATTGTAATTGTGAATATAGTTGAATCGTTCTAAATTTAAAAAACTACACATGAATATAAATAGAAACAACCAATGAGTGATAGAAGACAAATTAATAAAAGTCGTTTTTATTAATTACATAGAAAATATATAGTAAAAAATTGTTTACAAAATAACCATCCAGAATTTTTTTTCAACAATGAAAGGTTTTACAACATAGCAATTTTATCAAGGGTGAGCAGGGATAGATTTTGTGGCTCCTTGTGCACATGGATCACCTAGGCCTTGATATTTAGTCTTTGCTTGTATATTTGCATCTCCTTGCGTTTGAGATGCTCCATGTATACCTGCATCTCATTTAGTTTGAGATGCTTCTAAAGTTACAAGTTATTTTCCCTTATATCCTATACCAATAACTTGCTCAGGTTGTTTCAGTGCTCCTTTTATGATGAGCCCTTCCTCTGTATTTTGTAAGCTCCCCATCAAAAATCTATCTTCTTTGGTTGGATCCTCAAGGACTACATGTTCATTTTTTTAAGCTTCTTCTTAAGCAAGATATTTGGATCCATTTTGTGCTTGAGGATAATTATTTTTAAATGATTATTATCCCTGACCTTAATCTATAAGGTCTCCTTCATTTTTATCGCATTTAAGATTGATTTCTTTGTAGCCTAAGGATTAATAGCCAATAAATTAAGTTATTTTTGTAAATTTTTAAAATTTTCCTGCAAAAATTTAAAGAACACCTTAGTTAGTTGATAGTTATATTACAAAATATAATGATAAATCTAATTGCATCAAAAGTCTCACCTTTGCAGCATCTCTTGTAGTATCAGCAATTAAAAATTTCTTCTTATCAAAAGCCCATAGGTTGTAATACACTTGGGCTTCAGCATTCAGGTTCTCTAACTTGCTCAACATAGTCTTTAAAATTTATCATCATAAGAAATAGAAGGGTTCACCGATCCTGATTGGGCTTGATGTAGCAACCTAGCAAGCTTCTTAGGTTGGTTTCTAACCAGGGTAAAAATTTCTTCCCTTTTATCATAATTTTTATAATGGGTATTTATTTCCTTGTTAAGGATATTTGCCCGCAATTCTCAATTCTTCAATTCGCTCGCATTTTGAAGCAAATAATCCTAGATTATTGAATAACAACCATTAGAAACCAAATTATCTTTAGACAAAGTAACTTCTTCATCCTTAGTTTGAGGATCAAGATCGGAGGTGTCAGAAGGCGATGATGAATTATCTCAAGTTTAGTTTCTTGCTAAAAATGTACCATATCTGACACTTTTAACCCTTCAATGTTTTCCTGAAAAAGAAAATCATGATCAAGTTTTGGTACATCTAAAAAGGAGGTTGAAACATATTTCAATGAACAACTAGTTGAAATGACAATGATGGAAATCCAGAACCCTATTCATGTGTCTTCTATTATTTGGGTCTCGTCCATGATCTCGGTCCAACAAGATTTTTTCCAGCAACTTGACCTCGCATCAATTGTTTTCATTGTTGAGATTATCGTGCTGCTGGTACTGGTGGTGGTGGCAACATCATTTTATTCATTCTTTCATTAAATTATGGGGAGGGACCTAAATACATTATAACAAGATATTATTAAACAAAATTAAAGTAAATAAAATTATTACATAACAATGAAAAATCTCACATACCCAAAGAAAATATCTCTTGTTGCCCTTCAGCCTGTGGAGATAATTGGGTGCAAGTGTGTGTTGTGATTTGGCGTAAAATTGAAAATATACCCAAAAAAATAATAAATATATATAATTTCAACTAAATAGAAATGGTAATGAATTAAGAAAAACTTGAAACAATAAACTTACCCATCATTGGTGCGACATAACTGGATTCACCTTCCATGGCATTTTCTTGCACATGTTGATGAGAATCGGGAGAAGAAGCTAGCTTCTAGCGTTTATGAGGTCTCTGTGGTTACAATTCAATCATTATGCCTTCTAAATTACCATCGTCCTCTAGAATGTGACTTCTGACACCAGGATCCTTTTTTTCTCATGTGATTTCTACCTTACTCTACATTTAGATGCAAAAAAAGTTATAATATAAATAAAAAACATCCTAGAATATAAAGATTATTATTGGTGAAAAATAGAATAATTACCTCTAGCTCTTCGACAATCATAGCAATGCTTTGTAATTTTACGTGCAGTATAGTTGGTGAACCAGTATCCTACAAATTATAAAAAACTTTCATAGTAAAGAGCTAAAATATAATTTACAGAGGCGATCGTGAGAGGTTTGCTTGACTGGTTTGCTTAAACAGTGTAGAGCTTTGATATGATTTGATCTAAAATATATGTACACCAGTTGAATCTCTCATGGTACTCTAAACAACGAACAATATAAGCCAATGACCAGAATAGAATCTTCGATCTTCCGAAAAAAAATAGTCTTGCTTAGAAAATTTCAAGAATTACCTTGAAATCATTATTGGAAATAGAATTATTAGTTAACCCTCTTAGACTTCATCGCAAAGACTGCAAAAAAAAATAGGTGACATAACAAATTTTAAATTATGAAATTTAAGATAATCAACTGAAGAGAATTATACTTGACAACAATTTTGAAGAGATATCAAAATTTTCCACTAAGAAAGCCTTATCATTCTTCGAGAGAAATAACTTATGTGTAACTACAACAAGACCCTTCTATGGAAGGCTAGTCAATCTCTGGATATCATTGATTATGTGTCGATAGAGTAACGGCCCTAAGATCATTGTCGTAGGCATCGATGATATTGTGTAGAACAAATTTATCTATTCTAAATTGGGTCATACAAACCAAACCTCCAAAACCTGAATTCTGAATCCATTTACGATTTGTCTCATCTATCCCAGTAAAGTACTCTGAAAATACGATGCAACTTAGATTTTTGAACATGGTCACCATCGCTCTAGAAAGGTGTGGGGTAATGATCTCATAGGAAAGGGAAGTTTGCAAATTCACTCTGATCTCGTGCAATGGGAAAATCCTAAAAAATAACTGTTGATGCCTTTTTATAGACGATTGAGTGGGGCGGACATGTGGCAGCATGTTATTGGACATGCGTATGGGGTGGACACATGGCAATATGTTATTGGATATGAATGTGGTGGTGTCTATCTACATTACTGCACCTGGTCCATCTGGATTACTGCACCTGATTTATTTGTATTTCTACATCCAATCTATCTACACTATTGCACTCAGTCCATCTGCACCCAATCCATCTACGACTTTGCACCCAATCTGTTTGCACCCCGTTCATCTTTAATCGGACCTTTTTACAACCAACCCGTTAGCTGACCCATATTTTACACTTGGGCCATTGTTTGTACATTGCCCAGTATGTTTGAATTTTTACACCCATTTCATCTACACATGATCTGGCTGCACTCGATCCATCTACACACAATCTGACTACACCCGGTCCAGATTTGATCGAACCTTTTTCCAACTGCCTATTAGCTGGACCATGTTTTACCCCCGAGCCATTATATGTATAGTGCCCACACCTTCTATTTATCTGGTTCGTACTTTTGCAAAAATTAAAAAAATTTAGAAAGAAAAATAACAATAATTTAAGCTAAGCAAAAATATGAAATACATAATAATTGTTGATATTTAATAATTCAAAATAAAATTACAATTTTATTATTAATCTCAAACATTTCACATATGACATGTAGTTATAGTTTAGAAAGTTACAATGAGCTACTATCATATCAAGAATGAACAATAAATTTGAAATAGAACTTGACAGCTTATTGAAAATATCTTTCTTTCCTAATTTTCTATATTTTATAAATATTTTGGAACCACTCTACACAAGGGGCAACTATGGTTACCCATCTCCATTCGCTTGAGTATACAATTAGTATGGAATATGTGTGTTCGATGGCAAGGCATGCCTATTACTAATGCTTCTTGTTCGAATTCATCCAATAAAATAGGGCAATGCATCTTCTCTGCTTCTTTTATTTCTTTTGAAGAATTCCCTGCCTCTTCCAATTCTTTCAAAGATTTCCTTGCTTCTTCAATACTATTGAGAAACATCCGATTAGAAAATATTCACAATTAATCATTGGCAAACCATTAAACCCTAGACACAATCGCCATGAAATCCCATGGAAATCTAGAAACAAAACGTAAACAAAAATTCCCCCAAAATTTGGAAATCTGGAAACCCTAGCACAAAGTTTTGCTCTTGAACAATAATTTTACCTTTTTTCAGGGATTTACAGAAGATCAATCAACCGCGACCTCTCCCCATTTTTTTGAAACATGCTCCTAGGTCATCCAAGCTACCAGGTCATCCACTCTCCCAAGTCCTTCACGCTCCCAACTTGTCTGTGTTTTTTTGTTTATTTTTTGAAAGATATATTGTTCGGATTTTCTCTTTATTATTTTGTTTGCAAAGTGTTTCAAATTTTCTCTATTTGTTTGTAAAACAGGGACCTATATTTTCGCTCGGTCCATCCATGCACCGTATTTTATATTTTCGCACCCAATCTGTCTCTTGACCATTTTGTCCACTCGACCTATATCCTGACTATTTTTCCACCCGAACCATCTTTCGATCTTTTTCCATCCAGTCTATCTTATGACCATTTTTCCTCTTGTTTGTCAACCTACCATTCTTTCCATGCAGACCATCGGTCATACCATGTTTTTTACTTGGTATGTGTTTCCCATGCGATCCATTTTTTCCACGCGGTCTATTTTTCCATGTGGTTCATCATCGAATCATGTTTTCACGCGGTCTATGATTCAACGCGGTTCGTGATTCCACACGATCCATGATTTTTATGTTGTTCGTTGTTTCCACATGGTTCATTTTTTCCATACGGTTCATTTTTTTGTGCATTACTTTTTTCCACACCGGTCGTCTTTTACATGTATTTTGTGATTGGCGTGTGTTTTACACCCGATTTGTTTCCTGGTATGTGTTTAATACTCGATCCATAACCGATCTGTTTTTTTCACCCAGTATGAGCCTGTATTGTGTTTTCCATGCGGTTTCAAAAAAAAACTATCAAATTCACCAGTTTTTTCCAATTTGTTTTCAAAAATTAAGATAATTCGCCATGTCCTTCGATATGAGGTTGCCTAGGATTCGCAATATTTTCACAACAGATTCACCAATTTTTTACAACTACATTTTAGGTCTGACCCCTTATGCATAACCCTAACTACCTTTGCAAATAGGTTGGCCCCTGAGGTTTGAACCTTGGTGTCTTATTGGTAAATGCTTGGCCAAACAAGCACTTACCAATCCATCTAGCCCTCGGGTGCCACCATCCTACAGTCTTAGCATAATGGAAACTCTCAACATGAACGAAAATTGACAAGGAAGGGGTTTAAATACCCTTACCCTAAGAGAAGCATTAAAAGCCCTAAAGCTCTATATAGACATCCAACAAAAATACAACACATCATGAGCAAGGGTGAATAAGGAAGACACAACGGTCTAAGAAAGACCCACACGGATGGTGATCACCTATAGAAAGGTACATAGGTTTGAGATAATCACGATGGCACGTTTTCCTCCCAACAACTCTTGCATCGAATGTCACCTAGATGCTATCCAACACAAGGATATCGACAACAATGTGATATAGAGAATTAGCTATACATCAACCATCTAAAACATAATGTTTCAACTAGCAATGACGTCAAACCTACTGAGGAAGCAACTTACTAAGCATTGTGCCTTACCTAGTGATGCCACAACAACAATCAAATTAACTTAGGTATGACGTAACTAGGAACTCAACTCATGCAGAATGGGAAAACAACGAATATGACCTAGGGCCAACCAACTCATGGATCCCAACAAGACGGCTCAGAGAGGGGTCAAGGTTTAACAACCAAACGATATAGCCAAACCAGCAAAGAGAAATTGGTGTAACTAGAGAAAATAACCAGCAAGCATTATTTTTCTTTCCTTTTATTAAATTACCAAGTTAAGATAAAGGAGATGCTTATTATAAACCAACCTGTGGTTTATCTATGACAATCACTCCTTTACTGAATCGTGGCTCTCCCACAACGTTTGGTTTACCTTTATTTTCTAGAGCTCTCTCTTCTCCAGCGAGTGTCATTTTCCTCCTCCCTTCTCTTTTTGTCCCCTTCCTTTTTACGTTGTCGTCTTTACCCTTATCTTATCCCTCCTCACCAACTTCATGCATTGTCATTACTTCCCCCATCTTCCTTGGACGGCACAAGATTTTTTTTAATTTTAAAAACTATTCTTTCTTATCCCAAAGCTTCCTTATTAATGGTGCTCCTCAAAAGAGGTGGTAGGAAGCTTCCATCCCCACCGAGCGCATATAAGGGGTTAGAGAAAGTTTTACCATAATTTCTCTTTTTTAAAACAAAGCCCCTTATAGGTTTATTTAAATAAAAGTTTCATATCAAATAAACTAACTTTCATGAGACTTTATTATTATTCAAATAAAGTCTCTTCTTCTCTTTTTGAAAGGAATTCTATTATTTAATATAAATAAAACTTTATGGTTTTATTAATTGAAACTCTATAATCAAATAAAACATTTGTCCTTTGCAAATTAAATTCTATTTATCATTTAAAATAAACAACTATTATTTATTAAAATGAAACTCTATTGTCATTTTAAAATAAAACTTCTATTAATTATAAAATAAAACTCTGTTATCATAAAATGAAACTCTATTATCATTTTAAAATAAAACTTTTGTTATTTATAAAATAGAGAGTAAGAGTTTTTAAGCAAAACAAGGAGCTTTCAGAGGTAACCAAATTATGCATGTTTTTATTTTCCAAACCACCAATGCAGATAGTGATGAAGTAAAAGATAATCAAACATATGCAACAAACAAAGAGGGAGTCTTTCCATCAACTTAGTCACATATCTCAACCTAACAATGTACAATAGCTACTAGGCTATCAACTTAAGGCTCAATATGGCTAGTTATTGATGATTATTCCTAACCAATAATGCATACCTATATGAAGGTATCCATCAATGTTATCCTTGAGTTGCCTTAATCATCATTTCCCCAACCTCAAGTACCCCAACTTCTGGTGGAGGATTCTAATTCTTCCACATAGGAGTGTACCAGGTCCTGTACATTTGGCAATATATCAACAATACCATGCTCTTTCAAATCAACTAAACATCACATAGTTGGTTCAATTGCCAAAATTATATATTATAGAATCATAGGTTAATAGATTGTTTCTTTGTGACAAAAAAGTCGCTAGGGAGGGTCATGACACCTCCATCCATTACTTTATCCCTTATTTTTTAACTAGAGAAGATAATGAGAAAAAGTCCTTGTAGAAGAAAATTTATGGAGTAATTTAAATTCAACCCCCACTACCATTTGATCCAAATTTCAATCTCATAAAAACCTGGCTAGTATCCATGTAACTTATAGGTTAACCCTTTGGTATTAAGAACCATTACAACATGCTCAATAATCTCATCCTTGATAATCACTTATGGTGTAGTATCTACTACCTGGATAGGGTTTGTCATAGATTCGCTCTTCCTCTTATTGCTAACTAGGGCATCCTTAATTCCAACTAAGGTATCCTTACTTCCAACTAGGGTATCCTTACTTTAGTAAGAACTTTCAAAAATGACTTTCTTGTCATGTTACCTAGATTTTTTTCGCATGAATTCTTTAGCTTTTAAATTTTCTTCTAAGATCTAGAATAAGAAGTGGCACTTACTTCTTGATCACACTTTGCTTTATACTTCCTACTTCTTGCCCATGTTTCCTACTTGCTTCTAGCTCACACTCGCTCTTGGCTCCACTACTTTCGTTTCTATTACAAGGAGAGGATTTTATATTATTTGAGGAAAATTGAAGATGAATTACCTAAAATAAACTTGGCCCCTTCCACATTTATTTTAAAAGTTTTCTCAACATCTTTCTTTGTACCTTTAATTCCTTCAAAATTTAAATTTGCACATTATACTTCCTCATTCCTTATATCCTTCTTTGTTTCTTCTAATGGTTGATTTGAGTGAACTATGATGACTTTTGTCATATGATATTGCAAATAGGCTTTTTTATCTATTTTTTGAAGCAGAAAATGTTTGATCTCATCCAACTTCCTCAATAGTATGATTTTATTGCTTCATATTGAAGTTCGTCTTATAACCCAAGTTTTCTTTCACCATCATTTTCATTTTGCAATCTCTTGACATGTGTCCAATATCAACAATTGCAACATGAGAATGTTATGTTTTCATAATCCACTTATTGATCTTATTAACTCTATTCATATTTAATTTTAATGAATTATGGTAAAAGTTTTAAAATATCTATAGCAAAACATACCCAAGTATAATAAGTATGCTTTTGATCCTTGGTAGTTTGTTCCTCCTGGAAGATCTTCCCTAGGGTGTTTCCAATATTCTTCAAAACATATTTTTTGATAAGTTGATAAGGAAGTCCAAAAAGCCTAATTTGCACCCAAAAAAAATTTATAGTTTTTCTCAACTAAAAAATTCACTCTATGGCCATAAATATAGGACATCTCTCCCCTAAACCATGGGCCACCATTCATTATTTTATCCTTGGTTTTTGAATTGAAGGAAGAAAAATCGGAGTAATTTGAATTTAATCCCCACGTACACTTGATCCAATTTTGAATCTCTAGAAACATTGGCCAATATCCATGAAACTTATTAAATTTTTGCTTATAAAACCCCTTATATCATGCTTAATTATCTCATCCTTAATAATTATTTTTGGTATAACATTTGATCCCTAGATTGAACTTGTCATATATTCGCTCTTTCTCGTCTCAAACTTGGGCATCCTATATGTCCTAATTTTGGATTCTTGGCTTTATATATATGGTGTTATATTAATAATTATTTTTGTGGTTAAGTAAGGGAAATAATATAATAAAAATAATAATGTGGCTTTAGGAGACTGAAGAGAGCAAAAATAATTAAAAAATAATAATAAAAAGGGAGTTATAAGGGGAATGCCACACTTAGGGAATATTAGGAGATAATATTATTTTAATAAAATAAAATAATAAAATATGCTCAACGGAGAATTAGGGTTGAGCATTATAAAAGAAATGGTGGACTTCATTTTGCAATTCATGTTTGCCATTTTTACTCTCCCATTTTGGTGTTTTGGCTAAGAAGTCACAACCCTAGCTTCTGAGGACGAAAACCCTCGGTAAGAAAATATTTGAGAATGAAAACCCTCAATGATAGAGACAAAAAATGGAAACCCTAAGTCTCAAGAGGCAGAGGACGAAAACCCTCGTGTCTCCAACGGTAAATTCATTTAGAGTTTGCACATGAGCTCAATGGATCAGCATTTGTGAGCAGAAATTCAATATCTCACCATTAAGGGTTTATCAGCAGGATTATTCGACTATTTAGAGATTAAAATTGCAGAAATCAAGATTTAATTCAACACTTCTCCATTGTGGGAAGGAGCATCCCATTCTTGGAAGAAAATTGGTAGTGTTGTGGCATTGTTTGCAGCACTTGTACCGTAAATAAGTTGGACGTCCCATTCTTAGGAGAAGTTTGGCAAAGTTGTGATATAAATTGCAGCAACTAAGTCATATAGAAGTCCAACATTCCATTCCAAGATTGTTTGTTAGCAATTTTTAGAGTTAATCTCAGACATTGAGCTCATTTTGGACCAGACATCCCTCCTATTGGCTGCACATTAGCAAGTTCTAAGGGATTCAATAGATAATAGAGCCTCCTCAAAGCATGTCCTATCCCATTGCAGATTAAAATTAGATTTTGGGGATATATTCAGGAATTGCAGATATCCTATACTGGACGTTCCATACAAAGGTAATTTTTGGTGCAATTTAAAGGAAGAAGTATAATAACAGCATTTACAAGCCTGTTGTGAGGATCCAATCAACATACGATGATTCCATAGAAGATGTCTTCCATTTCTACCAATTATTCTACCATTCCCAAGCGATAAATCAACATATTATATTTCAAAGGTGCAATGTCCTATCTTGGATAAATGTTCTTGTTTATTGTAATCAGATCTGATGAATGTAATTGCTTATTGATGTGAAATGTCCTTATGAAATTTGTTGATTATCATTTCAATAAAATCTTCATTGGGAAATTGTTGTAAATTGTTGTCTTGTAAATCTTGAAAATTTATCTATATTTTATTATCATTTTATTATTTACAAAAAAATTAAAAAATTGTTAAAAATACCTACGAACCCATAAAAGGGTCATTACAAGTGGTATCAGAGCTATGTTCTTACCAACATGTGGAAAGATCTAGTCATAAGTAATTTTTGGGCCAAGGTTTTTGGAAAAAAAATTATGGGTATTGAAGATTTTAACATTTGAACATCTGGGTATTTGATAATTAACAATTTCAGGTTTTGGGTATAGCAGAAAACTAGGGTTTTAAGATTTTCAAGTTTCTAGATTTTGGGTGTTTTTAAAGCAAATTTAGCCATTGGGTAGTGGAGTTCCAGAAGTAGATGTTTTATATGACAGGTACCAAAGGAAAGAACCATGTCCAGGACGGAAATTATGACACTTATGTTCAGAATATGAGACAACCAGGTGTATGGGGAGGAGAACCAGAAATTCTCATGGCCACACATGTAATTCAAAAACCCATAATAGTTTATTTGAAAAATGACAAAAATGGTGAACTTTCAATTATTTCAGAATATGGGAAAGAGTATGGACATGAAAACATTATTGGAGTTTTGTATGATGGGAGTCAACATTATGATACAGTGTCTTTACTCCATGAATTTGAATCTTATGCAAACACTTTTGAAAAGAAATTTCAGCCAGGTAAAGAAAACAAAACAAAAATTGGTGAAGATCAATTGGTGTTTAATGATCAAGCTCAAGAGCATTGCAATGAAGTTGAGGTGAGTCCTAGGAGTGAAGTTGAGACAAATAAGGACAATTCTGATTTACATGGCAGCAATGTAATTACTTCATCTAGCTCTTCCAAATTTGAGAATAGTGAAGATGTTAGTGTTATACCTAGAGAAGTGGTTGAAGAAGGTAAATATGAAAATATTCAAAACAAATCAGAAATTATTAGCTTTGCCTTAAACCCTACCAATGAAGATATTATTGAAGAAGCTACAGCTGAAAAGAATGAGGTTAATTCTGATTTGTATGATAGCAGTGTAACAATTTTGCATAGCCCTACTCATGTGGATAGTGAAGACCATGAAGATGAAGCATTATACTTTGATGATTACAAGGAGCCTAAGTTTGATGAAGAATTTGATGGTGGTGAAGACATGAAATCAGAAATAGGCATTATCAAGATGATGTTGGAAGGTGATGTTGTTTCAAATTTTGAAGATATAGACCATTTATCTTGTGTTCCTCTTCATGGAATGGCTTATGACGGGTATGAAACTTGTCCCCATCTGTATGATATTAGTTCAATCATTTGTCATCACATGAACAAAAAGGAAAATGAAATTCCAACATTTCATGAGTTAAAAAATTCTGATTTAGATTCTCAAAGTTTGATTCCATTAGAAGTAAGCATGCATGATGATCATAAAGAAGAAGAATTAAACCTTGATGGATGTAGCAAGATAGCCACTCATGAAAAGCATTCAGAAATAATAATGAGTGAATACAACACCATCTATGACTCTCCCTTGAGAGGTTTCCCTCATGTTGTGCTGGGAACACAATGGATTTTTTATTTTGGTGATATCACTTTCAATTATGAAGAATTAGAGTTAAAACTTAGGCACAATGGGTGTGAAATCATTCTTAGAAGCATCAAAAATATGGAGTCATCTTATGCTTCAGTTGGAATGTTGGAAAGCAGCATAATAGTTGGAGATAGACATCACAAAATGGACAATAATAATTCAGGACAACAGTATGATGGGAAAGATATGTGGCTGATAACATCACAAAATGATTGCTATAAACTTTGGCATATGGGCTGTTTTGAGAGCACAATTATTGGCAAGCAAATACAGGGTAATATCTCTTCTTTTGGTGATAAATTGGGGACTACAATGCATTATTTAATGGTTGTACATGAAAATTTAATTTCTGTTGTTCAATGGCAAGGTATTATGGACAATCTTGGGACTACTATCAAATTTTTAGGGACAGCTTGTATGGCTGTTGATAATTCTTTGCAGGGACAGCCATGGACAACATTCTTTCTACCATTTGGCACCCTTAATGGAGGCGAAACCATAGCAGTTGTTGACTGTATCAAGGCTGCACTTTTTCATAATTTGTGGACTGAATATGAAGATACATTGTTGGTTATTGAAGCAGGAACTAATTTTGCATTTCCCCACAGTGTATTGAAGGCAATTAATCATTTCTTGTGGATTGAATCTAGTGGGATCATGTCTACAGCAGAATTTAGAAGAGATGATGATTGTGATGAATCAATAATGGCATTCCTGGTAAGGCTTGCAGCATACATGGACATTCCTGGGATCGTTCTTGATCATGCTACAAATAGATTTGATGGAGTGTATGATTCGATTGCTTGAGGACAAGCAATCTCAGGAGGGGATGTATTGTAATGTCCCAATTTTGGATTCTCGGCTTTATATATATATGGTGTTATATTAATAATTATTTTTGTGGTTAAGTAAGGGAAATAATATAATAAAAATAATAATGTGGCTTTATGAGACTTAGGAGAGCAAAAATAATTAAAAAATAATAAAAAGGGAGTTATAAGGGGAACGCCACACTTAGGGAATATTAGGAGATAATATTATTTTAATAAAATAAAATAATAAAATATGCTCAACGGAGAATTAGGGTTGAGCATTATAAAAGAAATGGTGGACTTCATTTTGGAATTCATGTTTGCCATTTTTACTCTCCCATTTTGGTGTTTTGGCTAAGAAGTCACAACCCTAGCTTCTGAGGACGAAAACCCTCGGCAAGCAAATCTCTGAGGACGAAAACCCTCAGTGATAGAGACGAAGGACGGAAACCCTAAGTCTCAAGAGGCAGAGGATGGAAACCCTCGTGTCTCCAAGGGCAAATTCATTCAGAGTTTGCACATGAGCTAAATGGATCAGCATTTGTGAGCAGAAATTCAATATCTCACCATTGAGGGTTTATCAGCAGGATTATTCAGCTATTTAGAGATTGAAATTGCAGAAATCAAGATTTAATTCAGCATTTCTCCATTGTGGGAAGGAGCGTCCCATTCCTGGAGGAAAATTGGCAGTGTTGTGGCATTGTTTGCAGCACTTGTGCCCTAGAGAAGTTGGACGTCCCATTCTTAGGAGAAGTTTGGCAGAGTTGTGATATAAATTGCAGCAACTGAGTCATAGAGAAGTCCAACGTCCCATCCCAAGATTGTTTGTTGGCAGGTTTTGGAGTTAATCTCAGACATTGAGCTCATTCTGGACCAGACGTCCCTCCCATTGGCTGCACATTAGCAAGTTCTGAGGGATTCAACAGATAATAGAGCCTCCTCAAAGCAGATGTCCTATCCCATTGCAGATTAAAATTAGATTTTGGGGATATATTCAGGAATTGCAGTCATCCTAGACTGGACGTTCCATACAAAGGCAATTTCTGGTGCAATTCAAAGGAAGATTCAGTATAATATCATCTGCAGCCTTTCCAAGCCTGTTGTGAGGATCCAATCAGCATATGGTGATTCCAGAGAAGATGTCTTCCATTTCTGCCAGTTATTCTGCCATTCCCAAGTGATAAATCAGCATATTATATTTCAAAGGTGCAATGTCCTATCTTGGATAAATGTTCTTGTTTATTGTAATCAGATCTGATGAATGTAATTGCTTATTGATGTGAAATGTCCTTATGAAATTTGTTGATTATCATTTCAATAAAAATCTTCATTGGGAAATTGTTGTAAATTGTTGTCTTGCAAATCTTGGAAATTTATCTGCATTTTATT
Source organism: Wollemia nobilis (assembly GCA_028583015.1). Lineage (NCBI taxonomy): Eukaryota > Viridiplantae > Streptophyta > Pinopsida > Araucariales > Araucariaceae > Wollemia > Wollemia nobilis. The sequence goes on along the minus strand of JAQPPZ010001805.1, from coordinate 321,453 downwards.
GTCATTTTATTATTTGCAAAAATTAGCAAATTGTTAAAAATCCCTAGGAACCCATAAAAGGGTCATTACACATCCATACCCTAAGTTAGGACATCCTTCCAATTAGAGCTTTCAAATATGATTTTCCTTCCATGTTACCTAGCTTTTTCTCATACAAATTCTTTCTTTTTTGAATTTCCCAAAAGATCTAGAGCAAGAAAAGGTGAGACTCGCTTTCCAACTCACATTCAATTAATAATAAAATAAAAATATTTACTTTTATTACTCTTTTACATGTTTTTATTATTATAATATTCTTAAATATGTTTAATTTTAAAATTTATTTTGAATTGGTAGATGGTGAAAAGTTATGTTGCATGACATGTAATGCATGAAGTCTTGAGTCTTCATAATTTAGAAGGTTGTCCCCTTTTATCTTTATATTTAGATCATATAGTTTGTTAAATAATATTACATTATTTGGTACATGCTAATGTACCCTTATGGTACCTTCATGGTTCATTTGTAAATAATATATTAGAGTTGAGTCAATAGTTTAGAGTGTGATGTTTTTTTTTGTAGTATAAGTTATATAAAGTCATCAGTGGTATCATACCTACCACCAAACTCTGTCCAATTTGATAGAGTTTATTGAAGCCAACATTATTAATTGATTTTATCCATATTTGATAAAGTCAATTAAGAATTTGTCTACTTTGAAAGTAGTGAGAACCAGAATCTATTTTAAAGGTCATATTGAGTAGAGAAGTTAGGGTCTTTCCACGGTTGAAGAATAACCAATGAAGACTAGCACTCAGCTATATTGATTGATAGGCGAACCAACTCAAGATTAGTTGGTCATTCAAGGATATGGCCAATCCTGACATTGATTTGAAAATTTTGATGTTTGCAAATTAAAGATTGAAAGGCAAATCAACTTTGAGAAAGTTGATCATTTAGGGATAAAGCCAACCCTTAACATTGAAGACTAAGACAGAACCAACTCAGAGAAAGTTGGTCATTCAAGGCTAAAGCCACCCTAATATTGAAGATTAAATAAAGTAGAAGATAGCAACAATAGAACAAGCATACAGATACAAAGTAAGAGTAAGTTCAGAAGTCTACATTGATTATAGAAGGCAATAGTAGCCTATTTTGGAAGAATCCTCCATTGAAGGAGAAATATCTTAGAACAATAGATTACAGAAAGTAGAAGAGGCCATAGAAGTCTTACATAGAAAAATAGAGAAGCCAAGTAGGCTTACATAGGATAAAAGGCATAATAGAATAAGCTCTTATACTATTGATTCTCAAATGACCTACTATCATCTATTAGGTATTTGTTGAATCAGTTTACAAAGATAAGCCTCATGAAGTATTACCAGTGATTATCGTATTTTGAAGAGTTGTTGGAAGTGAACCAGACTAGAGATTAAACTAAAGCAAACAGACCAAGCCAGAGACGATTAAGCACGAAGTAAGGTTAGAGTTAAAGAAAGAATCAGTTCAAGGAAACCAGACAAACTAGTCGCATGTGACAATACAAGGACCAAGCGAACCAGTCGCCTGTGATATTACAAGGAACGAGACAAACTAGTTACTTGTGATATTATAGGGACCAAGCAAATTAGTCGCTTGTGACAACAATGAAAAGGAGACGAATCAGTCGCTTGTGATAGTAGTGAAAAGGAGGCAAATCAATCGTCTGTGATAGCAGTGAAGAGGAGGTGAACTCGTCACCAAAGACTAGTTAAAAGGAGGTGAACTGGTCGCCTGATACAAATGAAAGCAAACCAGATTGCATGGTGATGGTAAGGATAATGTTGTTATGGTCTAAAGCTAATGAGAACGCAGATTTCAATAAGAAATACTACAAGTTTATCACATCATGTGAAACCGAGAAGCTTACCATCCACTGGAGCTACCTGAACCAAGCAAGAGAACAAAAAGGTGAAGCAAATCATCTAAGTGCAATAGGAGTAACATCTCGAGCTAGGGCGAAACAATTGGAAGCACAATAGAAGGAGTAACACCACAAGTGTTACACAATCAGTGTTGATTTCAAGAAGAATATGCAACACTAATCATGTCGAGGTAACCAAATTTGCATTACAATACGCGCTAAGGTTTTGAAAATATTTAAAGTCTTTTGAATTATTTTGGCGCTTAAGTTTTTTGATAGGAGAAATAAGGATTAATTGGTTTAAATATTTCCTAAGGTAGATTAAAAAGTTTAAAAGGAGAGATAAGGAGGTATTTAAAGTTTTATTTTTTGATATTTGAAAAGTAGGAGTAATAAGGTAGATTAATGGTTATTTAAAGTTTTTAGGAAAATTGAAAAACTTTAAATTTTAAAAATCTTTGAAGTATTTGAAGTTTAGAAAATTTGCAAATCAAACTAGGGAGATAAAAGGTCTTCAACATCAAAGGTTAGAAAATTTTAAATTTGTAAATTTCCTATTTAAGTAAACTAGGGAGTCATAAGGGTTTCTACTTCAAAGGAAATAAATCATAGAATTGAATCGTAAAAAATATTAGAAATGCATTCAATGAAGGTAGTGAAGATATAGTAAACACGTTAATTTTTTTTTTTTAAAGATGATAGATCTTGATAGAAAGAAGAAAATAACAAGATCACTAAATACTCTTGAGAACTCAAAATTGGATCTTGTTACTACAAAATCTTATTCTAGTAGTGCATCTAAAATAGATTCTATTACAAAATCCACAACTACTCAAAATATAATAGATTATCACATTCTGCAACTTATTTATAAGTAAAATAAAGAAAGAGTAGTCTTGATCGTGCATCAATGGTTATGTTGTTTTATCAAGAAGAAAAAAGAACTTGAAGCATTAACAAGGATGAATAAACTAAAGAGAATATATTCAAGGTGCATCTATTGTAATAGAATTGGTCATGAAAGAGCCAATTGCTAGAATTTTTATCCTTGCAAATATTGTGGAAGAAAATCTCATTCACCAACATTTTGTTGGTATAAATAAAATTATTGTAGAAAATTCGAAAGAGCATTATTGTTCAGATTAGACAATATTTTTCAAACACTTATTTATGAAGCATCTTCTAACAATAAAGCAGAGTGTTCAATTTTTGAAATACAAAAAGGGAAACAATTTATGATAAAATGAATAGAAGACAAGAAAAAAGAATGAGTTAGATATGGTCCAAATCTATCTTACAAAGTAATTGAGAAAGAATCAGTTGAACTTGAGGTCAAAGACAAAGCAAATATTCTTATGCACAAACTTGATGACAATGTAAGAGTTCAAGAAGCTCATGATCTTGAAGATACAAAGATTGAAGATCTAAAGTCTAAAGACAAAGTTGAAGATGAACTCAAAGCAAAAGTCAAGCAAGAAGATGAACCTAATGGATCTCAAGCAGGAGATCATTTACAATGCAAGGTCACTTGAAAATTAAAGACAAAGATGAATACCAAGATTGAAGACTAAAGTCTTCAATAACCAAATAATGTAATACACGGGGGTGTTAAAGAATATTACAAAATATTATGGAAGATGAAAAATATTGTAGAAGATTCGAAATAGCATTATTGTTCAAATTAGACAATTTTTTTCAAACATTTATTTATGAAGCATCTTCTAACAATAAAATAGAGTGTTCAATTTTTAAAATACAAGAAGGAAAAATAGTTTATGATAAAATGAATAGAAGACAAGAAAAAAAATGGGTCAGATATGGTCCAAATCTATCTTACAAAGTAATTGAGAAAGAATCAATTGAACCTGATGTCAAAGACAAAGGAAATATTCTTATGCATGAATGTGATGACAATGTAAGAGTTCAAGAAGCTCATGATCTTGTAGAAACAAATATTGAAGATCTAAATTCTAAAGACAAAGTTGAAGACGAACTCAAAGCAAAATTCAAGCAAGAAGATGAACCTAATGGATCTCAAGCAGGAGATCATTTACAATGCAAGGTCACTTGAGATTGAAGACAAAGATGAAGACCAAGATTGAAGACTAAAATCTTCAATAACCAAATAATGTAATACAAGAGGGTGTTAGAGAATATTGCAAAAGATTATGGAAGAAGTATTGTAGAAGATTCGAAAGAGCATTATTGTTCAAATTAGACAATGTAATACAAGAGGGTGTTAGAGAATATTGCAAAATATTATGAAAGAAGAAAAGTATTGTAGATGATTGAAGCATTTTGTTGGTATAAAGAAAAGTATTGTAGAAGATTCGAAAGAGCATTATTGTTCAAATTAGACAATCTTTTTCAAACACTTATTTCTAAAGCATCTTCTAACAATAAAGCAGAGTGTTCAATTTTTGAAATACAGGAAGGGAAAACATTTTATGATAAAATGTATAGAAAACAAGAAAAAAGAATGGGTCAAATATGGTCCAAATCTATCTTACAAAGTAATTAAGAAAGAATCGGTTGAACCTGAGGTTAAAGACAAAGGAAAGATTCTTATGCATGAACCTGATGACAATGTAAGAGTACAACAAGCTCATGATCTTGTAGATACAAAGACTGAAGATCTAAAGTCTAAGACAAAGCTGAAGATGAACTCAAAGAAAAAGTCAAGCAAGAAGATGAACCCGATGGATCTCAAGCAAGAGATCATTTACAATGCAAGGTCACTTGAAGATTGAACACTAAGACGAAGACCAAAATTGAAGACTAAAGTCTTCAATAACCAAATAATGTAATACAAGGGGATGTTGGAGAATATTACATTATTTGATACATGCTAATGTACCCCATGGTACCTTCATGGTACATTTGTAAATAGTAGATTAGGGTTGAGTCAATAGTTTATAGTGTGATATTTTTCAAGATAACCTATGATATTTTGTGGTAGTATAAGGCTTATAAAGCCATCATAGTTTGGATTTATCCACTTTAGGTTTATGACCTTTAGTTATATTTATATTATAAGCAAGGGCTTTATGGGATTTTCTTATCTTTAATACTAGTTCCTTCTTAGGGATTTTTAAACTAGTTATTATTAATTTCTATGACTTCAAAAAAATAATTAGCTATATGGGATTGAATAAGGTCAAGGTCAAACACCCATATTACATCAAGATCATGGTATATCAACAAACCACATAATGAAATTATAACTAACAATTATGTAAAAATTGTTTGGCAAGATTTGATCCTGCATCTTCACATTAAAAACCCACTTTTTTAACCACTTCAATTCACTGTCATTTTATCATTCTATGTAAACCTTATTAATTTGATAATAATTATAATTTATAATGTGACACACACACACACACACACACACACACACACACACACATATATATATATATATATATATATATATATATATATATATAATTTACAGGGACCAATAAAGCACACAAGCATTTTAAGCCAAGTGATGTAAATATTAAAGAGAAAGAAGTACAAACACATCAATTCAGCAACTCTCACCTCAATGCCTCCATCTAAATTGACAAAGCTTTTAGTACATGCAATGCCTTATAAGTCTATCACATCTCACAATTATTACCAATGTGAAACAACCCATTATTAAACATTTTTTAAAGTGCAGACATGAATATTGATTATAAGTAACTGTTTTATTTATTGTATCCAATACTAATCACTTCTTCAAATTATTTTTTAATGAATGATCATTAAATTTTATGAAGTTTTTAAAATCTCACACCTTTGTATTGTTTTGGTTGTTATACATTTTAGCTCCTCAAGTTCCATGTCCTCAAAGCAAGTAGTTGAAACTTTTTATCCAAACTTATGTTCTATTCCATGTATCTTACATGTCTAAGTAATTTATTGCACAATCTTGATTACAAACTACCTATTTCTAACAATTGTTTTGGTGTTTATACATTTTACCTCCTCAAGTTCATTGTCCTCGAATCAATTAGTTTAGAAATTTTATCCAAACTTATGTTCTATTCCATGTTTCTTGCATGTCTATGGAATCAATTCATGGCACAATCTTGATTATGAACTACCTGTTACTAACAAAGTGTCTCACAACAAGGTAACTCAGAGAACGGTTCCCAACATTAAATGGTTTTCTTGAATGGCAGCAACCTGTAGTCCTAAACTGAGATTTTATAATACAAACGTTGAAAACAGATCCATACAAACCCTTACAATGCAATAGGACTGTCATGGAAAATTAAAAAAAAAAAAAAAAACTGGATGGGCTTCCTTTGGAAACCATGCTACAAATACAGGATGTATGTATATTACAGGAAATTCAACATGAGGTTACAATTCTAGTTCTAAGGCACTACATGCACTATTTAAGACCATTCATCACTTGGTCAAGTTCAGTAACTTTTTCGAGCAACATCTGCTTCTCCTGTTGGAGTTGCAACATGAATGCTTCCTGCTCTTCTGCAACTCTTTCTAGTTCATCTAAAGTTAAACATACTTTTTCTGGGTCCCCATCTTCTGCCAAAGATTGAATTTTCTTAAGGATTGCACGAACCTGCAAAGAAAAATTATATAAACGCTACATTTTTTAAATACCATTTACAGTGTTTCTCAATCAAATTCAGTTAGATACCCAATAGTCTATAGAACAAGGAAGAGAAATATGAAAACTAAAAATAAGAAAGCTGTTTAATTAAGGATGTTCAGTTGATTACTTACAGCTTTAAATTAAGAAAACTCAATCCAACAAACTTATGAAAAATTGTAGATGGGTTTATACCTTTCCAGATATAGGATGCACTTTTGTTATTCCAGAACCACTGGATGACGATTTTGTTTTCTTCATCAGTTCTGGCTGCCTTCTCGTCACTTGCACACGTATTTCTCCCTTTTTGACTCCTTGTAAAGGAATCCATTTGTCTACAGTCTGATTTGGGGGTAGCCTATCATACTCAACCTTGCAGTCACCAATGTTGGAAGTTGGCAATACAGCATTATGATCCCTTACATGAAGCACCAATGGACTGCCAGTGTCAGGGAACTCTAAGGTTTGATTCCACTGAGGATTGAGTGTCTTGTACATAACCTGCATGAATTAAAGAATAAGTGTGTTGGCTAGACTGGCACTTACTAATCTGTAAATAAAATAGGTTCCCTCTCACTCTTATTAAACCACAAACGACAATTGCCTTCCTAGTTCCTGCAAGTTCTTTGGTACTTTTTGGCATAACATTTGTTAGTAAAGCCAACTTTCACATTTGTCCCAGTGAGACATTTGTGGCAGTAATTGTCCAGCAAGACTGAAGTGTGAAGATCAGACAAAACAGGCCATGCATCCTTTCTACAGCAAACCACAAATTCTGATGGGTTGAACTAAAGAATTACAAATCTCACTAATAATAAAAAATAAATATGTGCACATGTTTATAAAACACCAATATGCTTTCAAAAGCTGCGGCTGCCAAAATATTGTAGATAAACCAATTGACATTGTTATCTATTTAACTTCCTGATTAAATATTCCCCAAATTCCATAAGTATGGAAGTGTTGCATTACCCCGTCGGTGAAATGAGACACAAGCCATGACCCTGATTTGACAACATCATAGAGAAGTTTGACTTGGCTTAGAGGACGCCAGAGGAAAGAAGACTACTTAGAGATCGGACCATTAAGATTTCATTGAATGATTGATTTAATTTCTCTATTTTATATTAAAAAATGAAACTCATAGTTTTCACAAGAGACGTATGCTCAAGGAAGTGCAACTGCAACTGATGAGAGACCTTAACATTGAAGTGTAGATGAATGCTCAAACACCTGGTCCTCTCTTTCTGACTAATCCAAACATTCATAGCATTGTATGTTTTATAATCAGTATGAAGCTATTAGTTATCTTTGGCACATTTATTTTGTGAGTAAATTGCAAACCAAAGATTCATTTTTAGCAAATGTTAAATTCTTACAAGCTCATTTTACCTTTGAAGTCTTCCCTGAACCTAGACCTCCCCTTCCAACAAAAAGCAAAATGGGTTACAAAAACTATCTCACAAATTGTGAACAAAATCAAGGACTCAACTCACAAAATCATCTTATCTTTCAAGATTAGTATCCTGGACACAAATTTGGTTGATGAAGTTACAGACGTCAAAACCTGCCTTGCATCTTGTAAGTCTCTTTATGCTGTGGTTATGCATCTTCTTTAGATTTTCAACTGATATTTCTCACAAGACTATACACGTGCCTATAACTTTGATATATTTGTCTTATATCAAGAACAAATATTTCTGTGGGAACAGAGATCGTATCTGCATTGTGAAATTTGCAGTGGTGCTGCTCGGGAATATCCATGTTGGCACTTTATGTAAGATCATAGTTTTAAAGAAAACTTCAACTGTCTATTAGATGTTGTGCTTGGAGCAAGTTTACATTCTTGAACAATTGTACATTTCCAGGCTGTTCCAGTGTTCCAGAAATTCTTATCTAGTCACCTCCATTTCATCACAACACACAAAGGCAGAACAACATCAAAATTAAGTAGAACACACTGCAAGCAGACAGGTAACGCCACAAGTTCAACTATTGTTTGACTTGAGGATGGCAGGCTCCAGCTATCCAGTAAGTGGTTTTAACTTTTCCCATCTTTGGGAGTAAATGTTATTAGAGCTTAGTTATGGCTTGGTTTACTTTTATTATTCAAGCCTCTATGTACTATGTCTTTTACAAACATATGTCCAACATCAATGGGAGAAGTATAGGAATTTTCATTTGTGTATTATGCTCCTTCAGAGTCTTAGAAGTAGAACAAAATCACCCAAAAGGACAAAATTTGATGTTAAATAAGTACCAATGATTGTAGTGCCCACTGACCTTTGTTCTCTTTTTTGTATTTCCATACTGTACCCTAACATACGGATCACTAGTCCCCCGCCAATCTGCTGCAATCAGGTCCTTTGCTTCTATCAGCACAAGCTCAATCCAACCATTCCCTGTTTCTGCAGGGGATACCTGCATGGAATCACAACCAAGGTTAGACCTAATAAAAAGATTCTATGCAAACCAAAATTAGCCTTGGTAAATAAACAATGATGGCATTGCAAGCAAAACGAACTTAAGAAGATGCCCATGAGGTCTAAGGCAATTGGTGAGGAAGAAAGTTTCACACCTTCAACCAAGGTTCAAATCTCGTGGGTGAACCTTAACATTTGAAAATCAAATGGCATTAGATCAAACAGTTAAATTCCTAGACTTTGAAGGAGGAAACCTAGGTTCAAACCTTGCCAAACAGTATGTGCATAATAGACAAACTATTATAATACCACTACATGGTGATGATGTAATACTGGTGGGGCCCATTTCAATCCCATATAACCAATCAAAAGAAAGAAAAATTAAAAATTAAAAACTAGCTTAGATATAAAGGATATATATCTAAAAACGCTGAGAGTTATCAATCTCGAGGCGCCTATCTCATTTCTTGGGGGTGTGATCTCCAAGATAGGCGCCTCGGGATTGATAACTCTCGGCGTTTTTAGATATATATCCTTTATATCTAAGCTAGTTTAAATGTTTGCAACGGTTGGTTAGTCGGCTGTTTTAGTTTAAATATTTTAAATGTTTTTGTTGATGTTGGCTTTTTTAATAAAAATAAATAAATTGTTTACGGCGTGACATGTATGACCTCTTTGCCTCCCACGCCCCTGTCTGCCATTGTAGGAACGCCTCTCGGCGTAATTAAAAAAAGCTATGAAATTTTATCGGTGGTTTAATCTCTTAAATCCAATGATGAAACAGAAAACATATTTGGACTGGAGTCTAAGCTGAATGTAATCAAACAAACTTAAAAACAAAACAAGAAACAGAACCATGGCAGATTAAATAAAAGAAACCTATATGATAATAATGCAAAGAATAAAGTCCAATACATTGTGGAGCAATGGTAAATGGGATGTAATTGTATGAGCACAACCCGAGACCAAATCCCTACAGTGTGATGGACATGCCTGCATAATACAGTTCGTTGTAATACCACACCACATGGGAGTGTGATTTGTTAAAATACCATTATAATGCAGTCGTGACATAATAGAGGCCCATTTCAAGCCCATATAGATAATTTGTCATGTCCCTCTTGTCATTAGCCTTTACATAATAGAAACAAAAATAACTAGGATAGAAATTGGAACTAACCTAACATTTATTTACTTTTTGAATATGTAGGAGCAATTACTTACCACAGAATTACAACACACATTGCGCACCTAGTGCAGGATTTCAAATCCTATAAACATAAAATGGACTGATGAAGTAGGTGACCTTATCTCAAACTGGTCAACATGTTGTAGCCTATCCCATCCCCACGCTCCTCATTATGAGATCATCAAACCCACTTCGTCCAACTTCTCTTTCTCCAAAATGGGTGTAGCCAAGTGCTTTTACTTCTAAACTTAGAAGTGGAATTTATCCTTAAAATGTGCATATCCATGGCCAATGGCACTAGATAAGGTAATATAAATATGGGAAGTGACTCATACCACTATCTATTTAGGATGGGCTAGACTGGTTGCTATGATCATCCATTATACAATTCTAGTCTTACATACCATGATAGACAAATAGGAACAAAACAATAGAGGTATTAAGCCTTGGCAAGGGATCCACCCCTTTTTGCTATATTCGTAGTCCATCATGCTAAATTTAGAGGGAACCCCTCCTCTAGATTAGCTAAAACCATCCATAACATCGAAAAATTACCCACCCCCTCATAACAGAAAATTTCTCATAGAGGGACCCTGCCAACCTCAACTTTCAACAGTAAACACTTAATTAGAACATAGGACACCACAAACTATTTACAGCATGGTAAATCTCCATAATGTGCTTCCGTTTCCATTTTTAACAGAAGTCATTCCACAACACAAGACATGCATACTGTAACAAAACTTTAAACAGCGATGTGGACACATGCAAGCTACTAAATCATGAGACATTTCTTTTCCTTTGAAACCTTTAAACCAAAATTTATCCTGCAACACCTATAATACCTTAGAGCTAAACATATAAAGGTACAAAATACTAAGTATGCTCCTCCATAATAATTTTCTATTTCCTTCCCCAACATTTAACTACGCAAATTATCATATGCAGAATGCAAATGGATTTAAGACTCTCCCTTCAATTGGCCCAATAATGATAGACTTGCAAAAGCTTTCCTCCAATATAGTAGCTCTCCTTTCCCTCCTACAATCTTTCCTCTCCTTTTCCAAAAATGGTAGAGAATGACTCTCCTTTTCGCCTTTAAACTCTTATATCGATTTCTCATAACTAAAATAGTGTCTTCCAATAGCATAGTTGAGAAAATCGGCAAAAAATTGACAGAATCCCAATTTTTTGCCAAATTTTTAAAATGCTGATGCAATTGGTAGACTATTAGTGATGCAAAGATTTTTTGAAGATTTCAAAAAATCTGCAATTTTTTTTTAGGCTATGGCCGATTTAGGGTTTCATGCAAGCTCATTTTTCAGCTGTTAATGTTTGAACTTCGAAGTTAAGTTTAAACCCGAAACCCTGGTCTAGGGTTTCAGGTTTTTTTTTTCCTCTTCTTTTTAAGTAAATATTGTTGCCTGATAACTACGTATGCAAGCCCATTTTTCAGCTATTAATGTTTGAAACTTCGAACTTTAAAGTTTAAACCCTAAACTGTTTAGGTTTTTTTTTTTTTCCTCCTCTTTTTAAGTAAATATTGCTGCCTGGTAACTATGTATTCCTCTTCTTTTTAAGTAAATATTGTTGCCTGATAACTACGTATGCAAGCCCGTTTTTCAGCTATTAATGTTTGAAACTTCGAACTTTGAAGTTTAAACCCTAAACTGTTTAGGTTTTTTCTTTTTTCTCCTCTTTTTAAGTAAATATTGCTGCCTGGTAACTATGTATGCAAGCCCATATTTCAGCTGTTAATGTTTGAATTTGAAACTTTGAACTTGAAGTTTAAACCCTTAACCCTAGTCTAGACCCTACGGTTTTGGGTTTAGTTTTTTTTTCCTCTTCTTTTTAAGTAAATATTGTTTCCTGATAACTATGTATGCAAACCCATTTTTCAGCTGTCATTGTCAATGTTTCAATTTCAAACTCTAAACCCTAGCCTTTTAGTTTAGAGTTTAGTTTTTTTTTTTCCTTTCTTTCAAGTAATTGTAACTTTGTTGTTACTTGTTTCCATGTGCAGGCATATAAAAACAAGAAAACTTTGTTTCCTTGTTGTTACTTGTAACTTTGTACCTTCTCATATTATAAGCAATACAAAATGTGTTTTGTCACTTTCATGTGTACTTAAAGCTTGAGCCTTGTATGATGTCTTAACATGAATTATTGCTTTTATTGCAATATTTGATTTGCATAACGTTAATTCATTGTAATATGCATTTAAAAAACTTTTTTCCAATGAAAAATTTTGTTTTCTTCGGTTTTTTTTGCCGATTCTTTCCCCGATTTTTTGCCGATTCTTTGCCAATTCCGATTTTATCAACTATGTCCAATAGGAACATAACATATGCCCTTTTGGGTCTCTCTATAGAAAACCACTAATCCCTAAAACCCTCATCATGATAAATCTGAAATTTCTAATTTAAGTAACTTATTTTAAGTGATACTCTATTAATAACTAGACCACAATTAATTAATAGTATCAACTAGTTAATTATACATCTCAACGGCTAAGGTCAAGTGTAAATAGAAAGGGTTTAAGCACAACCATCATATGGTTTCTATAATTCAATATAATGCTTCTCATCATATGAATAAACATTATCCATCCTAATTCTTTTAAAGATAAAGCATGTAAAACATATTGAATAAAACCATGTAACACTATTACCCATAATCTAAAATCCATATATCATAATAAGTTAATAACTATCTAATGTCTAAAGCAATGAAATGTAAATGCTCATATCAAAACTATAATCAAGATCTACTAAGTATCTAAATTCTAAATCAAGGGGGTACATCCATAGACCAAAGGTGGCCAAATGGGGCATGACACAATTAAAACAAACAATGCAATGAATGAGAAAGTCAGAACACAGGGAATAAACACTTGCTCTCACTTGCATATATTTTGCTGCTGACAGAAACGTTCAAGTACAAATAAATAGATGATGCCTGAGATCCATGAGAAGTTAAAGTAGAAATAAATAGGTGCTACCTGAGATCCATGAGATCCATCGGCATCTAATTCTTGCCTTCGCACCTCAATTTTGAGCCTTATTTCACCTGTAGGAGTTTTTTCAAGAGGGATCCAAACATCCCTGGCTACTCCTTCCTCTAGTCCTTCCAAATTCACACGAGCACTTCCCATGTTTTCATCCCCAATAAACTCTTCATTGTAGCATTTTATTTTCAAAGACTCACCACCTCCAATCTCATTAAATTCAAATTCTTCATCCCATATGGGGTTCAGATCTCGAGGAATTGTCTTTGTTTTTCGAGTGTTCTGAAATTATTATTGTTAGAAAGGTATTATTGCCAACCCAAACTAAAGCACAGCTATAGAATTAATATTAAAAATCTGAAAGGATTCAGATAGTTCTCATTCTAAAAAATAAAGTACACAAGAACAAACCAAAACTATATAAATGCACCTTCCCATACTGTAGCCTGATGTAAGGGTCACTCTTCCTAGATCTGTCTTTCCCGGTGAGATTTCTTCCTTCTACTACTGTTATCTTAAGCTTTCTGCCAGTAGGTGATGACCAGTTTCCTAGTGTAGGACTGGCTGTACTGCGACTATAAAGGCTTCTTGAATCATCAGCAAACTGCCATTCTTTAAGTACAAGCTTTACAGTAATCTGCAACAACATGAAGAGCCATCAAAAGTTGTTTTGAATTACAGCTCTACCTAGACAACAACAAAAGTGATTTTTTTGACACTACGCAAGACAAAAATTTCAGAAAGGCAGTGTTAGTATTGTCTTTTGATTGGCAATAGACTACGTGGATTATCGAAATTGTCTTTTCAATTTTTTTTAATTTTTAACACAAGCATGGTGCTTCTTTTTTAACATATGGAAAGCTTATTTCATAGCTCCCATTTTAATGAACAGGTAACCTAGATGCTACTTTATGTGGAACTGAATTGAAGCAACTCTCATCTATCAGGTTGGGCAATTGCTTATGCATGAATTTTTTGAAAAGGATTTTGTCCTGTTTTTGCTTATCTATTTCATATAGAAATGGATTTCAGTGTTGTCTGAAGTTGCAGAGTAAACACAAAGAACTTTGTATCCATATGTTCTACACCTGTCAGTAGTAAAAAATTTAATCTTTGTGAGCAAGGAGTTGGTATTTGGCAAGACAAATGTTTCACAAAGTCTTGGCAATACAAGGATGTGAAATGAGAGGACATATTTTAAGGATTCTAAAGAAATGTCAAACATTTCAATGAATGGTTTGAAATATGTGAGCTTAAAATATTTCAAAGATACATTATTTTTATACAAAAAATAAATTGCTCTTCTAAAATTATAGGAAGGCCACATAGTGGCAATGCCTATCATAGGCAGTGGAGTTGTAAATGGAACAGATTTTACAAGAAAGCTAAATAATACAAATGCTTGATAATGCCTTGGACAATTATAAATTTAGTTTTAATTACATCTTAAAATAATAATTATATTTCTACCCATCTTCCAATATGGATAATGCATGTGCTTAATAAGTGCTTGGCAATGGACAAGCATGGTCCATTGTGCCTATAAGAATTAAATCACAATCCTTAACTAGGTTTAATTAGTTAAGATTCTTATTGAACTAATATCATTTGTCCCTGTTGGGAACCGTAGTGGTATGTCTTTGGGTTCTCATCCAGGAGACCCAGGTTCAAACCATTGCACTTACCCTAATAAAATTTGTCCCTATTGGGACACCATAGTGGTATGTCTTTGGGTTCTCATCTAGGAGACCTAGGTTCAAACCATTGCACAAGGGACCAGGACCCTTTAAGAAAACTATGCTTTACCCTAAAATTTTAGAAAAAAGAATACAAGGGTTCTCATACCTCTAACATTAAATTACGCATCATAATTGAGGAAAAACCCTTGGTGTGGCCAAAACGAAAGTTCCATCTAGTAAGAACCAAAGGCCACATCGAGGGTATGAGTATTTGCCAAAACTAGAGACCACACTGAGGGAATGAGTATCTGCCATAACCAGAGGCTGTACCAGAGTTGAGGGTTTTAGTGATATTTTTTAAGAGCCAAGTTTCAATCCAAAATGCCGATCATAGGGCATCATCACTTGTACGGTAGCAGAAGACCTTGTTGTGGAGCTATGAAGAAAAATGTATCAAAGACTGTTGGATTTGAGCAAGGTACTATGGAAAGTTGTAGAGCTATGGAGAACAATGTGGTTGTCAGTGCTAGATTTGATCGAGGTACTGTGGAAGGTTGTGGAGCTATGAAGAACAATGTGGCTAAGAGTGCTAGATTTGTTCAAGATACTATGGAGCTATGAAGAACAATGTGACTAGGAGTGTTGGATCTAAGCGAGGTACTGTGGAAAGCTGTGGAGATCTAAAGAATAATATGGTTGAGTGATGGATCTGATCGAGGTTCTGTAGAAGGTTGTGGCGCTATGAAGAACAACGTGGTTGTGAGTGCTAGATTTGATTGAGGTACTGTGGAAGGCCATGGAGCTATGAAGAACAATGTGGCTAAGAGTATTGGATCTAATTGAGGTACGATGGAAGGATGTGGAGATATGCACAACAATATGGGTGAGAGTGTTGGATCTAGTTGAGGTATTGTGGAAAGTTGTGGAGCCATGAAGAACAATGTGGCTGAAAGTGTTGGATTTAGTAGAGGTTACTATGGAAGGCTATACAGCTATGAAGAACAATGTAGCTGAGAATACTAGATTTGATTGAGATACTATGGAAGGCTATGGAACTATGAAGATCAATGTAGCTAAGAGTGTTGGATCTGAGTAAGGTATTGTGGAAAGCTATGAAGCTATGGAGAATAATGTGGTTAAAAGTGCAGAATCTGATTGAGGTATTGTGGAAAGCTATGGAGCTATACAGAACAATGTGGCTAAAATTGTTGGATCTGATCGAAGTACTATGGAGAGTTGCGGAGCTATGAAGAACAATATAGCTGATAGTTTTGGATCATATCGAGGTACTGTGGAGCATAGTTAAGAAAATCGGAATTGGGTCAAAATCGAAATGGAAAAAGAATCGGGAAAAACCAGGAATTGGCAAAAAAAAAGAGAAAATTTGGTAAAAAAAAGGGCAAATTTTCATTGAAAAACTGAAGAAAATGCAAATTTTCATTGACAAAAAGTTTTTTTCATGCATATCACAATTTCTTGGAATAAAAAAACCGACAAAAATCGGTGAAAATCGGCTAGGCTATGAATCTGGAAAAATCGGCTCAAATTGGGATTTTTTGCAAATTTTCTCAACTATGCTGTGGAAAGTTGTGGAGCTATGAAGAACAATGTGGCTGAGAGTATTGAATTTGATCATGGTGTTGCGGGAGGCTGTGGAGCTATGCAAAACAATGAAGCTGAGAGTGTTGGATCTGCTTGAGGTACTATGGAAAGCTATGTAGCTATGAAGAACAATGTGGCTGAGAGTGATGGATCTGATCGAGGTACCGTGGAAGGCTATGGAGTATGAAGAACAATGTGGCTGAGAGTGATGGATCTGATTGAGGTACGGAAGGCTATGAAGCTATGAAGAACAATGTGGCTGAGAGTGCTAGATCTGATCGTTGTACTATGGAAGGTTGTGAAGCTATGAAAAACAATGTGGCTGAGATGTATAAGTGACCTGATTTTTAGGTCACTTTTAAAGTTTTTAAGAAATGTCAGAGAGGCATCTGAAGAATGTAATTTCATATTTGCTTAATATAAAATTACGACTTTTTTGTTTGAGGAATTCTTTTTTTTTTTGAATGGCAGTTTTGTATCTCAGTCCCAGCTAGTGGATTGTATTTTGTTTTTTGTCAACGTTCTTTGAATAGGTGGTGTTCTTATCTCCTATTTAGTCTTTGGGCTTTCAAGCCTCTATGTAAAAGGGTAAGGGACCCTTTCAAAACCCCTTTCTTACCTTTATCAAAAAAAAAAAAAAAAAAAAAGATTTTTATCAATCAAAAGAGCATCATGGGGTTAAAAAATTTAATGTCTTTTAGTCAGCGTTTTTTTCTTTTCGAAATAAGCAAATATGTTGTAATTTTAACCTTACGAAATGAAATGTGATTGGCCAATAATAAAGCATTGACAAAATGATGTGCATTCAATATATATAGACAACATGGAAACACAAATAAGGAAAGTTGACTTCTTAGTTACAGGAATTAAACAAAATCATTTAACAATTACAGAATATATATGAGATAGAAATTGTTATTTTTGAATGTGAAAACTTATAACGGATATAAGTCACCATAGTAATTTCTTTGAAGGGAGACATGATTTAAATTTATAAAATCTTTAGAGATGGTTAGGTGCGCTCTTTTTGAACAAGATGTACCTTAGGTAATTGGTGAAATTTATATGTAAACACATTATTGTTATCTTTGGGCCTTGATTTTTATGTTGAAGTAATATTTTTATGCTGTATTTTTTGAAAGAAGATGCTCTGCTTCTTGAGCCAAAAGAAAATGATCATATTTTTACTAAATAAATTTTAATGTTTACATAAATAATTGCTATAAAAAGAAAGATAAAAGTTTTCTTTTAATTTAGGTTGCTCAAAGTAATTCTAAGCCTCATTAACACACTAGATTGCATAACTTGGTGCTAGGTTGTCAATGATAACAATAGGCAGGTTTTTCTTGAAAATCTTCCTTCAAAAAAACTATGTCAATGGTAAGTGTGATTGCTTGTAACGTAGGCCAATAGATGTGAATGACGATTCTACACAATCACAATTTAATCTTTGTGCAAGAGTGATTTAAGTACTTGAAAATCAGGAAGGATATGAGTAGACAGATATTTATGATATAACTGAGTCATCCATATGAAGTGCAGCATCATCCATCAACATATTCATTGATTTTTGCATTATCTCCTTAATATCAATCCAGGCCAAATCGACAATCTACAACTCCTTGATGCGATGTGAGAATTAATATCAATTCTTATCATGATAACATGTTGCATAGGGCATGGCTACTTTTTCATAGTAGATAAAAGGAGAAATATTCTAAAGCAATACGGTAAAGTAGAATAGTAGGTTAATCTACTCATTTCCAGTAAATTGTGATCAAAGGAAGGCAATGCATCGAAGAAGAGTGCAGAAGTGGAAAGAACATGAAAAGAATACAGAAGCTGCCTTCCAGGTGTAACATTTTATACATATTATCCTATCAAATGCTTTATTCTTGGTGCTGTGGAAGGAATAGCTCGTCCTTTATTGTGATCCAGAAGAATCTCCACATGCTGCCATAATTCTTGGGTGTTAAGTGGAGGACCTTCTCCGTCATAGAATATGATGCTCACATAAGAAGAAATCTTTCCAGATACATGTCGTACAAACAAATTATCATATCCAGCTATGAAGCGCAAGGATTAGTAAATGACATTATTGAATGAATTGTCAAATATATCAATATATGAGTCTCCCAAAGCATAGTTTTTTTACTTGAAATTTTCACCTCAAAACTAAGACAATAAGAAGGAAATAATAAAAAATAAAAATAAAATTTACAATGCCAACAAAAATTGTTCAATTTGATTGATTATAAAGATAAAGACAACAAAATTAATTGCTGGTCTGCACAAACATGAGCGCTATAGACCTGCTAATGCAGGTACTAATAACTTAAAAAACAGTCTAAAATAAATTAAGTAATCAGAACGCAAAATCTCACTTATCATTCATTATGCAGAAAACTTTTTATAGACATAAATTAGATTAGTTTTAACAACAAATCAGATTTCATACACATAATCTACCTTTCGGCATGCGAAAGTCAAAAATATTTTAGATCCCTTAATAACAATTTGCTAATTGAATTAAATGTAAAATGTAGTTCAGCAAGAAAAATGATTTTCAATTTAATAACAAAAATCAAGTGAAAATTTAAAACTATTATATCATAAAACTGAATTAAAAAACCATCCCTATAATACTAGAAAAAATAATACCAAAACTTCAACAATTATATAGCAGAAAGAGAAAATATAAATGAATTCTGAACAAAGAAAATTAAAACATTTTAAAGGAATATATATTTTCTTCTTCTTGTAAGAGGGAAGGGGCCATCTAGACATCCCCTATCTGAGAAGTGTCCCTGTGTTTTGGAGATGTTCAATCATATTGAGGATGCATCCTCACATCCCCAACACATGGGAAACGTAGCAGACATATTGAACTGAGGAGCTGACCGGAAACTTGTACAATTAAAAAGCTATTCGTAGTGGAGATGAGATTGTTGTAAAGCCACAAGTCTAGCATACAAGAGACAGGAATCTAGACTCGCAAGTAGTAATCATCATCTGAAATTGTGAAGATAGGATAAGATAATTCTATTCATGTCCACAGATGGATAAAGTAGACCAATGGGACTCACTAAAAAGAGTTGTTACAATGCAATATAGTAACCGGAAAGTACTACAAAAATAAGTTAAACTAAGTGAAGAACCAACTATTAAACTGTAATATGTAAGCTCTTCAAAATCCCGTAATTTTAATTATTTAAAAAAAAAAGATTGATGTTAAGAGGTGTCTTGATCTAGAGAAATTGAGTGATAAAGTGGAGTCTGCATTGGTGTTTTTAAATTCTGCCTTTTTGGCACCTTAACCAATGTTTTCAAAGAAGCATGGTTATCGGGAGTTTGGACCAAGGGCAAAAAAACATGAAAGACACATTAAATAAATGAACTTGGCAAAAAAAGGGCTGCAGCTATGGTCACATATTTCTGGTCAACAAAATCAAAGACTTACCCCAAAGAAGTTATAAGATCGAACATAGAGAACAGTAATCTCAAATGAAAGAAGATTTTATATGAAGTGGATCCATAATCAGGTACTTTTATAGATAAGCAGAATTCACCAAACCAACTTTCCTAAAAAAGGAAAACTAAAATGCCAAAGCAATTTTTATAATTTTACAACATTATGGGCTTTACCCAAAAAACACACACTACTTTTACAAAATCTATTAAGTGGAAAAAGAAACATGAACGCACACAAAAACACAACAGAGAACATATTGAAAATGTGTTTATTCCGTTAAGATAATAATACAATGAAGTTGTAAAGATATTTGTTCAACCCAGAACAATTTTCACTATGATTCGTCTATGCTATAATGAACTCTTTAGTTCGAAGAATGCTCTTTTCTCCCCATTCCTGACATTGGCGGTGATCTTATACATATATTCTCCCTTAAATCTTTGAAAGCCAAACATTTCCTTGTCCAGCTACCAAAAATACATCTTCTCCTCAGAAAGTTTGCTTTGCTCTACCTCATGGAGTGTTTGCTGCATTCTACTTGGTGCAATTGTTCTGCTTTATCCAACAGAGCATTGCTTTGAGACAAAATGGAAGCTAGAAAGCTATGATGCTTCTGCTTCATGACATTTGTGCTCCACGGTGTTGAGATAAGTGCTGTTAATTTTCACTTGAGGCCATGACTGACCTTGTATTGTATTCATTTGCACATTTCCCTATGGGCCCATGCGCACATTTTTAGGTAACTATTGTAAACTTGCATTAGTGAGATTTTTTATTCATTAGTGAGATTTACTGGTGTCTCAAGGAACCTTTAATGCCAAGGTTGTGGCTCTATGTGATTTACTTTTGTTTTGCTGAGTAATGTGACGATTCCATTTGTTCCTGAATATATTGCAAATTCCAACATGGTAACAAAGTGGGTGCGAATCTCCATTACTCGACCTCAAGTATGGTTTCCAATCATCTACAACGATTCTAGTAGTGTGATTTTTTTGGAAGCAGTCGTAGAAGAATTTGTGACCAACAGTACTTATAGGATTTTTTTAAATAACCTAGATGGAGCTCGGATCATGAAGTTCATTTTGTGCAGCATCAAATAATTTGTTTAGCAAAAAAATTCATCAACAGGTTCATCATATCTACCTCTTTTGACATTCAACCCATTTTTTTAATTAATTGTTTTGTGATAGATTTTTCTAGTAAAGCCCTGGTTCAAGAAGCAATAATATTGAAAAATGAATATTGAGTTTTTTAAGTTTTTTCTCAAACCTTAATTGCCTTTTATGAATTTTTTGTAAAAAGTCAATTTCCTTCTTTGCTTCAAGTTTTTTGTGGCATCGGTGCATTACAGATGAGAGGGCAATTTGCATGTCTTCCATGACAAAGAAGAAGAGGTTGAACATTTTCCAATCTCCCTAAATTGCAAGCAAAACCTTGGACGAATTTCAATGTATGGCAAAGGCTGTAGGCAGACAAATGGGCATGTCTACATAATCAATTAATAGACTTTTGTCATTTTGTGTTATTTTTTTGGTTCATATGTAAAGTGTTTGACGAAATGTATGTACGTGTAATTAGAATGTTCCCTTAATTCAAATGTCATGTAATTATGATGTCGGGTAATTAGAAGTGTTGTGTTGGGGTAGTTAGGGTTAGGTACGAGGAAGTTGCGGAAGTTGGCAACTACCTCCCCATTCCCAGGAAAAGTATAAGTAGACCCCTTACATTTCCCAAATACATGATAATCTATCATCCATTTATAAGTCCATATCTAGGGTGTTTGTGCATGTTGTTGTTCAAAATGTATTGTTGATGGTTCATTGGAGTATGGTGTATCGTAGGTAGTTGTTGTATAGGATACGTGTGTGTAGTGTATCCATTTGTAATTGTAAGTTATTCCCATTGTATATTTTGTTTATTTAAGTGGTAATGGAATTGTGTTGCAATGTGTCGTAATCCATTTCTACAAAGACCTCCAAGTTCCTTAGACCAAACAGAAGTTGTTAGATGGGTCCAACAACTTCTATGGTGCTTGGGCAAAGGCGGATGGCTTGACACGTCTTATACCAAAAAAATGTTGTACAAGGAAAACCATGATAGTTATGGACAAACTATCAACATTTTTGGATTCTTTGCAAAATTTAAGAGGGTCCCAGTTCAGTAAGTTGACAAATTTTGTAGTCCAAGGGATCATTTTGTCAATAGAAAGGTTTTGATATTATTTCCCTCTCCTTTTTGAAATTCAAATTTTTAAATCAGGAATATTTCTTGGAATATCCTTTGACAAGGTAGGAAAACTAGTTGGAACAAAGTCCTTGATCTTTGATGTTGTGTTGACTCATTGCTAGGCTACAAAGTGCGATGGCACGCAAAGAATTTATGGTATCTTGGAAAGGGGAGTACATGGGTTTGAGTCCTTTGCCTGATACTGTGTGCTTCTGGTGTTTTTGTCATCATGTTGGGATGTCATTCTCAACAACACCAAAACCTAGATGGCCAACAAGGGGTGGTTCAAGTTGCTTCTACCTAGGTTGTATGGGTTTGTGTTAGGAGGTGAAGTCAATATACAGATCTCTGATGTTCTTTAGCAGAGTGGTGCATGGTGGTGCAGCTTATAGCAATTAATATAAGCGGCAATTAAATAAATGCGGTTGTTAATTAATAACAACGACAATTAAATAAATGTGGTTGTTAATTAATAACAACAATTAAATAAACGTAGTTAATTAACGCGTTTTGGATGTATCTCGACTTTTTTGGAATCTTCTCTTGTTTTCCTATAAAAAGGAATGACCCCTTGTATTTGTAAATACAGAAAAAAGGGTGCGAATGTAAAATTGTTCCTTGAGATTAATAAAAGATTATAGCTGCCATTGCCCCATGGTTTTACCTGCACACAACAGGGTTTCCACGTTAATCTTGTGTATTGTGTTATTGTTGTTTTTAGCTTGCTTGCCTTTTATTTTCTAACAAATGGTATCAGAGCCAAATTCTCTGAAAACTTGTTGGTCTAGGGTTTTGTGTGAGTGAGAGCCGCAACAATGACAGGAGGTGTAACCAAGTTTGAGATTGAGAAGTTTGATGGTAGGAACTTATGATGAAAGTGGAGGATTTGTTGGTTCAAAACGACGAAGCCCTAGCCTTGAAAGGGGTTGCGAAAAAACCTAGCAGCATGACAGATGAGGAGTGGGTAAAGCTGGATAGGAAGACAGTTTTTATAATTCATCTCTACCTAGATGACTCTGTCTTGTTCAATGTTGCTAAAGGAAAGGCCGTGGAAGCCCTCTGGGAGAGGCTTGAAAAGCTATATGAGACTAAATTAGCAACAAATAAGGTTTTCCTAAAAAAGCAGCTTTATAGCCTAAGGATGAAGGAGGGTTCATCTATGGTAGATCATCTAAATGAGTTTAATACCCTAATCAATAAACTAGTCTCATCTATGGTAGATCATCTAAATGAGTTTAATACCCTAATCAATAAACTAGTCTCGGTTAATGTGAAGATAAAGGATGAGGACAGAGCAATCACCCTACTTTGTTCCCTCCTAGACACCTGGGATCATTTGATGATGACCATTAGCAATGCATCATTAGGAGCTCTAAAATTTGATGATGTCGTAGCCGCTTTGTTGGTAGAAGAGTTGAGGTGGAAAACGTTACTGCAACCCTCAACCAATGAAGCCCTAGCTGTGAGAGGTCGATATATCGAAAGGATTCAACAAGGTAGATCACAGTCGAGATCTAAGTCAAGAGGATGCAAGCTGAAAGGGAAGTGTTGGCATTGTGGGAAGCCAAGGCACTTGAATAAGGATTGTTGGCATCTGAAAAAGGAAAAGAATGGTGAAAAGCAAAATCAGCCATTAGCTGAGGCTAGTACAGTAGATTCAATAGAGACAAAAACATACGAGGCCTTTTGTATTAGTAACAACAGATCTGTTTTATATACTTGGGTTTTGGACTCGGGTGCATCTTTCCACATGTCTCCACATGGAGACTGGTTTGTCAAATATTAGCCCTATAATGGTGGGATGGTCTATTTGGGTGATGATCACCCTTTAGAAATTGTGGGAAGAGGGGACATTAGGATCAGGCTGGATGATGGCAGAGAGGATTTTGTGTGATGTACGACATGTGCCCGATTTACGGAAGAATTTGCTCTCAATCAAGATAATAGATAAGCTTGGGTATTTTACTACTTTCGGTAACAAAAATTGCAAAACTACGAGAGGAGCCCTAGTAGTAGAAAAAGGAGAATCTTCTGGGACTTTGTATTGTTTGTGCAATGATACGGTGACAAACCATGCAACAATAGGAACTTTAGGAAATGCTTAGGATGAAGTAATGTTATGGCATCAACGCTTAGGGCATATGAGTGAAAAATGATTGAAAATTCTGTATGACCGAGGTATGCTTTCTAGGATTAAGTCTTGTAATTTAGACTTGGGTGAGCACTGTATTTTTGGTAAACAAAAGAGGGTTCGGTTTATTGCAAGCCCTGGTAAGAGTTCTTATTTTCTGCAACTTATACATTCTAATATTTTTGAACCAATCCTCACTCAGTCCTTAAAAGGTGTATTTTCTAACATTTATAGATTATTATTCTAGAAGAGTGTGGGCTTAATTTTTGAAAAAGAAGTTGGAGGCTTTGGAGAAATTTAAAGAGTTCAAGGCACGAGTAGAGAAAAGTTTGGGCAAGCCTATTTTATGTCTCAGGTCAGATAATGGGGGTGAATATTGCTCCAAGGAGTTTAGATGAATTTTCTATGCAGCAAGGAATTAAGCACCAGAAGACTGTGCCATATACTCCACAGCAAAATGGTGTGGCTGAGTGGATGAATTGCACAATCGTGGAACGTGCAAGAAGCATGCTCAACACATTTGGGTTGGATAAAAATTTATGGGCGGAGGCTATTAATACAGTTGCTTATCTTATTAACAGGTCTCCCATAGCTGCGTTGGATGGAAAGACTCCAAAGGAAGTTTGGTGTGGTAAGCCAGTTGATTATTCTCATTTACGTAGCTTTGGTTGTGATGCATTTGCCCATGTGCCTAAAGAAAAAAGGTCCAAACTTGACCCAAAATCAAAGAAATGTGTTTTTCTCGGCTATGGAATACAGTGAAGGGGTATAAATTGTGGGATCCTACTACCCACAAGGTAATTTTTAGCCAAGATGTTTTTAATGAAAAATCCATGCAAAGGAAGCAAATACATCAAACACCTAAGGTTGTACCTGTTGAAGTAGATATGAACAAAGATAAAAGTGAAAATAAGGATGTTGAAGCTTCTGATCAACAAGTTCAGCAGCCTGAACAGTCACAAGATCAAGAGCCACAACCGACAGAATGTTGGGTTAGAAGATCTACACGTCCACAAAAGCGTCCGAAGAGGTATTCTCCTGATTTTTAGTCCTCTTTTGCTTTGTTAACTGATGATGGTGAGCCTAGCTCATTTTAGGAAGCTAGAGAATCTAAAAATGCAAAAAAGTGAAGAAATGCCATTGACAAGGAAATGGAAGCACTACGGAAGAATGAAACGTGGGAACTTGTGAATCTCCCACCTAGAAGAAAGGTTGTTGATAACAAGTGGGTGTACAAAGTAAAGAAAAACAGTGATGGATTGTTGGAATGCTATAAAGCTCGCTTGGTAGCAAAAGGTTATGCGCATTGCGCAAAAGTCAAGAATAGACTTTAATGAAATCTTCTCTCCAATTGTGAAGTTGACTACTGTCGGAGTTTTACTTGCACTTTTACCAGCAAAGCATTTAGAGCTGGAGTAGCTTGACGTGAAAATTGCTTTATTGCATGGTGATCTCGAGGAAGAGATCTATATGGATCAGCCTGAGGGCTATAAAGAAAGAGGCAAAGAGCATTTGGTTTGCAAACTCAAGAAATATTTGTATGGATTAAAATAGGTGCCAAGGATGTGGTACAAAATATTTGACACCTTCATGAAGAGCCAAGGTTTCAATAGAAGTGAAGCTGACCATTGTGCATACTATAAGAGGTTTGATGATGGCAGTTTTATTATCTTGTTGTTGTATGTTGACGATATGCTAGTTGCAAGCCCTAGCATGAAGAAAATCATTGATCTTAAGGCTCATTTGGCTAGGACATTTGAAATGAAGGATTTAGGAGCAACAAACCAAATTCTAGGGATGAAGATACACAAGGACAGAATAGGAAGGAAGATTTGGTTATGTCAAAAGTCATAAATAAAAAAAGATTCTGCAGCGCTTCAATATGCAGAATGCAAAACCAATTAGTATCCCACTTTCTCCACACTTCAAATTGTCTTCCAAACAGTGTCCTAGAATAGAAGCAGAGAAGACAAGCATGTCTCGTGTACCGTACTCATCAGCAGTAGGAAGCCTCATGTTTACCATGGTGAGCACCAGACTAGATATTTCCCAAGCAGTGGGAGTTGTCATCCGGTTCATGGAAAATCCTGGTAAGGAGCATTGGACTGTAGTGAAGGATATTTATATATTTAAGTACTTCAAATCGATAAATTTTCAAGTTAAAGGTTTGTGGATTCTGATTATGGTGGAGATAGAGATGAGCGAAATTCCATTGTTGGATATACTTTCACTCTTGCTGGTGGAGCAGTGAGCTGGAATTCTAAGTTGCAGTTGGTGGTGGCTTCATCAACTACTGGAGCAGAATATATTGTAGCGACTCAAGCCAGCAAAGAGGCAATTTGGCTAGAGCAACTATTGGGTGATTTCAAGATAATGCAAGGGAAGATTACGTTGCATTGTGATAGCCACATTGCTATTCAGTTAGTAAAGAACCCAACATTCCATGATCGCACAAAACAAATTGATGTTCAGTACCATTTTATAACAAATGTGGTGGGAGAAGGTTGGATTTTGTTGAAGAAAATTGATACTAAAGTGAATCCTGCAGATATTCTTACAACGACGGTCAAGAGAGAGAAGTTTGATTGGTGCAAAACTTCTTTGGGCTTGCTGAAAACGTGATAAAGGCAGCATTGGGCAATTGGCACTTGGATGAAAAACAAAAATGAAATGAAATATTATTAATGTTAGCGGTGGACCAAAATAAGACCCAAGGGACTATAAGAAGGACAATAATGACTACCAGCTAGCACGCTAAAAATCCCAACAAAGAAAAGAACTAAGAAAAATACAAGACGAAACCCGAAAATCGGGCCAAAGAGAAAGGAAAAAAACAGAGAGTAGAGGGGAAGGGATGCAGTCTAGAAGAGAGGAGTGCACACCAAGAAGAACAAAGAGAGAGGAGGGGGGAGGGAGCAACCCAGGAGGGGGAAGCTCCAAGAACCCCCCAGAAACTATTCTCTCCTAATAGTCGAGGCCGAAGTACTGGAGCTAAAGAAGTCCATGATATATCTTTGACCAGCGCTAGTTCGAAACCCTAACAAACTGTGGGTGCGCTATCTAGTGATCTTGCTTCCATATGAACTGGATGATGTGGGGCGTTTCCGTCCGAAGTCACCTGGTCTATCGGAGCTTGTGAAGTATGTTGTGATGAGACGATGTTGAGGAGGGTGAGATCTATACAGAGGAGAACATTTATGTTGTCGAAGCTGAGTTATCTCTCTAAGAAAGAGTGCGAGACACCGTTGGTCCGGGTACCTGAAGAAGGTAGAAACAAATCAAGAGTTGTCCCTGAAAAGGCAATGGAATCTACCCCGGATCTCATAATAAATGGACAACAAAAAATAAAGTGATGAAGGGTTTCAACTTCACCCAAGGGGCAAAACAAGCAAATCCGCTCCTCCGTCGAAATATAGTGATCGGATTCAATCCGGAGTTGATGAGAACTCACCCTGAGTTGCCCAATAGTGATCCGAAGACTATGCATTGTGTGTTGCTGAAGGTATTGTGGAGGAACTATTTTGCCCTCTTGTATCTGTAAGAAGTGCTCATGGTAGAAAAAAAGCTTGGGGGAAAGAGGGGCAACAGGAGAGATCCAAGTGCATCTTGTGTACTGGAGACTAAGATCCTTCTGGATCTTGTGGAGCATCCTCTACTTACTAAGCTGAGAGAGGGGAAGAACACCCAAAGAATAAGGAGAGAGCCTATCTATCTGTATCAAAATGCTAGCCAGGAGGCTAGAAACTCGAAAATACTATCTCCTCCGGCCTCCCCGAGAACTCGGAGAGAGTTCCATCGAGGAGCGAAGGGCGAGGTAAGGGTACCGCCTGCAACCCTCAGGGGTATCTCCGAAAGTATGAATCCTATGAAGATAACCGATAATCAAGAAGATAATCTCAAGCTGGAGAGGAGAAGCCCCAAACTCTGCCAGAATAATAGAGCGCGGGATTGTGCCCTTGCAATGAATGAATCATCGAAGAAAGAGTGTCTGGACTCATTCAACCCGTGACCACTCAGTCGGGCCAAGACTAGGACCCCAAACCACTGACCCATAAGTAATAGTTGGCTTGACCAAGGCATAAAAAATCTTCATCTTCACAAGTATATTCTGAAAATGTGCTTTGAAGCAATTCCTCTCTAGCAAAGACATAGCTGCATATCCCTTACACACCCCGGCCTTGGCGGGGGGTTTCATACCAAGAGTGGGACCGGTGAAAAGAACCCCCAAGTACACATAAGAGGTGGTGATCTTGATATCTTGACCTTGGAAAGAGAAGTGGAGATGAGATAGACCCTCTTTGGTAGTATTGAATACCATAACCTTGGTCTTAGAAATATTCACCGTCAACTGTTTCGAATCACAAAAAGCGACAAGCTTGTCCAGATGGCGCTGAAGCCCCTCAGGGGAAGAGGCAAAGAGAACAACATCATCAACAAAGAGGAGAATTGAAATCAGCACATAGTGAAGAAGGCAACCATCCTTTGCATAAGCATTCTCCTTAATAAAAGTCTCAAGCTCGTTGATGAAGATCCCAAAAACTGTCAGGGAAAGAAGGCACCTCTGTTTCACTCCTATGGTGCTAAGAATATTGTCTAAAAACCCTTGAGGGGAGCAAAACCGACCTTTCACAGTCTCATATAACCGTGTAACTGCTATTAAAATTTTTTCGATGATGCCAATTGACCAAAGTCTCTCAAGAAGTAAATGCTAAGGCACCGTGTCGAAGGCTTTCTTGAAGTCAACAAAGCAACAATAAACCTTCGAAGACCTGAAATGCACATCCTCAATAATAGCTCTGAGGACTAAAATGTGATTTGTGGTTTGGTGATCTTGTCGAAAACCAGCTTGGCCAAGAGCTCTGAAGCTGTCCTCCTCCAACCTTCTAGAGAGAAGCACATCCAATGTTGTGCCATAAATCTTGGCAAAGATATGCCCAATCATGATAGTCCTGTAATTATTGGGGTCATGGGGATCATTTGCCTTATGAATGGGGTGAATGATATGCTAAGTCCAAGAATCAGGAAACCCAGAACAGACAGAAAGATTAAAGAGATCAGCGAGGGGCCCAACAAGAGGGTCAATACCATGCTTCAAAAATTCCACCTGTAACCCATCCAAATTTGCTACTTTACTCGTACAAAGTAACCTGATAGCCTGACTGACAAGACTAGTAGAAAAGAGGTGGCATGAAGAGCGGGGGGGGAGGGAACAATAATAGGAGGCTGATTAGGGATGGTATAGAGGGAACAGGTAGGAATGGTCCAAGAGGAAAGATTGATCCCATGAGTAATCCGATCACGAGGGAGGATAAGGCGCCAAAAGGATTTAGGAGATTGTTGAAGGGTGTGGATAAGATAAAGTTCATGTTGAGAGAGGAAGATATGCTTCTTTCGAAGAAGCATCCTGTAGTCTTTGTGGGAAATGGCATAGAGCTAGGAAGGATTCCGAATGGCATATTTCAACCTTCGGTGGAAAAACTTACATTCCTCATCATACCAGATGTTCATGGGGCAATGACCCAGGGGACGAGGACGAATAGAGTGGGGGTACGAGTCCAAAGCAGCCTTCCAAATAGTTTGAACCAACCAAGCAGAACGATCGGAAAAATTGGAAAGAGAAGACACCCTAGGGAGAACCTGATGCAACTGATCCTTGTAAGTAAAGGAATAATTATAGTCATGTTGGCAATTTTGCCACATTAAATTTTTTGACAAAATTTTGCCTAAGTATGAAGCTTGAAGCGGCAAAGAGCATGCAAAAGTGCTGGTATTTTCGCAGGCCCTAAAATAGGATGATACAGTGACTGAAATGATCTTTGAATATTTCGTCATTGCAGATATTTTCGCAAGCTTTCCGATGATATATTATAATAGGCGATCGGGGCAATGGATCAAAAGTTATGACCCCGGGAGGCAGAGCCAGCGAAAGCCCATTTCGGGCTTGAAAAATTGGCTAAGGCACGGCCAAAAACTCAAAGTGCTCAAGTTCACCCCGAAGCCCAGCGTCGGCCAAAATGCTCTATGTTGGCCAAACTGCTCTATGTCGGCCAGAAAGTTCAACTTCGCCCCCAAAGCCCAGCGTCGGCCAAAATGCTCTATGTCGGCCAAAATGCTCAAGTTCTCTCCCGAAACTCAGAGTGCTCAAGTTCGCCCCCGAAGCCCAGCGTTGGCCAAAATGCTCTATGTCGGCCAAAATGCCCAACTTCGGCCAGAACCCTGCTCCCCCAGCTTCGGCAGATCTCCCATCTTCGGGCTCCATTCCCAGCGAAGCTGAGCTTCAGGCTCAAATCAAGCGAACCTCAGCCCTGATTTTCGGCGAACTCCAGCAAAAGCGTTTTTAAACGCTGAGGCAGCAACTGAAGGGGCACTCCGAAGGGCGCGCATCCCGAGAAAGAGAAGTTAGGTGGGAATTTAAGGCGCCTTCATGGCACACGAATCTGGGTCTCCTGCCCATCCCATCAAGACGGCGCCGTCAGGTCCGGGAAGGCCCCCTAGGGCAGGCTCCACCTACTGCAGTAATGAGACATGCTCCCCCAGCTGCAAAGACTGTCCGAAGCCGCTGCAAACACGAGTGAGCCGCATTCCAGGGAGGCTCTGCCATCTGACAGGGGTCAAATCTCAGCTACCCCAGCGGTTTTAGGGTTTTGACATTAATGATTACGGGGGTAAATCCCTCTATAAAAGCCAACTCATTGTAATGTAATCGAGGGGAACATCTTGCTAGAAAGTTGTACTTGGATTCTGCATCAATATTAAGACTCCTGGTTCTAATTCTGGACTCCTTTTCTGTGTATGACGCCTTCTACTATTTCTGAAAATTTTGTTTCTTTATACGCATACTGTAAATTCTACACTCTGGATTTGAGTGTGTGATAAAGGGCGAAGTCTAGAATTGTTGAAGGATACATATCAGAAAATGCTTCAGTTTTAGTTTATGTTATACTCATGATATTGATTGCTATTGACCTAAGTAGAAGTTAGTAATTGTGTTGCCTGTTCTTCCCCTTGGAACTATCTATATTTCCCATTTCTTTCAGTTATTTATTTCTTTCAGCAATTTCCCGATTCCTTTCCAGTTCCCTAATCTAAAACCTAGTATAGTGTAGTAAAGGAGTCAACCTTCTCCGGAGATTGGCACGGAAGGCATCCCTTCCTTCCGGCCTTTCAATCTGTTGGGGGGGTCTAGGGCGCATAGATAGACCAAACCCTTTCCTAGTGGCAGATTCGTAACCAACAAATCAAAGTCTATTATGACCCAACGGGTTGAAGGAGAGGGAGGAGGGGGATGAGTAATAGGAAGGGAAACAACGGATAACGTAAGAGAAAGAACTAAATGATCGGTAAGGGGGGAGGGTGATCAGAGACGCTAAACCGAGAAATGAATGGAATGAGGGTGGTAGAGGAAATAGCATAGTCTACGACACTGGCTCCACCACTATGAGGAAAGCAAGTAAACCCACTAGAATCCGGAAAACAAGATATACCATTGAGAAGCACTAGCATGTTGGATTCACCCAACTCAATAAGATGCTTACCATAAGCAATAACTTGTGCCACTGGAGGTTCAAGCAAAACCAAGGTCCTTAGGATCCAATTCCTGAGTATGCAACTCATCGGTTGTGAGGTCATGAAGAGAAACCTACATAGGTCCGGTCCGAGCATTGAAATCTCCCAGCAAAAGTATCTCCCCTGAAGCTGAGTATCTAGTAATGTCCTCATAGAGATCTTGGAAAGGGTCCCTATTCGTTGAATAGCAAAATTGGACGTGGTGGGGGAAAAGTAACAAGTGGTAATGTATATATCCCAGAGAGGTGGGTGACGGTGGATTTTAATCCATAAAAACTTGGAGTGGGGGTCAGTTGAAACCAGGGATACTAAACCGTGGAACCTATCCCTGATAAGAGCAGCAACGCCTCCTAAACCTCGAACCCCCTAGAGCACCAAGTGAGTTGCCAACAACTAAACCACCAAAAATAACCTACGATAATTGGCAGGGCCCGCTCAGGACTCTCGTGCGTCTCACAAATAAGAATGATATCATATTTGCCAATCACATCAAAAAGGGACCTTGGGGTAGACCACATCGTACCATTGTAGTTCCAACAAGCTATAACTAGCTTATCTGCCACCCCCCTTCCGTGCCAATAGAGTCATTTTCTAGACAAGGGTTTGGACCACCCAGGTGGGGGAGAGTCCCTAATCACTGCACGCAAATTACGAATAACTTCCCATTTGTTGGCTTTCCTGGCCGCGGCTACTTGTTCCCTTGATTTATTCAATTCTTCAACCTGGAGTCGCATAAGGTCCTCATCAAGGTATATCTTGTCCTAAAGAGTAAATAATTTTTGTTTAGCCCTCAACGCCTTCATATGCTCTTCCACATTTTTGAAGCGTATAACCAATGTGGAGTCGAGAGAAAACCATGCTCTCTCGAGAGTAATGTCTTTAACTCAAAGTGTTGTGAATGAAGGCATTTCTAGCTTGAAGTGGATCAGTAGGTTTGGGCACCCCACCAACCCTAAGATTGAGCGCTTTCACATTACGGATCCTTTCTTCTTAAAATTTAGCCTGGACAGCCAACTCAACTATGGGGGCAGGGGGGGTCTTCTTTCCAGCTACAACTTGAACCCAAGATTGTTGGTCAACTAGTTTTGGCTTTGTGCAGTTGATGCTTCCTTATGACATTCCTGTTCAACAAGAAGAACAGCCTGTTCATCTCGAATTTTTTAAATTTCAGAGTGTAAATTCGCAGAATTCTGAGGAGGTTGTTTGGTATGTGCAGCCTGCAATTGAGTAATAATGGCTTGCTAATCCTGAACTTTATTTTGGAGGTATGTGATAATGCGGCTACTGTCTTTCACTTGGTCTTGCAAGCAGAGTATAATGCTAGCTTCTGTGTCTAGCTATTTCTGAAGAGAATTAATTTGATTAGACAAACGCTAATATGAAACTGTAGTGTAAAGGCGTTGGACAGATTTAAGGGGAGAATCCCACGTCTTATCCATTCTTCCTTCATCAAGAATCCCCATAACTGCGCTAGAAGCCCTAAGGCCGCTCAAGAAACGGCAATGCTAGGGCTTGCTATCATGCCTGAAAAACCCCTTATTCCTTGTTCTACCTGCGACACTGTGTTCCTTGTTCTACCCGCAACATTGTGTTCCCTGTTCTGCCCATGAGACTAGTTCCTTGTTGTGCCCGTGACACTGTTCCTTGTTTTTCTCCAATATATCAACTTCAAGTGGGAGAATGTTAGGAGGTGAATTCAATATACAAATCTTCAATGTTCTTCAGCGGAGTGGTGCATGGCGGTGCAGCTTATAGCAATTAATATAAGTGACAAATAAATAAACGCGGTTTTTTTTTTTGAAAAAATGAAAACTTGTATTAATACAAGAACCAGATACAAGCGGGAGAGAACACATCCCGAGCCAGAGCCACTAGCAAAACAGCAAGGAAAGCGCACAAAGGCAACGCTAGGATCCACAAGGCACAGAGAACGGACGGCACGAAACAACGACATGTCGCGAAAACGCGACATGTCACGAAATCGCGACAGGAAAACCCGTCACGGCCACTTCGGCACCAACAGGCGCGATAACGCGACATGTCGCGAAATCGCGACAGGAAGGGCCCTCGACAGCCACCCGCAGAAAGCGTCGCGAAAGCGCGACAGAAACAGAAAACAGCAGTCAAGCCTCATGAAGGTCGCGATATCGCGACGGAAAACCACCCAGTCGCAAAGGAGCCAAACATGCCGCGAAATCGCGCAAGAAATACGCCAGAGGCCAGGAAGGCACAACCTGTCGCGAAATCGTGACAAAAACCAGCTCGTTGTCGCATCATCGCTACAGGTCGCGATATCGCGACAATTATCCACCCAGCCGCCTAAGTGCCAAAAGTGTCGCGAAATCGCGACAGAAGAACCATGCAGCTTCCAAAACTCAAACTTGTCACGAAAACGCGACGAAATATTTACATTGCTATTCAACTTCAAGAAGGGAATGAGAGCGCGGTAAAAACACCAATCGAACCTAGAAAGCGGGACCTGTCGCGATATCGCAACATGTCGCGGAATCGCGAGTCGCGAAAACGTGACATGTCGCGATATCGCGACATGTCGCGATATCGCGACAAGACGCGGAATCGCGTCACGCGATAACGCGACATGTCGCGATATCGCAACATGTCGCGGAATCGCGACCCGCGATAACGCGACATGTCGCGATATCGCGACAGAAACCAGCCGGAGACTGCAGAGGCTCAACCTGTCGCGATATCGCGACAGTAACCAGCCAACGGCCGCGACAGGACAACATGTCGCGATATCGCGACAAAAAGGACCCTTAGCAAAAAAAACTTTGCACATTATTTCAGAAATTGTTCAAGGCCTTGTCTGATCTCGGCATTCTCCACAGACAAATTGCTATGCAGATGAATCCCAACCTCTCTCTCAGCACCCAACTTAGCAAGGAAATCAGCCGCTTTATTGAGAGATCTACTAGCATAAACGAGGAATCACATCCTCAATTTCCTTCCAAAGCTCTAAAATTTGGGAAACCAAAATCCGGAGCCTCCAAGCTTTTAAGGCAAAGTTCCTCAGGCAATCAAGAGCACCAACCAAGATTTGGGAATCAGACTCAATGATTATCTTTTCGTGACCATGTTTGACGGCCCAGATGGAGGCGGATTTAATAGCAAAGGCCTCGGCTTCATTGTTTGTGGCATATCCCCGGACCTTGCAATTCCCAATATAGCACGGTCCCAGCATGATCACGGCGAGATAACACCACTACCAACATTGCCCGGATTACCTTTAGCAGCTCCATCAGTATTGATTTTGACCCAGCCTTTTGGGGAGGTTTCCAACAACTTCTTACCTGTCTCTCAAGATCAGCACCTCTCCCACTCAAAGGCTTAGAAGCTGACTGGTTTTCCTTCTCAGCATAGATGGCAACGGTTTCCACAACTTTGCTCCAGATGACCTGCCAAATCCCATCCACCGAAGAGAAGGTTTCACGAAAAATACGAGCATTTCTTTCCAACCAAACCTGCCACCAAATAAAAAGGAAACCGAGCTCCCAGCCAGTACGAAGAGCTTTAGAAATAAATCTACCTCTCTTCCAGCTTTCCCATAAATTGGTCCGGGACAAATCTCCAAGCACCTGAAGTTTAAAGTGGGAGAACCAACGGTGCCAAATCTGCTGTGTGAAAGAGCAATCAAACAGAAGATGATCCACAGTTTCCTCATTCCTATAACATAAAACACATTGGGAAGGGCCAATGATGCCTCTAATTCTGAGGTTGTCAAAGGTCAAGATACCATTATGCATCAGTTGCCAAGCAAAGAAGTTCACTTTCGGCCAGCCCTTGGGATGCCATATCTTCCTCCATTCATGAACAGGGAAAAGAGTGTGGGGGGGCTCAGGTAGGATCGAAGCATAGCCCTCCTTCACGAGAATAAACCCCAAGGTTCCCAAAGCCCCAAGCAAGCTCATCCTCCTCATCTCTCCCAGGATAGAAACCTTTCGGCCAAAAGTTTTTCCAGAGTTGGGGCCTGCTCCGGAGGGATTGGAATAGGCCATTCACCCAGCCGCTTAAATTTTTTAACCTTATACTCCCCCAATTGGCTGGTAGTGAAGTAGCTCTGAATATTAATCCAACCTTTATCTTCAAGAGCTATTTTTAACGGAAGCAAATCAGGAAACACAGCAAGGATAGGAGGATGCTGATCCCAAGAGTCAGTCCAAAACCGGGCCTTCTCCCCTCTCCCAACTTTCCAGAACAATTGATCTTTGATAATGCAAGATCCAAGCTTGAGCGCCTGCCACACAAGAGAACCATTACCTTCCAGAGGATAGCGGCCCAAGTCGTTGGGAGGAACAAGACCCAAGTATTTGCTAGAAAGGATTCTGCTGCGAGAGGGACGAAGGCTGGGAAATCCACCTCCAATACAGTTTCCCAGCCAGGGCCCGATTGTTAAACTTGGAACTTCTTAAGCCCAGCCCACCTTTTTCCTTGGGCTGGGTGACCTTATCCCAACCA
This sequence comes from Wollemia nobilis, assembly GCA_028583015.1. Lineage (NCBI taxonomy): Eukaryota > Viridiplantae > Streptophyta > Pinopsida > Araucariales > Araucariaceae > Wollemia > Wollemia nobilis. The sequence continues at coordinate 285,191 of JAQPPZ010001805.1, read as the reverse complement.
ACCAAGGCCCATTTCCTCTCTCCATTGGCACCTTCCCAGAGAAAACTTCTAGCCGCTTTGTCCAACTCTTTCCAGATTGAGGGAGGGGCGGCGGAGTGAGAATTTGTAAATAGGCATGGCACTGAATAACGAGACTTCAGAAAAGTTAGTCGGCCCCCATAGCTTAACCATCTATGAGACCGGTGATTCATTCTCTCTTTGATGCCATCTAGCGAGGTCCTTCCAGAAATCAGTTGTCGAGTTTTTGTAATGCAGAGGAACCCCCAAATAAACAACAGGAAGGGAGGTCCGAGTGAAACCCAGAATCTCCATAACTCTCTCTTGCGACCTTTGATCAAGGTTGAAGAAGACCACTTTTGATTTTGAATCATTGATGACTTGATTAGAAGCCCGAAGGTAGACGTTAAGAGTATCTTTGATTCCTCTTGCTTCTCTGAGGCTGGCAACTCCCACCAAGCCCGTATCATCCACAAACTGTAAATGAGTCAAAACTTCGGCTCCGATTTTAATTCCTGTAATCTGTCCTTGACGTCTTCTTCTCAGGAGGAGTCTGCCTAAACCTTCAGCCAAGATAAGAAAGAGATATGGAGAGCAGGGATCTCCTTGACGGAGACCCCGAGAGGCTCCAAAAGGTGGCGAGGGAAGCCCCTTAATTAAAACAGAGTATGAAGGCGTAGAGATACGGCTCATGACCCGGGCAATCCGATCTGAGAAAAACCAAAGGCTGCCAACATCTTGACCAAGAAACCCCACTCTACTCTGTCATAAGCCTTAGACATATCCAATTTGATGAACATTCCCTTGTTACCTGAATTATGCATAGAATGGATAGCCTCCTGAGCCAAGATCACTCCATCCAAGATCTGTCTTCCTTCAACAAAACCCCCTTGCTCAGGGGAAATTAAATTTTGAAGAAGGGGTTTTAGTCTTTCAGCCATAAGTTTAGTGATAATTTTGTAGATCACATTACATAAAGCAATAGGTCTGAAATCAGAAATGTGAGCCCCCCCCTCTCCTTTAGGAATTAAAGTGATAAAGGTGTGATTTAGAGCCTTGAGCATTCTTTTGTTAATTCGGGATTCCTCAATGACGGCCAACACGTCCTCCTCCAAGATATCCCAGAAGGCCTGAAAGAACTCAATAGGGAAACCGTCCGGACCAGGCGACTTTCCTGTGCACATCCCAAAGACCACCTTCTTGAGTTCATCACGATCAATGGGCTTAAGAAGGGACTGATTCTCTTCATGAGAAATAATAGAGGGAATTCCCTCAATGACTTCATTTTGAGCTTCCACATCATGTTGCATACTTTCCTTGAAGAGGTTTGAGAAGTACTCCATAGATAGGGAATGCATATCAGGAAGAGTGTCAAAAGAGTTTCCAAACTCATCTTGAAGGAACTCCATGTTATTCAATTGCCTTCTAGCACAAGCAGAGCGATGGAAAAATTTAGTATTTCTGTCTCCTTCTAATAGCCAAGTATTTCTAGCTCTCTGTCTCTAGTAGATCTCTTCTTGATTATCAATGTCCTCAAAAGCTTTGCGTAAAGCGTCATCCTCAAATTTAAGATGCTCAGAAATAATTCCTTCTCTGAATTGTTTTTGCACCTCATTCCATCTGTCCAGCAAGGGAGCCCGTTGGAGCTGGAAATCAGATTTGTTAGTTTGCTTCCACTGTTTCAGTTTACTCTTAACATAGAGAAGTTGTTTATGAAATTTGAACATAGCTGTTCCAAAAGGGGGACGGCCTTCTTCCCACCACTGTGGAATTTTCCTTCGTAGGTCCTCTTTTTGCAACCAAAAATTTTCAAATTTAAAAGGTTTGTAATACTTTCCTGACATAGTCCCTCCCTCCAGCAAAATGGGAGAGTGATCGAAAGCTGGGCCCTCCAAGATCCGGAATTTGATATTCCATCTAACATAAGCTTCCTCCGAGACCAAAAACCTGTCAAGCTTAACCCTCCTCTTGTATGGCTCTCTTCTCTTATTAGTCCGAGGTAAAGTTTGTACCAGGGCCTTTGATGTCAACAAGGTTAAAGGCCTGGACATGGGCAATAAACAGCCGATCCCCTGTATCCAGAACAGGGATGCCACCTTCCTGATCTCTAGCGGATAATTTAGCATTGAAGTCCCCAGCTAAAATCCAATCAAGATCTTCCGGGAGGACCTCATGTTTTGAACGACTTTCCATTGAAACCGCTGACCTTCGGTATTATGAGCCCCATAGAAATTTGTAATTAAGACTTGTTCAGTTGTAACTATATTCTTGAAAAGAGATGTTAGGACCCCTCTCCAGGCTATATGATCTATTGCTATCCACGCCAAAGGATTCCAAAGAGTAGCAATCCCTCCCGAGGCACCAAGAGCAGCCACTGCCATATGGCCAGCACCCCTCCAGATTCGGCCGACAGTTTTACTCATGAGGTCTAATGACATTTTTGTTTCTTGAATGAGCAAAAAGTCTGTTTTACTTCTTTCTAAAAGTCTTTGAACAGCAGATTGATGGGTTCTCTTGTTTAAACCCCTCACATTCCAAGATTGTATAATCATTGGAAACCTTGGGAGCAATACGAATCAATTGTTCTTGCCAATCCTCCATTGATTAGCTTATCCCCTTGCACTGCAATTAGATCCTTATTGGATTTCCTGCCCACCCCTTGGGAATTACTATTTTTCGACCTCTTCTCCACCTGGGAAATTCCAAGAGCTGGTCTTTCTCTGAGCTTTTCTGCAATTCCCATGGAAACATCTTTAATAACGGGCTGGGCTGGGGAGTGGATTACCAGAGTCCCGGGGTTTTCATGATGCAAAGTCTCAGAGGAGTCAATCGCCTGTTCAAGGACAGGGGTTGAGGAAGGAGGAGCATGAGTAAGGATGATATTATCCTCAAGGATCCCATCTGCTCCTTCCATAGGTTGGTCTTCTTGATCCACAAGAGATTTGAAGATTTCATACCGATTTGTTGGCTTGGGAAGAGCTTGCTCCTTACCATTTCTCTTTTTGTTTCTTCTCCTCTTCTGCTGTTCAAAGCCATCATTCTGGCCCTCAGACCCAGTGGGAATGACAGGTGGTTCCTTGGCCGAAGTGGACTTACCTCCTCGGGAGCGATTTGACATTCCCTGTGTAGCATCCGCATTGGTGCTCAAGATATTTGGACGAGAACCTTGCCAAATGGCCATGCAAATGACAGACTCTACAACAGAAAGGTAGGGCTTCATAGTCTAACTGCTGTACCCAAGATTGTCCTGCTAGCTCCAATTCCATCTCAGGTGGTAGCGGTTGACTAATATCCAATTCTACACAGATTCTTGCATAAACGGCAGTATTTCCTTCAATGGTATCCTTAGAAACTCCCAAAAATCTACCTAGAGAGTTGCCTATCAATTCAAGAATCCGCTCACCCCAAAACTCCATCGGGAGAGCATACAGACGGATCCAAACCGGGACAGCCGTGGGTTCAATGCGAGGGTCGAAACCCGCTCTCCACGGGCTGGACAAATAACCCTGCCGGGCCATGGCTCCTCTTCTACGATTCAAATGCTCTGTTTCTATCCATTAGGGAAGAAAAACTAATAATGAAATACCCATTGCTAATGGGCCATAAGGAGTACTCACCGATTGGCTCCCGGTTTTGTCTCACCCGGGGAATGCAAAAAGTGCGGGGGTGGGTCGAATGCCCATGAACTTGCAAATCGGATCATGAGTGGCCCGGTAGTTTATCGTGTCTTCAACCGGCTACGGTTCGATGACTATTTTCGGTCTTGATGCAGATTGCGGGAGACATCCATTGATTCTGTGCCCAGGAGAGCCCTTGCCCGCATTCTTGGCTAGCAGATGGAAGGCACTGCGTTGAGCATCAGCAGAGGAAGACGCAGGATTTTCTCGAAGAATCTCCGCATAAGAGGTCTTTTTTCCCTCGCGAGAACCAGGAAGAGACCCCATTGGGCCCTCCCGGGACACCGAAAGATCCTAGACCAGAAGCCTGCAACAAACCCCAAACACGCTGGAGGAGGTTTCCGAACTGAAACCCTAGAGCCACGGCCGTCGACAGTGCAGAAGGATTCCCGCCAAATCGCCAGAGCTCAAAAAACGCCAAGAGACCAAATAAACGCGGTTGTTAATTAATAACAACAACAATTAATTAAACACGATTGTTAATTACCCGGGTGTTGTAGGTGAGTTGGAGAGGAGAGGGCAATCCTCCAAGGGAGGTCCCAGGTTCGAATCTCCACCCTACCAAAAAGCTGAATTGGGTACCCAAAATCCAATTGATAATGTTGGTGCGGGCAGGGTTGGGTGCGACTCCCGGGTGACTTTGACGGTGTAGAACCCCCTGTTCGTGGTCTCTCAGACCAAGGCAGCCCCACAAAGGGTTTTTCGCTTTTAAAAAAAAAAAAAAAACACGATTGTTAATTAATAACAACGGCAATTAAATAAATGTGGTTGTTAATTAATAACAGCGGCAATTAAATAAATGTGGTTGTTAATTAACGCATTTTGGATGTATCTCGGCTTTTCTAGAATCTTCTCTTGTTTTCCTATAAAAGGGAATGCCCCCTTGTCTTTGTAAATACACAATAAAGGGTGCGAATATAAAATTGTTCCTTGAGATTAATAAAAGATTATAGTTGTCATTGCCCTGTGGTTTTACCTGCCCACAACAAGATTTCCACGTAAATCTTGTGTATTGTGTTATTGTTATTTTTAGCTTGCCTGCCTTTTATTTTCTAACAATTTGGTAGTCATGAACGTTGTTTTTTAGAGGATGAAGGTTATATGCCTTGTATTGCAAGGTAGGAGGGTTCAATATTAAGCAGGAGTTTGTGCTCCCCTTTTGGACTCCCTGCCCTCACTTCACACATTCATGTGGTTCTTATGTGTGTGCATGAATTATCATTATCTTTGGCAATATAGTTTTTTTTTTTTAATTCGACTTTTAAATGCGTATACAATTATTATGCATATATTATTTCATAAATATTATAATATTATTATCATATTTATACAATAACATATGTATATATCAAATTTTATGTCAATTCTTTTCTGAATTTCAATCTTGCAAATTCAAACTCAAATCTGAACCTTGTGATAAAGGTGACTATACTGTTAAGGAGCATGTCTAAAGACAAAACACATAAAAGATAGCCAATAAAATCCACAAACATGTCTGAGTGCCACAGTATTTGGAAATAGACACTAGTGAAAGAAGATGGGCAGTCCCATTCAAGGAAAAGAAATCTTACTATGTATAAATTGTAAATGAAATGTACGCTCGAACTTACTTTGGGTTTAGAGTCCATTTATACAGATTTTCTATATTTTCTCCCATGATTAAAATGATGTTTGAGAAATCCTGAGCCTTAAGTCTTCAAACTCCTTAAAAAACACGATTTCCAGCAAGTCTCAAAAACTTTAACTCAAGAAAATCAAAGTAATCCAAGATTGGTAACATTTACTAGAATAAATGAAATTAAGAGGTTTTCTATGATTAAGCAACATGCTATGAAAAATTTGTCCCTACAGTCTTCAAGATAGCATCCCCTGTGCAAAGATTGCTGAGAAAAATAAGGAGATTTGAATGGACTGAAAAGATAACAAAAATTGTAAAATTGCATTAGCTCAACCAGTTAGATTCCTCAAATTTCAAGGAGGAGACCAAGGTTCAAATCTTGCAAAGCAATACATGCATAATTTCCCATCTTGTTGTAATACCACTATGTGGTCATAATGTAATATGGGTGGGGCCCGTTTCAATCCCATAAATCCGATTCAAAAAGAAAAAAGATAACAAAAATCCCTCTACGGTCTTTAAAAGGCAATAATAGAATTGCCTATGATAGCATCATAAGCCATTCATAATCCATACTAACAAAGCAATCACACCAGAGGAGCCATTTTATCATAAGATGACTAAGTCATGACCTAGGAAAATAAGGAAATGGACAATGCGGAACAAAGGTACCCTATATTTGATGAAAAACTAATAGCAGTCATTCACGTTATTGAAACTTGGAAAGAGGAGAACAGAAATTTACAAAAAAGAACAAGTAAAATGATTGATAGATGTGCAACAAAAAGGGATGATCTTCATCTGAAGTTCATACTGCAGCTTTCTGATTCCTGTAAAGCAGGCCAAACCTCCTTGTGTGATTCCTGTGCCTTCTAATAGTTTACAAAATGTTATGTGGATATGAGAACATACTTCTTAAATAAAGGATTGCCTACTTTTTTACTGCAATGATTCTTTTTGGTTTTTGACTCTTCTTGTTTTACTGTTAATAAATTTAGGATATAGTTTTAACAAGTAGGTTTTGCCTTCTATAAACCTAGTTTGGACTGGATTCTTTGATAATTAGTAGTTTTTGAGCTTTTCTATACACTGCAGTTTGAGATTTATTAATCATAGGGATATAGGATGCTAGTAAATTTAAAAAAATTCGATTTGGTTGGCTTAAGGTGGAAAAATTGATGGCACTTTGAATGTCTAATTCTGGCATTTAATAATAAAGCTTAAACATTCGGCAGAATAAAGGACCTCTTATAATGAGCAGAACATTGGATAAAAAGAAAGGAAAAAAGTCAAATTTATTCATAATTTCTATTCTCTATTTAAATCATTAACATGGAATGGTGTGTCAGAGACGTTCATTAATCACTAAACTTGCAACCAAATATAAGACAGTTAAAAGTGCTTAAAGCATGCTTGAACAAATTCAAAATAGGCTTGTCATTTCAAGGCATAGATTAGGTTTTAATTCGATAGCATATAGCTTATATGTTTCAGGTTTCCTGACATATTTGTGATCCCTTGCATATCATTCTTTATTCTTCTTGCAAGTTGTAGCAACAAAACAGGCAATGCACATCCAAAAGCACCAAAATTTCAACCCTGAAGACAACGTTATTTTTTTAAAGAATGCTTGATGTAAATCAGATTTTGTGTTCTAATAAGAACAAAAAAAACATGAACAAAGGAGTGAGGCTTCTCTCCTAGCAAAATAACAAAATCACCTCTACTGAATTTGTCTTTTCAAAGGGTACGGTCATTGTCACTTCCTTTCCACAATGTTCAGCACGTGAAGCCAACACACTTGATTCCTTTCCTATTGCCCAAAATGTTGTGGATCCATCATTCACATATTTCATCTGTGCAAAAAAGATGTCAGAAGTAGTTGGTAGACTTGTGTTGAATCTTGATGCATTAAAATCAAGCTAAAGTTCAAAATTTCCAGCAAAAATCATAAATAGTATATGCCTTAATAGAACAGAGTAAGCAGTATCAAGTGGCATTAGCTCAACCGGTTAGATTCCTCAATATTTAAAGAGGAGACCAATGTTCAAATCTTGCCAAGCGATACATGGATAATATCCAAACTTTGTTGTAATACCACTATGTGATGATGATGTAATACAGGTGGGGCCGTTTCAATCTCATATAAGCAATTGAAAAAAAATAGAACAAAGTAAGCAATCAAATGGAATAAAACTCAACTGGTTATATTCATCAACTTTCAAGGAGACCCAGGTTCGAGTCTTGCTAAGTGATATGTATAATTGCCAAGCTGTTGTAATACCATTATGTGGTCATGATGTAATATGGGTAAAGGCCCATTTCAAATCCATATAACTGGTTAAAATATATATATAATAGAGTAAGCAAAATTGGAATATAAATTACAAGAAAAAACATTCAGGAACAAAATATAAAAATATTTCCAGTACTGTGCACCATCTGAATAATCCAGTCAATTATGGATTTTAGTTCAAATTAAGAGCTAACCTTAATCTCACAAGTGCCCAAATAGTCATATTTCACATTGCTCGATCCTTGCTCATAGAGATGAAGTTTCAATGTGCCCATGTTTGCATGCAAAACCATATTGAATGTATCATTCCATACTGGACTTGAACCCCTGCGCGTTGCAGTTCTCCTTGTAAGATCTCCAAGTTCCACTTCAACAAATGTGTTTAAGGTTCTACTATGGCCATTGCTACTGCCACTTCCACTGCCATTCAAATAACTGCTTCCATGTGAATTCACTCGTCTATCTAACATAGATCCTTTTGTATTCAGCCCAGTAAGGTTATTTGCTGAAACCACTGTAACTGAAAGAATCCCACCAACAGCAGTTCTCTTCATATTCACTGCTGGCAGAGAATAGCATTTGCGTTGTGGTTCAACCATTGTCCTTACCAAAGTCTCAGTGAAGAGCTTCTCCTGTCCAAGAATCAAGATCTATTTAAACCACAATTCACAGCTGTTTTGAAAAACATATATCTACCAAATTTTGATTCATGTACGTTTTAAGTTTAAAGACAGTAAACTTATTAAGCAGGAAACAGAACAAACCAGCCAGGTTGAAACACCAGGTAGCTCTGTTGCAGGAAGTGTCTGATTTCCACTTCCAAAAGCAACCCCAATTCTAACTTCTGGAGTTGAATCAAATGAATAAAGAATAGCTTGTCCATCCAATATTGGCATAAATAGAAGCTGTGAACATGAGGAATAATAATCCATTAACTGGAAAAAAATTCAATATTTACAATTTCTGTTTCTTTGGTTCTACTTATTGGAATAGAAAATTATGATTAAACAAAAGACTAAAGACTATATGATTAAACAAAAGAAAATATTGAATAAACATGGGTGACTAATGTCTGGCCATATCCTCTTTGAAGCAACACAATTGTTCTGATTTTGCTAACTTTATAACATTAACTCAGCAGTAAACAATTGAAAACCAAGAAGACATCCTACCAAAATAGAATCCAGCTCATCAAACACTAAGCAAGAGCTATATTATGGTTCAGAAATACAAAAATATAAATGAAACAGAATTCATTGCCAAGTGCTCTCCAAAGATACGACAAATATTTAAGAAGTGTTATTTATCATATATTTATTTTTTTCTAGTTGATGTCAGAAGGTGATCCCCAACCACCACTTAACCATTTTAGTCAGGTGGCTAACTGGAGTCAGCTCCAGTAACTTTTATAACATTTCCCTCAGATGCAGCAATCCTGTTTTTTGACCCAGAGTTGAGCTTGGCGGAAAACTAGGCAATGACTCAACAAATAAGATTAAATATTTTATAAAAAGAGACTCATGCAGGGTCAGGATTACTCACCAGAGGTCACTTGACTCCCAGACTCGCAAGTTTTCAGACTCAGGAAGAATTGGAACACTATGATATAATTAATCATACACATTCATGCAATATGAAAGTTAAATATAAATACTTATTACATTTCCATACTATGAAATAAAATGAAAAAGATCTTATAACTGGTTGATATACAGGTATGAATTAATGCACAACATTCTGTGCAGCTTCAATAATTTGCACACTACATGGCTCAGTTCTACGAGTACAATGATGTCTCAGCTCTGCAATGGCAGATTGAGTACGGATCATTTATATTAATGAAAACTTCTTGGATGACTATCTATGACTTAAACAATTTCAATGGCAGTGCCATCCAGTTTACATGCCCTGTTTAGTGCATTGGCATTTGGAGTTTCTTGTCTCTGTCTACAGCATTCGCAGTTTACTGGTTCCATGGATATGGGTGGATTGAAACCAGAACCAATTAGGGCTATATTTTAGTTTTCTATTTTTCTTACTTTTTTTTAAATATATAAATAAATTGGTTATATGGGATTGAAACTGGCCCTACCCATATTACATCATGACCACATAGTGGTATAACATGTATTGCTTGGCAAGATTCGAACATGAGTCTCCTTGAACATTGAGGAATATAACCAGTTGAGCTAATGCCATTTGTTGTTGTTGTTGTTTAATGATTTTGTATTCATAAAATGTTCAAATATAAATATAAAATAGTTTGGTTCAGACCAAACCAGACCAGTTTGAGCCATCAGAAATTTTCAGATCCAGCCGAATCTGGGTTAGGTTCACCCAAACCTAGTAACTATGTTATTTATTAGACCTCGTCATTACCTAACAGCAATCACAGCAAAGAGACTATTCACAATGTCATGTCACTTATTATTTAACTTTATTCGAAATCTATGCCTACATCTAACCCCTCCCTTAGAAAGGTTGTCATCCTTGCTGACAAGGGGACAACACTGTAGGAGAATGTAGGGCAGTCCCAATCTCAAAAGTGGGAGCTACAGCTTAAAGAGAATAAGGAACAGGTCGACTGAGAGTAGATGCAATAGAAAGTGCTTTCAAAATTTTCCTCTTTCAAAGGTATCATGGTAAAGTTGTTTGAAATCTATAGCTACAAAGTAGGTATTCTTCCACCATATTGCTGCTACTCTCCTTTGACAAGATGCTGTTCAAGCTTCTTAATCCACCGTAGTCTTCACATGCACAGCCTTCTCATACTAAAGCTGCTTCCTCAACTGCTTGGATGTGTAATATGCTCCTCACATTTTGCAACTCATTCACTGGTTTTTGCTATTTTACCCTCTCCACTGATTTAGCCAAAATCTCCCTCTCCTTATCTGCTGGATTTGACTGTTGTAACAGCAAATTAATTGTTATGATATGGCATTGACCCTCAAATGCTAGGGATCTCGGCTGATTAAGTGCATGCTAAATGGACTTATATGGTTGAAAGTATGGGATCTCGGCTGATTAAGTGCATGCTAAATGGACTTATATGGTTGAAAGTATGGTGATGGATACAATCCCAACATTGATAAAGGAATAAGTCCTGTGATCTAAGGACAAAGTCCAAGATTCTCTGGCTTAATTCTTCATGCAAACATTATACTTGTACCTCCTCCATCCTGCCAAATATAGCCATCATCTGGTCAAATAAGTGAGATAAATCCTCTTGTTGTCAGGACTACACACACACACACATATATATAAAATGTGTGTGTGTGTGTGTGTGTGAAGATGACAACCCTAAACTCCCTATTCACATTTGTATCAAAATCACCTTCCATGTCAACATCTTCCATAAGATCCTCTATGTCATTCCCTAAAATGGAATATTTCTTGGAGAATTAGATAACTCCCACTCAATATGCTCTTGCGAATCAGTATACACTCCCTCCTGCATGGGATGACATTCAACCTTAGGGTCATGAGTCTCATAAGGCAGGGAGGGGAAACTATAATGTCAATACTAAGCAGGGGCATTTTTGTAAAAACACTAGTTACTTCAAAAGATCTAACATGCTCACCAACTCTTCTAGAAAACCCACTCTGACAACAGCAAAAATTTACATAGGGTCTTCCGGGGAAGTTGCTTTAGTCAAGATCCTCAAGGATTCAACCACAGTTACAAAACTCAAAAACTCGTTGAGTAATGGCTAAGTTCTTCCTGCTTGACTCACAAGTCTTAGAAAAATTTAAAAATTGCCAGATTTTTAAAAAGAAATGGCAAATACTTGGGAGTCAGCTATAAACTCAGGATTAGGGAAAAAATCTAAACAAAAATTCAACAATAACAGAATACAACAGAGGGCACTATTTTACATATTATTTATTAGCTACGTTGTTGCCAAGTCTTTGTCGAGTTTGGGCCTCACTACTATGGATTCCATAACAATACTCATGAGTATAGGTAGATAACTTTATCAATGTCCACAGATAGCCAAAGTAGACCAATGGGACCTGCCAAAAATAAACCGTTAAAATGCACTGTAGCAACCAAAAAGTATTATGAAAATAAGCAAAACTAGAGTAAACTACATTGAAGAGGAAAAACTATATAACATAAAATCACGGCCTCAAGGTTAACCCAAAATAGATAAACTCAAAGATGCAAAAAGTTATGATGAAAAGAGAACCAGCAGTCAAAGTAAAAGAGAAATAGAAAGGAGCCAGCAGTATAGGGAATGTTGCCACATTTTGCACAGGGTGCAATGTTTTCAATTTTTGTAAGAGAGCTGCTCTTCCCTTTCCCTCTTCCTCTCTTTCCCCTTCCTCTTCTCTCCCTTTCTCTCTCTTCCCTACATTCTCATTCTTCCCTCTTTCTCTTGAGCCCCTCAATCAAATCTCAAAAATGACAGCAGTTGCCTTGAAAAATGGCTAAGTGTCAAGGCGCAATCCGACTTCGCAGCGAAGTCGGAGTGCGCCCTCCAGTTGGAGCGCAGCAGGAGTGCAAAGTGCGCAGTGCGCAGTGCGACAGAATCAACCAGAAGAACAAGTGTTCTGGGCGCAACCCGACTTCGCAGCGAAGTCGGAGTGCGCCCTGCTTTCTGGGCGCACTTGGTAGCAGGCTGGCAGGAAAAATGACTAAGTGCTGGGGCGCAACCCGACTTCGCAGCGAAGTCGGAGTGCGCCCCCTTTCCAGGGCGAAGTCCGTACGGCGGTAGAAATCAGCTTTCACCTGTGCGCAACCCGACTTCGCAGCGAAGTCGGAGTGCGCCCTTCGACAGGTGCGCAGTAGGGGAATAAACTCAGAAAAGCACCCAAGGCATGAAGGCCTTCCCGACTTCGCTGTTTTCTACCTGCGCAACCCGACAGTGCTCTGATCCTGGGCAAAGTTGGATAAACTGCCTTTCAAGGCAAGCACGTGTCAAGCAGCATCATCCGACAAGTGTCCAACTTTGGGATCCGAGCCAAGACGTGCCGAGCACAAGGACAAGCATGGGATGCACTACTTATGCCAGCCGCCTCATTTAGAGCTGATTGGAGGTTCTGCCTGCTTCAGCTACCCGCATTCCTGCCGATGAGAAGTTCTACCTAACGCGCTGCCACGTATCTGTACAGCCTTCAGGGAGACCATGCTGCGGGTACAATCCTGCCCGACAAAGGTTAGCATCGACAGCTCCATGGCCGCTTTTGTAAGCTAATGTTTGACTGGGACTTTGTGCCCATTAATGTAATCGGGAGGGACTCGGGCTATAAATAGCCACCACGTTTTCATTGTAAAGTGGTGGAAGGGGAATGTCTGTTAGGGAACCATTGTAGCTGTGCTTCTGCTTCTTAATATAAAGTATATACCTGGCTCTGTTCTACTACTTTTATTTTGTATGCTGCCTCTCTTTGTCATATTTCTTGTGTCATTGCTCGCTGTTATGCTGAACTCTGAACTCTAGCCCTCCTGGACTTCATAGATCAGAGGATACATAGGATAAATTAGGTAGCAGTTCCTGCAGTTGTGTGTTATGTTTATGTTGTTGTCCGTAGTGGTGATTGATGCATTTCCGTGTTGTTAGTTCTCCTTGTAGGGAGAATGTCTGCTAGGGGACCATTGTAGCTGTGCGTACACTTCTCTGCATAACACATATACTTGGATCTGACATTTCTTGGTTACGTTTTGTATTTATGTTGCTGTCCATAGTGGTGATTGATGCATTGCCGTGCTGTTAGTTCTCCTTGTAGGGAGAATGTCCGCTAGGGGACCATTGTAGGCTGTGCGTACACTTCTTTATATAAAAAGTATACTTAGATTTGGCAGTTTCTGGTTATGCTTTGTATTTATGTTGCGATAAGTAGTGGTGATTGATGTGTTGCCGTACTGTTAGTTCCCCCCACCCAACTCCAATCACCTTTGTAAATTCTTTCCGCATTTTTATCTCTTTCCTGCACTCTCATCCTAAACCATAAAACCCCACAGGAAGCCGGCCTTCTCCGGAGATTGGCACGGAAGGCATTCCTTCCTTCCGACCTTTCAATCTGGTGGGCGAATCTGGGCGCATTAACACAAAATCCTTTCCTCACGGCAGATTCGTAACCAACAGTTTCTCTGGCACGCTCGATGGGACATAGAGTCCCACATTTGAAAATCTCAAGCTCGTCTTCACTCGGGCTGACAGTTCGTTCCGAACACCCGGTGGGACAAGGAAGTTTCCCACCCCCAAACAGAATCGAAGCACCGGTGTTCGCTTCATTGCTGTTCAAAATCAGAACACCTGGCGACTCTGCACGAACATATCCTCTGAGTCCGAAAGACCGGTCCTGTTGGTTACGAATCTGCCATGAGGAAAGGATTTTGGGTTAATGCGCCCAGATTCGCCCACCAGCATGAAAGGCCGGAAGGAAGAGATGCCTTCCGAGCCAATCTCCGGAGAAGGCCGGCTCCTTTTGGGGGGGGGGCTTCTAATTTAAGCTAAAGGGAACAGGAAAGAAATAAATGAACTGAAAGGGACAAATGTACAGAAAGAGATTACAAATATGTCCAAAGGTTGGTGGGGGGAACTAACAGTACGGGAACACACCAATCACCGCTACTTACTGCATACAAACACAGAGCATGACAAGGAACTGCAAAACCTAGGCGTACTTCCGATACACAAGCAGTGTATGCACAGCTTCAATAGCTCCCTAGCAAACATTCCCTACAAGGAACTAACGGCGAGGGGATCGTATCAATCACCGGATACGTACAACGACGGGGGTAGAAAGTAAACCTAGAGATGTCAGAGCCGGGTATATGTGTTAGGCGAGAGAGTTTAACCGCACGGCTTCAATGGCTCCCTAGCAAACATTCCCTACAAGGAACTAACGGCGGGGGATCGCATCAATCACCGAGATACGGGCCAGCAACGTCACACATAGCGATGGAGCTGCTACCACATCTATTATACGAAAATTAAAAGTACAAAAATAATGCTAAAGGCGCATGACCATCAAATGCCGAAGTGAATCAACAAGCCATGACACAGAATCGCGTAAAGCATAAGCATAAGAAATAAAAGCGGTAGAACAGAACCAGGCATACAGATTGTATTTATATGCAGAAGCACGGTTACAGTAAGCACAGTAGTTCCCTAACAAACATTCCCCTTCCACCCTTTACAATGAATTTACGATGGGCTCTTATAGCCCGAGTCCCACCCGTTACATTAATGGGCACAAAGTCCCAGTCAAACATAAGCTGACAGAAGCGGCGAAAGAGCTGCAAATGCTGACCTTTTGTCGGATCGGGTGTACCCGCGACATGGTCTTCTGGAAGGCTGGACGGCTACGTGGCGGAGTCTTGGGCAAATCTTCAAGTCGGCGAGGCTCGCTGGTAGGCTGGAGCGGGTGAAACCTCGGATCAGCTTTGAATGAGGCTATTAACGCAAGCGGTGCAGGCAGTCCATGCTTATCCCTTTTGGTCGGCAGTCTTGGTTCAAATCCCGAAGCTGGACACTTGTCTGATGATGGGTTATGCTGTGTGACACATGCCTGCCTTAGAGGGCAGTCTATCCATCTTCACTTGGGATTGGAGCTCCTTGGGATGCGTGGGCAGAAAACAGTGCAGTTGGGAAGGCCTTCACGCCTTGGTCAAATTCCGGGTTTGTTCCCATACTGTACACCTGTCAAGGGCGCATTCCGGCTCTGTTGAGAAGTCGAACTGCGCACAGGCGAACACTGATGTCTGCCGCCATATGGACCTGCTCCGGCATTCTATCTTTCTTCTGTGTTGACCTGCCAGTCTGCCAGTGCAAGGTGCGCCCAGAAAGTGGGGCGAAGTCGGACTTCGCACCAAAACTGGGCGAAGTGCGCACTTCGCACCAAAACTGGGCGAAGTGCGAACTTCGCACCCAGACTTAGCCAATTTTAGGTAGACTTGCTGGAAAGCTGGAAAATCAAGCTGGGGACTCCAAGGAAAAAGGGGGGAGAGAAAGAGAATGGGAAAGAAAAGGAAAGGGAGAGAAGGAAGGAAAACGGAAGGAGGAAAAGAAGAGCAGCACTGTTACAAAACAATATTGAAGACATTGCACCCCGTGCAAAATGTGACAACATTTCTGGCGGCTCGCGGGGTGTCGAGCTCGCCTCGGCGCAAAGAATCCATGCCTTCATCCTTTGGGTGCAGAGGAACTCACCTCCCCTGCCTTTTGCTGCTCTATCTGTTCTCCTCGCGGCAACTGTTCTTCAGATTCATCTTTGTCAGTTGCCTCGTCAGAATCTCCTTCCGAAAGCTCTTCATTTCCTGCTTCTGCCTCGCACATGCGAGTGTATGCCACTTGGGCTGAGCGCCAGGCTTCTGCTTCGAATGGCTTGCGGTCAGTTATATCTTCTAATGCTCCGTGAAAAGCAGCGACCGCGTGCAGGTCGATGGTGAGGTATCTTTTCTCTAACTCCTGGAAATAGGAGCGGATCTTGGAATATCTGGACACCATCTGAGTGACCTGACTGTCTTGAATTGGCTCAGTCCAGCTATCAATTTCAGCCGTATCTGCTTCAAAGGACTGCCAATTCTTCTTTACCCGATCTAGGGTGAGGAGCTCGCCATCCTCAACAAAACCTGGACACCCAAGTTCTGAAAGAGCGTGAAAGGGGGCCAGACGGATATCTCTTTCATGCGTGAATGCGTCAAGCATTCGTCTGGCCACTCTCACCTCTTCAACTTTTCTGAAATATTTGTGCAAGGTCACCCTTGCACCTGCCCATTCTGCAGCGAATGAGGACACGGGGGAAAAATGGACGCCGTTGCGCTCTCGCTCCTGAAGATTAACCGCCAGGTCCAGCCATTGCTTTGCCTGGCGCTCGGCCTCCTCTACCACGAGGCTTTCCACAGGCGAAACTTCTTGAATCCCGGATGCGAAGTCCGGGACTGCCATCGCCTTAAAGGTATGGGGCTTGCATTCCCTCAGCAAACCAGCCCTCATTTCCTTAACCTTTGTCTTTGAAAAGACCGTCGCTTGAGATGTTTTCTCTTGCAAGTCGCGACCGTGCCCTGCTTCAAAGACTCCTGGAGCTGAGAAATCTGCTCCGAGGCTGATTTCTTTTCGGTTGCGGCTCGTTGCTGAGAAGCGGCCAGCTGGGCTTTGAGTTCATCTGTTTCTTGCCGCGCCGCTTCCAGCTGCTCAGTGGACCTAGATAGGTCCTCTTCAAGCTGCCTTACTTTATCCTGCAACGCGAAAAGTTCTTCCTGCTCCTCCAGACTCTTGACAAAGAGATTGTCAGCTTTGCACATGATCGTCTGAATCTCATACTGCTTGTTGATGTCGTCAAAGCTTTTCTCCTTTGTCTGGAGCACGTAGTCCGCCTTAGTCATTTCTCGGAGAGGCTTCTTCACTATTGGGATTATTTTCTCCGTTGTAATCACTCTCCTTCCGAAATCATACTTTGCGCGTTTTTCCGGGGCGGCTATCTCTTCGTGTCTCCTCCGCTTCAGGTCTTGGCGGAAAGAGACAGAATACTCTACGGCTCTCGTTGCCAAGGGCAAGTCATCTGAGTTCTGGAGGTCGTCCATAAAATCTGGTTCCCCCAGCTTAGGGATCTGCTGAGACGTCTCTCCTGCGGGAATGGAATCAGGAGGAACCGGACAGACCTTGGAAGAATCGGTCGCCAGTGGGGGCGACCGGGAAATGGAAATGGGAGCGGCTAACACTGCGAGGGTTTGAAGCGGCTGAGGCGGAGGATGTGATGGTGAACGGACAGCCTCAGCACTGACCTCGGGCGAAGGGTTCGGAGTTGTGCTCAGAGAAAGAGAGACGTTAGGGTTCTGAGCAAACTGGTCGAAAGAATGGGGGCCGCTAGAAGGATGCGGAGATGGGGAGGAGGATGTGGTCATGGCTCGCCCAGATTGAGCGGGGGACTGAGTGGAAGTAGAGCCGGGTGAGACTAGAGAGACGAGGGCAGCAAACGTACCTGCGGGCTCCGCTTGAGCCGATGCCGGGTGGATATCTTCGCTTCTTGTCTCGGCGGCTGGCTTGGGACTGTCCAAAGGAACTGCCTCTGCGGCGGCAGGACGCGGCTGCGGCTCTGCGACTGGCTGCTGCACTATCAGGCTAGGTCGCCTGATTTTCTCAACTCTCCTCCGCTTCTTCTCTTCTGGAACAACTGTCGGATCAGGGGAAGGAGACGAAGCAGGTGCAGCAGGTGCTAATGCTCCCACGGTAAACTTGTACCGGGGTTGGACTGGCAGAATGTCTGCCGCGACCGGTCTGCTTTCTGGCGGCGCTGGCGCTTTTCTTGCCTGAGGGAGTGCCTCGGGCGCTGCCTTGACTAACTCTTTCGCCTTTTCAGGCGCCGCCTTAGGAGCCACGGGCTGCATTGGATCGGCCTGGGTACTTGCTGGGCCTGTGCTGGCAGTTGCCGAAGTGTACAACTGTTTGGGAGGAGACCCACTTTTATGATCCTCAAAGAGGCCTCGGGGAACGTAACCTTGATATGCGAACGGCCGCCAGCTGTCATGATGTTGGTCATAGAGAACCGAAAAGTCGTCATCTACGGCCAGGTTTCTCCTTGTGGATTTATCGTGCTGCATGCGGCATCTCATCTTCCAGCATTCGGTAATCTTTTCTTTAGACCGGTTAAGGCACTGCAATCTTGGACAAATTTTTTGAACCCCGGAGATGAGAAGTGATGGTCCGGGTTTCGCTTGGGGTCATATGTCACCTCCTCGCGGTAGAAATCCTGCCAGGGAGGAGAAGCTTCCATTAATTCAATCTCCCAGTCAAGGTCCACATGGACCACGTCGCATCTATCTTCGGTTATATCCCGGGGCACAAATGTGCAAACTTTCCCCTTATCCCATGAGGGTCATACTTCCAGTGACTGCGGCAAGCAAAACCGGGCCAATCCGGGACAGCGCTTGCTCTAGGTAGACATGTTGTCCTACCTCTGTAATCTCAACGTTGGCCCAGGAAAGAGGGTATTGGAAAATCTGTCCTCTTTTCTTCCCTAGGCCAAACTCTTCTTCCACATAGTCCATCTTTCGGGAAACCTCCATCCCGAACAGATGCTCTGAGCACCAATAGGGCAGCAAATAGGGTTTGCCCTTGAATCCGTAGATTCTGATCACAATCCCCTGCGTCAGTCTGAAAACGTCCCCGAGCTTCCGATTTATCAAAGCACTCGTCATTTCTCTCGGGGGACGGGGGATTTCACTTTCGGTGAAGACTGACATGACGAATCCCAGAAAGTTGAAGTTGAACTTGTAGTAGGACCCTTTCCGGTATAAGTCATCCGTCCAATTATAGACGGGCTGGGGCTCTCCTTTCTCGTTAACCTTCTTCAGGTTCAGGATCGGCATTTGGGGGTGCAGATGGTACAAACAAAGCCAGGCCAGAACAGAGCTAAAACGGAAATCGGTTGACTGCCTCTTCTGAATCTTCAACAGGCTGGAATGAATGGCGTAAGCCAGCCAGTCTGCCTGATCGAAAGAGATGGGGCGCTTTCCGCTCCGCTGCGCCGCTGGTTCGTAAGATTCTCCACACAGGAGGCATTCGCCAGCGCTAGCTAGTACGGGTGCACCAGCTCATCGGAGTCGCAGCCGAGAATCCATGCCAGGATGGTATATAGATACTTGCTCTGAAATTTCGTCAAAGGCATGGGGCCAGTCGGCCATTGTCCGGCTGAAGCGGGGCGTTCAGCTACGAATTGAGGAAATCCCTCATTCGCTTGGTGTGCGTGAAGCGTCCCGCTTGTTCGCCCGGCCGATCTTTACGAGGATGGTGCCGGAGTCATACTCCAGCCACGGGGCGAAAGGCGGCTGCCACGGTCTCCTGCGCGGTGCGAACAAGGGTTTGCCGACGGAACTGCAGATTTGTCGGGAAGCTGGTTTATAGTGTCTGACAATTAAGTCTATCAGCTCCGGGCACTGGTGGAGAGGAGGGCACATGAATCTGAAGAGATTTGATTTGTACGCAGCTCCAAAATGATGGGAGGGCGAAACTTTGTCGACCCGGCTCTCCACATTTGCTCGCGGCTGAGTTAGGCTCATGGAAAACGAGCCGTCCACATATCTGCCGGGGTAATTGACCGGAGGTGGTGGGGCTTGCCCACGCTATACCTTCTTCGTTCGGGCCTTTGACTTTTTATCTTGCGAGGGATCGCCTTTGAAAATGCTTGGCCGCGGCAAGTCCCCTGGTTCGTTGCTTTATTGGATCTGCACGACACGGGCCTTTTCCCCTTGTCCATCTCTCCGAGTCAGCAATAATGATAGGTTCAGGCTGTCTGCAACAAATTTCGCTATCAGAGGAATAATTAGCACTGTCCGAGGAATAATCTCTGCAATCTGGAATGTTGGCATGTTTCTGACCCCCTTTTCTAGATAAAAACAGCGCCATTAATGCAACGCAGGAGGGGTAGGTCGGCTGAGTTAAAATCCTTGGTGGCTGCACAGGAGAACGTTTGAAAAGAAACGCGCCCCGGCAGACGTGCCATGCTTCTTTGGTTGCATTTTTCCTTGAAAAATGCGCAATCATTAATTCAGCGTTGGGGACTGCACCATGGCTGACGTTGCTGCCACCACTTGGGCACACTGCTCAAGACAAAACCTTCGGCGCGGAAACCCACATTAAAACAAGTGCAAGCGCGCCTTGGGCCCAGCTTGGGGGCTTTTGAATTTTTTTTTATTATTTTTTTAAAACCGCGTCCCAATACTGGCCCGGAAAACTAGGCGCAGCCGGGCTTCGCCCGAAGTTGGGCGCGGCCCGACCTCGCCGGCGAAGTCGGACTTCGCCCGAATTTCGGGCGAAGTTCGAACTTCGCACGAAGCGCGTGCTTAAACTCTTCTGCTTGCTTGCTGCGCCCAAGGCTTCGGGCGCGGTCTGGGTCTTGGCCGCCTTCAGGCTTTACTAACACTTAACACCTTTTGCAATCTTCGCTCGTTGGTCGAACTGCGCAATGCGATGCTGGCTTTGTTCGGACTTCGGCCGAAGCTTGGTGCGAAGTGCGAACTTCGCGCGAAGTTCGCACTTCGCACGAGAGTAGAGCGCAGCGCGCACTTCGCGCGAGCGCTGGCCGAAGTCGGGCCTCGCTGCGAAGTTCGCACTTCGCGCAAAAGTTGCGCGCAGTGCGTACTTCGCACGAAGGGTGTGCGCAGTGCGTACTTCGGTCAAAGGCTGGGCGGAGCTTCTTCTTAGTGTGCTTCAGCATTTTCTCGAACAAACTTCGCAATTCGGTGGGCCGAAGTCCGACTTCGCTGCGAAGTCGGGCTTCGGCCAACACTTAGTCAATTTTTTGC
This sequence comes from Wollemia nobilis, assembly GCA_028583015.1. Taxonomy (NCBI): domain Eukaryota; kingdom Viridiplantae; phylum Streptophyta; class Pinopsida; order Araucariales; family Araucariaceae; genus Wollemia; species Wollemia nobilis. The sequence continues at coordinate 264,351 of JAQPPZ010001805.1, read as the reverse complement.
TCTTTTTTCTCCTTTCTTTCTCTGCATAGCCGAACTTCGCCCCTCCTGCGGGGCAACGACAGACTTCACTGCGAAGTCTGTCTTTCTCTCCCATGCCGCAATTAAGCTCAAAGAAGGAAAAATAAATTGAAAGCTAAAGCTGGAAACTATACATGCGGGGAAAAATAAAAAACACAAGGAAAAATTTTTACAAGGAAGGGCCACTCGGGCGCCTTCAACAGCGGTAAAGCTTCAAGTGGAACCCGTTAACAGGGATAGGGAGGAGCTGACCCTCCATATCCGAAAGTATGTAGGCATTGAGCCGATTCACCGGGCAATCCGATAAGGGCCCTCCCGGAGAGCATCAAATTTTCCGTGATTACCCGGTTTTGCCTTGTATGAATCCCACTTCGACACCAGGTCCCCGACTCCGAAAACTCGGGCAGTGGTGCCTTTGGCAAACCAGCCTTGGGTGGCTGCAATGTGATCCGCGAAGGCTTGGTATGCACTTTCTCTGTCTTCTTCCAACTGCAGGAGTTGGCACAATCTGTCATCTACCGGGTCTCCGCTGCTCCTGTCTTCATCAATCATCCACAGGGCGGGGATTTCAATGTGTGATGGCATAACAGCTTCCTTGCCATAGACGAGCGCGTAGGGGGCGTTCTGAGGGATTTCTTGAACGCAACTCTGTCCGCCCACAGCGCCCGGTTCAGGAGTAAGTGCCAAGTCCGCTTATTCTTTTCAATGGTCCTCCGGAGAATTTTCAGGAGGTTCTTGTTAGTAGACTCGGCAAGGCCATTCCCCTGCGGGTAGTAATTAGAAGACATCTTGTGATAGATGCCAAGTCTGCTGGTGTACTCCGTGAGTACGGCGCCTACAAATCCCGGACCGTTATCTGTCACAATCGACTACGGAACCCCGAAGCGGGTAATCGGGCTCTCAATGAACCTGATGACCGTTTCTTGGTCGGCGTTCTTGGTCGGGATTGCCTCCGTCCACCGTGTGAAATAATCAGTAGTTGTGAGAATAAACTTGTGGCCGGCGGAGGAGTTAGGAGAAATCACCCCAATGAAGTCTAGACCCCATTCTTTGGAACGGAGCTTTGGCTTGAATCGGTTGAAGGGGCAGGGGTGCTTTTCTGTTTCTACCAGCAAACCTCTGGCATTGATCACATTTGGCGCAGACCGCATGCGCGTCTGCAAACAGAGTGGGCCAATAGTATCCAGCCCTTATTATTTTTAGAGCCGTCGGCCTTGAAGAATGGTGACCCCCAGGCATCCCGGAATGAAAATCTCCGAGGATCCTAGGCTGGTCAGATTTTATGACGCACCGCAACAGGATGCCGTCAATGTTTTTGAAGTAAAGCCCCTCGGGGCGAAGAGTGTACCTTAGTGCACCTAGCCGAAATCTCCTTCGTTGTGAGGCGTTCGGGTGATCGGGACATCTTCCGGTGCGAAGTATCTCACCGGTTCATCTGTCCAATCACTCCCCCTCCGATAAGGAGTTGGCTAGGTAGATGCGTGTCGTTGTGTCCTCCCACTTGCGAGCGGAGATGCCGGCTACGAGCGCTTCGGGCCAATTCACGACACAAGGCTCGGCCTCTGATAAGCTTGGTGGGCCGTACTTCGATGTCGAACTCCTGGATCTTGGCAATCCATCCCGCTCTCTTGTGACCCGGTTCTCCTTGCAAGATGAAACTGCGAACATCGGGGTGAATCACAAAGACAGTGGTCTTGCTCTGGGAGACAAAGTGCATGAGCTTTCGAAGGGACTTCATGACCGCATGGACTTGCCGCTCTATAAAATTGTACTTCTCTTCGTGCGGCAAAATCACTTGGCTTAGGAACGCAATGGGGCGCTCCTCACCGTCGTCTCCCTTCTGAGTCAGGACTGCAGCGTAACTTTCGGGTTCTCCCACTTGCATACAGGATGAAGTCCTTGGAGTAGTCCGGGTTTGTCAACACCGGAGCTTGCGCAATCCGAGCCTTGATTTCCTCGAAGGCTTGCTCTCTCTCATCAGTCCATTCGTAAGGTGTATCTTTCTTCAACAGTTCGGCCATGGGCTTGATCACCTGTGCGAAGTCGGGGATGAACTTCCGCACGAAGTTAATCTGACCGAAGAAGGACTGCAGCCCTTTTTTATCAGTGGGGGCTGGCAAGCGAACGAGGGCTTCTGCTCTGTCAGGGTCAATGGCGAGGCCTTCCTCGGAGATGACATGTCCCAGCAGCTTTCCTTCCTTCACCGCGAAGACAGACTTCTTCGGGTTTATAGAGATGCCGAATTCTCGACAACTCTCAAATATCTGCCGCAGGTGCGAAACATGATCTTCTCGTCGGTGAGAGAAAACAGTCATGTCATCGAGGTAGATGACAATAATCTTGTTGAGCGGCTCTCGGAAGGCCAGGTCCATGGCCCTTTGGAACGTGGCACCAGCATTAGATAAGCCAAACGGCATGCGCTGATAGGCGAACGTTCCCCACTTCGTGGTAAACGCCGTCTTATCCTTGGTCTTCGTCTTTGACCCAAATCTGGTTGTAGCCGGAAAATCCATCTAAAAGTGAAAATCTCTGGGCTCCGACAACGATATGTAGAATCCGGTCAATTTGGGGAAGCGGATAGTGGTCCCGGAGGGAAGCCTGATTTAGGTTTATGAAGTCGACACGAGACGTATGTCGCCATTCTTTTTCCTCACGGGCACCAAATTCGCGACCCGGGATGAATGTTTGATGGGGTAGATGATCTTAGCCTCCGAGCATCTTCAAGAGCTCGGTCTTCATCATGGCCTCAATCTTTGGATTTACGGCCCTTTGCTTTTGTCGGAACGGCTTGGCGCCTTCCTCTAGCTCGATGGTATGCTGGATGACAGTTCTGTCATACCCCCTCAAATCCTCGTAGCACCAGGCCACGATGTCGGGGAACTCCTGGCACAGTGATCTAATCTGTCCCAGCTCCTCCGACGTGCAGTCTGTTCCGACCTTGATAGATTTACCGGGTTCGAGTTCCAGGTCAGCATACTGCCTCGGGTCTACTTTGATCTGTGGGATATCGCTCTGTCATTCCGATCAAAGAGACTCTCTAATGTAATCAGTCCTTTTGGGACGTGATTATTCCGTAACTGTATCAACCCCTCATATTGCTCGTCATCAGGGTCTCTACCTTCGATTACACACACTTCGTTAACCAGGAATGTGACGATCTCCTCGTCACGGCTGAATACCTGCCGAAGGTATCCCTATCGAGCACGAAGGCACAGTAAATGGTGCGGACCGGCTTCGGTTTACGGACGACGTCTTCAGCGGAACGTGCACGGCTCCAACGAGCGCCGAGAATATCAGCGTGCTTGTTTCTCTCACGCGATATTGCCTTAACATTCAATGAGTCAAACGATTCCATCAGGTCCCAGACCCGATTGCGGTACGCTCTAAGATAGTGATGCTTGGACGCGCATTTATTCATGACTTGATGACACACTAACTCTGAATCTCCGAAAATTTGGAGATGCTTGATTCCGAGCCTTTCCGCCTTTCCGCCTTTCGCAAACCCAAGCACAGGGCTTCGTATTCCGCCGAATTGTTAGTACAGCTCCAGGCCAGCCTGTAGGCATAGTCTTTCTGGATTCCAGTCGGGGAAACCAGAAGTACCCCTGCACCGGCGCCATTCTTGCAACACGCGCCGTCAAAGAAAAGCTTCCACGGCTCTTCGGGTGCGAGGTCCTACTTCTTTCGCACTTGACAGGTCAAGCTCCTCGGGTGCGTTTAATGGAGTAACAGCCCTGCTCTGTCCCGATTACGGCATTGAAGTCCCGCAACGAGAACTCGTCTTCAAGCTGTAGCACTTCGAGAGCTTGCTCGGTCAGTTCCACTGTCACCAGTTCTTCCTCTGTCAACTGGACCATACAGTCCAGTTCTCCTCCGGGTATCTTGTCCACTAGAAAGGGGGAAGGCTTTTCATTAAAAATTTTCAGTCTCCTTCCTTTGAAGGGCACTTCCATGTGCGAGTAGTCTAGAGACAGGTACCCGCCCAACTTCGCAGTGAACTCCCGAGAGAGACACATGCCGAAGTAAGGCTCCAGGTCAACAATCACGACCTCTTGGATGACCACAATGTCGAGAGCTTTGTGCGGCCGGATAGGGATGTCCTTTATGACACCAATTGTCTTGACAGGGGTGTCGTCTAGTTGCAGCACACCTTGGCTGCTCCGTGTGTATTCCATCCCGATCTCATCGCAGACGGCCTTCGGCATTACGGTCGAGGAAGCACCAGAATCCACCATGCAGTTGTGAACTATGTGCCCTTGCATCCGTAAAGATAGATAAAAGGGTGGCGGTCTGTTCTTCCCAGTGGCGGAGACTGTCAAAGGTTGAACCAGGACAGCGGGCTGCATCTGCTTGCCGCTCTTCATGTTCTTCAGTGATTCTTGCAACAGATCTACCTGGCCTGGAAGCAGAAGAGCATCGTACATGCTGATTCTGGCAGGAGTCTTCTTCAACTCGTCTACAATTCTGTAGCCCGAGGTACTAGCTCCTTCTGCTGGTTTAGCCGGTTCATACTTGGTCCGGTCTTGTTGGGTGGCCTCAACTCGCTGTCTCTTGGTCGAAGACGGGTACTTCGACTTCTCCTGGGCTTGTTCTTTGGTTTCAGTTGGGGCTGAAGTACGGGAAGCTTAGCGGGAGTTGGGGCCTTTCTTTGGAGGCTTAGGCTGGAGCAGTGGCGGCCTTTCTTTGGAGGAGGTTTAGCGGGAGCTTTATCTTTGGACGCCTTCTCCTGGGTCGTGTAAGGCCACAGCCGCTTGTACGGTGGCAGCCCATCGGGCTGCGGTTTTTCTCTTCTCGCGTAAACTTGCAAAGGCTTAGCCGCGTCCGCAACTTTCTTTTCTTCCTTGGCGGGCGTCACTAGATTCTCTTACGCAGGGCAAAATTGGCCTCGCCGTCCAAGATCATGTACAGCTCATCATCTTCTATAGTGCTGCCGGCCAAGGTTTGGATGTAGTGCTGGTGCAAAGTGCGGTCTTCCTCCGAATGCGGGTCATTGCACGTAGTGCACCGGTTGACTCGGTGCGGAGGACCGGTGGGTCTTCTATAGCAGCATTCCTTGGAGGCGGACGCCTCCGCTGTTGATTTTCTGGGGCTTTATCTTTTGTCAGCGCCGGTGGCACATACGGCCTTCTAGGAGCAAAGTCCATTTGGGCCTGCTTCTTTTTCATAGCGGTCATGTCATTGGACATGGCATGATATCCGGAGGCCAAAGCCCGCACTTCTTGTAGAATCGTGTTACGGATCTTTCTTGTCGGGAGGCGGCAATCGTGCCGGTGGAGGCAAAGCGGCCAATGGAGGAGGGTTAGAATAAGACGCATACTGCGGGGGAGCGGGAAGCGCTGGAAAATGCGGAGCGGGAGGAGGCGGATGAGGGTAATGCAACTGAGGCGGGCCGTATTGAGTTACGACCGGCGTCGGATTCCATTGCGATTGGGGTTGCTGCCCTGAAGTGGACGGCAAACCACCGAAGCGAGAAGGATACTGCGATCCGGGAAAGTCGGGATGAATCGGCTCTCGCACTGCGGACGGAAGCTTTGCCAATGGAGATAATGTCAGCTTCAGCTGCTTGGGCAGCTTCGTACAGTGCAGGGAACTCGTCAATTCTGGCGATCTTCAGCAGTAGGCATATGTCTGAGTTGAAAGACCTCAGATAATAGTGAGCAGCCATGCCGGCTGAAGGCCGAAGTTCGCGAGGTACCCGTTTCCAGGATCTCGCAAACCTAATGTTAAAATCAGACACCTCCTCTTGAGGATGTCTCTGGATTGCTTGGAACTGATGCAGTAGAGAGGTAGGATCAGCAGACTCGTTGCATCCTTTTACGAGCCTCCTGGCAAGCTGGGGCCACCCCGTGATGGATCCCTCTGGCAGCGATCTCCACCAGTAGAGAAGCTTTCCCCTCAGGGAAAGGGCCGCGAGACGGGTCTTCACACTTTCATCGGTGATGGTATGCGGTGCGGCCAGGGCAAGGATGTCTTGGATGTGCTCGTACGCCGTCTTACCGTAGCCGTCGTATGTGGGAATAGACTTTAAAGCGGCAGGGGGCACAGCTTGGCGACCGATCAGGGCCAAAGGCCCCGTAGAGTCCACCGCCGGGAAGAGATCATCGTCATTCGGCTGTTGAGCAGCCATCTCTTCTTCTTCTCCGCCGTCGGTTGTGTACTCGGTGTCGGTACTTTCCGAGGATGCAGGATTTTCCTCTTCCTCGGCCTCTTCTACTTCGTACTCGGCTCCTCCGACCTCAGCTTCGGCCTCTTCTTGGATCTCAGCCTCGGCTTCGTCGAAACGAGCTCGCGGATCAGCCAGCCTGGGTATCTCGCCTCGAGCGTGGATGTCTAGTTCGTAGAACTCAGGCGGGCTTCTCGGATTTCTTGTTCGCCACCTTCTCGTGTGCATGAAGGTGACGGGACCGGTCTTCTAGACTCAGAGGATTTGTTCGTGCAGAGTCGCCAGGTGTTCAGATTTGGAACAGCAATGAAGCGAACACCGGTGCTTCGATTCCGTCGGGGGTGAGAAACTTCCTTGTCTCACCGAGAGCTCGAGAAGCTGTCGGCGCCGAGTGGAGACGGATCGGAAAATCTCTCTTCAGATGTGGGACCCGTGTTCCACCGAGCGTAGCAAAAAAAAACTGTTGCGCTAAGTGGAGACAGGACGGGTACTCTTTCTTTAAATCGTGGGACAAGGGTCCCACCGGGCGTGCCAGAGAAACTGTTGGTTACGAATCTGCCATGAGGAAAGGATTTTGGGTTAATGCGCCCAGATTCGCCCACCAGCATGAAAGGCCGGAAGGAAGAGATGCCTTCCGAGCCAATCTCCGGAGAAGGCCGGCTCCTTTTGGGGGGGGGCTTCTAATTTAAGCTAAAGGGAACAGGAAAGAAATAAATGAACTGAAAGAGACAAATGTACAGAAAGAGATTACAAATATGTCCAAAGGTTGGTGGGGGGAACTAACAGTACGGGAACACACCAATCACCGCTACTTACTCATACAAACACGGAGCATGACAAGGAACGCAAAACCTAGGCGTACTTCCGATACACAAGCGGTGTATGCACGGCTTCAATAGCTCCCTAGCAAACATTCCCTACAAGGAACTAACGGCGGGGGATCGTATCAATCACCGGATACGTACAACGACGGGGGTAGAAAGTAAACCTAGAGATGTCAGAGCCAGGTATATGTGTTAGGCAGAGAGTTTAACCGCACAGCTTCAATGGCTCCCTAGCAAACATTCCCTACAAGGAACTAACAGCAGGGGATCGCATCAATCACCAGATACGGGCCAGCAACGTCACACATAACTGATGGAACTGCTACCACATCTATTATACGAAAATTAAAAGTACAGAAATAATGCTAAAGGCGCTCGACCATCAAATGCCGAAGTGAATCAACAAGCCATGACACAGAATCGCGTAAAGCATAAGCATAAGAAATAAAAGCGGTAGAACAGAACCAGGCATACAGATTGTATTTATATGCAGAAGCACGGTTACAGTAAGCACAGTAGTTCCCTAACAAACATTCCCCTTCCACCCTTTACAATGAATTTACGATGGGCTCTTATAGCCCGAGTCCCACCCGTTACATTAATGGGCACGAGTCCCGATCAAACATAAGGTCGACGAAGCGGCGAAAGAGCTGCAAATGCTGACCTTTTGTCGGGTCAGGCTGTACCCGCATGACATGGTCTTCTCGGAAGGCGGACGGCTACGTGGCGGAGTCTTGGGTAAATCTTCAAGTCGGCGAGCTCGCAGTAGGCGGAGCGGTGAAACCTCGGATCAGCTTTGAATGAGGCTATTAACGCAGGCGGTGCGGGCGAGTCCATGCTTATCCCTTTTGGTCGGCAGTCTTGGTTCAAATCCCGAAGCTGGACACTTGTCCGATGATGGGTTACGCTGTGTGACACATGCCTGCCTTAGAGGGCAGTCTATCCATCTTCACTTGGGATTGGAGCTCCTTGGGATGCGTGGGCAGAAAACAGTGCAGTTGGGAAGGCCTTCACGCCTTGGTCAAATTCCGGGTTTGTTCCCATACTGTACACCTGTCAAGGGCGCATTCCGGCTCTGTTGAGAAGTCGAACTGCGCACAGGCGAACACTGATGTCTGCCGCCATATGGACCTGCTCCGGCATTCTATCTTTCTTCTGTGTTGACCTGCCAGTCTGCCAGTGCAAGGTGCGCCCAGAAAGTGGGGCGAAGTCGGACTTCGCACCAAAACTGGGCGAAGTGCGCACTTCGCACCAAAACTGGGCGAAGTGCGCACTTCGCACCAAAACGGGCGAAGTGCGAACTTCGCACCAAAACTGGGCGAAGTGCGAACTTCGCACCCAGACTTAGCCAATTTTAGGTAGACTTGCTGGAAAGCTGGAAAATCAACTGGGGGACTCCAAGGAAAAAAGGGGGAGAGAAAGAGAATGGGAAAGAAAAGGAAAGGGAGAGAAGGAAGGAAAACGGAAGGAGGAAAAGAAGAGCAGCACTGTTACAAAACAATATTGAAGACATTGCACCCCGTGCAAAATGTGACAACAATTCCTAGCACTTTCATGCAAACGAGAAGGTGGCGAGCAAGGGATCCGAGAAACCCGCCTGCCTTTTACGAACTAGACATCAACGCTCGAGGCGAAATTGTCAGGCTGGCTGATCAACAAGCTTGTGTCGACGAAGCCGAGGCTGAAATCCAAGAAGAAGCCGAAGCCGAAGTCGAAGGAGCTGAGAACGAAATAGAAGAGGCCGAGGAAGAAGAGGAATCTACATCCTCGAAAGGTACCGACACTGAGTATACAACCGACGGAGGAGAAGAAGAAGAAATGGCTGCCCAGCAGCAGAATGATGATGATCTCTTCCCGGCGGTGGACTCTACGGGGCCCTTGGCCCTAGTCGGACAACAAGCTGTGCCCCCTGCTGCCTTAAAGTCCATCCCTACATACGACGGCTACGACAAGACAACGTACGAGCACATCCAGGACATCCTTGCCCTGGCTGCATTGCACTCCATTACTGACGAAAGTGTGAAGACCCGTCTGCTGGCCCTTTCCCTAAGGGGAAAGCTTCTCTACTGGTGGAGATCGCTGCCAGAGGGATCTATCACAAGGTGGCCCCAGCTCGCCAGAAGGCTCGTGAAAGGATGCAACGAGTCTGCTAACCCCACTTCTTTCTTGCATCAGTTCCAAAGTATCCGAGAGACACCCCCAAGAGGAGGTGTCGACTTTAACATCGGGTTTGCGAGATCCTGGAAACGGGTACCTCGTGAACTTCGGCCTTCGGGTGGCATGGCTGCTCACTACTACCTGAGATCCTTCAACTCAGACATATGCCTGCTGTTGAAGATTGCCAGAATAGACTCGTTTCCTGCTCTATACGATGCTGCCCAGCAAGAGCGGATATCATTTCCATCGGCAGACTCCCGTCCAAGGTGCAGGAACCCATTCATCCCGACTTCCCCAGATCCCAGTATCCATCAGCTTCTGGTGGTGCGCCGTCCACATCAGGGCAGCAACCCCAGCAGCAATGGAATCCGGCGCCGGTCGTAACTCCTTACGGCCCGCCGCAAATGCATTATCCTCACCCGCCTCCTCCTCCTCCGCATTTTCCAGCACTCCCTGCTCCCCCGCAGTACGCACCTTATTCCAATCCTCCTCCATTAGCCGCATTGCCTCCACCGACACAATTGCCGCCTCCTGACAATAACATTCAAATACAATCCTCCAGGAGGTACGGGCTTTGGCCTCGGGTTATCATGCCATGTCCAATGACATGACCGCTACGAAGAAGAAGCAAGCCCGGATGGACCTCGCTCCTAGGAGGCCATATCCGCCTCCGGCGGCTGACAAAAGACAGGACCTCCGGAACAACGGCTGCGAGGCGTCCGCCTCGAGAAATGCTGCTATAGAAGACCAACCTGGTCCTTCTGACCAGGTTAACTGGTGCACTACGTGCAATGACCCGCATTCGGAGGATGAGCGCACACTTGCACCAGCACTACATCCAGACTTTGGCCGGCAGCGCCATAGAGGACGATGAACTCTACATGATCCTGGACGGCGAAGCCAACTTTGCCCTCCCAGAGGAGAATCTAGTGCCGCCCGCCAAGGAAGAAAAGAAAACTGCAGATGCTGCCAAGCCCTTGCAGGTGTATGCCAGAAGAGAAAAGGCGCAGCCCGGTGGGCTGCCACCATACAAGCGGCTGTGGCCCTACACAGCCCAGGAGAAGGCATCCAAAGACAAAGCTCCAGCCAAGCCTCCTCCGGTAAAGGCAACCCCTATTCCAGCCAAGCCCCCCATAGCTAGGGCGGCTCCTGCTCCTACTCGGCTAAAGCTCCCGTACCTCAGCCTCCAGCTGAAACCAAAGAACAAGCACAGGAGAAGCTGAAGTACCCGTCTTTGACCAAGAGACAGAGAGTTGAGGCCACCCGAGCGGTACCGGACGAAGTATGAGCCGACAAAAGAAGCAGAAGGAGCTAGCACCTCGGGCTACAGCATAGTAGACGAGTTGAAAAGAACACCCGCTAGAATCAGCATGTACGATGCTCTTCTGCTCCCAGGCCAGGTGGATCTGCTGCAGGAATCTCTGAAAAACATGAAGAACGGCAAGCAGATACAACCCGCTGTCCTGGTTCAACCTCTGACAGTCTCAGCCATTGGGAAGAACAGACCGCCTCCCTTCTATCTGTCTTTACGGATGCAAGGGCACATAGTACACAACTGTATGGTGGACTCTGGCGCTTCCACGACCGTTATGCCAAAAGCCGTCTGCGACGAGATCGGGATGGAGTACACAAGGAGCAGCCAAGGCGTGCTGCAACTGGACGGCACCCCTGTCAAGACAGTTGGTGTCATAAAGGACATCCCTATTCGGCTGCATAAGGCTCTCGACATCGTGGTCATTCAAGAAGTCGTGGTTGTTGACTTGGCTCCCTACTTCGGCATGTGTCTCTCCCGGGAGTTCACTACGAAGCTGGGCGGGTACTTGTCTCTAGACTACTCACACATGGAAGTGCCCTTCAAAGGAAGGAGACTGAAAATCTTCAATGAGAAGCCTTCCACCTTCCTAGTAGAGAAGATACCGGAGAAGAGTCGGACTGCATGGTCCAGTGACGGAGGAAGAACTGGTGACGGTAGAGCTGACGGAGCAAGCCCTCGAAGTGCTACAGCTCGAAGATGAGTTCTCTTTGCGGGATTTCAATGCCGTAATTGAGACAGAGCAAGGCTGTTACACCGTTGTACGGCCGAGAGGCTTGACAAGTCGGCTGAAAAGGAAGTGGGACCTGCACTCGAGAAAGCTGTGGAAGCTTTTCTTTGACGGCGCGCGATGCAAAAATGGCGCCGGTGCAGGGGTGCTTCTGGTTTCTCCGACCGGGATCCAGAAGGACTATACCTACAGGTTGGCCTGGAGTTGCACTAACAACTCGGCGGAGTACGAAGCCCTGTGCTTGGGATTGCGAAAGGCAGAGAGGCTGGGGATTAAACACTTGCAGATCTTTGGAGATTCAGAGCTGGTGTGTCACCAGGTTACGAACAAGTGCGCCTCCAAAAAGCACTATCTCAAGGCGTACCGCAACCGGGTGTGGGACCTGATGGAGTCGTTTGACTCGTTGAATGTCAAGGCGATATCACGCGAGAAAAACAAGCACGCTGACATTCTGGCGTCTGTTGGAGCCGGTACGTTCCGGTCGACGACGTTGTCCGAAACCGAAGCCGGTTCGCACTATTTACGGGCCTTACGTGCACGATAAGGACACCAACGGCGGGTGTTCGATTGTGACGAGGAGATCGTCACATTTTTGGTAAATGAAGCATGTTCAATCGAGAGTAGAGACCACGATGACGAGCAATATGAGGGGTTGATACAGTTAAAAAATAATCATGTCCCAAAAGGATTGATTACATTGGAGAGTCTATTTGATCAGAATGACGAGCTATATCTCATAGGATCAAAGTAGACCCGAAGCGGTATGCCGACCTGGAACTGGAACCTGGTAAAACTATCAAGGTCGGGACAGACTGCACTTTGGAGGAACTTGAGCGAGATCGGATCATCGTGCCGAGAGTTCCACGACATCGTGGCACTGGTGCTACGAGGATTTGAAGGGGTATGACAGAGATGTAATCCAGCATACCATTGAGCTAGAGGATGGCGCCAAGCCATTCCGACAGAAGCAGAGGGCCGTAAATCCGAAAATTGAGGCCATGATGAAATCCGAGCTCTTGAAGATGCTGGAGGCCAAAATCATCTACCCCATCAAACATTCATCCTGGGTTGCGAATTTGGTGCCTGTGAGGAAGAAGAATGGCGACATCCGTCTCTGTGTCGATTTCAGAAACTTGAATCAGGCCTCCCTCAAGGACCACTATCCGCTTCCCCAAATTGATCAAATTCTACACATCGTTGCTGGAGCCGAGAGATTCTCACTTCTAGATGGATTTTCCGGCTACAACCAGATTTGGGTCGGGGATGAGGACCGGCATAAAACGGCGTTCACCACCAAATGGGGGACGTTCGCCTATCGGCGCATGCCTTTCGGCTTATCCAATGCTTGGTGCCACATTCCAAAGGGCCATGGACCTGGCCTTCCCGAGGCTGCTCAACAAGATCATTGTCATCTACCTTGATGACATGATTGTTTTCTCTCGCCAAAGAGGGGATCATGTTTCCCAACTGCGGCAAATATTTGAGAGGTGTCGAGAATTCGGCATTTCTATAAACCCGAAGAAGTCTGTCTTCGCGGTAAAAGAGGGTAAGCTGCTGGGACATGTCATCTCCGAGAGAGGCCTCGCCATTGACCACTGACGAGAGCGAAGCCCTCCTTCGCTTGCCGGCCCCAATTGATAAAAAAGGGCTGCGGTCCTTCTTCGGCCAGATTAACTCGTGCGGAAGTTCATCCCGGACTTCGCACGAGTGATCAAGCCTATGGCCGAGCTGCTGAAAAAAGATACAACTTACGAATGGGCTGATGAGAGAGAGCAAGCCTTTGAGGAAATCAAGGCTCGAATTGCGCAAGCTCCGGTGTTGATAAACCCGGACTACTCCAAGGACTTCATCCTCTACGCGGTGGGAGAACCGGAAAGTTACGCCGCAGTCCTAACACAGAAGGGAGACGATGGCGAGGAGCGCCCCATAGCGTTTTTTTGAGCCAAGTGATTCAGCCGCATGAAGAAAAGTACAACTTTATAGAGCGGCAGGTTCACGCGGTCATGAAATCCCTCCGAAAGTTCGGGCATTTTGTCTCCCGGAGCCAAACAGCTGTCTTTGTGATTCACCGGACGTTCGAAGCTTCATCATACAAGGGGAGCCGGGTCACAAGAGAGCAGGATGGATTGCAAAAATCCAGGAGTTCGACATCGAAGTGCGGCCCACCAAGCTTATCGAAGGCCGAGCCTTGTGTCAGGAGCTGGCCCGAAGCGCTGTAGCCGGCATCTCCGCCTGTAAGTGGGAGGACACAGCAACAAGCATCAACCTGGCCAACTCCTTATCGGAGGAGAGTGATTGGACAGATGAACTGGTGAGATATTTCTGCACCGGAAGATGTCCGAGATCACTCGAACGCCTCACAACGAAGGAGATTTCGGCTAGGTGCACTCAAGTACACTTTTCGCCCCGAGGGGCTTTACTTCAAAAATATTGACGGCATCTGTTGCGGTGCGTCATGAAATCGGACCGATCCGGGGTCCTAGGAGAATTTCATTCGGGATGCCTGGAGGTCATCATTACGCAAGGCCTACGGCCTTGAAAATAATCAGAGTTGGGTACTACTGGCCCACTCTATTTACAGACGCTCATGCGGTCTGTTCCAAGTGTGATCAATGCCAGAGGTTTCTTTGGCGAAACGAGAAAAGCACCCCTGCCCCTTCAGCCGATTCAGGCCGAGACTCCGTTCCAGCAATGGGGTCTAGACTTCATTGGGGTGATTTCGCCTAATTCCTCTGCCGGACACAAGTTTATTCTTACAACCACCGATTACTTCACACGGTGGGCAGAGGCGATCCCAACCAAAAACGCGGACCAAGAAACGGTCATCGGGTTCCTTGAAAGCTTGATTACCCGCTTCGGGGTTCCAGAGTCAATTGTAACGGACAATGGTCCGGGGTTCGCAGGCGCTGTACTCACGGAGTACACTGGCAAACTTGGCATTTATCACAAAATGTCTTCTAATTACTACCCACGAGGGAATGGCCTTGCTTGAGTCTACTAACAAGAACCTCCTGAAGATCATCAGAAGGACCATTGAAAGGAACAAGCGGACTTGGCATTCACTTCTGAACCGGGCGCTGTGGGCGGACAGAGTTTCATTCAAGAAATCCATCAAAACGTCCCCTTATGCGCTCGTCTATGGTAAAGAGGTTGTCATGCCAGCCCACATCGAAATCCCTGCCCTATGGATGTTGGACGAAGACAGGAGCAGTGGAGACCCGGTGGATGACAAGCTGTGCCAACTCCTGCAGTTGGAAGAAGACGAGGGAAAAAGCATACCAGGCCTTCACCAAGCATGTTGAAGCCACTCAAGGCTGGTTTGCGAAAGGCACCACTGCCCGAGTTTTTGAAATCGGGGACCTGGTGCTGAAGTGGGACTCATTGAAGGCGAAGCCGGGCAACCACGGGAAGTTCGATGCCCTTTGGGAGGGCCCTTATCAGATTGCCCGGGTGAACCAGCTCAACGCTTACATACTTCGGGATATGGAGGGTCAGCTCCTACCTATCCCCGTTAACGGGTTCCATTTGAAAATATACCGCTGTTGAAGGTGCCCAATCGGGCCCGCCCTTGTACAAATTTCCCTTTTTGCATTTTTTAATTTTCAGTATGTACAGTTCCTGCTTTCAGTTTTTTCGTTTTAGAAGAGCCCAAGTCGGACAGAAGGAGAAAACACTGACTTCGCGGCGAAGTCAGGTATCGCCCCTGAGAAAGAGCGAAGTTCGTAGAAGGGACTGCCCAAGAAAACAGTAAAAATCTGCTGTCTGGGTGCGCAACCCGACTTCGCAGCGAAGTCGGGCTGCGCACCACCCGAAGGGCGCAGTTGGAGAAGGAGCATTAAAAGGAGTTAAACAAGAGTTCGGACTGCGCCCGGTTTTCGGGCGAAGTCCGACTTCGCGCGCGAAGTCCGAATGCACCCGGCTCTCGCGCAGAGTTCAAGGCGCGCCCAACCCTCGGGCGAAGTCCGAGTGCGCCCCGTTTTCCGGGCGCAGCTTGGATGATTTTAAATAAAAGATTTAATACTCCCAAGTGTGGGCCCAGGGCGCGCAACGGCTGTGAAGGTTGGGTTTCCGAACCAAAAGGGTTTTTCCTTGAGCAGTGCGCCCAGATTGTGGCAGTGACGTCAGCCATGGCGCGACGTCCAAAGGCGAATTTAATGATTGCGCAACCTTCAAGGAAAACGCAATCAAGGAAGCATGGCGCGGCAGCCGAGGTACATCTTTCAAGGACGTTCTCTTGCACGGCCACCAAAAAACATAACGTCTTCACCAGCCGGCCGACCTACTCCCCTCTCGCACCATTAATGACGCTGTCATTATCTAGAAAAGGAGGTCTAGCACGCCCGGACATGCCGAATTGTGCAGATTATTCCGTAACGGCGAAATCTTGTGCCGACGTCCAAAAGCCATAATTATTGCTGTTTCAGAAGGAATGGACAAAGGGAAGTTGCCAATGCAGGCGCAATCCGGCGAAGGGCGCGAAAGTGGAGATTTACCGCGGTCAAGTACTTTCGGGAGTAAGACGCCGCGGGATCAAAAGTCAAAAGGCCGGACAAAGAAGGTACAGCGAGGACAAGCTCTACCACCACCTGTTAATCACTTATCCGGGTACAAAGACGGCTCGTTCTCTGTCAGTCTTACTAAACTGCGGCCAAGCATAGAAAGTTGGGCTGATAAGGTTTCACCCTCACACCATTTCGGAGCGGCGTACAAGTCGAACCTTTATCGGTTCTTGTGCCCTCCTGTCCATCAATGCCCGGAGCTGGTCGACCTAATTGTCAGACATTACAGACCAGCTACCCGGCAAGTCTGTGACTGCAGCGGAAAGCCCTTGTTCACACTTCGCAAAGAGACCGTCCAGCCGGCCTTCGCCCCAGGGTTGCAGTATGACTCCAGCACGATTGTTAGAAAGATAAATCTTGGGGAGCAAGCGGGGCGCTTTACGCATACAAAAAGGATGAGGGATTTCCTCAACTCAGAGTTGAACGCCCCGCTCGCAGCTGGACAATGGCCAACCGGCCCCATACCCCTGGAAAGGTTTCAAAATAAATACATATACACCATCTTGGCGTGGGTCCTCGGCTGCGACTACGACGAGTTGAGTACGGCCGTACCGACTAGCGTCGCGAGAATGTCTCCTATGCGGAGAATCTTATGAACCAGCGGCGCGAGAAAAGTGGGAAGCGCCCGATCTTCTTTGGTCAGGCGGGCGGCTTGCATACGCCATTCACTCCCGGCCTGGTGAAGCTACGAAAAAGCGATCAAGCTGAATTTCGATTCGGTTCCTTCTTGGCTTGGCTATGTTTGTATCACTTGCACTCCCGTATGCCGATCCCTAACTCTGAAGAAGGTGAATGAGAAGGGAGAGCCACGGCCCGTCTATGAATGGACGGATGACCTATACCGGAAAGGGTCTTATTACAAGTTCAACTTCAACTTTTGGGCTTGGTCATGTCAGTCTTCGGCGATGGTGAGATCCCTCGCCCCCCGCAGGAAATGATAAACTATTTGTTGAATCACAAGGTCGGGGACGTTTTTAGACTGACGTAGGGGATCGTGGTCAGAATCTACGGATTCAAGGGCAAGCCTCATCTGCTGCCCCTGCGGGTGCACGGATCATCGGTTTGGGATGGAGGTTGCGCGGCGGATGGATTACGTTGAAGAGGAGTTCGGCCGGGGAAAGAAAAAGGGCCATATCTTTCAATATCCTCTTTCTGGGCGAACGTCGAAATATCGAGAGATAGGACAGCATGTCTATCTCGAGCGGGAGCTCTATGACATTGGCTCTGATTCTGCCTGCGGCGGCTGGAAGTACGACCCATACGGGATAAGGGGAAAGTTTGCACATATCTGCCCCGGGCGGATATAATCGAAGACAGATGCGATGTGGTCCATGTTGACCTCGGTCGGGAGATTGACTTGATGGAAGCATGGCCTCCGTGGCGGGAGTTTTCTTGCGAGGAGGTAGCATATGACCCCGAGCGAAACCCGGACCACAAGTTCACTTCTCCGGGATTTAAGAAACTCATCACCAAGGTGGCGAGGCCTTAAGCGGCCAAAAGAAAAAGTTGTTGAATCTTTGGAAGATGAGGTGCCGCACGCAGCACGATAAATCCGTCAGAAGGAATCTGGCCGTTGATGATGATTTTTCAGCTCTATATGACCAGCACATTGACAGCTGGCGGCCTTTCGCATTCCGAGATTACGTTCCCCGAGGTCCCTTCGAGGGTTATAAAAGGGGTCTTCCTCCCAGCAGTTGTACACTTTTACAACTGCCAGTGCGGGCCCAACAGATATCCAAGTGGACCCAATGCAGCCTGTTGCTTCCAAGGTGGTGCCCGAAAAGGCGCAAAAATCAGTCAAGTCAACGCCCGAGGTGGCTCCTCAGGCACAAAAGACGCCAGCGCCGCCAGCGAGCGGACCGGCCGCGGCAGGTCTTCTGCAAGTCAAACCCCGGTACAAGTTTACCGTGGGAACATCAGCGCCCGCTGCACCTACTTCATCTCCTTCTTCCGAACCAGCCATTGCTCCAGAAGAGAAAAAGAGGAAGAGAGTTGAGAGGGTCAGGCGACCTAGCCTGACGGTGCAGCAGTCAGTCGCAGAGCCGCAGCCGCGTCCAGCCGCTCCAGAGGTTGTTTCTCTGGATAGTCCTGAGCCAGCCGCCGGAACCAGAACCGCAGACATTCATCCAGCATCGGCTCAGGCGGAGCCCGCAGGTACGTCCGCTGCCCCGCTCCCTCAGATCTCATCTGGCCCTACTCCGACTCCATCTCCCGCTCAATCCGAGCAAGCCATGGCCGCATCTTCCTCCCCATCTCCACGACCTTCTAGTGGTCACCATTCTTTCGACCGGTTGCTCAGGACCCCAACGCCTTCCTATCCCTGAGTCAAACCCCAAACCCTTCACCCGTGGTTAGTGTTGAAGTTGCGCGTTCACCGCTGCATCCATCGCCTCAGCCGCTTGAAACCCTTCCAGCATCAACCGCTCCGCTCTCCGCTCCCCGGTCGCCCTCAAAAGCGGCCGCTCCTTCCGAAGTCCTTCCGGTTTCTCCTATTTCCCTGTTCGCAGGAGAGATGTCACAGCAACCCCTAGGCTGGGGGAACCGGACTTCATGGACGATCTCCAGAACACGGACGATTTGCCTCTGGCAACAAGAGCCGTAGAATATCCTATCTCTTTTCTCCAAAACTTGAAGCGGAGGAGACCTGAAGAGATTGCCGCCCCGGTAAAGCGCACCAAGTTTGACTTCGAGAGGAGAGTGCTCACGACAGAAAAGATAACTCCAAAAGTGAAGAAGCCTCTCCGGGAAATGACCAGGGCGGACTACGAGCTTCAGAGAAAGGAGAAGAGCTTTGACGATATCCACCAACAATACGAGATTCATGGAATCCTTCGTAAAGCGGATAATCTCCTTGTCAAAAATTTGGAGGAACAGGAAGAGCTTTTCCGGTTGCGGGACAAAACAAGACAGCTTGAAGAGGACCTGTCTAGGTCCACTGAGCAGCTGGAATCGGCGCAGCGAGAAATAGATGAATTAAAAGCCCAGCTGGCCGCTTCTCGGCAAGAAGCCGCAACAGAAAAGGAGGCAGCCCTGGAGCAGATTTCTCGGCTCCAGGAGTCTTTGAAGCAGGCGCAGTCGCAATCTGCGGAGAAAGCATCTCAAGCGACGGTCTTTTCAAAGAGCAAAGTTAAGGAGATGCGGGCTGATCTGCTGCGGGGATGCAAGCCCCACATGTGTAAAGCCATGTCGGTCCTGGATTTCGCATCCAGGATCCAAGAAGTTTCTGCCCAGGGAAAGCCTGTGGTAGAGGAGGCCGAACGCCAGGCGAAGCAATGGCTGGACCTGGCGATAAAACTTCAAGAACACGAGCGCAATGGCCTCCAATTCTCCCCCATGTCCTCATTCGCTGCAGAATGGGCAGATGCAAGGGTAACCTTGCATAAATATTTTAAGAAAACAGAAGAGGTGAGAGTTGCCAGACGAATGTTGGATGCATTCGAACATGAAAGAGACATTTGTCTGGCTCCCCTTCACGCTCTCTCTGAACTAGGGTGCCCAAGCTATGTTGAGAATGGTGAGTTTCTCACCCATGAGCAAGTGAAAGAGAATTGGCTGTCCTTTGAGGCAGATACGAGCTGAAATCGATAGGCTGGACCGAGCCAATTCAAGAAAGTCGGGTCACCCGAGATGGTGTCCAAGTCTTTGCAAGATCAGCTCCTACTTCCAGGAGCCGGGAAAGAGATACCTCACCATCGACTTGCACACGGTCGCTGCATTCCACGCAGCGTTAGAAGAAGTTGCTGACCGCCGACCCTTCGAAGCAGAAGCCTGGGGCCAAGCCCAGGCCGCATACAAGCGCATCTGCGAGGCAGAAGCCGACGCTGGAGAGCATTCGGAAGGCGAATCCGAGGAGGCAGCTGCCGGAAGTGGATCTGAAGAACAGTTGCCGAAGGCAGGGGAAGTAAGTTCCTCTGCACCCAATGGATGAAGGCATGGATTCTTTGCGCCGAGGCGAGCTCGACACCCCGCGAGCCGCCAGAAATGTTGCCACATTTTGCACGGGGTGCAATGTTTTCAATTTTTGTAAGAGAGCTGCTCTTCCCTTTCCCTCTTCCTCTCTTTCCCCCTTCCTCTTCTCCCCCTTTCTCTCTCTTCCCTACATTCTCATTCTTCCCTCTTTCTCTTGAGCCCCTCAATCAAATCTCAAAAATGACAACAGTTGCCCTGAAAAATGGCTAAGTGTCAGGGCGCAATCCGACTTCGCAGCGAAGTCGGAGTGCGCCCTCCAGTTGGAGCGCAGCGAGGAGTGCAAAGTGCGCGGTGCGACGGAATCAACCGAGAAGAACAAGTGTTGCAGGCGCAACCCGACAGCGAAGTCGGAGTGCGCCCGCTTTCGGGCGCACTTGGTAGCGAGTGGCGGGAAAAATGACTAAGTCTTTGGGCGCAACCCGACTTCGCGAAGTCGGGTGCGCCCCTTTCGAGCGAAGTCGGAGTGAAATCAGCTTTCGACTTCGCAGCCGAAGTCGGAGTGCGCCCTTCGACAGGTGAGGGGAGATAAACTCAGAAAAGTACCCAAGGCATGAAGGCCTTCCCGACTGCGTTGTTTTCTACCTGCGCAACCCGACAGCGCTCTGATCCTGGGCGAAGTTGGATAAACTGCCTTTCAAGGCAAGCACGTGTCAAGCAACATCATCCGACAAGTGTCCAACTTTGGGATCTGAGCCAAGACGTGCCGAGCACAAGGACAAGCATGGGATGCACTACTTATGCCAGCTGCCTCATTTAAAGCTGATTGGAGGTTCTACACGCTTCAGCTACCCGCATTCTGCCGATGAGAAGTTCTACCTAACGCGCTGCCACGTATCTGTACAGCCTTCAGGGAGACCATGCTGCAGGTACAGTCCTGCCCGACAAAGGTCAGCATCAGCAGCTCCATGGCCGCTTTTGTAAG
Source organism: Wollemia nobilis (assembly GCA_028583015.1). Taxonomy (NCBI): domain Eukaryota; kingdom Viridiplantae; phylum Streptophyta; class Pinopsida; order Araucariales; family Araucariaceae; genus Wollemia; species Wollemia nobilis. The sequence continues at coordinate 243,697 of JAQPPZ010001805.1, read as the reverse complement.
CTAATGTTTGACTGGGACTTTGTGCCCATTAATGTAATCGGGAGGGACTCGGGCTATAAATAGCCACCACGTTTTCATTGTAAAGTGGTGGAAGGGGAATGTCTGTTAGGGAACCATTGTAGGCGTGCTTCTGCTTCTTAATATAAAGTATATACCCGGCTCTGTTCTACTACTTTTATTTTGTATGCTTGCCTCTCTTTGTCATATTTCTTGTGTCATTGCTCGTTGTTGTCCTTGAACTCCGAACTCCGAGCATTTGATGGCCAAGTACTCCTGGACTTCATAGATCGAGAGGATACATAGGATAAATTAGGTAGCGGTTCCTGCGAGTTGTGTGTTATGTTTATGTTGATGTCCGTAGTGGTGATTGATGCATTGCCGTCTTTGTTAGTTCTCCTTGGAGGGGGAATGTACGCTAGGGGACCATTGTAGTCGTGCGTACACTTCTCTGCATAACACATATACTTGGATCTGACATTTCTTGGTTACGTTTTGTATTTATGTTGCTGTCCGTAGTGGTGATTGATGCATTGTCGTGCTGTTAGTTCTCCTTGTAGGGAGAATGTCTGCTAGGGGACCATTGTATCTGTGCGTACACTTCTTTATATAAAAAGTATACTTAGATTTGGCAGTTTCTGGTTATGCTTTGTATTTATGTTGCAGTAAGTAGTGGTGATTGATGTGTTGCCGTACTGTTAGTTCCCCCCACCCAACTCCAATCACCTTTGTAAATTCTTTCCGCATTTTTATCTCTTTCCTGCACTCTCATCCTAAACCATAAAACCCCCACAGGAAGCCGGCCTTCTCCGGAGATTGGCACGGAAGGCATTCCTTCCTTCCGGCCTTTCAATCTGGTGGGCGAATCTGGGCGCGTTAACACAAAATCCTTTCCTCATGGCAGATTCGTAACCAACAGGGAACATCAACATGGGCGCACTTTTTCATCCTCATTTGACTTAAATATCCAAAAATGAAGAAAAAAGGAGAGACCCTTGACGAGTGGTACCTAGAAAGTCTATGTTCATGCAATTACCAAGAAAAGGATGGCGCCAGATGGTGAGATCAGTTTTTGGGAAGCAAGACAATTTGCGGATGTCAAGATGCATCCCCAAGAAGACCCACAAAGGTTGGGATGTGACTCCATGAAACATAGCTAGAAACCGATGATGTCCTCTCCAATATAGTCATACATTCCTTTGTCTTCTCTTCAGAATCAATTATTTGCTCCTCTTCTTCACTGTCAGTCTCACTTTGCTTATTTGGCTCCTCTATAGAATCCAAATTACCATCTACTATTCTCACTTTCTTGACTGCTGTTCTATATGGTTTTGCCCATCCCTTCTATCCTCCTTTCTCCTCCAACTACTCCAACTAACTAGGCATCTGCTCCCATTTGAACATAGCACGTCATTGGGAGTCATCAAACAAAGCATTCAACACATCCAGTTCATCAGTGCTATGGCATGAAATGTCATAAAGAAATATTTTGTTTCTCAAGATCTATTAAAAGTAAAACAATCCCAATTGTCACCTCTCATCATCCTCTACCCATATGGAATCATCCATATGGGGAGCTTAATGGATTTGGATTCCCCTGCAACCCTCGCAATAATTATGTCTTGTGCATATTTCTATTCATCATTCTTCAAATATTGGATTTTCAATCCACAATGCCTATGCACATATAGTTCCTTTTGCTAGACCTCACAAAATTGTGTAATACATTTAAGTTCTCATGGACTTCTTCAGCTCCGGTACTTCAGCCTCGACTGTTAAGAGAGATTAGTTTTTGAGGGATTCTCGGAGCTTGCCCCTCCTGGGCTGCTCCCTCCCCCCTCCTTCTCTCTCTCCGTTCTTCTTACATGCACTTCTCTCTGTTGGACTGCAGCCCTCCCCCCCTCTGCTCTCCCTTTTATTTTCTTTTCCCTTTCTCTTTGGCCCGTTTGTCGGGTTTGATCTTGTATTTTTCTTAGTTCTTTTCTTTGTTGGGCTTTTTAGCCTGCTAGCTGGCAGTCATTATTGTACTTCTTATAGTCCCTTGGGTCTTATTTTGGCCCACTGCGGACATTAATAATATTTCATTTCATTTCTCAGTAGCTTTCTCTTGTGAATTTGGTTATGACTTTCCCATCACCACCTTTTCTCCATGACAGAACTTTAGAAACGTACTCAAAAGTCTTCAAATTAAAAGAAGACTTCAGAGTCTTGTTATATATAATAAATGCGAGGTTTTTAGTTTGTCACCAGCTCTGTCAAATTCTTCTTGAAATAACCTTTATTAAACTTTGGCATAAGCACCAACTAATGGGCCAACGTTGAAAAGAAATTCTTGATTGAATGAACGGTCCTCCAAATTAATTTCCTACCATCCTCAAGCCTGTGTAATCAGCATATGAAAATATATTTTTTCCATGATAAACTATCTTAAACTGTTCTATGCATCCTTGGAATTTCTTCAAGGATACTGGCTAGCCATATAAATCACCATCCTCACTTGTCCTAGGCTGATAGAACTTTTTGAGTTACTTATCTACCCCCTTATGATGGCCTTGGCAGTTTATTTCCCAATGTTGCTCCCATGCCATTACCTTTCTCTTATGTATGCCTCATAGCACTATTTTGTACCATTGTCCTCTATGCCTGAGATTATTCTATATGCCTTCTTTATACCCCATTTCTAGGATGGAGAGAAAGGCACATGTTCCATAGTGTCCTGCAAAACATATTGCAACTAAACAAGTAAATGCCATCCTTGATTAAGCACCTAATGATATGTACTAAGGGAAATGATATTATAATGTATATGTGGGCTATGGAGCAATCAATATGGGATATGTATAACCCTAGGTTCAAACTCCATCGTATTTTCCCATTGAGTCATTGTATTGGTCCATTAGATCATTTTATCCGTCAAATGGTCAAAAGTTAACTAGTGGTAGATGTTCTAACCTCCCTTATTGTTATTAAGTGAGATATTATATATGGCATGGATATCATTGTATTAACATCACAAGTGAGATACTAAGTATCATGGTATTATATTTAAAGGTAGCCCCCTCAAAGGGGCACCTTTATATAAATAGATGTTATAGATTCATTTCTAGTTATGGAGCATTGCATGGCTTTGCTCTATTTTAAGGGTAAATATTGCATTGCGTTCACCTATCTTAAGGGTAAAGATTGCATGATGTGCATCATCTTAAGAGTAAGAATTGCATGGTGTTGCCCTATCTTAATGATATTGTCTCAAATATGGTTCAGAAAGTTGGAACGCAGACAAAACGTGACGAAACAAGATTGTTTATGGAACTTTTGACCCAATGAAAACTTTAAATTTTTAAAGTGGGGTTAGAAAAAATCTACCAATCCAAGGAAGAAGTTAATCAGCAAAAGGAAGAGACAGAAGTTGCAAGCAAAGAAACGCAAGCCATGGAAGAAGAAATTGAGAAGATAAAGCAAAAGCAAATTTGAAAAGAAACTGAGATAGAAATAAATATCCTAAAACAGACTTACGAAGAACAACTGAAGGTCCAAGGAGATCAATTGAGGGTCAAAAATGACCAATTAGAAGAACGAGACAAACAAGTGAAGAATAAAGAGGAACAGTTGAAAAGCCAGGAGGAACATCTGAAGAATAAAGAGCAACTGAAGGACAAGGAGGAACAGCTGAAAAGTAAGGATGAACAGTTGTAGGCTAAAGATAAGCAGATTGCTGAAATGAAGAAAGATGTAGACAAATATAATGTGATGATGATAAACTATAAGGCTATGCTAGAAGTAAGGGAACAGCAACAGCAACATCATGAACAAGAGCTAGAACATAGGGATAAGCTCATTGCCGAGAAAAATGAAGAACTGGCTATTGCAGCCAGGACCGAGGTTGAATTGAAGGAGAAAATTTAGAAGGGAACCTCAGAACCACAAAAAGAGCTAATAAAGGAATTGGCTGAGATGGAAAAGAAGAAAAATCAGTATGGAATAAAGGCAGTTGAGATCAGCCAATACGCAACAAGATTAAGAATCAAACAAGATATCATCCGAGTTCAGCTAGCTGATTTACGCGAAGAGCAGCAACAGCAACAACCAACTACGGGGAAACAAGCATTGATGAGGATGCCGACTGATTTAAAGGGGAGGACAGATGTAGGTGGCAAATCTGCCTCTCAAAAAAGAAATGAATTTTTGTACAAATGTTGAATTGCAGATTTTGACAAAGTTTTGATTGCTTTTTGACAAGTTTTATTTTGTAATTTTTGAAAAGTAAGGTGCAAAATGAAATGCTCATCAAATTAGATGTAATTAGAGTGAAATGTTATTTAAGTTTAAATGAAATGCTTGTGAAATTGATATGAAATTAGAATTTAATAATTATTAAAGTTAGACTTTAAAAAAGTGAGTTAATTCTTGTAACGTTAGCTTCGGGTGTGGCAATTGTAAATGATGCACTGTCCCAGGAACCGCTCGGAATGGCCTGGGATAGGCATTATAAGGCCCCCCTTCTTCATTTTGAAGCCGTTGTTGTGCCACGGATAGAAGTGAGTGCAAAGAGTAATGTTGATGACATTATTGCCATATTGGATAATGCTGGTCGCAGATGCAATTATGCTAACGTGAATGCCAATGTCACTTGATTTGGCATATATTGTAATTACACCTTTTGGATTGTTGGTTTTAGCAACCACATAATATAAATGCAGCCATTAACGTATATGTTTCCATGCATGTGTATGAGCCATGTTGTATTAATAGAAAAGACAGAAAATAGTACAACTTTTTAACAAGAAGGCCAAGGGCAAACCATTCTTTGAGGGAGATATAGTGATATACTGGGACCCTAAGAACGAAAAACATGGTGAAAAATGAAAACTAGATCCAAAGTGGCTTGGACCTCACCAAATAGTTTAGATTGTTGGCTAGCACACTTACAGACTGCAAACCCTGGAAGGAGACCAGATAGAGATTTCGATCAATGGCCAACATCTGAAGTTGTACAACCCCTATATTGGGGTCAGAAGAGAATAAAATTATATTTCAAAAAAAGAAAAAAAAGTGTGTGTTTCAAGTCCTGTGGTTTGTTCTTTAGGTGATTGGGAAAAAGGAATGTTTTTTTTTGTTCCTAGGTCTTTCGGTCATTCATTACAGTAAATTTTCCTTTCAATCTTCATTTTATAGCATCAGGTGATTATAGTAGAGGAATGTCCTTGACAATCTGTTCCTAGGTGATTTTAGGTGTAACCAAAGATTCTAAGGTTCTCAAGTGCTTCAAGTTTTTAGCACTTGTCCTAGTCAGAGCCAATGTTGGAGACTCACTTAGTATACACCCCAAATTTCAAAACTTTGTTGTGTCTTGCAAATATCATCTTTGTTTTAGGTGGCTAATGTCAAAGATTTGATCTAATCATCGTTCCATTCCTGAATTTTTCGCCACCTCCCTTACTGGGAACACCACTACTCGTGCTACAATCTTCTTCAAGGACGTTCATACTTTCACAAAAAAATTTCAGTCCTTACTTTGACTAGAATAGACTTTGTTACTAGCATAGATTTTACCCATCTCAAAATTGTGGGTTCATCATCATGCAGCTTCCTCGGAATCGTTAATCCAAGATCTCTATCTTGGCGTATGACAATGCATTCAACAAGATTCCAATGGCATGGAATGCCATCGAAAAACTCTTGGTCTGCTGCCTCAAGAAATTCCTTATTCGACAAATATGATGCCCAATACCTTCCACCATGCCTTGCACATACTGTGCTAACCACACAGGCATTCCAATGACCTAGTTTCTCTTGATAGTTTTGACATGATGATGTTCATGACACATCGCAACTCATCATTCTTCAACTAGCTCTATTTAATCCCACAACTTCCCTGCCCAAAAGTCTTACTTACTTCTTCAAGTTTAATAGTTGTTATATCCAATTGTCTTGTTCCATTCTTTTGCATCCAAGGCCCCCTTCCTTACTGCAATGCTATGTTTTGACAACCCAAACGTCCATCGAAAATTATTTCCCAAGAACATCACCTTGACATCTCGATTCTCCATCTTTACTATGCTCACATTCTCGTCGAGGTCATAGGTTTAGAGCATCTGCAGGAAATAATCCTTAAAGAATTCTTTACCGAATACTAGAACCTGTGCAATGTAGCTTACTCTTACTTGTGTCAATACAACTTTTAGTTGATCGTTTAGTGGGTTTTCTTACCACAACTTCTAATAGAATTCTCCAGTAGGCTGAGTCCAAGTGATTCATTCAGTAGTATCCTTTTTTCTTTCTCTTTCTCGGATGAGTATTTGTGCCCTCTCTAAGGCTAGACTACCTCCTCCATTTTGTACCCACGTCCTCGCCTTTGCATTTGTTTAGTCGGTTCTTGTCTTCTACTGAGTCTTGTCTCCTCTTATCTTCCTTGATATTCTCTTTGATGCAATGGACCAGGTGAGCGTCTAATCCTTTGTGCTTCAATTCTTTGTAAGCACTCACCAAAATTTATCCTCTCACTCATACTTTATTCGTCATTCCTCTTATCTTTCTGCCATACATTGACTGTGACTATTCAGTTAGTCTGTCATCCTCTTGTATGATGCTCCTGTCAATTTGTACAACACTCCTTACAATTGTACGATGGTCCTTGCAATTGTACGACGATCTTTCCCCATTGTATGTCAATATTCTTCCTATGTACGACAATCTTCTCCTGTTAGTACGACAACTTCGTCCTTCGTACGATAACTCTCTTGCATCGTATAACAACCTTTCACATTTATACAACTTTCACAACAATGTTCATACGACACTTTTTTCAACTTTTTGCAAGCTTCTTCCTTGTAGTCTTGCCTTCAACGTATTTGTATGACAATATCTTCACTAGGTCGGATTTTCTCCTTGGAACACTCGTCTGTACGGTAGCTTCCTCTACCTTCTTGCTCATTTCTTCAAACCCTAGACTGTAACTTGCCTTGAAGTCCTTTGAACAACAAATGCCCTTCCTTGTGCCAACATAATATGGGGGTTTGGAAAAAAGTTTAGCAATCTTCCTCCACTTCCTCCACATCAGCATTTTGCATGCACTTTTTAGCCTTTTTTATTTTTGACTTAACTATTTTTTTTCAATTTCACATATATACACATATGCTTTTTCCCTGATGATGTGTCAGGATCACCGTACAAGTTGTATGGCCACACAGACCTACACTTGCAGGACATCCCCTACTAACGTGTCATCTCATCATTAGGTTAGTTCCCTCGTTGTACAATTCTTACAATCTTCCTCCTTATTTTCCATTGTATAGTTCTCTTTTGTACCATCCCCTTGCTCTGAACTTGTGCAGTGCCCTACCGTACAATTCTCTTGCTCTGGACTTGTACGATGCATTGATGTACAATCCTCTTACTTTGGCCTTGTACAATGCTCTATCGTACAATCATCTTGCTCTGGACTTGTACGATGCCCTTCTGTACAACCCTCTTCATTAATTTGGTTTGTACGATGCCCAGTGTGTCGTTTACTTCATTTGCCTAGCTTGTACGACACCTTGTCATACAACCCCTTTCTTGCTTCTAATTTGTACGACACCCTACCATATGATCTTTTTCTTGGGCTTGCATTCTATGGCCATCCTCTACACTGACTGCTTCTTGTCATTCTATGATTGTTCGTACGACAGTTTGCCATACCTTCTTTATCATTTGTACGACTTCTACTTGGATTTCCTTGAGCTAAGTCTATCTCCAAACTTGGTGACTAAGTTCATCTTCTAACTCCATGAACTCGATGAACTTGCCCTTGCCTTATACAAACTCGATCTCCCTCATTCCTTTTGTGGATTCCTTCCTTGGCCATGCATTTGTGCCATGGCCCTTTCTCTGTTCATTGGACGAACCTCTCTAGATGGGGACTACCATCTCCCAATTCCTATTTGTTCGAGATCCAACTAATTCCTCGATTATTGACAACTTATTCGATTTGAACATGGCCCTCGAGGAGGTCCAAATGGTCCATCCTGATGCTCACGCCCAAATTGATTGTTTCTTGCCAAATCAACGAATGGTCCTTGCAATCCTCCACATCAATCCTATATCCTAAGGGTAGCAGGAGGGAAATTTCTTCGCCTTGAGCCACCAAAAGGGAGACCAACCAAACTCCTCCCTTGACTAGGTAGCCTTAGGCCACCGAGGAGAATTGATTGCCTCCCCAAGTTGCCTAAGTTATCTCTCTATTCTTGTTCATGCAATCTATTGGATTCTCCTTCTTCTTGGATCCTTACAAGCGCTTCTTTCTAGCGTCTCCTTTGCCTTTTGACTTCATTCATTTGTCTTTTGACTTGCTTGCCTTCATCTAAAAACCTTTGTACCTCAGCAGAGACTTGTGATTCTCTATGTCTTCTTAAGAGGTTAGATTATGAACTTAAACTACTACTTTCCATTTAAACTGGGGGAACACCATCACTACTTGAATCCATCACCTAGTTTCTTCCTTCATATTTCGGCGATGTTGGGGCTTCTATAATATCTCTTCACAATATTGTGGAAACTTCTTCCCTAGTTAGCCAACATTCTATCGGATCAACAGGTTCTTGTTGGTTGTTCTCTTGAGTTTGTTATTGTCTCTCTTTAGCCATCCTTTGTTGTTCAAGTTCCACTTCTTATTCTTGCCTCCTAGCATCCCTTTCATTTAGCCTTTCCATGGTTTCATCCAATACTTAGACGATCTATTCCCTCATTCTTGCATTATACCTCCGTAAAGTTTCATATTATTCATGCAACTATTGTGCTTCCTCCCGCATTTGTTGTTGTACAACTCCAACTTGAGTTAACAGACTTAATCTTGCCAATTACTCATTCTAAATTCTTTTTACATCTTCGAGAACTGGCATATCCTGCTCATATTCTTCTATTCTATTTGGAAATCATACATGTCTCCATACTCTCCTTCGTTCATGGGGGTGAGGTACTAACTCTTGTTGTTCTATTAGTAGCTATGTGTCTCCTCTTTCTGCAAACAACCTTCTTAATCCCATTTCATCTTCAACCTCTCGATGACTCTGGTTTCTCTGACTTGATTCTCCTCTTTCACGGAGCATTCTTCGTTGTCTCATTCTTCTTTCCACATTTTCAAGAGAAACAAACAAACATTAAGCTTTTTCCTTGTAAGGTTTCAACTTTGATCCATTGACTATTTCAGGAACCACTGTCCCATCCAGTTTCTGCAACTTCACTGCATCATTTTCCATCTCAACTACTTGGAAAGGTCCAAGCCATAGTGTTTTCAATTTTCCTAGCTTGATCTCTCTCTTGCCATTATACTTCAAGATCAAGTCACCTAGTTTCAATTCTAGCTTCCTCAGGTGCTTGTCATGCCACAACTTTCTTCGCCTCTGGGCTACCTCTGTCGCCCACTATGCCATAACTCTTTTCATCCAATTGAACAAATGCCACAAGCCTCTCCTCTAGGATTTCCTGATCTCCTAAATGATTTTCCACCGCTAATCTCAACCTCGGTACCAGGAACTCTACTGGCACTATTGCCTCCTGTCCATACATCAACTGGAATGGCATATGATTTGTTGTTGCAAGAAAACTCATCCTAAACGTCCATAGGAACGATGACAATTTGTCCTTCCAGTCCACTCCTATTCCACAAATTTTTATAGTGTTGACACCAAGATTTTATTTGTCCCCTCTGCCTGCCCATTTGCTCTAGGATAATACGTACTTGACAATGAATGCAAAATCTTGAACTCCGTTGTTAGCTTTTTAATGACTTCGTTTACAAAGTGACCTTTGTCACTTGTCAATCGTAGCAAAATCCGAAATCTATTTATTACTTGCTCATACAAGAATCAGGTTGTACTCTTGGCTGAATTATCTGGCAAGCTCTTGCCTCTACCCACTTTGTCAGGTATTTAGTTATCACTACATTGTATCAACATTTCCCTTTCTGACTTGTCCTCAAAGGACCAACAAAGTCTAAGGCCCATCTTTCAAATAGTTCCTGTGGTTGGGATGGATGTAATGGCATGAAGTCTCTACACAATGGCTTCCCAACTCACTGGCATGTATCACATGCTTGCACATTCTCCTTTGCATCATGATGGAGGGTGGGCCACCATAGCCCTACCAAAAGCACATTCCTTGTAGTCGCATTTGGTCTCATATGCCCTCTAGCTAGTCCTTCATGAGCTTCCTTCAATGTTACTCTTCCTCTTCCATTACACATTTTCTTAGTATTCCATCCAGTCCCATTTTCTATAGCAATCATGCTATCAATTGAAAAGGTGTTGACTTTATAACCACCTTTCTCTATTCTATTGCCGACATCTCCTTTGGCAGCTCGCCTATGGATAGACATTCCCCTATCATCTTATACCACGATAGTATAGTGCTTATGGTAAACAACTGAGCTTCAGGGAATTCATCTGACACTCCTACTCCTGCAGGCTCTCCTGAGCGAATCCTTGACAGTTGATCCACCATGACATGCTTCTTTCTGGGTCTAACCACTACCTGAAATACAAACTCCTGTAACATGATGAGCCACCTGCTAACTCGTTCGTGTACGGTCAATTTATTAATGAAGTATAGTAGAGCTTGATGATCAATACAAAAAGCAAATGGGTTGGCCAACAATTAGTGTTTAAATTTTTGCATTGCATACACCAATCCCAAAGCTTCTCGTTTCGTCATGTTGTAATTCCTTTCTTCTCTAGACAACTATTGACTTGCAACATAAATAGGCTGGTTTAGCCTAAACTGTTCCTCTTGGGTCAATGCACATCCAATTGCGAATTTGGACACGTCTACATGGACGTGAAATTCCTTATCCCAATATAAAAATACCAAAATGGGACTGCATACAAGCTTTGCCTTCAACTCCTCACAGACTCCTTGATGTTCCTCTATCCACCTGAAGGGAACATTCTTCTCTACTAGTGAATCCAACGGGTAGGACACATGGACAAAATTCCTAATAAACCTTCTATAATATCCTATGGATCCTAGGAAGGTCTTCAACGCACTCATGTCATGTGATTCTTCCAAATTCAAAATAACACGAATCTTATTACGGTCTATCTTCATCCCTTCCTTACAAACTATGCATCTCAATAACTTTCCATAAGGCATCATTAGAACCGGGCATTTATGCATAACTTCATGCATTCTTCCAAGGCTTGTAAGTGCTCCTTTACCTTCCCATATATCAATCAATCATCCAAGAAAGCTTTGAACTTCCCTGTCGACATCTAATCGAATATATACACAATAATTCTTTGAAATGTGGCCAAGACATTACACAAGCCAAATGGCATCCTATTATAATCATAAATGTCATTCTCTACAACGAACATTGTCTTTAACTTGTCTTCCTCTGCAATACTAACTTGGTTGTAGATCTTCACCTTTTGAGTTTTCAAGACTCCTTTCATCTCAATAACATATTGGCTTGCACCATATAACTTAAAATTCAGTGACCATAAAAATGGAGCCCCAATCTCCTTCCATGTCTTCTTCGGGAGCACATTTACACTTGACCCTCCGTCAACAACTTGCGTCAACTTATGGTCTAGTATTTCAATATGAATTAATGCTGGTTTTTTCACAAAAAATGATCATCAATACTGTTGGATCAATAAACTGATCCTTTTTCTTTGCTTCTTTTGACTAACTATTCACCTCCATCACCTTTTGTGGCTGTATTTTATTTCCTATGGCTGCATGTAACATTGGTATGGTGCTAAGTAAACTTGCCACTTTCACTTCTACCGTTGTGTTCAACACTTGTGTTGTCAGTTCCTAAGTTGACGCTTTTTCTTCTGAGCCCAATGGCTTCTTCAACTTCTTTTGTTCTGTCAGCCTCTCTTGCTTAGCCTTCTCAACTTCTTCTATCACTCATGCCTCCTGTAGCACAAGTGGCGGTCTTCAGGAAATGAACAATGCTGCAGTCATAGGACTGAAAACACCATTGTTCAACATAACTCAAATTTGTACGATCTAACTGTACTACCTACTCTATCATATGACTCTACTAATCATACAGTACTTTTATCATACGATGAATCTATCGTATGACTCGTCCTGTCGTACAACTCAATCAGTTGTACAATTCAATGCTTTTGTACAATCCTACTTTTGAATAAGTCAATTCTTGGGTACAATTTGTCTATCGTACGATGCAATAAAGGCTAATGGATAATCCTCTCAGCAATTGTATGGTGATAACTTTGTATGATGCAAAGTAACTTGGCGAGCAATTCCAATACGGAAAACACTCCTTTGTGTTCCCTCTTACGATTCCACAACAATACGATCTGTAACTACTGGAAACGGCCAACTCCCTACACGCACAGAAACAGAAGGGTGGGCATTTTTTCTTGCCTATGTGGTCGTACAAGCGCCTATGTGCCTTGCTGGATCTTCTTTCCCTTCTCTAGTGAAGGGTGGGCATTTTTGCTTGCCCGTTCTATATGCAATGTTCTCCATTAAGTGGTTTTCCACTTCCTCGTCACTTGACAATGGCTCCAATGGTATTTTGGCCCAATGCCTTTCTACCGTTGGTGGTTCTACTTGTTCTTCTCCTGGTGCTTCGGTCCTAGGCACTTCGTCTCCTTGTAGTGTCTCTTGACCTTCAATTCCTACTTCAAATAGTCTCCTTCCCAACTCCTATGCATCCTCACATCGTGACCTTCGCAAATAAATTATATGTGGCTCCAGTCTACTTCCCCAAGTTCTCATGTGCGATTGCTCGGGTGCCTGACTCTCCTCCTCTACACCCCTTGGAAAACTCCTCCCCGCTTGCTCAGGTGTCAACATCCACGCCTTGTTTCCTTGCATACTCTCTACGTTGGATTCTTCACTTAAGTGAACGTTTTCTCCGACTATTTGATGTTGCTCTCCCTGCACCTTGTCTTCTGTGGTCAACAACAATGTCTCCCACCTTTCATTTTCTTTCTCTTTAGGAGTCCAAACTCGTTTGAGTATTGATTCTTCTATTTCCCTTGACTGCAGTACCAAATTATTCTCTTTCCTTTGTTGAGCGATCCTCATGCTCCTTCTCACAGGCACTTGATCCACTCTACAATCTCCTCTCCTCTATCTTCGCAGAATTGAATCTGTCATCCACCTTTCTTCCTTCACACGTACTTCTTTACTAGATTGGACCCTTCTCAATCTGGCAATGGAAACGACACCAAATGTAGCACAAGTGGCGGTATTCCCAGTTAGGGGGGTGGTGATAGGTTCAAGAACTGAACAGTGCTACAGCCATGGGACTGAAAACACCATCATTCAACATAACTTGTACAACCTACGCTTTCGTATGACTACTAATTGTACAATACTTTACTGTATTATGAATCTATCATACAACTCATTCTGTTGTACAACTCAATCAATTGTACAATTCAATGCTTTTGTACAATCCTGCTTCTAAATAAGTCAATTCTCGGGTACAATTTGTCTATCGTACGATGCAATAAAGGCTAATGGATTATCCTCTTTGCAAACGTACAGTGATAATTCTCTACGATGCAATCACTTGGTGAGTGATTCCAATATGAGAAACACTCTTTGTGTTCCCTTGTATGATACCATAACCGTACGATTTGTAACTATTGGAAAAAGCCAACTTCCTACACGCAATCATAGAATCTACTACAATCCTTTGTCCCTTGCTGCAACCTACAATTAATCTAGATTCTATCCTACTACAATGCAATACTAACCGTTCTATTCACCCTAATAGGTTTATATACTTTGCGTTAACAATGGAATGCAACAAATAACAAACTCACCATCGCACACACATGCATTGAAGACAACAAATATAACAATGGCTGCATTGTATTAATATCTTACTGCTGCAAAACAGCAAAATACTTCTGCACTTACAATGGCTGCCATAGCAAGGAATAACAATGGCAATCAATGCTCAACAACTGACTGCATTTACATATATTGTGATTGCATATCTTGAACATACATATCCACCTCTCGACTAGCAATTTGTAGGTAACACTAGGCTGCTCTCTCTCAAGATCAATCACTAGCAAAAAGAGGGGGGCCTTATGAATCCTACCATAGGCCGTTCCAAGCGGTTCCCGTGACAGCGCTTAATTCACAACTACCACCTCGAACCCTTCGTTCATGCATTTAATTAATCTCACTTTTCGTAAGTTCAAATATTTTCATAAAACTATAATTTCATTCTAATTTCACCTCATTTCATTTAATTTTGACTTCAATTTGACATAATTTCATTCAATTTGGTATGCATTTCATCTCCCATTTCATTTTATCAACTTTACAAACAAAACTGGCCCAAAATTTGCAAAACAATTCCTGTACACATTTTACTTCTTATTTTGGGATGTAAATTTGCCATTTAGCCTTCTCAACTTCTTCTATCACTCGTTGTGCCTCCTTCCATATTTCCTTTTCTATGGCAGGTTTGGGGTACTAATCCTTCTTCGCCTGACCCCTTGTAATGACAACTACATCTTTCTCCATTGGCCTATTTTCTATAGGAGGTTCTTCTATGTCAAGAAAATTAACATTCTGCAAATTGCTTGTACTGGCCTTCTTCAAACAATTCACCTCTTTATGATTGCATGGTCCACACCATCGACATATTTGTGGTACGTTATTCTCTGCTGCTCCTACCTGAGGAGCAAGACAATTCTTCGCAAAATGTCCCCATTCTTGGCAATTGCAGCACTATATGATTGGTCTTCCATCCGAATCATATTGCAATTGGCTCTAGCCTCCTTGTCGATTGCCTTGTGGGTACTACTTGCCTCCTCGATGATTATTCCTATAGCTGCCGCTAGTCGCACCTTGCCCATTCCTAGATTTGGTAGGTTTTTCTTCTTCCTCGTGCACCATCATGGTTTGATGCCTTGCTCCTTTCAAATTGAATGGACAATTCACATTGGTGTGTCTTTCAGACTTGCGGTCTAAACACCATATATCCTTTTTATCCTTTTTCACTTCACCCTTTACCTCTTCGATCATTCTATCAAATTCCTTCCTCATGGACTAAATTGCCTTTTGCAATTCCTCATCACTATTGGAGTCATCACTTTTGGCATGTCCTCCAATTCCAGTTGTTGTCTACTTTGCCTCACTTTCAAAATTTCTCGCCCTCTCATATGCTTCTTCAAATGTTGAGCAGGGTATAATATTCATCTTCTTCTTATACTTAGGCAACTGTCCATCAATGAACCATCTCTTAACCATTCCATCAATTGGTTTTAACTCATTTTATCCATGATTTGTTTCAATCTTCGATTATAGGACTTAATATCCTCATCCTTCTACTTTGTGGAGTAAATTTCAATGATAATCTTTGTATCATCCCTCAGGGGTCAGAATTCCTTTTTAAATTCATCCACCAAGTCCTCCCATGTGGTGAAGGGTTTTGTAGCTTCTCTTTTCAAGTGCCAATCTATTGCAATTCCTCACAAGGTCGTAGGAAATAACTATAACCATTCGTCGGATTGTCAAACCCCGTTTGCCTTCCATATGGTTGTGCAAATCCCTATTTGCCTTGCACGGTCCTCCTTCCCTTCTCTTGTGAAGGGTGGGCATTTTTGCTTGCCCGCTCTGTTTGCAACATTTGACATTAAGTGGTTATCTCCTCCCACTCCTTCGTCACTTTCTGATGGTTCAGACAATACTATAGTATCACGTGCTTCCATCCTTGGTGGTTCTACTTATTGTTCCTCTTTAGGCGTTTCGGTCCTAGGTACCCCATCTACCCTTGGTGTCTCTTGATCTTCAGTTCTTCCTTCAAATAGCCTCCTTCCTAACTCTGTTGCAATCTCACTTTGGAACCTCCTTCGTGAATATACGAGAGGTGGATCAGGTCTACTCACCCCAACAGTGATGTGTAGTTGCTCTGGTGCCCAACTCCCATCCTCTACACTCCTCAACAAACTCCTCACCGCTTGTTCATATGTCACCATCCACTCGTCTCCTCATGCACTCTCCACATTAGCATCCTTACACAAATGTTCTCTTGCACTATTTGATGTTGTTCCTCTTGCACCTCGTCCTCCTTTGTTAACAACAATGTCTGTCACCTCTCACTATCTTCCTCTTCAGGACTCCAAACTCGTTTGAGTATTGGTTCCTCTGTTTCTCTTAACTGCAATACCTGATAGTCAATTTCCTCCTTTGAGCGATCCTTATGCTCCTCACAGGCACTTGATCCTCTCCATGACCTTGTCTTCTACGTCCTCGCGAAAATGAATCGGTCATCCACCTTCTTCCCTTCATGTGTACTCTTCCACTCAGTTTCACCCTCCTCGTTCTGGCAACAACAACAAAGCCAAATGTAGCATGAGTGGTTATATTCCCAGTAATGGGATGGCAAAAAATTCAAGAACTAAATGATGTTGCAGTTATAAGACTGGGGAGACAGTCATATGACAGCTTGAGACTATACGGTGTCCAACTTGTACAACATAATCTATTGTACGACAACGATTGTACAATGTAGTTCGACCTACAACACAATTGTTGTACAATGTAGTCCTATGTGCGTACCAATCCCTTGTACGTACAATCGGACTATTGTACGACACAATACAAGATGTTCCTAACAATTCTTACTCCTAGCGTATGGCGGTTATTTGTACAGTAGTCACACAGTTGAGAAAATCGAAATCGGATTGGAATCAACATGGAAAAAAAATTGGGAAAATAAAGAATCAGCAAAACAAATTGAGAAAAATTGGCAAAAAATTGACAATTTTTCATTGAAAAAACTGAAGAAAATGCATTTTTTCACTAAAAAAAATCAACAAAAGTCGGCAAAAATCAGCCAGGTTGTGAATCGGGAAAAATTGGCTTGAATCGGGATTTTTTGCAAATTTTCTCAACTATGGTCACACGTACAAAATCACAATGCAGTGGTTCACCTTCCAAGTGGCAATATTCCTATGTTGCCCTTGTACAATCCAACTGTCGTATGGCCTACTAGTCGTACGCCTTGTAACTTCCTTAACTGCTGTATTCCTACAATCTTCTTTGTAACCTGCAATTTGCTAGCAACTCTATGGCAATGCAAAGTACTAACAAACTGCAACTAGGACAAGGACCTATACACTACAATATTAATGGAATACGTCATGCATCGTCATAACATTCACATTCATAAGAAATGACCAAAGACTGCAAATAATGGCAATGGCTGAATCATGTTATTGTCAATGGCTGCTATAACTAGCAGTGCAATCATGCAACTACAATGGCTGTTATGGCCAGCAATAACAATGGCCTCAAAAATTATAACAACAATATCAATATGTGGCACTCCTCTCTATAAGCACAAGTAACATGCTCTCTCTTTATACATTGCAATTACAGAACCGTGCAAACTTGCAAAATCAAGGAGGGAGGCCTTTTAATGCCTACCCAACCCTTTCCAAGCAGTTCCCGGGACAGCGCATTACTTACAACCGCCACCCCATATCCAACTTTTGCATGAATTAATCAAATCTTCTAAGGTCTAAAGTGCCTTTTAATTAACATTTCATTTCATTGCAATTTCATCCTAATTTTTCCTAATTTCACTTTAATTTCATTTGATGTCATTTAGAGTAATTTCATTTAAATTTTAATTTACCAAAATTGCAAACAACATTTTGTACATCTTTTTATTTCTTCTTCTGGGAAGGAGTTTTGCCTCCTACAGATCCAAATACAAGCACTTTGATGATGATAATAACACATACTGAATTAGATAGAATCTTCACACATCAAAAACAATTAGAGACAAAGATACACTTGAGATCATAGTAGAGAAAATAGGAATCGGCTAGTAAATCGGCAATGAATCGGAATCAGCAAAAAATCGAGCAATGAATTGACAAAAAAAAAAACGAAGAAAACATTTTTTTTTTTTCATGCATATTACAATGAATTAACATTATGCAAATCAAATATTGCAATAAAAACAACAATTCAAATCAAGACATCATACAAGGCTCAAGTTTTAAGTACACATGAAAGTGACAAAACACATCCTGTATTGCTTATAATATGAAAAAGTACAAATTACAAGTAACAAGGAAAAAAAAGTTTCATTTTTTATGTCTGCATATGGAAACATGTAACAACAAAGTTACAATCACTTGAAAAAAAATGAAAAAAAACTTAAACCCTAAACCAAAAGGCTAGGGTTTAGGGTTTAAAATTGAAACATTGACAGCTGAAAAATGGGCTTGCATACATAGTTATCAAGCAGCAATATTTACTTAAAAAGAGGAGGAAAAAAAACCCTAGGGCCTAGACTAGGGTTTAGGGTTTAAAATTCAAGTTCAAAGTTCAAAGTTTCAAATTTAAACACTAACAGCTGAAAAATGGGCTTGCATACATAGTTACCAGGCAACAATATTTACTTATTTACTTAAAAAGAGGAAAAAAAAAAACCCTAAACCCAAACCCTAGGGCCTAGGGTTTAAACTTCAAAGTTTCAAACACTAACAGTTGAAAAATGGGCTTGCATACATAGTTATCAGGCAGCAATATTTACTTAAAAAAAGAAAAAACCGAAACCCTAAACTAGGGTTTCAGATTTAGGGTTTAAACTTTAAACTTTGAAGTTCAAAAATTACATCTGAAAAATGGGCTTGCATAAAAAAACACTAAACTGGCCACAGCTTGAAAAAATATTCAAAAAAAAAAAAATTAAAAATTGCAGATTTTTTGAAAAAATCACCGATGCCGATTTTTTCAAAAAATTGGCAATGAGTCGGCAATGTAACAATACGATGCCGATTGACTCGTTTGCCGAATGAATCGCGATTCCGCCGATTTTTTCGCAATTTTCTCAACTATGCTTGAGATGAATACTCATAATCTGGTGAAACACAGGCACACAAGATCATCAAGTATTAGCAAACTTAGTAAATCCCCTGGATGCTCTGTTACAAGGATGAATCTGCACAAACTCAATCAATGTTGTGGCAATCATGCACAAACTCCAAAACACAGTTACTATTCTAATTATGCATTACAAGACTTCCAACTTCCTTAAGACATGCATTTTTTTAATTGGTTACATGAGATTGAAATAGGCTCTACCTATATTACATCAACATAGTGTTACCACGATATTTCAACCAACCACATCGTGATATAACAACCTATCATCTAGTAAGACTTGAACCTGGATCTACCAATTGAAAGCCCACATTTTAACTACTTGAGGTCATGCCATTTGATCTACATGTTAAGGTTCACCCTTGGGATTCGAACCTTTGTCTATGACCTGAAAATCTTCCTTTCCCACCACTTGCCCAAAACCCATTGGGTCCGTAAAACATGCAATTACATCATGTTTTCTCTTCTTTCTTTCTTTCATTTTTTTCCCCTTCCCTCTTTTGGTCGAAAGGAGGAAGGGAAATACTTTACACTACTTCACAAAAATGTTGAAAGTGTAATCTAACCTATGGCCAAAGCCAACATTGTATGATGTAATCTTGTATAGGCCTAAGAGCAATCATTGTACAATTTTATTTAATTTATTATAATATTTTCTTATGTAAGCCCTGTGTGTAGAAATGGAATACAACATACTACAACACAATTCCATTACCACTTAAATGAACAAAATATACAATGTGAATAACTTACAATTACAATGCATATACTACACACAACATATATCAAACGACTCGACACAATAGTTCAGACTGCTTGGCATAGCAGTTTAGACTACCCAGCACAATGGTTAGACGACCTTGCATAAGTATCTCATGAATACCTGTCTCATTACAGCCAACTTCTACTACCATGTGCAATGCCAACGTATAGCACCAACCTTCAATACCATGCCAACCCTGAATGAATGAGGAAGAGGTCTTATTATACAACTAAGGAGGTAGTTACATCCTCCAACTAACTACCTACCCGACACCTCATCATTTTCTTAAATTACATTTGACATGCATTTGACTTACATTTACATTTCATTTCATGACTCACTTTATGACTTTATTAATTATACATATGCACATTTTGTCAAACACTTTGCGTACGAACTACAAAATAACACAAAATGACAAAACTTATTCATTGGTCAATTTGCAGGCCTACACTGTGGGCCACGGTTAACCTTGTTACATTTAAACCCACCTTATAACTTGTAATTAACCTTAAGCCCTCTTTTTATATCGGTTTAGGTTAAACTCATTTATGCAATTGGGGTTTTGGTATTGGTATAAATACTCCCACTCCATCCATTGTATTGAAGTGTGTGATTCTTATCTACTGATAATATAGTGATTATTTATGCTGCTACAGGTTCCCACTATATTTTTTTCTCTTTTGTAATTTGTGCACTTTTTGTATAAGATTTGAATGAATGGATTTTTTTTGTTTGTTTTTGGAAATAGGTATTAAAACCATGGTATTAGAGTGCGTGTGGAGTAGCATTGTTTGTTCATGCAGAAAATTTACTAGAAGCCTTTGATTCCTCTTTCAAATTCTAGAACAAATTTCTTCTCAAAACTTCATAAGCATTCTCAGCACAAGAAGCAAAGAGAAGATTTTATTTTGACCATCCATCCTTCCAGCATGTTCGACAAATATGAGGTTTGTGGTTCTGAAATCCAAACCATCCATCCTTCCAGCATGTTCGACAAATATGAGGTTTGTGGTTCTGAAATTCAAATGTTTGAGATTGCTACTGCAAAATTTGAATTCTCTTTGATGCCTTTTCTTTTTTTTTTTAAATTTGGTGCTTGTTTTCACACCTCCATTTTTGAAAAGAAAGGCACCCTTCTTGAATAGAAGGTGCGAGCATGCGTCCCTATCCATCCAAGGGGTGCCCTATAGTGGCCAGATGAAATCGCTTTAAGTCTTTGCAATAGAGGGGTAGCAAGTTCAATTTTCATAGATCTGAGTTTTTTTCAATTTGCATAAGAATACACTGTGTTTTCTCTTGAACACTTTGTCACATCCCATGATGTGGGAAGCCAATTAGTAGCAATATGACTTTATGTCTTGGACAGGAGGTCACATGATTAAATCACACCCCCGCCTTTTAGGTTTATTTTTTGTGTTTATCACGAATAGTACATGTCTTCAAGGAGTAGGCACAATTTTGTTCTAGATGGAGGGTAGCAAATAAAAGACTAGACAAACTATGTGTAAAGTTTAGTTTCCCTCGGTTGAAAGTTTGAGTTGGTGAAGCAGATCTGAGATCAACAGAACACACACAATCTACAAAAACAGAGAAATGCAATAATTTTCTTGTATTCTTTTCTGAGGAGAATGGAGCTTACAGAGACCAACCCCTTACAATTTCAAAATTCCCCCTCAAATACCCTGTTTTCCCTTTTCCCGCCTAGAACAATTCATTTGAAATTTGAATTTTGGGGGCAAACTTCTCGGGGTCATAACTCCTCGCTCGTTGCTCGAATTGACTATTAGTGCATGTTTTCGAAAAGCTCTCGAAAGGACCTACAACAACGTAATGTTCTAAAGGATATTACGCCTAATTTTCACCCCTCTACGAGGCCTCTAAGGCCTTCAAAATTGACCTTTAAGTTTTAGTGGTAGGATTTTCACTAGTTTTGGTAGGGTCTTCACCTTAAAATTTGCATATCTCCCAAACCACTCAGGATATTGGGGCGATTCTTTCACCGTTAGGTCTATTTTTCCATCCCCTAAACAACTAAACAAACTTAGAACATAATAAAAACCATTACAAATTTTGGATGATGCAAGATCACTCTTACACCACTGGATGCTCCTGCATCAGACACCCAGGGTAAATTGAGAAGTGACCTTCACTTCTCTGTTGTTGGAGGAAAACCAAGGTGGTCAACCTCTGTCTTCGACAACCAAGATGAATCTTCAACAGGCCTGCCCTTCCACTTAACTAGATATTCTTCATACTGCCTGTTTCTTGTACTTTTGCCAACACGGGTATCCAGGATTTCTTCTATCTCTTCCTTCTCTGGAGTAGATGTTGGAATATTCCAAATTTTTGTTACTGGTCCATCATCATTGTCCCCTTCATGATATTCTACCAAATCAGAAATGTTGAACACAGGTGATATGTTAAGTCCACTTGGCAATTCTACTTCATATGCATTTCCTGAATCCTGTTTCTTTATGATCCTGCATGGTCCAAACTTCTTCATTTTTAGCTTGTTATAAGTTTTAGCAGGGAACCTTTCTTTTCTCAGGTGAACCATAACTTCATCTCCCACTTGGAATTCCTTAAACCACCGCTTCTGGTCTACCTTTATCTTGTACTGAGTGTTCATCTTATTAATATGTTTCTTTACCTCCTCATGCAAATTCTTCAGGTGCTCTGCAAAGTCCTCAGCCTCAACACTACTCTTTTCCCCTCTGTCCATCTTCCTCAACTCAGAAGCATTCCTTGGGCTGCTCCCATATACAATCTGGAATGGGGATTTATTAGTACTCTTGTTGACAGAATTGTTGTAAGCAAATTCTGCCTGTGGTAAAACCAAATCCCATCCCTTGGGCTTATCTCCTACTAAGCATCTCAGCAGGTTACCCAAACTCCTATTCACCACCTCTATTTGTCCATCAGTCTGGGGGTGGTATGCAGAACTGAATTTCAAATCTATCTTCAATTTCTTCCATAAGGTCCTCCAGAAATACCCAACAAACTTGGTATCCCTATCTGAAATGATACTCTTTGGTAGACCATGTAGTCGTACCACCTCTTTGAAAAACAACCCTGCAACATGAACTGCATCATTAGTTTTCTGGCAGGGAATGAAATGTGCCATCTTTGAAAACTTGTCAACCACCACAAATATGGAGTCATTCCCCCTCTATGTCCTTGGTAGGCCAAGAACAAAATCCATGCTGATGTCTTCCCATGGTTTCTCTGGTACAGGTAATGGCTGATATAATCCAGTGTTCTGCCTCACACCCTTGGCCATCTGGCATACTCTGCAACTTTGTACAAATATCTTCACATCTTGCTGTAACTATGGCCAATAGTAGTTCTCACTAACGAGGGCAATGGTCTTATCTCGACCAAAGTGTCCAGCCAACCCTCCACTATGCTTCTCCTTGACCAGATTCTCTCTCATCGAACTCCTTGGAATGCACAATTGGTTTCCTCTGAACAACATTCCATCTTGGATTAGAAAATCCAACCATTTAGTTCTGTCCAAAGTAATAGGTGCCAAGCAAGCTCTCCAAGCCTCTACAAAATCTGGATCTTGAGGGTACAAACTCTTAAGTTCATCAAACCCTACAACCTCCACCTTCATTTCTGTCAACAAGTTCTACCTTCTACTTAAGGCATCTGCAACTCTATTTGACTTCCCACTCCTATGCTTCAACACAAAGGTATAACTCTGCAAAAACTCAACCCATTTTAAGTGCCTCTGATTTAGCTTCCCTTGGCTATTAATATACTACAAGGCCTGATGATCAGTATATAGAACAAACTCTTTTGGCAACAAATAGTGTCTCCATTTCTTCAAAGCCTAAACTATAGCATAAAACTCCTGATCATAGATAGAATACTTCTTCCTAGCATCATTAAGCTTCTCACTAAAATAGGCAATATGCTTACCTTCTTGACTCAATACAACTCCTATGGCACTACCACTAGCATCACAATCTACCTAAAATACCTTATTGAAATCTGGAAGTGCCAAAATAGGTTGCTTTGTGACTTTCTTCTTCAACATATCAAAACTCTTATCTGCTCCTGAAGTCCACTTAAACTCCTTCTTATCCCCTCTCATTGTCTCCGTTAGGGGTGCACAAATACTACTAAAATTCCTAATAAATTTTCTGTAAAAATTGGCTAGACCATGGAATGATCTTACCTCTGTAATGCTCCTTGGGGTAGGCCATTCAATGATAGCCCTCACTTTTTTTGGGTCCATTTTAAGACCTTCAACTGAGATGACAAATCCCAGATACACCAACTCCTTCACAAAACTGCACTTCTTCAAATTAATCAGCAATTGCTCCTCCCTCAGCTTCTCAAAAACTCATCGAATATGCATCAGGTGCTCCTCCAAGGTCTTACTAAAAATTAAAATGTCATCCAAATAGACAATGACAAATTTTCCTAAAAATTCCTTCAATACCTCATTCATCAGCCGCATGAATGTGCTTGGTGCATTGGTTAGCCCAAATGGCATGACCAACCACTCGTACAAACCCTCTTTGGTCTTGAAGGTTGTCTTCCACTCATCTCCTTCTCTGATACGGATCTGATGATACCCACTCTTCAGGTCAATCTTTGTGAAGTACTTGGCTCCACTCAAATAGTCCATAATGTCATCCATCCTTGGCAATGAAAATCTGTATTTGATGGTGATCTTGTTAATAGCTCAGGAATCTGTACACATTCTCCACTCCCCATATTTCTTTGGTGCTAGTACTGCAGGTACTGCACATGGACTCAAGCTCTCCCAAATCAGTCCTTTTTTAGTAGCTCTTGGACTTGTCTGTTTAGCTCCTCACTTTCTACAAGAGTCATTCTATGGGCTGCCTTATTTGGTAAACTAGCTCCCGGTACCAAATCTATGTGGTGACTGATCTTCCTCACTGGTGGCAAACCCTCAGGTACATTATCTGATACAATGTCTAGGAATTCTTCCAACAGACCTGAGACTTCTATTGGGATATCTACGCATTGTTCTTCCTTAACTCTAGGAATTAACGCATAGCACATATGCTCATGCTTCAGACCATCCAAAAACTTTCTACCATCAACTAAACAAATTCTGGCACTGCTACATACCTTTTCGTCCACCTCCTTCAGGGGCTTCAGCTTGTGGCGCACTCCATCCTTTGTCAGGGAGTAAGTGTTGGCATGCCCATCATGTATTGCATGCCGATCAAACTGCCATGGCCTTCCCAATAGCAAATGGCAAGCATCCATAGGTAGGATGTCACACAGGACCTCATCATGGTAATTCCCAATATGGAACTTTACCAAACATTGCTCATTGACCAAAGCCCTATGGTCCTTCTGCAACCACGCAATCCGATATGGATGCGGGTGCCTCCTTCTCTAACTATAACTTGGTAACCATCCCTTCTGAAACTAGGTTATCAGTGCTACCATTATCAATGATAACATTACAGACCTTACCTGCACATTTACACCTTGTGCGGAATAAACTCTTCCTCTGATCTGGATCTTTCTCCTCATTCAGCAAGGCTCTCCTTGTGACCAGAACTTCTCCTCTTTCTGCTTCTTCAGAGTGCTCAGATTCAGCACCTTCATCTACAACAACAGCTCGGGCATTACCTTCAGGCCTCTTATTCATCCCCCCTTGGTGTTGTGGACACTCGTATGCTCGATGTCCTTCTTCCCCACATTGGAAACAGGTTCCACGAAATCCTCCTCTTCCAGGTCCTCGTCTAGACCTTCCTCTTCCTCTTTGGTAACCATTATTTTGCTCATGGGGGCGGTAAGCATTATCCCCTTTCTGGTCTTGACTATTGCTAGCTTCTCCATTCTTCTTTTGGTCCTCATTTCATCCTCCATTTGTTCTCCCACCAGTTCTTCCACCATGACCTCTTCCTCTCTGCTTGCTCTCAAATATTCTGTTCAGCTTCTCTTCTACCTTCAAGGCAAACTGGTAAGCATCTTCTATGGTGGTCATCCTGACCAGACTTAGCTCCTCTTGAATACTTGCTCTCAACCCATTTATGTAATGGGCTACCTTCTCCTTGTTGGCCTCAGAATGGCCTGTTCTGATTAAAATCTTATAGAACTCCTCTGTGTATTCTTTGATAGACTTGCCCGACTATCTCAAACCCTGCATTTTCTTTAGTAAATCCAACTCGTAATCAGCTGGAATGAACTGTCTCTTCAACTTCTCCACCATCCGCTCCCACCTTGTTATCCTTTCTTTTCCTCTTCTGTTTCTGTCTAGTTGTACTCCCTTCCACCAAATACTAGCATGACCCTTCAGCTTGGTCTTAGCAAATCTGACCCTCTCAGGATCTTCCACCTCCTCATACTCAAAATATTCTTCCATATCATTGATCCAGTCGATCAACTCTTCTGGGTTAAGATTTCTAGAATAGGTAGAAACATCCATCTTCGGTCTCTTCCCAATATGGGATATGGCTCTATATAACCTGGCTTGCGTAGGATCTACTGCCTCTTCTTCTTCCTCGAACTAGGCCTCTTCTTCTTCAGCTTCATCTTCACTCCCATCTTCTCTTCTTGGCTCAAACCCTCTACGCAGCTCCTCTTGCAGAGCTTGAACTTGCCTCTGCAAAGCTCTAAAATCCTCTTCTGGCACCACAACATTTCTCCCACCACCACGGTTTCTTCGTGGAGGCATTCTGCTCATGTTTCTCACAAACCCTAACCACAAATCCTGGTGCAAACTACCTCACGTTCGACGATCTGTCTACACACTCAGGAACTCCCGCTCTGATACCACTTGAAGCAGATCTGAGATCAACAGAACACACACAATCTACAAAAACAGAGAAATGCAATAATTTTCTTGTATTATTTTCTGAGGAGAATGGAGCTTACAGAGACCAACCCCTTACAATTTCAAAATTCCCCCTCAAATACCCTGTTTTCCCTTTTCCCGCCTAGAACAATTCATTTGAAATTTGAATTTTGGGGGCAAACTTCCCGGGGTCATAACTCCTCGCTCGTTGCTCGAAATGACTATTAGTGCATGTTTTCGGAAAGCTCTCGAAAGGACCTACAATGGCGTAATGTTCTAAGGGATATTACGCCTAATTTTCACCCCTCTACGAGGCCTCTAAGGCCTTCAAAATTCACCTTCAAGTTTTAGTGGTAGGATTTTCACTATTTTTGGTAGGGTCTTCACCTTAAAATTTGCATATCTCCCAAACCGCTCAGGATATTGGGGTGATTCTTTCGCCGTTAGGTCTGTTTTTCCATCCCCTAAACAACTAAACAAACTTAGAACATAATAAAAACCATTACAAATTTTGGATGATGCAAGATCACTCTTACACCACTGGATGCTCCTGCATCAGTCGGCAGGTGTCAAATTTTTGCACTCAATATGGTAGACATAGTGTCATTTATGGAGGCACCGATTCTTTGGTCACCACTGTTGGTGTGGTCAAGTTGGCTATGCAGAAGGTGCAAAGGCTATGACAGAGAGGCCGACTTAAGTTCAAATCATGTGTCATCCATTTTGCAAAGGTGCATCGATGCACAACATTCAAAAGTCTCTCTTCAGCTAAGTGATGAGAGAAAGCAGTACTAGCATGTTGGGAAAAAAAATCACCTGCGGTTGCAAGGGTAGAGAAAACGACATAAATACATTTTTTTTTTTCAATTTTGCCTCATTTAGCTTCATCCAAACTTGAGAGAGAGGTCTGTCTACCTACTACCACACCGAATAAAACCCTAAAACGCATACTAACAATGGTTTTTTGGGAGTTTGAAGGAATCCGGCAGCCACCAAACAACAATTTTTTGGGAGTTTGAAGGATCCAACAACTACCAACAACCGCCAACATCTACTCAAAGGATTCGTTTGAGGTGAGCAAATTGATATTTTTTCCTCTTATTCTATTCCAAGCAATTTTTTTTTTTAAACACCAAATGCAACAAACTAGGGTTTAGGGTTTTGGTTTTTTTATTTAAAAGTAATTGTTTGTTGTTATTTGCTGCTTGAAACATGTATGCAAGTCTATCTTTTTAGTTTTCAATGTGTAAACTTCAAACTAGGGTTTAGGGTTTATTTTTTAAAATATTGTTTGATGTTATTTGCTACCTGAAATATGTATGCAAGTCCATCTTTTCAGCTCTCAATGTTTAAAATTTAAAGTTCAAACTAAGATTTAGTTTTTTTTTTTTTTAAAGTAATTGTTTGTTGTTATTTGCTGCTTGAAATATGTATGCAAGTCCATCTTTTCAGCTGTCAATGTTTAAAGTTTTAAACTTCAAACTTTCAATGTTCAAACTAGGGTTTAGGGCCTTTTTTTTATTTTTTAAAGTAATTGGTTATTTGTTTCTATGTGCAGCCATAGGAAAATGTCAAGGAAAAGAGATATACCATGGAAGTATGGAAAGGAAGGGGAAAAGAAAAAAATTTGTTGCAATTTTTATGGGTCTATAATAACTGGAGGCGTATATCGCTTCAAATTCCATTTGGCAAGTAAACCAAGCGAAAATGTCAGGTTATGCCCACATGTGCTGAAGGACGTTGACAGAGAATGCATGGAAATCGTCACTAAAAAGGTGGAGAAAAAAGAGATGAAACGAAGACAAAGCGAGGCCATGTTATCCCTCCCTTCTCGACCTCATACAACTACAGATTATGCAAGCAACATGTTGAGCCGATTTCACCAAGACAGTTTGAGTCCATCAGTTGCACACCCAAGGAGTGGGACGGATGAGTCCAATATTGGGGAACGTTCCATGCCAAGGACACAAGCCACGCTTGAGGGTATGGTCATGTGGAACCAGGAGTGGCATAAGGCAGCGAGGAAGGCCATTGGCACTTTTTGGTATTTTTCTAACCTTGCCTTCAATGTGGCAAGGTCTCTATACTAGTGAGGCATGGTAGGTGCCATTAAAGTTGCAGCACGGGATTTAAGCCGCCAACTTATGATGACATTAGGGGCCCTCTCCTTCGTGAATGCATGGATGACATTTAGATTGTTCTTGACAAGCAGCGTAGTGTGTGGAGCACTAATGGTTGCACTATCATGTCCAATGGGCGGATCGATGGGAGGGGAAGAACCTTAATTAATTTTTTGGTTTCTTCTACAAGAGGAGTGGCATTCCTCAAGTCAGTGGATGCATGGACACAAATTAAGAGTGTCAAAATGCTTGCAAGGTTATTGGGGGAGTTTGTGATGGAGGTCATAGTGGAGAATGTTGTCCAATTCATCGCGGACAATGCAACAACATATGTAGCATCTAGCAAGATGTTGGAGGAGATATTTCCCACCATTTTTTGGTCCCCATGTGTAGCCCATTGTCTCGATTTGCTCCTCGAAGACATTGGGAAATTACCATGGGTGTTAGAGGTTGTACAAAAGTCTAGGGCAATTACAAAATTTATCTACAACCATACATGGGTCCTCAACCTCATGAGGTAGTTTACTGGTGGGAGGGAGCTAGTGAGAGCTAGAGTAACACACTTCGCCACAAACTTTGACATTGTAGAGCATATATAATGCAAGAGGGTCATTGAAGAAAATGTTTGTGAGTGATGACTAGAGTTTTGAGCAGGCTGCTAGATACCGATTCTCCAATGAGGGGGAGATGGTATGTGACTATGTGTTTAAGGAGCCCTTCTAGATAGCCATGGATGAGGCCATCAATGTACAAGACTAAGTTTTTTAATTTATTTTATTATTATTTTTTTAAATTTAATTTTTTTTAATTTGCAAATCTTGTATTGTGAAATATTTTTATTTAAATTATTTTTTCTTTTTTTTAGGTGTCAGAGCCTTTGGTGAAGGTTCTTCGTCTTGTTGATGGAGAATAATCACCAAGGGCATATGTATATAAGGCTATGGATAGGGCAAAAGAGGCAATTGCTTCAATTTATAAACATGTCCAAACCAAATATGGTCCCATTTGGGATATTATTGACAAGCGATGGACATCTAAGCTCCATAACCCTCTTCATGCAGCGGGGAACTACCTCAACCCCAAAATTTTTTACTCCAGCACATTCCATGCCGACTATGAGGTGATGGCGGGCCTTCAATTATGTGTTGACCGCATGTACCCTAATGAAGAAATGAGGGTTAAGATACAATCTAAGATGCATGCTTATAAGAAATGTGAGGGCATCCTTTTCCTATCCTCATTGTGCATTTGATCAAGGTCAACTATGAGGTCAGGTAATCCTCATTGAATTATTGTTTATTTTGTCTTTTGATTTTGTTTTGAAAAAGAAATATCAATTTACGATTTTACATTTGAATTATTAAATTTTTTTTTTCTTGGTTGTTTCTAGATTTATGATGGGAAGACTTTGGTGCATATACGCCCAATCTATAGTGCTTCATCATTAGAGTTTTATCTCAACCATGCAGTGCTTCAGTTTGTCAGCACAATTGGAGTATGTTTGAGCACATACACTCCAAGAAGTGCAGTAGCCTTACACAAGAGAAGTTGAATGATCTTGTGTTTGTTCATTACAACCTTTGCCTCCACCATAAGAAAATTATGGGAACAAGTACCGAGGCCTTTGACCTAGACAAGATTGATCCATCTAATGAATGGATCATAGAGGCATAGGAGGAGCAACAACAAGATGATCTTTTTACCATGGGTGAATTTGAAAACTTTGAAAACCTAGAGAGGAGATGGCAACCAAGGCACAAGAAGAGGCATGGGCACAAGTGGAGGCACGAGAAGAGAAAAGAAGAAAGACTAGAGCTTCTACTAAGGCAAAGGAATTGCAAGACACTAGATAGTGGGCCTATTGAGGCATTTTGACACATTTTGTATTTGTAATATGTTCCGTTTTATATTATAAACAATACAAGATGTGTTTTGTCACTTTCATGTGTAGTAGTTTAAAACTTTGGCTTTAAGCTTGTATCACTTGCCATTTTCATGTGTAGCTTAAGCTTGTATCACTTACAGTATTAATATTTGATTTGCAGAGTGTTAATTCACTGTGATATGCATGACAAAACATTTTTTCAATGAAATGCATTTTCTCTCCTTTTTTTTGCCGATTTTTTCCTTGATTTTTCCCGATTCCTGGTTTTTCCCAATTTTTTTCCATGCCGATTTCTGGTCGACTCCAATTTTCTCAATTGTGATCTAGATTACAAAATGGGACATATACCACATGCAGATATGGTCATAGTAAGTCGTTTATTCATAGAACTTGCCATTTAAGCATATTGAGCTATTAAAAAAGGAAGCAACATCATAGTGTGAACTTATTGGGGAAAAATCACAAGACCTATATTCTTTAGGTCTGGCTGTACTATGGTTGTTGATATATCACCTCGCCAAGATCAAAAAAATTCTAAGGAATCCTAGGTGGAATTCAGCTTTGTAAGCAGCCAATTGTTTGTTGACATCAATAAAAGGATTGGTATCAGTCCTTAGGGAATGCTTAGGGGTTACAACAGGTATGCAGACATGATCCAGCAGGAGGGTAGAAAGATAATTGCTACTGAGCTGCCTGACTGATATTTCTCATTATAAATACTTAACGACCTTGAGATGATTCAGTGTTGCTAAGATAGGATTTTAAGCACACACTGCATATTAAGTTTGAATTCTGCCAATCTGTGTTCATTTATTTAACTATGCTCAGCAATAGGTCGCCGATTATGCAGATCCACTTTGTGTGAGTCAAGCATTGAATAAACTAGGATCAATCATAAAGGTTGCAAAAGGAAATACTTAGAAATAATATATCCAAAGCTTTTATGGAGATCATTTATTGAGACAAGGGGCCAACTTGAACTGTATTTATCCCTTGCATTAGCAATAGGTGGAGAACCCTAAGCACACCACATCGTTCAGCTGTGTTATTAGATTCTTGTTCCATGTTGTCTGCATGTTCAGACACTGCTATGCCTTTATGATTTCTAACAACATCTGTCGCTGCCCCATGTAGAACGGTCTTGGCTTGATCAATTAAAGTTCCATTTGTAATAAGCCAATGAAATTCTCCAAAAACAGGTAAACGTAGCTTTGAATGTCACAACATATAATTACAATGCAGCCTCTAAAAAGAAAAAAAATCTAGTTCACTAGCATTATATGTTTAGAACTTTGGATGGGGAATAGGAGTAAGCTGTTTCCCTGAGATTACTCCATGAAGTGTTCAGAATAACATTCCTATCCTTCTGCAGAGATCTAAGATTCCAGCACAGGGAATGAAGGATAAGATCTAACAATTTATTTGAAGTTTCAAAAAAAATGATTGGAAAACAAGGTATTAACTGATAGTTGAGCAAAAACAGGTAAAGGAAATATAAATCCAATTTAATAGATTGCCCATGGCTGAAGTTCAAATCCAGTAGAGATAAACGATATTACTATTGCAATTAATATACAGCAATACTTCACAAGATTTAAGGAAGTCCAATATAAACTCCATCAAATAGGGTAAGAAAACATTAAAAAAATAGAAAATATTGTAGATATATACCCAAGCAATTTCAAGCATGCCTTCTTCCAATCATTTCAACAACATGGTAACTT
Organism: Wollemia nobilis; assembly: GCA_028583015.1. NCBI lineage: Eukaryota > Viridiplantae > Streptophyta > Pinopsida > Araucariales > Araucariaceae > Wollemia > Wollemia nobilis. Next base: position 211,527 of record JAQPPZ010001805.1, on the reverse strand, counting down.
AAAAGGTCACAACACAAACTAACTATTGCCATATTATTTGTGAGACCCTTTTTATGTTTTCTCCTATGAAGAAGATATTTTAATAATATTAACTTGGGGTGTCTAATTTAGGCCTGCAGCATGGCCTAGGGATATTTTTCCATGTTGAACATGCCATTATAAGCATGATAACTTATTGTGTGTGAATAAACATTAAATTCTATGTAGAGGGAACAAGGTTTTCTGTTTTATGATCATGTGGGCAGTTCCCACTTCTAGTGCTACTTACCTATGCAAGTTAGAAAAAGAAGTTAGCACACATTGTTTTGTGCACAAAATACTTATAATTCAATCTGGACAAGGTGAAAATTAAGGCCTACCAACTATATATCAATTAGTAGACAACATATGGGGGTTGCCAGAGTGAAATATAAGAGATGCAAGCACTCAAATGGGATGAAAAATAATGAATACATTTGTTTCCCTCCATGAGAAAAGAATTGTGTACATACATCACCCTTCAAATGAAGGCTATTTATCACAATGCGAGCCATCCCGCGTAATGGTTTTGCTAACTTTGCCGCCAACAGCACGCTCATTTCATTTGTATCCCACTCAAATCCCATGTGCATGACAGGCTGCAAGTGAGATCTCAAGCTTTAATCAGAACTGAATGCATTTTCTACAAAAATATCTACAAGCAAAAAAGGAAGAAATCCATCAAGCTTTATTAAAAATAAAGTTAATTAGATTCAGAAACCCGTATACACATCCAAAAGGTTAGGGAAAAGCAATGAGTGCTCATAAATAACCCACAACTGAAGAGTCAAAGAAATTGATGGTTTGAAAAGGTAACTAAATGGATAGTTTGATATCTTCTCAAAGCTATAATTCATTAAAAATACTTTGTCAAGCAAATAAATAGAATTATTTGCAGCATAAATGTTCACGTTGTTCTTTAAACATACTTCTGTAGTAGACAGTCACACTGACATGCATATATAGTAGGTATCAAATGCACAAATAGAATATTATCCGCATTTCATTGCACTGTCCTAGAAACATCTTTTAATTACAAAAAGTGTTACAAAAATTGGTCAATAGGAAAATTTTGATCCTTAACAAAGAATAAACACAAATGAAAAATAATAAATAAGAGGGAGAAACCACTGCAAAATTGTTTACTCTGTAAATTAACATAGTAACATCTCATAACTACCCATAGGATACAAACTAAATCCTATTTGCAAACCTAGGTCAAACTGCTTTGCGTAGTTTTAATTTTTGATTACAAAAGAATAACAGCGAACCAGTCTGTTGTTGGAAGCAAACTTGAAAAACTATGAAAGACCTCTTTCAAAAAGACTTTTGTGCCAGAGCGTCAATAAGATAGAACTTACTTGAGGGTAACCATATATTGTCCTCGTCTCAAAGTGGTAGCTCAAGTGGATGTGAGCAATGCCTCACAAAACAGGAGGACCATGATTTGACACCCACAGACATAATTGGAAGGTTGAAATCATGAAATTAGAAAACTGCTATTATAGAAGTGATGTTCATAACTCCAAGATTAAAAGTGTTTGCCTGATATTTGACTTTAAAATAAAAGACAAAGAAAAAACACTAAATCTTGTCCTATAAAGCCACTTTATTTCTTGTCTTCTTAGAAACTTTTCAGATCTTTATTTTTCTATCTCAATGTTAATGTACATTTCAGACCAAGATATTTTTCAGAAGTTCTCAGATCAGTTATTCTTTGTATTTGTGATTATGATAGTTTTTCTTGACATTTTTGTTCTCAAAGGAGGTGGACTGTTAATAGAATGCATCCAATAAATATTTTACATTAATCTAGCATTTGAAATGCAAATACTGGTCCTATTCCAAAGCCAGAAGCCTGAAACTGGAATTAGGATGACATGACATTTGACAAGGTATTGCCCTCTCAGAAAATACTTTAAGATATCTAGTACAAACTCATTTATACAGATTCAAAGAAGGAGTAATATTAGAAATCTCAAGTACTTTTCCTTTACAGAGGGTTGAAACATAATAACACATTAATCAGTCTCCCCACATGTGTATAGAAGATAATACTAGTAACTACAGTTTAAATACTGCTTCCATTTCCCTTCATAAAAACCTGAAAGAGGACATCAAAAGCTATGACTAAGATGATTTTCATCTGCATGTTGTTTGAAGTGACCAGGAAAGAGCCCCCATCATAGAAAACACAAAAAAAATGTATACGATCATATCTGTTCTTTAAATATATTCACAGTTGAGACCATTTTGCATACAAAGACATAATAATCATGCATTTCGAATATTTCAGCGCTTTGCATATAAATGCACAATAATCATGTTTGTTATACATTTTAACAGTTTGAATATAATGGGCTTGATTCGAGAGCAAGTGCAATCCAGAAGCAAGCCTCAACTTTTCTTGTTTTAGAAACCTAGAAAGTGTTGCAAGTGAAAGCATGAAGCAAGTGCAAGCAATGAGCGAGCCTCACCTTTTCTTGTTCCAGATCTTTGGGGAAATTCAAAAAATAAAGGATGCTTATGATGAAAATATAGGTAACATGGCAGGAAAGTCATTTTTGAATGTCCTAAATGGAATTAAGGATGCCTTAGATGGAAGTATGGATGCCCTGGTTGGGGATAAGAGGAAGGTCGAATTGATGGAAAACCCTAACCAAGTAGCAGATGTTACACCAGAAGTGATTATCAAGGATGATATGATTGAGCATGATATTATGGTTCTTAAATATGTAAGCTTCACGAATACTGGCCAGGTTTTTCGGAGATTAAAAGTTGGATCAAGTGGAAGTGGGGATTGAATTCAAATTACTCCATGACTTTTCTTCCAAAAGGATTTTTCCTCTTCATCTTCTCCAGTTTGGAAATCGGGGATAAAATAATCGGCAGTGGCCCATGGTTTACGCGGAGAGATGCTTTGTATTTAAGACCATGGAGTAAGAATTTTTTTGTGGAGACAAAAACTATGGTTTCTAGTGTGGGTTAGGCTTTTTGGATTTCCATATCAGCTTATCACTATGGAGGTTTTGAAGAATATTAACAATACTCTAGGGGATTTCATTTAGGAGGGATAAATCACTAAGGAGCAAAGGCATGTTGTACATACTCGGATATGTGTTGCCATGGGTGTTTTAAAACCTTTGCCATATTCCTTTAAGATTAAATCTGAGTTAAAGGAATGGGATCAACAAGTGGATTATGAAAACATTGCATTTTGATGCCATAAATGTTATCAAGCTGGACACATAGCAAGAGACTGCAAAGTGAAAATGATGGAGAAAGAGAGAAAATTTTGAGCACAAGAAAAACTTCAATATGAAGCAAGAAGATCATAACATAGTAGAAGTTGGATCAATCCAAGGAAAGCCTCTCTACATCATCAAGTGGTGAAGGCGATTATAATTTACTTGGATTAACCATTAGAAGAAGCAAAGGGCACAAGCGTTGAAGAAGTACAATGCACAAGTTCAAATAGAAGGATGTGAAGGTGTGAAGGAAAATTGGAAGGTAACTTTTAAAGCAAATGAGGCAAAACAAGTCAAGATTAATCCAGTTAAATCATCTTCATTTTCCTCAAGTAGTATAAGATCCTATCTGTACAATACATCTCTTACACTTTAGGGTTTCAAGAGCAGCTTCATGAAGAAATGGATATGGAGGATATCCATGGAAATTTAGGGTTTCTAGGATAGCATAAGAAAATAATTACTATTAAGGATCATCCTTGCACTTTAGGGTTTCTAGGGCAACATTTGGAATTTTAAAGCAAGATAAGAAAGTAACTACTATGGAGGATCATGCTTGCACTTTAGGGTTTTCCAGGCAACATAAAGAAGAAATTGTTGGTGAGGCTATTCCTTCCACTTCGGATTCTCCAGGGCAGCATAAATCTTTAGAAGATAAGTAACATTATGAACAAAATGAAAAAATAGCAAAAGATTGATGAAGATAAAAGTGTTAATGGGAATGGAAAAAGGAGAAGAATACCTTCAAAGCAAGAACAAAGAGAAAAGGAAACTTATAGGGATATCAATTTGGGAAATCAAGAACAAATATAGCAAGCATTAACAAGAATTGGGGCTAAGCCCACAAAAAATGATAATGAAAATGATATCATGAAATATTAGGGGTATAAGACCCCTAAGGAAAAAGTTATTGTAGAATTAATAGGTTGTTGTAGTCTTGAGTTTATTTCAAAACAGGAAATAAAATTAAGTAGTGAGCAATGTAAGGATGCATTCAAAAAGATTTGGAAGATGGGGGATTGTCCGGTAATTTCTTCTATAGGGATTCCGGAGGTATTGCAACAATATGGGACAAACACAAATGGGATGAACAATTGATAGAAGCAAAAGGTAATTGGGTTGCTAGTCTATTTTGTAGGAAAGAGGAAAATACTAAAAGTTGGGGTTCTAAATGTATATGCTTCAAGTATTGTTACACGTGAAAGATGTTGGAAGGACCTAAACATATTCTTGTATATGAAATGACAATTCATAATTGAGGGAAATTTAACACAATTCTATCTCCTTTGAAAAAGAAGGGTAGTACTCTCAGATGGTCTAAATCAATGTAGGATTTTACTTCATTTGTGGCCTTTGGGATGCTATTTCTTCAGGCTCTTAATATACATAGGATACTAGATGCATTGGGAAAACTCATATGGAAAATAGATTGGATAGAGTTTTGTTATCCAATACATAGTTGCAAACAAAGTATACAATCACTTCAGGCATTTTATTGCAAGCAAGATCAGATTACAAACCCATTTTCTTGAGATGTGACTTGCTTAATAATGGTCGTCCAAGGTCCAAGGTGTAGACCAATTGGTTCATCCAAACCCCATAAGGGGGGCGAAGGTCCAAGGTTCAAATCTCGGGCTCGCCGGACTGAACGCTTGTCCCTTTCCTGGTGCTTTCAGCGGCGTAAAAGGTTTAAAATGATTGTGGCATGGTGGTTATAGGGGCGGACTGCGCAAAGATCTGTGTGGCGGCTTCTGGGGTAGACAGCGCAGAATACTGTGGCGGCCATAAAAGCTAGACAACCTGTCCGGATTCGTGGCGGCTACCGATTCCACCATGTAAATTAAAAAAAAAAAACAATAATGTTCGTCCAAAGCCATTTTGATTTCACTGTGTGGCTTCAGGACCCTAATTTCTTCTAAATGGTTATGTTATGGTGCAATGAAGCAAAGTTTGAAGGATAATATATGTACAGGATTGTTCCAAAGCTAAAATATCTAAAGGGGCAAATGAAAATTTGCAATGCCAAATATTTTGGTGTTTTACTTAAATCAAAGGAGGAAATTTGAATCCACGCTCAAAAATTTACAAGAGATAATAGAAATTAATGAAATGGACCAAGATACTTATATGCAAGAAAAACAATTACTTTTTAGTTTTTTATTATCATAATGTATTGCAAAAGGAATCAGGTTGGTCCTAAAATCTTGGGAGAGATGGATTAAGGATGGGGATAAAAATACTAAATTCTTTTGTGCTACAGCCAAAACAGACTTGTCTTTTCATCGCATCACAAATATTACAACTCCAGGTGGAAGAAATATTAAGGAAAAAGAAAATATCAAGAAGGAAACACTTAATTATTTCAAAGATATTATGTTAGATGTTGGGAAAGATAATGAGATTCAAGGTAAACTTTTGCAAAATATTCCATCAATTATCACACAAGGATAAAATGAAATCTTGATAAGGAAGATCTCTGGGGAGGAGCTGCATGAGGCAATTTTGTCTTTCCACCCTATGAAGGCACTTGGTCTCGATGGATTTTCATAATTTTATTTTAAAAATTTTGGGATTTGGTTGCAGTTGAAGAGGCTAGGGAACAGAAGGCTACAATAATTGAGATCAACACCATCTTTATTGCATTGGTTCCCAAGAAAGGTGAGACAAAATATTTTGATAATTTTTGTCCATAAGCCTTTGCAATACAAATCATGGCAAACAGATTGAAAAACATTCTAGATTGTGTTATGTTAGAGGAACAAGGTGGTTTTGTTTGTGGTTTTGAAAAAAACACTTGATGGTGTAATCATTGCACAAGAGGCCATACATTCTCTTCATTCCATGAAAAGGCTAGGTATGCTTATGAAATTAGATATGAACAAAGCATATGATAGAGTTTGTTGGAGTTTTCTATATGATATTCTCAAAAAATATGATTTTGAACAAAGTTGATGTGAATGGATTAGATGTTGTTATAGAAATCCAAAATATTCTATTTTGATCAATGGACCCCTTGTTGGATACTTTGAATCATCCCATGTACTCTACTAGGGTGACCCACTATCTCCTATCTATTTATTATTCTTGCGGAGACATATGGGAGAGAATTCTCAAAGGTAAAATTGGAAGGAAACATCATAGGTATTCAAGATGCAACAAATGGTTCCTCTGAATCTGATCTCCAGTTTGTTAATAATACTTTTCTTTTGGGTCATTCCTCAGTTGGTAAGGCCATCAAGTTTATTATCATGCTATGAGAAAGTTGTTGGATGGTTGGTTAATACTACAAGATCCAGATGCTATGAGAAAGTTGTTGAATGGTTGGTTAATACTACAAGACCAGGATCTTCTTTAGTAACACTGCTCTAGATTTACAATGAATTATTATGGATATTTTTGGGTTTAAAGTTGGAAAGTTTTCATCATCATATTTGGATATTTCTTTGTTTAATAAAGTAAAGGAGGAGCTCTAAGACTCAATTTTAAATAGAATAAAATCTTGTTTGGCAGGTTGGAAAGATAAGTTTTTAACCATGGCTAGAAAGCTACAACTCATAACGGTTACATTGCAATCCATCACCATATATGATGTCACTTTCAAGATTGCCAACAGGTATTGCATCTGGATTTGATCAAATTAGAAAATATTTTCTTTGGAAAGGATGTGAGCAAAAATTTTGGCTTCCTCTTTGTAAGGGCGATAGGGTTTCCAAAGGAAATAATATGAGAGGGGCAGGTTTGCAGAATTACAAAGTTACAAGTTTGGCATTAGTGACAAAATTTGCCTAGAGATTGCTCAAATATCAAGGAAAGAGTTGGGCAAAAATGCTACTTCAAAAATATATAGGTTCTCTTGATGCAATGAAATTGTTCAAGAAATAAACCCTACCTAGAGGATCACCAACATGGAACTTCATATCAAATAGTTTGCAATTGATCAAGAAACATATTAGATGATCAATCAATGAGGGGATTCTACAAAAAATTTGCCTAATGCTTGATTGAAGCATTATCCTCTTATTTTTTATCCAAAATGGCAACCATTGGCTCGGGCATGTCTATCTTGTAAAGGTCCAAAGGTAAAAAATTATATTAATGTGAACAGCAGCTACAGATAATGAATTTCTATTAGTAACTTGGTTGAAGGAGAGGAACTCAAACAGATAGCGAATGAGCTTCAAAAGATGTTTCATGAGTTCTAGTTGCTTACTTTTATGCAAAATTCATTTGGAATCTATCAAAAGATGGTGGATACTTTGTCAAGTTGGGATATGAGGATTTTGAGCAATCAGAATTTCTTATTCCCGATGAATTCCCTTGGAAGAATGCTTGGTCACTAGAGGCCCTCTCAAAGGCCTCAACATTCCTTTGGTTAGTAGTCCAAAGGAAGATTCTTATAGGAGAGAGTCTGCAAATAAGAGGATATCATAGACCTTTTAGATGTGCCTTGTGTGAGAAGGATCTAGAAACATCAAACCATTTACTTGTTCATTATCCCTTTCCTTACACTATCTGGGGTTGAATATATTGGGTAGCTTCTTTAACATTGAAAGAGATGATGAAATGACTAACTAATTGTTTCAAAGTTAAAGCATTATGCATTATGTGCAGGATTGGTCCTACCAATATTTGTTGGAATTTGTGGCTTGAAAGGAATAATAGGATTTGTAAAGATAAATATCAAAATCGTGCCTGTTGGTCACAAATCTGCCACAGAAAAAGATTTGGTTTGCATACGTGCCCTAGACCCGAACCAACCTTGAAAGGCCGAAAGGAAGAGATGCCTTCCGTGCCAATTTCCGGAGAAGGCCGACTCCTATTCTATCCTAACTGGGGCTTTTTAGATAAGGGAACTGGAAAGAGATTGTAAAATGCAGAAAGAAATATAAATATCATGCGGTTATGGTAGGAAAGAACAAGCAGCACGATTACTAGCTAATACCCAAACCAACAGCAATCAAAACAAAGCATGTAACAGAAACTAACACTGTTATTCCTTCCTATGTATCCTTCCTTCAGTATTCTAGATTCAATTAATTGCCAATGCTCTAATCCAAAATTCAGAATTACAGCAATCAAAAAAATAAATGAACACGGAGTAGAAATACTTGCAGAAGGTAGCATAAAAGAAAGAGACAGGTATCAAAGCCAAAGATGCTTAGTTCCTCCCCCTTTACAATGAAAGCATACTGCTATTTATAGTAGAAATTTCCCCCCTTTTACATTGATGCACAGAACCCTAAGACTGCAAAAGCTGTCGAGATTTGACCCCTGCTGGCCGTGAGCGTACCTGCAACAAGATTCACCTGAATTTGGTATGGCTCCGAACAACTCTGGTGGTTGAAAAGGCACGTCTGATTAATGCAGTAGGTGCAGTACAATCCGTTGTTGAATACCTGCTCTTAATGCCCACCTACCCTATACTTGAAGTGTACCTTCGGTTTGTAATGTCCCCTTTCCTAACTAGCCACTAGGTACAATATGGACTTGCCTATACAATAGTTCCTGTAGGCAATGTCGTGGGTTTGGGAACCTCCAGGTGTTATGGAGTTACTGTTGGACGTTCAGTTTTCAGTGTGGACAGCTTTCGGGACCGTTTCCAGCGAGGTTTCAGGGGGACTTACTATTTTTAGTAAGTCGATCAGAGGCAGAATCGGTGGAAACAGACAGTACGATTGAATACCTCGGAAATGGGTATCCGTTTCCATAATTTGTTTGGGATTCCGGGGTTCAGGAGGCAGAGATTTTAATGTGTAAAGTTAATTATATTAAATTAAATATTTAATATAGTTTAACTTTATAATATTTCATATGTGGGAGAGATAAGGTTTATTAGTCACTTAAAAAACAAGTAGAAATATAAAGGTGACTTATCAATTGTTAATATGGTCGGCCAAGTTATGAGAATTAAAAAAAATGTTTTATTTTAATGTTGCTTTGGAAAGAGGAAAAAAGAGGTCGACCCCTCTTAGAGAGTTATAAAAAGAGCAATGAAACTTCATTTTCATCATCTTTGGCATTACTTATTTTCGGAGTTGTGAAGAGGGATTATTGCAGTAGTAATTTGCACGAGATATCTTGGCTTGTTGGTGACGAAATCCATCAGCAAGAACACCAGTGTCGGGAGTGAAAGATCTCCTCATATTGGTCAGTTGCACTCTCACTTCAGGGAGTGACTTTGAGCTTCAAAGAGAGGAATTTTGAAGGGGTTTTTGGGCACAAATTGAAGAGGGTTTGGAGGTCTCAGCTGCACATTAACTTCAGATTTCTTTTCATGTCTTGGCTGAACCAAACAGGAGCATATTTCAGTTCGTGGTGAATTATTTGTGTAAGGGTTTTGTAATAGAAGGCCAAGAACTTCAAATTCTAGCCCAACCAATCCGTTTTGGAGCATGATAGAGGAAAAACATTGCAAATTTAGAGGGTTTTCAAGGCAGCCGTACCACCATCAGCACTCAGGCCGTACATATTGGAAAAAATTGTGCCCTTCATCCTAGTGCCAAACACCTCATATAAGGGTTTTTTTTAGCTAGGTCTTCATCATTGGAAAAAAGGGTATCTTGAAAGTATAATAGCACCCTGGAGAAGCATGTCTTTGAATATTTATGAGCAAATAATGAAGATTTCTGTATGCTGACATATTTTCCAGAATTAATCAGATCACCATATTCCGGGTATACTCCTTTTAATACAATTTCCTTTATTGGGTTTTTTTATCTATATTGGAAGAAGCTAGTGTTCGAATTTGGTAGCATTTGGATTGATATTTTTCAACGTGTGATCTATTCTTGAGAGCTGCCCTGTTATTTCTGAGTATGCATGACAAATGTTTGTCAAAATGTCTTGTTGAAAATTCATGAGTTAATATGATATTTGAAAATTGGAGTTAGTACATTGAATGTTCATATGATCTCCAAACATACACAACACTGAATAACCCAAATTAGCAAACAAAACACTCGAGTTTTCAGTTTGGAACCCAAGATCGAAACCTGGTTCTTTTGGTGGCAAATTGTTTTTGTCTTCGAAAGGGGTGGGACATTACAGTGGTATCAGAGCCAGGTTATTCTGCTAGCCTATTTGGGTTCATATCTGGTGTGTTTTTTCATAACTTCTTCAGCTGAGAGTTGGGTAGTCTGGTATGAAGATGAAGCCACTCAATGATTGGAATAAGTTTCAGCGTAAGTTTTGGCGAGGGTCGAGAGAGAGTTGCAGAAATCCATCAATCAGTTGGCTACTATGATGACAAATTTTCCACTTACAATTCCTCCTCGGGTAAAGGTTGAGCCTACAGTCATTGAATTACTTGATCAGTTCCAGCAGGAGTGGGAAGCTCTTGATGAGGGTTATCACGCCCTTATGACTTATGAAGATTACATTGATATGCGTATGAGGCAACAACCAAACGGAGATGAAAAAATGAGTCTTCTTGAGAAGATGAACAAAAAATCAAAACACAATGTTGATGGAGCTGAAGATTCAAAGACTACTGCTGAAGAAGAAATCAAATCGAGAAGATTGTGTTGAAGACAATGGTCCATTACATAAGGTATGTGTAGTAGAATCACAGATTGATTCCATGGACATGCATGCACCGATATATGATGAGATTGCATCTAATGAGAACATTAAATCAGCAACATTGGATGTGATTATGGAGCAAGTTACTGAAGACTCTAAGTTCGACAGTTGCCTTGATGAGTCTAAGGAGATGATGCATACATTGACAAAGTTGATTATGTTGCCGATTTCCAATCAGATTTCAGTGATGTTTTACCTCATCGGGACAGCCATAAAAATTCACTGAATAATGGGGTTATTGCTGATTATGATGCATTTTCAGATTTAATGCTTGATGACACAACTACCTATGTTGATAAGAACCTTGATGCATTTTCAGATGACCATAGGACTGATGTGTTTCAGAATGGGCAGCAGAGAAAGCATGTGAATAAGGGAGTTCGGGACAGTCACGCCTTCCTTGATCTGGAGAGCAACTCATTCAGTAAGGTAATTCCTCATGAAGAGTACAATGTTCATTTGATTTCTCAACATGGTGATCAGCTTATTGTACCATGGAATCCGGGTGTGTTGGCACCTAAGTTTGACGAAGAACCACTTGGGAATGAAATTCCTCTTGCCCCAAGTGATGAACTATCAATAGAGCGAATGATAAGCAAAGAGGAAGCCAAGGCAAATGATTTTTTTGAAGACCATTGCCAGGTATATAATTCTGAAATTTTAATGCAAAAATCTGATTTTAATTCAAGGACTAGTGAAGACACAGTTGTTGCAGCCCTATCCCGTGTTGATCACACTCATAAATTTGTTGAAGAGATTTATTGGAAGGCTCATATTGAGAGGAGGCAAAAGGGTGTTGAAGGGATAATATCTATTGCTGATTTACAAACATTGAAAGTAGCCTTGGAAGCCATGAAATCAGATTTCATAAATATACTTACAGACAGGGATCATTCTATCAAGCTTGTTGAAGAGACCCTTGGTGCATTAAAGGGTAAAGAGGAAGAAGTTGATAGGATCACTCTTGAGCTTGAGTCAACTAGAGTCTCATTATCAGATGCTCACATGACATTGCATGAAACTGAAATGGAACTTGTTGCTGTTATAAAAACTAGAGAACAAGAGAATAAGGATAGAGCCATGGATATTGGGCAGTTGGTTGATGAGCTCGATAGCATTCAGGAGAACTTTGAGTTAGTCCATTGTCCAATGAAATCAGATTATGTAAATTTGGATCAGCAGGTTAATTGGGATGAGCATAAGGATAATGACAGTTTTCAATGGGTCGAGAATCCATTATTTAAAATGGATCATGAGACATCTTTTGATAACCCACTTTTTGAGATGCATCATGATCATGGTGGCAACTATTTTTCCAACCAACCTAGCTTAGATTCAGTCTTGGACAGAGTTGAGAGTACATCTTCAGTTTTGGGGTGTTTGGATGAGAACGGTCGCCACTTGGAGTCATCTCTACATCCATTGGGATCATGGATCAGCCATGATATTACTCCCATAGGGTATGAGCTTCATCCTGATTTTTATATCAGCAGATTAAGATATTTTGGCACTCATGAATTAGTGGCAACAATGTGTTTGATAAGACTAGTGATGTATGAGAAGTATGGGACTCTTGCACCACATTCTTCCATGCTGTTAAGAATCATATGGGCTGCATGTTTTTGGATAGTTGGAGCACTTGATGGGACTGTATTAACAAAGGAAGCACTCACAGTTGGTGATGATATGATGCTTGTGTATAAAACTGATTACATGAATGAGGAGACAAATATTGTTGACTCAAAATTTAAACTCTTTCTCACTCATTTCCCCTCAATGTTTGATGGTTCTATTCATTTTTTGCATAGTACAGTCTTTGATAGAAGTAGTAAACTGAGTTCGGTTGACGTTAAGGACAGTGAACAACTTTTACACATTGCTGTTCATGGGATTCACAATGAGCACACTTTGTCAGAAGGAAGGCATCAGCCCTTAAATGCATGGAATCCAGGTGTAAAATTCAATTATGTGTTAGTAGCAGCCATGTATATATATCAGTCTTCAGATTTGTTCATCACCATCGCTGATTTTGTCAGAGTTTTACATTTCATAGCCATAGGAAATGATGAGGAAAGATGTCACATTGTTGCTAGAAGGTTTGTGCCACATATGAAGACTGTTTATGATACACAAAAGATACAATATTTGCTTATTTCAGAGGATGCATTTGCAAGAACAGTCTTAGCAGGGGCGTTGGGTCAATTGGAACCTTGTATCACTCAACTTGGCGCACTACATGCCTATGATGAGACGTTGTTGTATAGGAGTTATTGGATGGTTGTGTTGGAATTTGTTACATTACTTGGTGCAATTAGGGCTACACATGTGAAGACAACTGAGGAGGCAGTATACAAGGAGTTTTGGGCAGCTTTGTGGAGGAAATTTGATGACCAAACAATGTTGTTATCGACAAACACTTCGCTGATTTTCAAGACTGATTTTGGGACTGTTGTGAGGGAGAATTTTGGTACCAATAGGACTGATTGTCTGCTGATTTCAGAAGCAGCATTTGGGAAGGCTATGAAGGAAGGAACGATGGAGAAATTGAGGTCTCATTTGGCAAAAAAAGAGTTACATCTTTAACAACTTGTGAGACAGAATTGGAGACAGTATGGGTTTCATGTAGACTGATCGGTAAGGCACCAACGACTGCACATCACATCAGGTCTGATTTACTTACATTCGCTGAGTTTTCGATGACAAGAGGAATCGCTACACCACACGTGTTTTCAGTTTTGGGTGAGAATTGTATGAGGCCTGTGTTAGTCCATTTTGGGAGATATAATAAGGTGTCTTTCATACTGTTAAAGGTTGTTCTTAGAGCTGAGTATGAGCATAAGTTAGTAGTTTACAGGTATGCTCACTTGCAAGACATGAAGAGGGAGCATTGTCAGTTTTTGAGGAAGTTGGAGCAGCTATTACACTTGGATTTGATGGCACATAATAGAGATAAAGTTGCATTTTCAGTTTTGATACATTGGGGGGCAAGTTGTTTTGGAGTTGGAAACGTGGGAAAAGTAGAGCTTCAGCCATTGACATGCACTTTCAGTCCCATTTTGGAACAACAGTTAAGAAAATCATGGAGTGAGGTATGTAGGAGTGTTTTGGTCATAAAACTTGACATTTATGATGTTGATAATGTTTCTCAAGGTTGGGGAGTATTGGATTTCCCTTGGGGAAAGGAAGAGGTGATGTACTTGACTTATGCATATGGAGAGCCAGAGTTTGTTGATTATAATTTCCTTTTCACTCTCTTTGGTGTTGATTCATTCATTACCTTTGCTAATTTTATCACAATCTTGCATAGTACAGCCATTATAAATAAAGGAGAACTGAGTTTACACATATTTGAAGAGATTAAACAGTTATTTACCATTGCTGTACATGACAAATCAGAACTGCTACACATCGCTTCAGATCTGGTCTGTGAGAGTTTGAGCCTATTTCCACTCAGTTTTTGCACAATTGCAGCCTTTGCACAGTTTTGGAATAGCATGAAGACAATCTTTGGTCATCTTGAAGCAGGTTTGGGAACAGTCTTGGATGAATGTTTGAGGCAACCTTGGGTCCACACATTGTTGATTTGCATCTTGGCCTCACACTCAGATTTTTGTGTTGATTTTTATATAGAAGTGGCAGCTGTAGTAATTGTTTTGAGATTGATTTGGGACCCTGGAATCACAGGTGGTTTTGATTAGGTGATTCTGATGATGTTGATGTTATGTTAAGTATTGCTTGAGGACAAGCAATTTTGGGGAGGGAGGACTGTAATGTCCCCTTTCCTAACTAGCCACTAGGTACAATATGGACTTGCCTATACAATAGTTCCCGTAGGCAATGTCGTGGGTTTGGGAGCCTACAGGTGTTTTGGAGTTACTGTTGGACGTTCAGTTTTCAGTGTGGACAGCTTTCAGGACCGTTTCCAGCAGGTTTCAGGGGGACTTACTATTTTTAGTAAGTCGATCAGAGGCAAAATCGGTGGAAACAGACAGTACGATTGAATACCTCGGCGAAATGGGTATCCGTTTCCATAATTTGTTTGGGATTCCGGGGTTCAGGAGGCAGAGATTTTAATGTGTAAAGTTAATTATATTAAATTAAATATTTAATATAGTTTAACTTTATAATATTTCATATGTGGGAGATATAAGGTTTATTAGTCACTTAAAAAACAAGTAGAAATATAAAGGTGACTTATCAATTGTTAATATGGTCGGCCAAGTTATGAGAATTAAAAAAAATGTTTTATTTTAATGTTGCTTTGGAAAGAGGAAAAAAGAGGTCGACCCCTCTTAGAGAGTTATAAAAAGAGCAATGAAACTTCATTTTCATCATCTTTGGCATTACTTATTTTCGGAGTTGTGAAGAGGGATTCTTGCAATAGTAATTTGCACGAGATATCTTGGCTTGTTGGTGACGAAATCCATCAGCAAGAACACCAGTGTCGGGAGTGAAAGATCTCCTCATATTGGTCAGTTGCACTCTCACTTCAAGGAGTGACTTTGAGCTTCAAAGAGAGGAATTTTGAAGGGGTTTTTGGGCACAAATTGAAGAGGGTTTGGAGGTCTCAGCTGCACATTAACTTCAGATTTCTTTTCATGTCTTGGCTGAACCAAACAGGAGCATATTTCAGTTCGTGGTGAATTATTTGTGTAAGGGTTTTGTAATAGAAGGCCAAGAACTTCAAATTCTAGCCCAACCAATCCGTTTTGGAGCATGATAGAGGAAAAACATTGCAAATTTAGAGGGTTTTCAAGGCAGCCGTACCACCATCAGCACTCAGGCCGTACATATTGGAAATTGTGCCCTTCATCCTAGTGCCAAACACCTCATATAAGGGTTGTTTTTGGCTAGGTCTTCATCATTGGAAAAAAGGGTATCTTGAAAGTATAATAGCACCCTGGAGAAGCATGTCTTTGAAGATTTATGAGCAAATAATGAAGATTTCTGTATGCTAACATATTTTCCAGAATTAATCAGATCACCATATTCCGGGTATACTCCTTTTAATACAATTTCCTTTATTGGGTTTTTTTATCTATATTGGAAGAAGCTAGTGTTCGAATTTGGTAGCATTTGGATTGATAGTTTTCAACGTGTGATCTATTCTTGAGAGCTGCCCTGTTATTTCTGAGTATGCATGACAAATGTTTGTCAAAATGTCTTGTTGAAAATTCATGAGTTAATATGATATTTGAAAATTGTAGTTAGTACATTGAATGTTCATATGATCTCCAAACATACACAACACTGAATAACCCAAATCAGCAAACAAAACACTCGAGTTTTCAGTTTGGAACCCAAGATCGAAACCTGGTTCTTTTGGTGGCAAATTGTTTTTGTCTTCGAAAGGGGTGGGACATTACACGGTTCTACTCTGACTGGCTCAAATCCCGAAATTTGCATGTTCACGGCATAAGTCCAGCGTTTGCTGAAATAGAGGGTGTTGACAGAAATTGCTCAAAAGAAACGACGACCCCGGGAGTCGCTCCAGAATGGAGCGAACCCGGGACGCACTTTGCCTTAGAAAAATCATGCAACTTCGTCCTTTTCTGCTTGCGGTCGCCGAATGGGGGGGGGCGACGTTGGGAGTCACCAGGCGACAGCAATGACGACGAGATTCGCTTAACAACCGAGCGACCGGCGACAACCTTCACCCTTATGCCTTAGAAAACTTTTTAGAACCCTCGCCCGCGGTCGCTGGGATAGAGCGGCGATGACGGGGGTCGCTCCAAAATGGAGCGACCGACGTCAACTTTTAAAAACTGCAGCTGCTGGAGATCGCTGGAAAAATGAGCGACGACGGGAGTCGCTGCCAAATGGAGCGACCGGCGTCGACCAACACTTAGAAACTTTTTCATTCTTTTCCCCCCGCTGCCCACGGTCGCTGAAAACTGGAGCGACGACGGGCGTCGCTGGAAAAGTGGAGCGACCACGGGGTTCGCTCCAAAATGGAGCGAACCTCGTCAACTTTTAATGCCTTAGGATTTTTTCATGCCTTCGCTTTGTTGCTGACGGTCGTTGATGCCAAGGGTCGTTGGAGGAGATCAACGAGGACGAGAGTCGCTCCAAAATGAAGCGACTCGCGGGAGATCTAGGAGAGGAAGGACCCTTTTCTCCGCTGCCGTTCGCCAGAAAATGATGCGACGCCGGGAGTCGTTGGGCAGATGGAGCGAACCCTGGGAAGCCGGTGATTCTGCCTTAGCCACTTTTTATCAAGTTGTGCCCCTCGGATGAAGTTTGCAGCTGCTTTGGCCGACATATGGCCGACATAGGCATTCTGGCCGACATGTGGCCGACATTGGAATTCTGGCCGACGTCGGGGGTCGCTGACGAAGGGGAGCGATTCTGAGAATCGCTCGAAATTTGAGCAAACTTGAGATCTTTGGCCAACGTTTGACTTTTTTTGCCGATGTTGACTTTTTGGCCGACGTTCGCTACGAGATGGGAGCGACGATGGGAGTCACTGGCAGAGTTGAGCGACGACGGGAGTTGCTGCCAAATGGAGTGACCGGCGTCGACCAACACTTAGAAACTTTTTCGTTCTTTTCTCCCCGCTGCCCACGATCATTGAAAACTGGAGCGACGACGGGCGTCGCTGAAGAGTTGGAGCGAACTTGGGAGTTTGGTGCCTTAGCTGATTTTTCATCCCAAATTTGAGCTTCTTGGTTCCGCTTCCCGGGGCCGTAACTTTTGATCCGCTGCCCCGATCGCCTATTATAATATACCGCCGGAAAGCTTGCGAAAAGATCTGCAATGATGAAGTATCCAAAGATCATTTCATCCACTTTATCATCCTCTTTTCGGGCCTGCGAAAATGCCAACACTTCTGCATGCTCTTTGCCGCCTTGAAGCTCCACACTTAGGCAAAATTCTGTGAAAAAAATTTAATGTGGCAAAAATGCCAATAGTGCCCAAGTTTGGAACTATATTATTGCCTCTCTTGTAAAATGTTTACAGACATGGTGCCCAACATGGGAAGTCTCAAGTGCAGAAAAAGAGGTACTAGCCTCTTAGTTACATGATTTTAATATACATGGAAGGGTCACATACGACAATGGAGTTAAAACAAAGGATCTGCTTTGATCTATGATAAAATGGAAATGTTCAGAAATTAGGCTTATCAATATTAATTTTGATGGTCCTTCCAAAGGAAATCCAAGAAAACCTAGTGGAGATGGTGTTTTTCAAAATAGTTAAGGCAAAATTCTCCTCACTTAGAATTATATGGAACTTCAATTAACAACTATGCAGAGGCTAGGGCACTTCTTACAAGGAACAAAAATGCAATTGAAAATGATGGAAATATATTTCAATTGAGCAAATTAAAAAATTATCATTAATGCTAAACAAAAATTTGATGTGGGGATTGGATAAAAAATAACATTATTGTTGATGTTCAAAAATTATTTTTGGAGGCAGCCTCTTGGAAATGTGAGCATATATAGAGAGAAGGAAGCTGGAAAACAAAAAATTTTAGCAATTGCAGTGTTGATCTTTGTCTTGGCAAAATTCAAATTTTAGAAGGCATTTGGCCCAGTGTGATTTTATCTCTTAATGATAATGATGTCAAATAGTTGATTGTGAGGACATAGCAGTTTGAGGAAGATGAAGATTATATTAGATAAAAAGTGAAATGAAGAATATCTTTGATAAAAAGGCAATATAGATATGGTTTAATTGAGCTGACAAGAAATGTGATGTTTTGTTATTTTGATGGGAATAACCTCCAATAGAAGCCACACATAGCTTATTTAAAAAAAAAAAAAACAATTTGCACACAAAGACCTTGATATCACTGTTTCTTAACCTGCAATTCAGTCTATCCAAGTGAACATATGCAGATCGTAGATCGATAAGCAGTTCAATTTTGATGACTATCAGTGTCCAATTGTGCATAGTTACCAAGTTCAGACAAACCTAGTTCAATCTTAACTGAACTAGTTCGATTTCATCTGAACCTTTTTCAGCAATTGATGAAAAACACAAGCCTTCATTATACTCAAAAGCTCCCTTTTGCATGAAATTATAGTCAAAGATAGTTACAGTTCAGAAATATCTGACAGCCATTGCAAATGTGCTAATTGTTGGATGCCTACCAAAGGTCAAAATGTGAAACATTCCCCATTTCGATTTTGAAGGATCTACATCTGTCTGGGACTTAGATGTTGATTGCATTGAATCTGGAAACAATGAAATCTGATATTTTCTACATTTTTTTATCATATCATATATTTCCAATCCAAACAGAAACTCTTTGAAATTCCAACTTTTTTGGCCTTCTGTTCAAACCAAACTACCTGAACCTGGTAACTCTGGAATTGTGCATGCTTGAAATTGATAATTTGTATCTTAAATTCACATTGGAAGGGCAGGACATGAAAAATCCATAAGTGGACTTTGACCTTTTAATAAGAAATGATATAACAAATATTACATATTTCTGTCAAATCATTACTCATGTTGGCAGATGGAAAATGAATACCCTAAAACCTTGTTTCATTGCTGCTTCTGTTACTTACCACTGAGTTCCAGAATTTCTTCATGGGGCATGCCATGAACTCAAGACGGATAGAAGATCTTGCTGAAAATGAAGCTAGGCATCAATAATAGTAGATCTGCTCACAATAGAAACAACACAGAACCATATTGAGCATAAGGTGGGAGCAGTCATAAGCAGCTAGTAATTATCATGTTTGAGATAAGAGAATTGAAGGCGACGGCTGATTTTGTTCTTGTCTCCAAATAATTTTTTTTTAAATTGCAATTTGTCATGTAGAGATCTTAATCCTGCCAAATAGTTCCTATTGTCACTATAAGAAATTCTTCTGTCTGATTGGTTTTTTCATATCAGATATACATTGAGTTACATGGTTTATATCATTCAGTTAAAAATTCCTCCAGCATTAATATTATTGGGTCACAATCATGGGTTTCTAAGAGAATTTATTTTTTCTTCTTTTTAATTCCAAAAAACAATTCCGTTTCAATATAAATATTTCCTTGCTGCACCATAAATTTAATACTGCATTCTTGATCATGTGAATACTATTGAACTCAATGCTATGCTTGACAAGTCAGGCCCCAACCATGTAATTAACATAGATGTACAAACTAGCTAAATGTCATGTTATCTTATCCTTTCTATTGGAGGTTTGTTTATAAAAACAGTGGGTGGGAATTTGTCAGCACTAAGATTGACCTCAGACATTGTTTTTTATAAATGCTCCTCCCAGTCTGGTGTTGTGGAGAAAATGACAGTTCGTTAGCCTTGTGTGATATGAGACAGAGAGACCCTTTTGCATTTATAAAATGGACATGAAAACGAAATTTGATGCTCAGTGTGTGTGTTGTGTTTGATAAGCGAACACGTGGTTAAGACCTTATGGGGGACTTTTCCCACTCCCCAGCCCCACTCCTCTCCAATATTATTTGTAGAAGTGCTCGGGAGGGTCCGTCGCTACCTTGGAAAATCATCTAAACCAAAGATGTTTGGCCTTTTACTTCAGGATGTAATTTGATCGTTCATATTTTTGCCTAAACAAATCTGGGACAGCTGGGGACTAATTTCCAGATGACCACACACCATTCCTTCATCATCCCTCTCCCACACTTAGGGCCTACATCCACCTCCCATACCACCATCCATTTTGACACAAAGTAAGTTGTTAAATATGCTACAAGCCTGTCCCTGTAGATGTCAGATGTTACTCCCTTGGCACAACAAAATACAATTTTCTCTTACATGTTCTAAGGGAGGCTGTGCTCAATTCTTTCCCTGACACACACTATCACCCAAGGCCAACCTTCGCATATGGATCCTGTCCCGTGTATTGATTGTATGATGCAGACTATAAAATCATGCATAAGATATTTCACTTTTCCCTAGCATACAACCTGTTGGTCACGAATCCGCCACGAGGAAAGGATTTGCTGCTATTGCGCCCTGGACCCGCGAACCAACATTGAAAGGCCGGAAGGAAGAGATGCCTTCCGGGCCGATCTCCGGAGAAGGCCGGCTCCTTTTGGGGGGCTTGATTTAAGCTAAAGGGAACAGGAAAGAAATAAATGAACGGAAAGAGACAAATGTACAGAAAGAGATTACAAATATGTCCAAAGGTTGGTGGGGGGGAACTAACAGTACGGGAACACACCAATCACCGCTACTTACTGCATACAAACACAGAGCATGACAAGGAACTGCAAAACCTAGGCGTACTTCCGATACACCAGCAGCGTATGCACGGCTTCAATAGCTCCCTAGCAAACATTCCCTACAAGGAACTAACAACAGGGGATCGTATCAATCACCAGATACGTACACTGACAGGGGTAGAAAGTAAACCTAGAGATGTCAGAGCCAGGTATATGTGTTAGGTAGAGAGTTTAACCGCACGACTTCAATGGCTCCCTAGCAAACATTCCCTACAAGGAACTAAGAGCAGGGGATCGCATCAATCACCGGATACGGGCCAAGCAACGTCACACACAACTGATGGAACTGCTACCAAATTTATAATGAATGCTTTAAATAATGAAGTACAGATGGTGCTTTAAGCAAGCAATGCTAGAGGAACCTGATCGCCAAATGCCAAAGTGAATTAACGAGCAACGACACAGGTGGGCCTAAGGCATATAATGAAAGACAAAGATAAAAGAATAAAGACAGTAGAACGTAACCGTGCATACGATTGTATTCATAAGCGTAAGCACGGTTACAGTAAGCACAATAGTTCCCTAACAAACATTCCCCTTCCACCACTTACAATGAAAACGTGGTGGCTATTTATAGCCCAAAGTTCCCCCCGTTACATTAATGGGCACAACGTCCCAGTCAAACATTAGCTGACAAAAGCAGCCGCGGAATCGCCGATGCCGACCTCTGTCAGTCGGGATCGTACCCTCGGCATGGTCTCCCCGAAGGTTGAACAGCCCACGTGGCGGCGCGTTAGGTAGAACTTTATATTGACAGAAATGTGGGTAGCCGAGGCGGTGGAAACTCTCATCGGTCTTAAATGAGGCAGCTGACACAAGCGGTGCAGCCCATACTTATCCCTTTTGGTCGGCAGCCTTGGTTCAAATCCCGAAGCTGGACACTTGTCGTATGATGGGTTATGTTGTGTGACACATGTCTGCCTTGAAGGGCAGTCTATCTATCTTCGCTTGGGATCGGAGCTCCTTGGGATGCGTGGGCAGAAAACAGTGCAGTTGGGAAGGCCTTCACGCCTTGGTCAAATTCCGGGTTTGTTCCCCTACTGTACACCTGTCAAGGGCGCATTCCGGCTCTGCTGAAAAGTCGGGCTGCGCACAGGTGAACACTGGTGTCTGCGTCGTACGGACTCGCTCCGGCAGCTTATCATTCTTCTTTGTCACCGCCACCGCCGCTACAAGGTGCGCCCAGAAAGAGGGGCGAAGTACGACTTCGCACCAAAACTGGGCGAAGTGCGCACTTCGCACCAAAACTGGGCGAAGTGCGCACTTCGCACAAAAACTGGGTTTCCTGGTTCGCCTTCCCGGGGCCATAACTTTTGATCCGCCGATCCGATCGCCTATTATAATATATCGTTGGAAAGCTTGCGAGAAGATCTCGCAATAATATATTATCCAGGGCTCATTTTGTCCATTTTATCGCCCCTGTTTATGGCCCGCAAAAAACCCGAACACCTCAGCATACCCTGACACTTAGCCATTTTTCAGGGCAAGTGCTGTCAATTTTGAAAAGAATGAGAATGGTGGGAAGAGAGAGAAAGGGGGGAGAAGGAAGAGCAGCTCTCTTACAAAAATTGAAAACATTGCACCCCGTGCAAAATGTGACAACATTTCTGGCGGCTCGCGGGGTGTCGAGCTCGCCTCGGCGCAAAGAACCCATGCCTTCATCCATTGGGCAACAGAGTCACCCACGCTGCAACTGCTCTTCAGATCCACCCCCGGCAACTGCCTACTCGGAACACTTAAAAAGAAAACACTGCACAGACTGAAAAAAGAAAAACAACTAAAACTTGGAATAATAGCCGGATTATTTACACAAAATTTTGCGGCGCTATTGGCATGCCGCCACCACAAATCTAGCTTTGGTTGCCTATCCGGTGAACCTGCAGTGCCCGGACCAGATCTGATTGTACTTCAGATGATCTTTGAAGTCCGGTTGGCCTCCCAAAGCTTGCCAGGTCGCGAACATGGTGCAACGTGGCAGATTGTCATTCATGCCGGTACCCGTACAATTGATGAACGATGTGGCAAGGAGATTTTTCAGACGGGAGCCCTCTTCGGGTACCGGTTGCGGTGATGGTTGGAGCCAATACCACCACGGTGGAGACTGTAGGTGAACATTCATTTCTCCGCTTGTGAGGTCAAGGCTGCTCACCAAACCTTGATTCCTCCGGGTGTCTTTTATCGCCTTAAAAAGGGGCGCCCGAGATCAAGAAATCTGGATCTTCAACTCGCTCGGAGTCGCCGAGTGATTTTGCCAGATGAAGGCAAGCCAAAGATTCACCAACTCGGGCTTCCTTAAAATATGGAGACTGATCGTCTCACCTCACTGATTCGTCTATGCGAGCTTGGTAATCAGCCAGCCTGACGCGCTCGCCTGGAGCGTTTAGGCAGGTTTACCGGGTTCCTTGCTCGCCACCTTCTTGCTTGCACGAAGGCGTTAGGACCGGTCTTTCGGACTCAGAGAATATGAACGTGCAGAGTCGCCAGGTGCTCTGATTTTGAACAGCAATGAAGCGAGCACCAGTGCTTCAATTCTGTTTGGGGGTGAGAAACCTCCTTGTCCCACCGAGCATTCGGAAAGAAACTGTCAGCCCGAACAAGGACGAGCTTGAGATCTTCCAAATGCGAGACAAAGCGTCCCACCGGGCGTGCCAAAAACTGTTGGTCACGAATCCGCCACGAGGAAAGGATTTGCTGCTATTGCGCCCTGGACCCGCGAACCAACATTGAAAGGCCGGAAGGAAGAGATGCCTTCCGGGCCGATCTCCGGAGAAGGCCGGCTCCTTTTGGGGGGCTTGATTTAAGCTAAAGGGAACAGGAAAGAAATAAATGAACGGAAAGAGACAAATGTACAGAAAGAGATTACAAATATGTCCAAAGGTTGGTGGGGGGGAACTAACAGTACGGGAACACACCAATCACCGCTACTTACTGCATACAAACACAGAGCATGACAAGGAACTGCAAAACCTAGGCGTACTTCCGATACACCAGCAGCGTATGCACGACTTCAATAGCTCCCTAGCAAACATTCCCTACAAGGAACTAACAACGAGGGATCGTATCAATCACCAGATACATACACTGACAGGGGTAGAAAGTAAACCTAGAGATGTCGGAGCTGTGTATATGTGTTAGGTAGAGAGTTTAACCGCACGACTTCAATGGCTCCCTAGCAAACATTCCCTACAAGGAACTAACAACGAGGGATCGCATCAATCACCGAGATACGGGCCAGCAACGTCACACACAACTGATGGAACTGCTACCAAATTTATAATGAATGCTTTAAATAATGAAGTACAGATGGTGCTTTAAGCAAGCAATGCTAGAGGAACCTGATCGCCAAATGCCAAAGTGAATTAACGAGCAGCGACACAGGTGGGCCTAAGGCATATAATGAAAGACAACATAAAAGAATAAAGACAGTAGAACAGAACCAGGCATACAGATTGTATTCATAAGCAGAAGCACGGTTACAATAAGCACAATAGTTCCCTAACAAACATTCCCCTTCCACCACTTACAATGAAAACGTGGTGGCTATTTATAGCCCAAAGTTCCCCCCGTTACATTAATGGGCACAACGTCCCAGTCAAACATTAGCTGACAAAAGCAGCCGCGGAATCGCCGATGCCGACCTCTGTCAGTCGGGATCGTACCCTCGGCATGGTCTCCCTGAAGGTTGAACAGCCACGTGGCAGCGCGTTAGGTAGAACTTTATATTGACAGAAATGTGGGTAGCTGAGGCAGGTGGAAACTCTCATCAGTCTTAAATGAGGCAACTGACACAGGCGGTGCAGCCCATACTTATCCCTTTTGGTCGGCAGTCTTGGTTCAAATCCCGAAGTTGGACACTTGTCGTATGATGGGTTATGCTGTGTGACACATGTCTGCCTTGAAGGGCAGTCTATCTATCTTCGCTTGGGATCGGAGCTCCTTGGGATGCGTGGGCAGAAAACAGTGCAGTTGGGAAGGCCTTCACGCCTTGGTCAAATTCCGGGTTTGTTCCCCTACTGTACACCTGTCAAGGGCGCATTCCGGCTCTGCTGAAAAGTCGGGCTGCGCACAGGTGAACACTGGTGTCTGCCGCTGTACGGACCTGCTCCGGCAGTTATCATTCTTCTTTGTCAGCCTGCCAGCCCGCCAGTTACAAGGTGCGCCCAGAAAGAGGGGCGAAGTCGGACTTCGCACCAAAACTGGGCGAAGTGCGCACTTCGCACCAAAACTGGGCGAAGTGCGCACTTCGCACCAAAACTGGGCGAAGTGCGCACTTCGCACCAAAACTGGGTTTCCTGGTTCAGCTTCCCGGGGCCATAACTTTTGATCCGCTGATCCGATCGCCTATTATAATATATCGTTGGAAAGCTTGCGAGAAGATCTGCAATAATAAATTATCCAGGGCTCATTTTGTCCATTTTATCGCCCCTGTTTATGGCCCGCAAAAAACCCGAACACCTCAGCATACCCTGACACTTAGCCATTTTTCAGGGCAAGTGCTGTCAATTTTGAAAAGAATGAGAATGGTGGGAAGAGAGAGAAAGGGGGGAGAAGGAAGAGCAGCTCTCTTACAAAAATTGAAAACATTGCACCCCGTGCAAAATGTGACAACACAACCCTGTCACCATCCTCTGTACCTGTAGAGGGTATCATTGTCTTCTCAGATGTGAAACATGTGAGATTCTTGTTTCCAAAAGAAGCGAACTCCTTGATGTGCAACATAAGTCTTCAAAGACATTTTCACATATTCTCCTCCCAAGGAAATCCTACCCCTTTTGCATTGACACCTAAACTTGGCTTTCACATGCCCATTTCTTCTGTGATAACCCATCCCATTCAACCATCCATGCTACCTCTCCTCTCACTTCTTGTTACTACTTTTGCCCAGGGAGCACCAACAGAGCATTCTGAAAACAGGTGATTGTGAAGGGTTTTAGGCCAAATTGCTACAATAAAATATTGAGCCTCTTGTTTATCCCATTGCATTGTTATTCAATAGGGTTATTTGCTGTGGTTTTCTGCTGTCTTGGTCTCGAAATGTTATTTGTCCCAATCAAAAAGCTAGAGACATTTCATTTCCAAACAGTTCCAGGACCATTATGATTGGCCACATATTTACCAAGCTATGTTGCAAAGCCTTGGACATGAAGTTCTCTCAATAATTGGAAAGTACAGGTTAGAGGGCTAAAGGGTCAAGCAGTTTCTGGAAGTGGTTTCCAAAGTACAGACAACATCTTCACTCTTTTGATTTGTCATTGACAAGGATATGACAAATTCCTCTAAAATCTTTTGTGGATTTGTTGATTTTGATACATTACCCAAGCATCTTATTTTAGAGACTACAGAACATCAGCATCTGTAAGCTTCTTGTCCAAGCTATCACTAGTCTTCAAAGAAACAATGGTGGGTCAATTCCAGAAGGCCAAATGTTCATCAAATGAGGTCAAGAGTACTATTATTGTTAAGTAGGGTGCCCCTTTCTCACTCACTTTCTTTGGTATATACAATTTTGTGCTTGAGAATTTCATTTGGTGGCATACTCATGCAAAGGACAGATGACTCTTCTACCTTGTCCTGATTGCTATACTGCTCTTTGTTGATAATGTGGTTCTCCTTGCTCACTCTCACAAGGGTTTACAAAGAAAGTTGGAAGTGCTTGAATTATTTTGTGACCTTCAATGGTTTAAGTTCAACTTTTGTAACTAAGGTTGTGATCTTGAACACACCCAAAAACTCTCAAATTTCCAATTTTGTTTTATAAGGGGCAGGATATTCAGATCACATCTGACACTTATTTTGGGAATTCAGTTCTTAATTGCACCCTTAATATCAAGGCCTCTAAATGACAACTTAGTCAGGGATAAGCCACTCTTTTTTTTCACTGAGTTTATCCTGAGTTTTTGCCAAGTAGACAAATACTCTCAAATTTTCGTCTTGCCCAGTAATTGCCGAGTGCCAATTTTCCAACATTGGTTGGATGTGTGTACATAGCGACATATGTCTTTGTAAAACATCATGTAATATGTTTGTAGGTTATATTTTAATGTTTCATGTATATGAGTGGTTCAACGGTAGCTGCGCAGTTGCCAACTGCCTAACAGGCCTACGATAAATATTTGTACACCATCTACCTTGGTGGGCATATGTTGGTACAGAATATGAGTAGAGAGAAGGTATGTTCATTGTCTATGTCTGTCCTGTATGATTGAACATATGTATTGTAGTTCATTCCAGTACGAAGGATAAATATTGTTTGCTATATATTTATATGTTTCTGTAAGTTCTTCCCATTGTGCATCTTTATTTATATACAAAGGAATAATTTAAGTGTGTTACATTCTATTTCTTTGTGCAGGAGTACTACACACTTTTTGTGGCTTCTAACTCAATTCTTAAGCCTACTGGATAGCCATAATAGGGTCTTAAGCTCACTGTGTATAGTATTAAGGAGGTTTCTATTATTTTGTGATTCAACCAATTGATTCTCTGGATTCTTGAACTCTCGACATCATAACTAGAATATTGTGCCCTAGTTAAAGGCTTACCAACAGCATAGCAATAATTTTACAGATTTATCTTGAGTTTGAAGAACTTGACAAAATATACCTGAAATAGTCATAAATTTGTTAGGATTTTGGCTGCGAAAATTTTGATTCTTTGGTCTGAATTTTGCTCATACATACAGCCTTGAGTCTGATGTTTCTGAAAAATACCTTTCTGTTTCGAACACTCCAAAAAAAAATCCGGTATTGAGTATTTGGTCTCCAAGAATATGTGCTTGGATACCACCTGTGGTGATAGAGAGATGATATAGAGATGTATATTCTACCACATATTTATAATTTATTGATAAAAGGATCTATGATATGATGGTTTGCTGGAAGAGGTGACACAGTTAGTATAAATGCACATGATGGGGTACATGTGCAGGGCACAACTCCCAAGAATGGTGTGTATGTGTAAGGAGAGACTCCTCGCCATGCTAATCAGAAAGAAACAAGAACTAAGGACTGAGTTTAATATTCACTATCACTGGGATATCATGCATAATAAGGGGTGAGATTTTTGAAGTGCTACTCTCTCTCTCTCTCTCTCTGCATGCTAGAAGCCTTTACAATTAAGTCAAATCTAATAATGGAGTTACAGAACTCCAAGATCTACCTACGTATACCAGGTACAAATTGACTGGCCATTTATATGTTTCAAGTACACCAATATAAAGTGAACATATTTTACAACACATGAAAAGCACATGAAGAAAACCACATAAAAGCACTTCTGACATTGTAAGGATCAAACAAAGAGGTAAAGAACATCATATGAAAGATATGGAATCTCAAAGGCATAAGAATAAATCGAATGATTGAAGATTTGGCAAGACAGTATGACATACATCCACATGTATGTGCATGTATGCCTCCATCCCATCTTTCACCTACGTGGAATTTTCAACTTTAGAGGAGACAATCTTAATTGTGAAAAGACAAGTTTCTGCTTCACTCTAATCATATTTGAATTATTAATTGATTTCACCAGAAGTTTAAATATGACTACAAGGCTGCAGAGAATCAGAAGTGATAATTCATAGTCAAAAACAACATCTAATCATTTGCAGGCTTTAAATTCAAGGCAAAACAGGATATCTGACCTGACTACCTGCAGTTGCCCAGTATGTTCGTTGAAGACCTACAATTGGAGGGGATAGTCCTAAAGAGAACTCCTGTAACTCAATGCTTTGCTGCAAGAAGCACATATTAATCGGATAAGCTAATATGAGAACACCTGTATCAAAGGTGTATCATAATGGCTTCATCAAATTGCATCATCACAATTGACACATCAGTGAATCTCAAAATGTACTTACAATAGCTCTTGGTTTCCTTTCCTTTAACCGCTTCTGTAGGGATTGAAATTCATTGTAAGAAACTAATAAATAAATATCAAAGGGATATGAATGTCTGCTAGGAACACAAAAATGTCTAATACATCTCTATTTTAAAGTTGTCTGAGACAGCAACATGTATAGAAATAGTTATTTACAAAGGTTAAAAGCAACTCATAGTTAGGTACCACTATGGCTGGTAATAGTTTGACAAGGCAACATGCATTGATAATAGATAAAGGCAACAGGCAGTTTTTAGCAAACATGAACCACCAAGACAAGAAAGCACACAACTAGCTAAATCCAATAAGCACAATATACTCAAAAAAATTACATTAACTTCAGTTTAAATAAAGCCATAGACCATCCATTAAACTGAACAAATATGGTTTCCAATACGAAGCAAGATTACAATGTTTGAGAGCAAAAACCAGGAGCCTTTACAACAAAGTGCGTTAGATATTTTAGCACCAAGAACTGGATGAATATAACAAATATAAAACAGAAACGGGGATTGGAAAAGCAATAAAGAAGCATCTATAACCAAGGCTTAGACACCACCAAAAACAATGACTTGGACATCACAACCTGCTATAAATGGGCAATAATCTGGTGACAACTATTATAAGTAATAATTAAATACAGATTCACATATCATTTAACAAAAACAATGCCATATCCAACATAATACTAAATGTAGACAGCAGTTCTAAGCAAGACAAATCCTAGAACTGGCTGGAATAACGTTGTCCACCAATTTTGATTGTACATAGCAATTTTGGAATGTATATGTTGCATTTGATTTTGTAAAATCAGCCAATGAAAAGGAAGGCTTGATTGTAAACGTACAGGACACTAGATGACAAAACTAGCCGTCATTTGCTAATGGGCTAACTAGTGTGTTAGACGTCTAGTTAGACGTCTAGTTGTTAGACGTCCAGGATTAATTAGCGTCTAAAATATGTTAAGGCAAGATGGTTGCGGTGGTTGAGAGAGAAGTAGTTGCAGTAACTACTTCGCCTCCCTATTTATACCCCCCTCTTCAAACATCGTAAATGATCATCCTAATAAACATTTTGCTACGAATGCCAATGCTCTTGTACGGAAGTTCTGTTCTGTTCTGTGTATGGTGATGTTGTGAGTTTATGAGATTGCAGGTTGTATTGCACTGACTAGTGAGTTGCAGGTTTCCATCTTGATAAAGCATTGCAGGTTGATTGTTGCAGCAAGGACGAGATCGAGTGAGGTTTATTGCAGGTACAAGGAGTAGATACAAGAACACTATAGACGTCTAGCCTTGACGTCTAGGCAGCCGTCAAACGGCTAGCCGTCTAACCCCATTGACTTGACGTATAGTCCTAGCCAGATATTAGACGTCTAAACCCACCTGTATGACGTCAGGTCTCTGTGACGTCAAGCCCTTGTGATGTCTAGCCAACTAGTGACGTCTAGTTGCTTATGACGTCTACTCACCCTGTGACGTCTAGTTGACCTGCGTGATATCAAGTCCTTGTGACGTCTAATTGTTTATGACGTCTACTTACTCTGTGACGTCTAACTAACCTGCGTGACATCAAGCCCCTGTGACGTCTAGTCTTAGACGTCTATCCACCACAGCTAGGTATTTAATCCTTTGACGTCCATAACCAGTCTATAGGAATATACATTGTATAAGCTTGGAACCTGACTGTCCTGTTTGTCATCACCCCTATCTCAGGAATGTACTCGCCCCTGTTTACATTTGGCACTGTTGCCTAAGTGAACTCAGATTCTAGCGACATAAGTGATAGGTGTAAGAGGTGAATAACTGATTCCAGGTTACAAAGCAGAAATGAAATACCGGTAAGAAGAAGTGCACGAATGGCGAACTTAAGGACACAGGAGGCAACAAAAGTCTCTCACCCGGAAGTGGAGAGAGTCTGGAACCTAGAAGAGGATAATCCGAGCATTGAAACATTGTTGGTGACTGCAGAAAACGAGGAAGAACCCATCATTGAGGACTAGACGGCAACACCAGAACCAACGAGGGAGAGTTGTCTAGAGGATACTGAAGGAGAGAACCTTGTATCAGGACAACTACGCAGAGGTTCGTGGGGAGGAAGACCGGAGCCACGTTTGGTATATTCGCGGAGGAGGTCGCGAAGTAGAGACCAATTGGAGTCGGGTAGAAGGCTATTTGAGTACAATTTTGCACCACCAACAGCAGACAGACAACTAAATCGAACTCCACAACCACCAACACCAGGAAATACGAACAACAGAACAAATACTATGGCGGCAAATCTCGCCAATAGAACAATACAGCAGAAATGCCCACCTTTTTCAGGTGAAGGAAAGGAGGACCCATCTCGGCATGTGGGAACTTGCATTAGCATTTGGGGAGCAAATGGGGTCACATAAGACACACAATGGTTGCAACTATTCCTAACCACATTGAGAGGCATGGCGATAGACTGGTACTTGAAGAGACAAAGTACGCAGATATTTACACAATGGGAAGATTTGAAGAATGCATTCATAGAAGAATTCCGACCACTCAGAGATGACTTTGAAAGTGAAGGCAAATAAACTACTGCAGGTATCAGAGGATAGTTAAAACATAATGAAGATTCAGACAGTGATGCGGAATATGAAGGTCAGAGCACAATCCACTCCTTTCGGAGAGAATTTGACAAAATTCTAAAGGAAGCGAAAGGAGAAGGCTGCAAGCATTGGAAAGAGATTTGGTGCTCAGACTGCAAGACGGAAGGACATTCAAATGTCAATTGTCCAAAGAACGCATATTGTAACATATGTGACATAGTGGGACATCCTGTAGCCGACTGTCCATTCAACTTGAAAAGCAAGAGGCATCAGACATTGGCTATACAACAAGAAGAGCAGCCAAATACGCCAAGGAACGGACAAGGAGCCACTAGCGGAGGATATAGGAATAGTCGCCGAGGAGGAAGACAAGGAGGCTAGAGTCGATTACAGTACGACACTAAGGGTCGGCCGGTTATTCAATGTCGTAATTGTCAAGAATGGGGCCATTTTGCGAAGAATTGTTCCGAACCCCAGAATGCAGGTAACGATAGTGGTAACAACACTATCCAAATGTGTAAATGGTGTGGTCCAGGAAACCACAAGGAAGCTAATTGTCCGAAGAAGGCAAGTACTAGTGGAACTCAGAATATCAACCTCGTTGGCATTGGAGAGGTGACAGAGGTAAACAAAGAAGTATTGGCTGTAACAAGAGCACAAACCAAGAAAACGAAACAGTACCCAAACCCTGCCAAGGAGAAAGAACAATGGCAGGAAGCCCAAGAATTAATCAAAACAGAACTAGCAAAGGAAAAGCAAGGTCAACTAGTTCTAGAGAAAGTATTGAAGAGACCTTAGATCACCAAGAAGGCATCAGTAGAAGGCTTGGTAACAGAGGTACTAAACACGAAGGTGGAAATGAAGGTAGCCAACCTGTTTAGTATAGTACCTGAGTTGTATGCTACGATCGGGGAAGCCATCAAAAGGAAGGATGAAACTCGACAAGTAGCAACCATCAAGCAACGACAATTCATCGATCCGGCAATCCTGATGATTGAAGCCGAGAGAAGGCCAGCTATAGTCCAACTGGAAGTTTTGGACCATAGACTGAATCAAGTGATTGTAGATGGAGGGTCTAGTGTGAACGTGATGCCTGAAAAGACATGGCGGATTCAGGCGCAACCTGCCTTACGGTCTCCAAATTTCAAACTATACGGTGCTGATCAATACGACATTTAAACAATAGCCGTTTTGATGAATCAAAAGGTACGCATAGCAGATCAGGACTTCATCTTGGAATTTGTTGTCATTGCTATGCAGAAACCCGCATATGATGCACTGCTAGGACGGGGATGGTTGAGAACAACAAAAGTCAACCACAATTGGGAGAAAGAACGTCTATCCTTCAAGCAAGGGCAGCACAAGTATATAATCAATCTGAAGAATCAAACTGTGAGTCAAGACATAGCCACTTCATATGATTCGGGATCCTCTTCATCAAAGGGTGAGACAGGGTATTGTTGGTTACGAATCTGCCATTAGGAAAGGATTTAGTGAAATGCGCCCGGATTCGCCCACCAGATTGAAAGGCCGGAAGGAAGGAATGCCTTCCGTGCCAATCTCCGGAGAAGGCCGGCTTCCTATGGGTTTTCTCAAGTGTTTTAAGCTAAGAGTGCAGGAAAGAAATTAAAATGCGAAAAGAGATATAAATGTGATTTGAGTTGGGTGGGGGGATAAGCAACGACGACAACGATCAATCACCACTACTAACAACAATTAAATACATAACACACTACAGAAACTATAACTATCATACATCCTATGTATCCTCTATCTATGCATTCCAGGAATACTTAATCATCAAATACCGGAATCCAGATATCAGAATAACAGTAAGCAATGAAATAAGCAACATGAGGCAGAAATGCTAAGTAAAGGCAGCATAAAGAATGATAACAGCAAATAGAGCCAAGTGTGTGTCTTGCATTCAGAAGCAAACGTATAGCTACAATGGTTCCCTAGCAGGATATCCCCCTTCCACCCCTTTACAATGATGTGGTGCGGCTATTTATAGCGCAGTTTCCCCCCAATTACAATCCTGGGCACAAAATCCCAGAGCTGACAAAAGCGGCGAAAGAGCTGCTGATGTTGACTCCTGCAGACAGGGACTGTACTTGCAACAAGGTCCACCTGAAAACCTGGCAGCTACGTGGCAGTGCGGTTGATGAAACTTCGAGTCAGCATGAATGCGGGTAGCTGCGGTAGATGGAACTTTGCGTCAGCTTAAATGAGGGTAGCTGGGGTAGGTAATTTGGCCCACGCTTGTCCCTTTTCCCATCACATCTCGGCTCGGATCCCGAGGCCGGACACTTGTCAAGTTCTGATGAGGGACGCATCTGCCTTGAAAGGCAGTCTCTCTTTGTGTCCTACTTCGCCTGGAATCGGAGCGCAACTGGACAGCGCAAGTGGGGAACAACGCAGTTGGGGAGGCCTCCGTGCCTTAGATAGTTTTTGGGCTGCTTGAAAGATATTGCCCAACTGCGCACAAGCTAGAGGGCGCAGCCCGACTTCGCTGCGAAGTCGGGTTGCGCACTCCGACACTTAGTCAATTTGGCCGCCGTTCGGACTGCGCACAGGAATCAGGGCGCAGCCCGACTTCGCTGCGAAGTCGGGTTGCGCTCTGACACTTAGCTGATTTTCTGGATACTGCTTCCCAAGTGCGCACAGGAAGAAGAGCGCACCCCGACTTCGCTGCGAAGTCGGGTTGCGCTCCCATACTTAGCCAAATTCTGCTCATTTTCTGTCTTCTTTCGCACTTCGCATTCCCGAGTGCGCTCGAACTTAAGGGCGCACCCGACTTCGCTGCGAAGTCGGGTTGCGCTCTTAGACTTAGAAATTTTGGGGAATGTTTGCTCGTTTTGGGAATTCGAAGAAAGAACAAGGGGAAAAGGGAGGAATGCAACCGATAGAAGGGGAGAAAGGGAACAATGGAGAAAGGGAAAGGAGATGGAGGGAAGGGAGAGCAACATACTTACAAAATTTGAAAACATGGCACCCCGTGCAAAATGTGGCAACATTCCTGGCGGCTCGCGGGGTGTCGAGCTCGCCTCGACGCAAAGAACCAGGCCTTCATCCTTTGGGCGCAGAGGAACTCCCTTCCCCTGCTTTCCGCTGCTCTGACGGCTTCTTCTTGGGCAACTGCTCCTCTTCAGATCCACTTTCGGCAGTTGCTTCTTCTGTTTCTCCTCCTCTTTCCGAGTCTGAATGGTCGCCACTGTCACCCTCCCCGCTCACGGACATGATTGTATGCGGCCCTGGCCTGGTCCCAGGCTGCTGCCTGAAATGGCCCTAAGTCGCTGACATCTTTCAGCGCTGCTCTGAATGCCGCAACCGCATGCACGTCGATGGTGTTGTATCTCTCTCCCAACTCCTTAAGGGAGGTGTTGATCTTGCAATATCTCGACACCATCTGGGTGACCTGAGCTTCCTGGACTGGCTCGGCCCAGCTGTCAATTTCTGACGTGTCTGCCTCAAAAGACAGCCAATTCAGCTTCACTTGCTCAAGGGTCGAAACTCTCCATCCTTGACGAAGCTCGGGCAACCGTGCTCGTAAAGAGCGTTGAAGGGGGCCAGGCAAATGTTCATTTCGTGGTCTAATGCGTCCAGCATTTTCCTGGCGGCCCTTATTTTCTCTGTTTTTTCAAAATAATTGTGCAAGGTTACCCTTGCATCTGCCCATTCTAAGGCAATTCGGGACATTGGGGGAAATCGGAGGCCTTTGCGCGCTAACTCCTCAAGTTTTAATGCCAAGTCCAGCCACTGCTTCGCTTGGTGTTCGGCCTCCTCTACCACAGGCTTTCCCTGGGTATGGACGCGAAATCCAGGACGGATATGGACCTGACAACGTTGGCCCTGCATCCCTACAGCAGACCAGCCCGCATCTCTTTGACCTTATTCTTCGAAAAGGCCGCTGTCTGGGATGCTTTCTCCTCGAGCTGAGATTGAGCCTGCTTTAATGAATCCCGCAGCTGGGAGACCTGCTCCAACGCTGCCTTCTTCTCCTCTGACAGCTGTTCGGCTGTCTTTCTTTGCGCTGTAGCCTCCTGCTGAGAGGCGGCGAGCTGGGCTTTCAAGTCATTGATCTCCTGTTGTGCAGACTCCAGCTGCGCGGTGGCCCTAGCCAGATCTTCCTCCAGCTGCCTTGAATTATTTTGCAGCCGAAA
Organism: Wollemia nobilis; assembly: GCA_028583015.1. Lineage (NCBI taxonomy): Eukaryota > Viridiplantae > Streptophyta > Pinopsida > Araucariales > Araucariaceae > Wollemia > Wollemia nobilis. The sequence continues at coordinate 175,840 of JAQPPZ010001805.1, read as the reverse complement.
CAACGTCTCCTGACTTTCGAGTCGCTTGACAAGGAGATTATGGGTTCTACGACGAATACCGTTGATTTCGTATTCCTCGTTTATATCGTCAAAGCTCTTCTCCTTGACTTGGTGTTCATAGTCTGCCTCGGTCATTTCCTGGAGAGGCTTCTTCACTTTCGGAATCAACTTCTCGCTCTCAAGCACTCTCCTGTCCAAGTCGTACTTGGTGCGCTTCACCGGGGCAGCTATCTCCTCGGCTCTTCTCCGTTTGACGCCCTGAAGGAAAGAGGCGGAACACCCTACGGCCTTTGCTGCCAGAGGCTGATCATCTGTGATCTGCAGCTGTTCTCCCATGAAGTCAAGGTCTTCCAAAGATCGGATGCAGACAAATCTTGTTGCGGCATTTTTCCCTGCAAACAGCGAAGCAGGAGGTATTCCAGAAGTCGTGGTCGCTTTTAAGGGCGACCGGGTCCTAGGGGAAGCGAGCGGCTGAGTGGAAGGTGTAGGCGGGGTTTTGAACAATGGAGGTGAGCTGCGCGGCGATGTACGCACAGCTTCGGCACTGGCCGCAGGCGAGGGGTCTAGGGTTTGACTGAGGGACTGGAAAGCATTTGGGTCCTGGGCGAACTGGTCGAAGGAATGGGGGCTGTGGGAGGGTTGGGTGGTCTGAGATGAAGAGGATGCAACTATGGCTTGCCCTGATACAATGGGGGATGGCGTTACGGCAGGGCCGACTGGGATTTGGGGGAGCGGGGAAGTGGACGTACCTGCGGGCTCCGCCTGAGCCGCTGACTGAAGGACGCCTGCAGCCCAAGCTTCTGCTTCTATCTCAGGGCTGTCTAACGAGACGATTTCCGGCGCGGCTGTCCCTGTCCGTGCTGCGGCCGTTTGCTGTGCAGACTCCTTAGGCCGCTTGGCCTTTTCGCTCCTCTTCCTCTTCTTTTCTTCTGGCGCTGCAGCTGGTTCAAAGGAGGGAGAGGAGGTTGGGGCGGCAGGCAGCGATGTTCCCACGGTAAACTTGTACCTGGGTCTAGACGGGAGGATGCTTGCCGCGGCCGTTCTACTAGCTGGCTGTTCTGGCGCCTTTTCCTCTTGGGGGGCCACCTCAGGAGTTGACTTTTCTGGCTCTTGTGCCCTTTCAGGTAAGGCTTCAGGAGCTGGAGGCAACATTGGGCCCACTTGGCTGCTTGTTGGTGTCGCGCTGGAAGTCCCTGGAGTAGGCAATTGTTGGGACGGGGACCTCCTTCTATATCTTTTCCTCGCGCCTCGGGGAACGCAATCTCGAAATGCGAAAGGCTGCCATGTGTCACCGTATTGATCATATAAGGCCGAAAACTCATCATCAACGGCCAACGTCTTCCGGTTAGACTTATCGTGTTGCGTGCGGCACCTCATCTTCCAAGGATTCAATGATTTTGTCCTTTTGCCAGTTGAGGGGCGCCACCTTGGAGAGGAATTTCTTGAAGCCTGCTGAGTCTAACCGGTGATCCGGGTTGCGCTCTGGATCATACGCCACTTCTTCGCAATAAAAATCATGCCATGGCGGCCATGATTGCATCCGCTCAATGTGCCATTCCAGGTCTGCGCCTGTTCTATTGCACCTTTCTTGCATGATCTCCGCTCGGGGGCAGATATGCACAAACTTTCCCCTGACCCCAATCGGGTCATACTTCCAGCGCTGAGGTAGCTGTATCAGGCCCATGTCGATGAGCTCTTGTTCGAGGTAGACATGCTGTCCAATCTCGCGTACTTGAATGTTCGCCCAGGTAATAGGATACTGGAAAATATGGCCTCTCTTCTTTCCCTGGCCGAATTCCTCCTCGACATAATCCATCTGGCGCGATATCTCCATACCGAACTGATGGTCAATGCAGAAATAGGGCAGCAGGAACGGCTTCCCCTTGAATCCGTAGATTCTGACTACAATGCCCTGCGTCAGCCGGAAGGTGTCCCCGCACTTGTACTTCCTCAGATAGCTCGTCATGGCCTCTGGCGGGCGGGATGCCTCACCGTTGAACAGCGCCAGGGTCATACCTAGAAATTTGAAGTTGAACTCATAGTACGACCCTTTCCTGTACAGGGCTTCAGTCCATTCGTACACAGGCAGCGACTCTCCTTTTTCATTCACCTTCTTCAAGTCAGGAACTTTAATCCGGTAGTGCGTGTGGTACAGGCACAACCATGTGAGGAACGAGCAGAGCCGGAATTCCGTTGTCTGCTTCTGCTGCAACCTGACCAGGTTCGAATGTATGGCGTACGCCAGCCAATCTGCCCAGTCAAAGAAAATAGGGCGCCTTCCGCTCCTTTGCGCCGTGGAGTCATAAAACTCCCCATGCAAGATGCATTTTGCTAGCGCCAGCTGGTACGGGCGTACCACTCTGTCGGAATCGCAGCCGAGTACCCATGCCAGGATGATATATATGTACTTGTTTTCGAACCTGTCCAGGGGTATAGGGCCTGTCGGCCACTGTCCGGCTGGTAGCGGAGTCTTCAGCTCTGAGTCGAGGAACTCTCTCATCCTCTTGGTCTGGGTGAATCTGCCCGCCTGTTCGTCCAGGTTAATCCTCCTGACAATTGCGTTGGGGTCGTACTGGAGCCCCGGGGCGAAAGCTGGCTGGACGCTTTCCCTGAAGAGTGTGAACAATACTCTTCCCTTGTTGTCGCGGACTTGCCGGCAGCTGGTTTGTAGTATGCCACAATGGATTCAACCAGCTCCGGGCATTGGTGGACAGGAGGGCACAAGAACCAGTACAGGTTCGATTTGTATGCAGCCCCGACATGGTGCGAGGGCGAAACCTTGTCAGCCCACTTCGCAATATTCGGCCGCAGCTTGGTGAGGCTGATAGAGTACTCGCCATCTTTGTACCCGGCCAAGCGATTGATGGGCGGCGGTGGAGCTTGCCCTTGGCTTCTTTTCGCCCAGGTTTTCCTTGTTTGCTCTCGCGGCGCTTCGCTCTCATGAGCGCTGGATTCTGTCTGTTCTTCAGCTTCGCGTTCTGCGTCGCTGGACTGTGCCGGCATTGGCGCTTTCCCCTTGTCCATTTCCTCTCTTTTCTGCTCGAATTGGCAGAGACGGGGATTCTGGCTACTGATTCTTCAGTTCTGCGCCTTGCAGCTCAGAGTCAGCTTGACAATTTGGATGTTCTGAGTATGCCAGGGCCCCTTTTCTAGGCAAGGAATTCAGCATTAATGGCGCAAGGGAGGGGGGTAAGGTGATTTACCCGAAGTAGTTGGAAGCGTTATAATTTTTTGGCGGCCGTGCGTGGGTTTATCTTTGGAAAGCGTACCCTGGTTGCGGTTGGTCCTAATGCGCCTGCTTTCTTAATGACATCCTTTTTGAAAGTCGCGCAATCATTATTTTAGAATTTTTTCGGACCTCGTGCTTCCAATGACGTCATAGCCGCCGCCTGGGCACACGCTTCGAGGGAGAACTTTTGGCCCAGGGTTTTAAGGAGGGACGCAACCCAACTTCGCACTATGCCACACTGCGCTGTCTGGGCCCACACTTAGAAATATTTCATCATTGTCCCTCGTTTCCCGCGACAGGTCATCCAAGGTGCGCCCGAAATTGAGGGCGCACTCGGACTTCGCCCAGAAAACGTGCGCACTCCGACTTCGCCCAGACTTGATTGCGCAGTCAGACTTCGCTCAGAAAAGTTGCGCAGTCTGACTTCGACACTTAGCCGATTTTTGCTCTGTGCTCCCCGACTGCGCTCCCAAGACGGTGCGCAGTCCGACTTCGCTGCGAAGTCGGGTTGCGCACCCAACACTTAGTCAAATTTTTGGCCTTTTTGTCAGCTGCTTTCTTTCAAACTCCCGATGTCGCACTATCCAAGGAGCGATGCCCGACTTCGCTGCGAAGTCGGGGTTTGCTCTAGGCTTCACTTAGGCTCTTGAAAACTAAAAGCTGAATGCTGAAATAAATATATACATTCTGATAAAAATGCAGAAAAGAAATATATACAAGGAAGGACCCGCCTGGGGTGCCTTCAATGGTGGTAAATCTTCAGGTGGAACCCGTTGACAGGAATGGGGAGAAGCTGTCCCTCCATGTCCCGGAGCACGAATGCATTAAATTGGTTCACCCGAGCAATCTGATAGGGACCTTCCTAGAGGGCATCAAATTTACCATGGTTGCCCGGCTTTGCTTTCAATGAGTCCCACTTCAGCACTAGGTCCCCGATTTTGAAAACTCGGGCGGTGGTGCCTTTCGCAAACCAGCCTTGGGTCGCTTCAACATGTTTAGTAAAGGCCTGGTATGCCTTTTCTCTTTCTTCTTCTAACCGCAGTAGTTGGCACAGTCTGGCGTCCACTGGATCCCCGTTGCCTCTTTCTTCATCTAGCATCCAGAGTGCGGGTATCTCTACGTGGGTAGGCAGAACTGCCTCCTTGCCGTACACGAGCGCGTAGGGGGATGTCTTGATAGACTTCTTGAATGATATGCGATCCGCCCACAACGCCCGATTCAGGAGTAGGTGCCATGTCCTCTTGTTTCTCTCTACTGTCCTTTTGACAATCTTCAGTAGATTCTTGTTGGTGGACTCAGCCAGGCCATTCCCCTGCGGGTAGTAGTTAGAAGACATCTTGTGATAGATGCCATATTTGCTGGTGTACTCCGTGAGTACAGCGCCTGCGAACCCCGGACCATTGTCTGTCACTATTGACTCCGGGACCCCGAAACGGGTGATGAGGCTCTCGAGGAACCCAATGACCGTTTCCTGGTCCGCATTCTTAGTGGGGATCGCCTCTGCCCACCGGGTGAAGTAATCGGTGGCTGTAAGGATAAACTTGTGTCCTGTTGCAGAGTTAGGCGTGATGACCCCGATGAAGTCTAAACCCCACTGCTGAAACGGAGTCTCAGCTTGAATTGGCTGGAGGGGCAGGGGTGCTTTTCTCGCTCCTCGCCCAGCAAACCTCTGGCATTTATCACATTTGACACAGACCGCATGTGCGTCTGTGAAGAGAGTGGGCCAATAGTACCCAACTCTGATGATTTTCAAGGCCGTAGGCCTTCCAGAATGATGTCCCCCAGGCATCCCGGAGTGGAATTCTCCGAGGACCCTGGGTTTGTCTGTTTCTTTGACGCATCGCAACAGGATGCCGTCAATGTTTTTAAAATAAAGCCCCTCGGGGCGAAGTACGTATCTCAAGGCGTTTAGCCTAAACCTCCTTCTTTGTGAGGCATTGAGGTGATCTGGGCATCTCCCGGTGCTGAAATACTGCACCAGGTCATTTGTCCAATCACTTTCCTCTGATAAGGAGTTGGCTAGGTTGGTGTCTGCTATCGGATCTTCCCACTTGCAGGCGGAGATTTCAGCTGCAGCGCTTCGGGCCAGCTCTTGGCACAAGGCTCGGCCTCTGATCAGCTTTGTTGGCCGTACCTCGATGTCAAACTCTTGGATTTTGGCAATCCATCCTGCCCTCTTGTGACCAGGCTCTCCTTGTATGATGAAATTCCTGACGTCCGGATGAATCACGAAGACAGTTATCCGGCTCTGGGAGACGAAGTGCCTGAACTTTCGAAGGGATTTCATGACTGCGTGAACTTGCCGCTCAATAAAATTGTACTTCTCTTCATGCGGCTGAATCACCTGGCTTAAGAACGCTATGGGGCGTTCTTCGCCATCGTCTCCCTTCTGAGTCAGGACTGCGGCGTAACTCTCGGGTTCTCCCACCGCGTACAGGATGAAATCCTTGGAATAGTCTGGATTGATCAACACCGGAGCTTGCGCAATTCTAGCCTTGATCTCCTCGAAGGCCTGCCTTCTTTCTTCAGTCCACAAGAATTCGGCATTCTTTTTAATAGTTCGGCCATGGGCTTGATTACTTGTGCGAAGTCCGGTATGAACTTCCTTACGAAGTTGATCTGGCCGAAGAATGACTGTAGCCCTTCTTGTCGACTGGGATGGGCAAGCGGAGGAGGGCTTCCGCTCTGTCAGATCCACTGCAAGGCCTTTCTGGAGATGACATGTCCCAACAGCTTACCTTCTTTTACCGCGAAGACTGACTTCTTCGGGTTGATGGAAATGCCGAATTCACGACATCTCTCAAATATCTGCCGCAGGTGGGAAGCATGGTCCTCTCTTCTGTGGGAAAATACAGTCATGTCATCCAAGTAGATGACAATGACCTTGTTGAGCAGCTCTCGAAAGGCCAAGTCCATGGCTCTCTGGAATGTAGCGCCGGCATTAGACAGGCCGAAGGGCATGCGCCGATATGCAAACGTTCCCCATTTGGTGGTGAACGCTGTCTTGTGCCGATCTTTGTCCTTTATCCATATCTGGTTATATCCAGAGAATCCGTCCAAGAGAGAGAACCTCTGTGCTCCAAACAACTATGTGGAGGATCTGATCGATTTGGGGAAGCGGGTAATGGTCCTTCAGCGAGGCTTGATTAAGATTTCTGAAATCCACGCAGAGACGGATGTCTCCATTCTTCTTCCTCACAGGAACCAAATTCGCGACCCAAGATGAATGCTTGATGGGGTAGATGATTTTGGCTTCCAGCATCTTCAAGAGCTCAGCTTTCATCATGGCTTCAATCTTCGGGTTTACAGCCCTTTGCTTCTGCCGGAAAGGTTTTGCATTATCTTCTAGCTCTATGGTATGCTGGATCATCTGTCTGTCATACCCCTTCAAGTCCTGGTAGCACCAGGCTACGATATCGGGGAACTCTCTGCATAATGATCTGATCTCGCCCGAGTTCCTCTTCGATGCAGTCCGTCCCGACCTTGATTGTTTTTCCAGGTTCCAGCTCCAGGTCTACGTACTGCTTGGGGTCTACTTTGATCCTGTGTGATATTGCTCTATCGTTCTGGTCAAAGAGACTCTCTAAGGTAATCAGTCCTTTTGGGACATGATTATTCTTCAACTGTATCAACCCCTCGTATTGCTCGTCATCAGGGTCTCTACCTTCGATTGTACATGCTTCGGTAATCAAAAAAGTGACGATATCCTCGTCACAATCAAACACCTGCCAATGGGTGTCTTTATCAGGCACAGAAGGCCTGTAGATGGTACGAACCGGCTTCGGCTTCTGGACGATGTCATCAACCGGAACGTACCTGGCTCCAACAGACGCCGTAATGTCGCGTGCTTGTTCTTCTCACGTGATATGGCTTTGACATTCAACGAGTCGAATGACTCCATCAGTCCCGGACACGATTACGATACGCCTTGAGATAATGCTTCTTGGAGGCGCACTTATTCGTAATCTGGTTGCACACCAACTCTGAGTCGCCAAAGATCTGCAAATGTTTTATCCCCAGTCTCTCCGCTTTTCTCAAACCCAAGCACAGGGCTTCATACTCCGCCGCGTTGTTAGTACAGCTCCAAGCCAGCCTGTAGGTGTAGTCCTTCTGGATCCCGGACGGGGAAACCAAGAGTACACCTGCACCGGCGCCATTTTTGCATCGGGCGCCATCAAAGAAGAGCTGCCATAGCTTTTCTGGTGCAGGTCCTACCTCTTTCTTGGCTGATTGGTCAAGTCTCTCAGCCGAGTGACGGAGTAGCAGCCTTGCTCGGCCTCGATCATGGCGTTGAAGTCCAAGGAAGGAGAACTCATCCTCCACTTGTAACAGCTCAAGAGCTTGCTCTGTCATGTCCACCACCACCAGTTCCTCTGCTGTCACCTGAACCATGCAGTTTCGTGACTCTTCTCCGGTATCTTCTCTACTAGAAATGTGGAAGGCTTTTCATTGTAGATCTTCAGTCTCCTTCCTTTGAAGGGCACTTCCATATGTGAGTAATCCAGAGACAGATACCCACCCAGCTTTGCAGTGAACTCCCTGGAGAGACACATGCCGAAGTAGGGTTCCAAGTCGACAACCACGACTTCTTGTATGACCACTATGTCAAGAGCTTTGTGCAGCCGGATCGGGATATCCTTGATGACACCGACTGCCTTGACAGGGTGCCGTCTAGCCGCACACACCTTGGCTGCTCCTTGTATACTCCATACCGATCTCGTCGCAGACAGCTCTCGGCATAACAATCGTGGAGGCACCAAAATCCACCATGCAGTTGTGAACTATATAGCCTTCCATCCGCAATGATAGATAGAAAGGAGGTGGTCTGTTTTTTCCGATGGCGGAGACTGTCAGGGGTTGAGCTAACACAGCAGGCTGCGTCGGCTTCCCGTCTTTTATGTTCTTCAAAGATTCCTGCAGCAGATCAACTTGCCCTGGGAGCAGAAGAGCCTCGTACATACTTATCTTTGCGGGAGTCCTCTTTAGCTCGTCAACTATGCTGTAGCTTGAAGTGCTGGCTCCCTCCGTTTCTTTCGCAGGCTCATACTTAGTCCGGTATTGCTGCGTGGCTTCGACTCTGTCTCTTCGTCAACGACGGATATCTCAGCTTCTCCTGAGCTTGCTCTTTTGTTTCAGCTGGAGATTGAGCTGCGGGGCTTTTAGGGAGCTTTGGGCGCAGGAAACTTTTCCTTGGCTGCATGAGGCCACAGTGACTTGCCAGGTGGTAGCCCAGCAGGTTGCGCCTTTTCTCTTCTGGCGTATACCTTTAATGGCTTTGGTTGGGCCGCGGCAGTTTCAACGGGCTTTCTGCCTTCCTTAGGCAGGAGCAACGCAGGATCTTCTTCTGGGACGGCAAAGTTGCCTTCATCGTCCAGGATCATGTATAATTCATCCTCTATGGCGCTGCCTGCCAGGGTCTGGAGGTAATGCTGATGCAGCGTGCACCCTTCTTCTGAGTGTGGATCGTTGCACGTGGAGCACCAGTTGACCTGGTCAGAAGTGCCAGGTTGATCCTCAATGGCAGCATTTCTTGCAGGGGGTTGCCTTTGAGCTTGCCGTTCTGCGGCTTGGTCTTTCGTTAGCGCCGGAGGAGGATACGGCCTCCTTGGAAGGAACTCCATCTGGGCTTGCTTCTTCTTCATTATTGTCATGTCATTAGACATGGTATGATACCCAGATGCCAGAGCCCGTACCTCTTGGAGGATTTTATTTTGAATATCATTGTCTGCAGGTGCCAACTGAGCCGGCGGAGGTAATGCAGCCAATGGCGGGGGCGCAGAATACGTCGCGTACTGAGGGGGAGCAGGGAGTGCGGGATACTGCGGAGGCGGAGGTGGCGGGTTAGGATAATGGATTTGAGGAGGGCCGTAGGGGTTTACAACTGGTGCCGGATTCCATGGCTGTTGGGGGTGCTGACTTGAAGATGAAGGCATCACACCAGAGGCCGATGGGTACTGGGACTGAGGAAAATCAGGATAAATAGGGGGCTGCACTCTATGCGGGAGTCTGCCTATGGAGATTATATCTAATTCCGCTCGTTGGGCAGCTTCGTATAGGGCAGGGAAAGAGTCGACTCGGCTATCTTCAGAAGTAGGCAAATATCTGAGTTGAAAGACCTCAGGTAGTAGTGTGCAGCCTGACCTGCTGAAGGTCGCAGTTCGCGAGGTACTCTCTTCCAAGACCTCGCAAACCTTATGTTGAAGTCTGACACCTCCTCTTGCGGGTGTCGTTGGATGCTTTGGAACTGATGCAACAACGAAGAGGGATCGGCAGACTCGTTGCATCCTTTTACAAGTCTGCCTGCCAGCTGAGGCTACCCCGTGATAGATCCTTCTGGCAAGGATCTCCACCAATAGAGAAGCTTCCCCCTTAGGGAAAGAGCCAGTAGACGGGTCTTGACACTCATCAGTAATAGAGTGTAGCGCAGCCAAGGCCAGAATGTCCTGGATGTGTTCATACGCCGTTTTGCCGTAGCCATCATAAGTAGGGATGGCCTTCAGGGCAGCGGGGGGTACAACCTGTTGTCCGACTAGGGCCAAGGGCCCCGTGGAGTCGACCGTCGGGAAGAGATCGTCATCATTCTGCTGAGCAGCCATTTCTTCCTCTCCTCCGGTAGTGTACTCGGTATCGGTACCGTCCGAAGATGTAGATTGCTCTTCAACTTCGGCCTCTTCGATTTCGGGCTCGGATTCGTCTATGCGAGCTTGGTAGTCAGCCAGCCTGACGCGCTCTCCTGGAGCGGCAATGTCAATTTCGTAAAGATCAGGCTGGTTTCCCGGATTCCTTGCTCTCCACCTTCTTGTATGCATGAAGGCGCTTGGACCGGTCTCACGGACTCAGAGAATATTCATGTACTTGCAGAGTCGCCAGGTGTTCTCGATTTTAACAGCAATGAAGCGAACACCGATGCTTCGATTCTATTTTGGATGGGAAACTTTCAGGTCCCACCAGGTGTGCCGCAGAAACCGTTGGTTACGAATCTGCCATTAGGAAAGGATTTAGTGAAATGCACCCCGCATTCGCCCACCATATTGAAAGGCCGGAAGGAAGGAATGCCTTCCGTGCCAATCTCCGGAGAAGGCCGGCTTCCTATGGGTTTTCTCAAGTGTTTTAAGCTAAGAGTGCAGGAAAGAAATTAAAATGCGGAAAGAGATGCAAATATGATTTGAGTTGGGTGGGGGAGATAAGCAGCACGACAACGATCAATCACCACTACTAACAACAATTAAATACATAACACACTACATAAACTATAACTATCATACATCCTATGTATCCTCTATCTATGCATTCCAGGAATACTTAATCATCAAATACCGGAATCCAGATATCAGAATAACAGTAAGCAATGAAATAAGCAACATGAGGCAGAAATGCTAAGTAAAGGCAGCATAAAGAATGATAACAACAAATAGAGCCAAGTGTGTGTCTTGCATTCAGAAGCAAACGTATAGCTACAATGGTTCCCTAGCAGGATATCCCCCTTCCACCCCTTTACAATGATGTGGTGCGGCTATTTATAGCGCAGTTTTCCCCCAATTACAATCCTGGGCACAAAATCCCAAAGCTGACAAAAGCAACGAAAGAGCTGCTGATGTTGACTCCTGCAGACAGGGACTGTACTTGCAGCAAGGTCCACCTGAAAACTTGGCAGCTACGTGGCAGTGCGGTTGATGAAACTTCGAGTCAGCATGAATGCGGGTAGTCGCGGTAGATGGAACTTTGCGTCAGCTTAAATGAGGGTAGCTGGAGTAGGTAATTTGGCCCATGCTTGTCCCTTTTCCCATCACATCTCGGCTCGGATCCCGAGGCTGGACACTTGTCAAGTTCTGATGAGGGACGCATCTGCCTTGAAAGGCGCTCTCTTTGTGTCCTACTTCGCCCGGAATCAGAGCGCAATCGGATAGCGCAAGTGGGGAACAACGCAGTTGGGGAGGCCTCCGTGCCTTAGATAGTTTTTGGGCTGCTTGAAAGATATTGCCCAATTGCGCACAAGTTAGAGGGCGCAGCCCGACTTCGCTGCGAAGTCGGGTTGCGCACTCCGACACTTAGTCAATTTGGCCGTTGTTCAAACTGCGCACAGGAATCAGGGCGCAGCCCGACTTCGCTGCGAAGTCGGGTTGCGCTCTGACACTTAGCTGATTTTCTGGATACTGCTTCCCAAGTGCGCACAGAAGAAGAGCGCACCCCGACTTCGCTGCGAAGTCGGGTTGCGCTCCCATACTTAGCCAAATCCTGTTCATTTTCGGTCCCCTTCCGCACTTCGCATTCCCGAGTGCGCTCGACTTAGGGCGCACCCCGACTTCGCTGCGAAGTCGGGTTGCGCTCTTAGACTTAGAATTTTTCAGGGAATGTTTGCTCTGTTTTGGGAATTCTGACCGAAGAAAGAACAAGGGGAAAAGGGAGGAATGCAACTGATAGAAGGGGAGAAAGGGAACAGTGGAGAAAGGGAAAGGAGATGGAGGGAAGGGAGAGCAGCATACTTACAAAATTTGAAAACATGGCACCCCGTGCAAAATGTGGCAACAGGTATGAACCAGATGAGGAAGGAGTGTTGCACCTTGAAGACTGCACGAAAGATGAGTATGATCAGGACAAGGGTCTATTACACTGGCTTGGAAGACTACGAGATATTCTCTCCCCAATGTTTTTGCATCGATGCGGAGAAGGAGATTCAAAAGGATGAGATACAAGAACCTGAAAAGGGAACTAGCAATAGAAGACAAACAACAGCAGAGAAGGACAAGGAAAGGGAGAAGTGGACATTTCCCAAGAATTTTGCAGAATTCACAATGGGGGAGGCAGTTATTGAAGATAAACCAGCCCACCCCATTGCTGCACTGAAAGCAACAAATGACCCCGAATCCATCAAATATGAAGGTCCTAAAATGATTCAGGTAAACTTGGGAGAAAATGGCGAGGAGAAGATGATCAAATGTGGAGATGATTGGGATCCAATCTTGAAAGCAGCAACATTTAAGATTTTTCTGGACTATAAGGATGTTTTTGCTTGGACATATAAGGACTTGAAGGGAGTACCACCAGAACTCTGCGTACACAAGATTCCTCTGATTGAAGGTGCGCAACCTGTGAGAAGGCGACCTTATAGAATGAATCCCAAATACGCAACAAGGGTGAATGCCGAAATTGAGAAAATGTTGGATGCAGGCATTATCTTCAAAGTTACGACAAGCGAATGGGTTTCACCGATTGTGATTACTCTAAAAAGAGAAGTAGATAAAATCCGAATCTGTGTGGATTTTAGAAGTTTGAATGCCGTAACCATAAAGGATCCCTTCCCGATCCCTTTCACAGACTCCATACTGGAAGAAGTAGCCGGCCATGAGATATATTCATTTTTGGATGGATTCTCGGGCTACAACCAGATTAGCATAGCGGAAGAAGACAAGTTGAAGACCACTTTTGTTGTGGAAAACGGAATATACGCATATAACCGCATGCCATTTGGACTATGCAATGCACCAACTACTTTTCAGAGAATCATATTGTACATTTTTGATAAGATGTCCACAGGGAACTTCAAAGCTTTCCTAGATGATTGGTCACTGTATGGCAGGACACAAGAACATTTAAAGGCCTTAGAAGAATGTATGGGATTGTGCAGGAAAGCACGAATATCATTGAATCCAAATAAATGTGTCTTATTGGTGCCATACGGAAAGTTGTTAGGGCATATAGTATGCCAAGAGGGTTTGAAACCCGACCCAGATAAGATACGGGTAATATTGCTAATGGAGGAGCCACATGATGTGAGCTCAGTCAGAACCTTTTTAGGGACAATCGGATATTACAAGAGGTTTATCCGGAACTATGCCCTGACATCTCATCCACTAGACGCACTTACACGAAAGGGTGTTCCATTCAAATGGACAAAGGAGCACCGAGGGAGCGTTTGAGGGATTGAAAGGCCACTTGGTGAAAGCACCTATCCTAGTTTACCCGGACTGGGAGAAGGAATTCCATGTGCATGTGGATGCCTCAAACTTTGCCATTGGATGTGCATTGGCACAAGAAGGCCAATTCGGGTTAGATCAGCCCATATACTTTGCAAGTCGGCTATTGTCCAGAGCCGAGAAGAATTACAGCACAACAGAGCGAGAAGCACTGGGAATGGTGTATGCGGTGCAGAAGTATAGACACTATTTACTAGCAAACCCCTTTGCTTTCTATGTGGATCATCAGGCCCTGTTGTACTTGATCAATAAACCAACAATCTATGGACGAGTGAGTCGATGGCTCGTCACCCTGCAGGAATTTGTGTTTAGAGTGGTAGTAAGACCAGGAAAGAAACACGTAATAGCGGACCAATTGTCAAGGATTCGCTCCGGAGAACCTCGCAGAGGGAGGAATACCGATGAATTCCCGATGCCCAGTTGTTTATGATTAGTGCAATACCAGGATGGTACAAGCATATAGGGGAATACTTGTCGACAGGAGAGCTGCCAAAGGAACTAACGGCAGCCGAACGGAGAAAGGTGATTACGAAATCGACACCCTTCACCTTGATTGCAGGATTGCTCTACAAGATGGGGGAGGACCACATATTGCGAAGATGCATAATGGAGGATGAAGTACAACAAACCCTGAAAGAGACACATGAGGGATTGGCAGGAGGACACATGGGACCAGATGCGACAGCCAGGAAAGTACTGTTGGCAGGTCTATGGTGGCCCACCCTCTTTCACGATGCAAAGAATTTTGTGACAGCATGTGATACGTGTCAAAGAACAGGGAAACCATTGAAAAGAGACTTCATGCCATTACATCCATCCCAGCCTCAGGAACTCTTTGAGAGATGGGGACTGGATTTTGTAGGTCCTTTAAAAACAAGTCGAAGGAGGAAATGTCGATATATCGTAGTTGCTACGGAGTACCTTACAAAATGGGTAGAAGCAAGAGCTTTACCGGACAACTCGACAAAAAGTACGACTCGCTTTTTGTACGAACAAGTGATTACAAGGTTCGGGATACCTCTACAATTGACAAGTGATAGAGGAGGCCACTTTGTGAATGCAATTATCCAGAACTTGACGGAAGAATTCAGAATTTTTCACTCCTTGTCAAGTCCGTATTACCCCAGAGCAAATGGGCAGGCGGAAGCGACAAATAAAATTCTGGTTTCAATCATGTATAAGACATGCGGAGTAGAAGGAGCCGACTGGGAGGAACGGTTACCAGTAGTGTTATGGGCATACAAAACCACCTTCAAGCCCACCACGAATCATACACCCTTTCAACTGATGTACGGACAGGAAGCAGTGGTACCTGTTGAATTCCTTGTACCAAGCTTAAGAGTGGCAGTGGACAATCGGCTGAATGACGAAGATAGCATGAAAGAGCGATTGACAGCTTTGGTACAGTTGGATGAGAAGAGGGTAATGGCACAATGGGCAATGGAGATCGCACAGAAAAGAAGGAAATTTTGGCATGATAAGCATCTCCGGAAGATGGATCTCAAAGCTGGTGAATTAGTTCTCAAGTACAATGGTAAGAGAGAACTCAAGCCAGGAAAATTAAAAACCCTATGGCTTGGACCCTTCCAGGTAGAAGAAGTACTAGAGAATGGGGCAGTGAAACTAAGAAAACTGGATGGAACACTATGCCCTGAGGTAATTAATGGTTCTAAGTTGAAGGTATACAAGCCACATGCTCAGGTAAATATGATCAACTTGGAGCAATCAGGAACTTCCGAAACAAGGACAGATCCAGGAATACAATCCCAAGAAACTGACGAGCAGAGTAGTGTTGTTCGAGAGGAGGAAACACATAACCTGGATTGGTTATTTGGGACTGAAGGAGGATCAGCAATTGAACGAAGGGAAGGAGAGCAGCAAAGGTTGCAGTTACATGTTCAATTTCCAAATGACAATGAGGAAGACCGACTCCAAGCTCTGACGGAGGTCGCTCTACAAGAAGTTCCGGAAGAAGAAGAAGAAGAAGAAGAAGATGAAGAAGAGGGAGCTAGACTTCTGCAACGAATGCGATTGGAGACACAAAGGTTGCAAGAAGAATATGAAACGCTAAGACAATACAATAATCAGCTGCGGGAACAGGTGATTCGGGAGTTGGACACAACCATGCAACGAGTGAATGAAAGACATGAAGCACGTCAAGCGGAATGGGTAGAATTAGAACAAGGGGAACTAAGAGGAAGTGCAACAGGCAACTCTTCAGAAAGCAGTTTATTTTCCTTGGAGGAAGAACAGGAAGATACTGTAAGCCCAGTGGAAAATAGAAGAGGAAAAGCAATAACAACAGGTGCACATTCTAGGAGTTCTTCTTCAGCCACATTAAAAATCGTGCTTAATTCAGAAGAGTCCTCAAGCTCGAAGTTAGTGAACCATCAAGAGATGAGAGAATCTCCAGAAAGACCCAGGATATGGGAAGCAGGACAAAGCTCGACTGCCAAATATCAAATAAGCAGGGAGGAAATGGCAGCCATCATATGGAAGGATATCGAGACGGTACCAGAAAAACCAAAAACCGGAAGTTGGTGGGAGGAGTCAAGTAGCGACGAAAACCTACCACAGATTCCTGATATACCATATGCCAGTCCTAACCCAGATCGTAGGAGACAAAGGGATGAAGATCGCAGTCGACAAGCAGGTGTCAGATTTATAGAAACTGCACACATAATCGAAGATGATGCTTCACTAAGCCCACAAGACGAGTACGACGGAGGATTGAATGAGGACATGATGCCAGAAGTACCACCACCTCGTGCATGGAGAACACCATATGTTGGAGCCATGAGACGTCCAACTGAACGGGAAGAGGTAGCCAGGTATCGGATGGCTGCACTTGACTTACGACAACATAGAAGGGAAGTAAGAAGATTGCAGCAACGGGTTCAAGAAACCTCAGAATGGCCAATGAACACGGCAGGAGAAGGGAATGACTCCAGCACTGATTCAGTCTTTTCAGAAGAGTATCAGGAGAACTTAACTCATTGTGCCATGCAACGACACTTTGAGGAAAGTAGATGGAGACGAAGACTGATAAGGGCCGATAGGAGACTGAGGATCTTGCACCAACTAACACCTGCGCATTTACACCATCCACCAGAGACAAGAGCACAACTGATAAACGAAGCCCGTAGCAGAGATAACTTAGGTACTCTCGGAAGACCGCCAGGAATTCCGAGAGCACCTGACCAAGGGAGGAGCGTGGTTGACCTCCATCCCGGTAGCTCGAGAGGAAGAAATTCCCCTCCGGTTACCAATAGGTCGACTGGTTCTCAGTTTGGACCGCAAGGGCCATCTAAGAACTTAGTCCAAGCCAACCCATCACTACGTGCTCCTGAGAACAGACCGATAGGTCCGTCTCAACGAGCTCGTAGGAACCGAAGACGTCGTCAAGAACGACTGAGGGACCGACCGAATCTCGGGCAGCTGGGAGTTCGGCAGCCCAACACTAGGGAGATTCGATCGGAAGGAGGCCGAGGACGCGGTAACCAAGTCCGCGGAAGAGGAAATTGGGACAAAAATCCCAATTTAGAACAAAGGGATCAAGAGAGGGCAGTTGCAGGAAATGACAGAGGCCGAGGAAGAGGTCTAAGAGCTAGACGACCCCACCAAAACAGGGGACACCAAAGACAACAACAACCCATTCAAAATGAACTTGATCAACAGGCACAAGAAGGGGAGAGGTTTCACTACTTGGATGATTGCATAATAATCCGACGAAATGATGGAAGTACGGAACGAATTCCACTGGTGCCCGCCCATCCAGAAAATGACATCACACGCCCAAATCTGACCAGTAGACACCTGGAGGATGTAGCAGAACACCTGGATAACAATAATGCTAACCCAGAAGAAGGAGAAATCCGCATGGTAGAAGAATGGATGGAACAAACACGTCTGGCAGCGGAAAGAAATCAGCAAGCCACTAATAATGTCAGACGACGGGCCAGTACCTACCAGTCCCGTGAGCCGGAAACACGACATCAGCCGGAAGAAGCAGAACGGCCAGACTGGCGTATTATACCAAGAAATATGAGAAGACGCCAGCAGCAGCCACGACCGGAAACTCCCCCAAGACGAAATAATCGTCGGAGACGTCAGCCGACGGAGGAAATAAACAGTGCCAGCGATGATGACTTCAGCAGTTTCGGAGAAAATAGCCGTCATCATCGAAGTGAGACGTCAGATGCATGGGAACTGCGTATTGGCTTGGCCATACGGTTCACCCGTCGACGTTGAGAGAAGACGTCACATGCAGTTTTGAAAAATAAGAAAAATAAAATAAAAAGAAGAAAAAGTCAAAAATAAAATAGAAAAGTCAAAAATAAAAGAAAAAGACAAAAAGCTAACCTAGACGTCTAGAAAAGCCGACGTGGCGCGCATGCAAGAAAGTAGTTGCGATGTGGCGGTTGCATAACGGTTTTAGGGTTGGCAACGCAACTATAAAAGGAGGAGACGCCATCCATTTGGCACATCACTTTCATGTGCAGGAAAGAAGAGGAGAAAGGCGAAGCAAGAGGCGCAGCGCTAGAACAACAGTGGAGAACGGCTCGACGCGCACCATTTTTGCTTAGCAAGACGGGGGATGGACGCCATAAGTCGTCAATGACCTGGCTGTCATTTTCTCCGTGACATTCAAGTCAAATTTTTCAGTGCAATTGCTAGGGCAGATCTCAAGCAAGCGTAGCAGACATCTAGACGGCAGAGTTGACGTCTAGGACAGCAGACGTCAAACAGGAGCAGCGGACGTCTAGACGGCAGAGTTGACGTCTAGGACAGCAGACGTCAAGCAGGCGCAGAAGACGTCTAGGCAAGGACGGGAGACGTCTAGGGTAGAAGACGTCCAGGTCAGAAGAGGGAAGACGTCAGCCGGAACAAACGTCAAGCAGAGGAGGAAGACGTCTGGCGACAGGAGACGTCTGGTAGAAACAGCAGACGGCTGCAGCAGAAGTGACGTCTTGTGGGTTGATTCGACGTCTGAAAGGATTGGACGAGTGTAGAACTAGGAGGGAAAGTGACAAAGATGGCACACCAGAAATCCGGAAAAACTTCAGTCCGAACTGAGCCCGAACCTGAATCAGTGGTAGCCAAAAGATTACGGCACCAACAGGAAGTTGAAATGCGGGGACAAATCAAAAGTCCAGAAGGAGGACAGGTTCGGAGCCGAAGAGAAGCAGCAGAGGTGGCTACCCGCAAAAATAAGGAGATCCATCAAAGCGGCAAAGCGCCCATACCACTGGAGGAAATCACCTGGTTGTGCCCAACAGGAGACTATTGTCGTCAATGGTGGGCAGAGGCACCAGCCAACCACCCAGTACGGGCAAAGCTCAAAGAGGCAGGAGTGCACTTCATCTTACAGGCTCCTAATTTCGAGAAAGAGTTCTTCAAAGAATATCTGCTGCAGATGGTGGAGACGTACGATGAAGGGAGGCACAACAGTTTTGTAGAAATAGGGGATACTACACTAGTGATTGATTTCTCTCCCGGAGTTTTTCAGCGTACATTTGGACTTCCACGAAAGGGCAAGCCGGTGATGAATGAGAGAGTGGATCCGAAAAAGACACCTGAAGTAATCATGAGCGTCACCAACCTGAAGAGAGAAGAGGTGGACGCTATGTTAAGTGTTCATGGTGGAAGAGGAATAAAACAGGCACAACTGCGAAATGACGGACTGGAGGTAATTATGAATGTCATCATGGCGAGGTTGTCAGGAGAACAACGCAGTACAGACTTGCCCATATGGCTGATTCCATACCTACAGGGGATAGCACAGGGTGTACAATATGATTGGGCAACGCACTTGTCAATGCGTATACAGACTTTTCTGATGAGGACTACAAAGAATTTTTCTATGGCTTTCCATGCCATTGGGTTGCTCTTGGATGCAACAGGAAGAGCAGGAGTCCCGATCCCGGACTTTGATCCCCCCAGACAGCTACCAGATCTAGCACCATCTATCTGCAGGTGGATGGATGCCCAACCAGCAAAGAAGACGACGTCGGTGAAGAAGATTCGAGTCAAGCAGATTTCGCACAAACCGCGTCAGGAGAAGCTGGTGGCCGCGCTAGAAGGGGAGGATAGCGTAGTAGCACAAGTTAGGGAGGAAAAATCACAAAAACAGAAGGATGCCCAATCTCCAGAAGAGCCCAAACGAAAGAAGAAGAAAGGGCGATTCGATGTGCCACCCCCAGCTTTCTCCCAGGAAGCACTGTAGAAGATAGCTGAGAATTTGGAGGCAGCTCGCACCCGGGAGCAACAGCAGTCAACACAGGAGGAAGTGGATTTTGCCATACCTCCAGCTCTTCATGATCAGGCAGCCGAAACCAGTTCGGCTGAACAATTTGGACCTAATGAGTACCTGGCGGAGGCTGAATTTATGGCCCGCACAGGTTCACCAGAACTGACTGGGGTACCTTGGCGAGGCCGACTTCACTAGCGGCTACTTTGAGTACATTTTCAATAGATGACATGTTTGCCGCAGCAACTAGGGAATCAGCCACCATAGGTATTTTAGAAACAAGCAGTAACCCTGGGGTAGAGGAGGGCCTACCACCACCGGTTACAGGACAGTTGACACCTGAGGCAGAAAAGCCTATTTTGGAGAAAATAACGGTGTCTAAAGAGATGGAGATCCCTACGAGTGAAGGGAAACAACCCCCACAAATAATAGATTTGGAAAAGATGGAGGAACAGGAAGGGCAGAACAGCCAGATTCCAGTACAGTCTGGAGCAATAGACAGACCACCTGTTCACCAAGCGGAGAAAGGGAAAGAAATTGCACAGGAGGAAGAACAAACGGACACTTGGTCCCAGGATTTCCTTGTCCGAGTGCCCAATCTCATGGACCCCTCGGATAAGATGGACGAGCAAGCGGCAACATGCTTTGAAAAGTTGGGAAAGATCATGGACAGTTTTCGCTTGCAGTTCAATATTGCATGTATGGGCCAATGGAAAAAGTGGCAAGGTATGATAGAGGAGGAACTAGACCAATTGGTTAAGTGGGCGGCACAGGGTCCGTGGCGGAAGGACATCTCAAGCATTTATGCGAGACAGCCATGGTCACTACCCACTGCCCATTTGCAAACGATGGAAGGCATTGAGAAGTTGCCAGATAAGACACCAAGCCTCTATCTGGAGACAACGCAGGTATATATCTGCGGCCACGGTAATAACCCTCCTCAGCATCCCGTGGAACACGGCACACAAGTGGAAGTGGTGCCAGAATTACTGCCAATATACATGCAGTTAAATTTCCTCGCACACTTGTTGACCTGGTTAGGAGAAGGGATCAAGCATTTGCACTCAGCAAAGCAGGCAGTTGAAAAAGAAGCCAAGGAAGCCTTGGAAAGGAAAGATCAGCTCTTAGAAGAAGGAATGGAACGAATGGATGAAGTTAAAAAGGAACTTCAGGAACTCGGACAGACTATGGAGGACCTGAAAACCCAACTGGAGAAAAAGGACCAGCAGCTGTCCGAATCAGAAGCGGAAGTCTCACAACTGAAAAGTGCGAAGGAACTACTGATCAAGCAGGCAGAATCATTTGCAGCTAACAGGAGCCAACAAGAGCGTGCTTGGACTCAGGAAAGAGAAAATTGGCAAAAAGAACAGGCAGCCTTGAAAGAAGAACTGCGGCTGGCGAAACAACAAAAAGCTACAACCGCTCCATCAATATCAGAACAGCGTTTGAAGGACATGTTTCGAAGTAGGGAAACAGAGTTGTTATCCAGTCTCAAGCAGACTGAAGATCGGGCCAATGCCTTGGGAGTAGAATGGGCCAAGTACTTCAACTATTCTAAGAGGCTCAAGGATGAACGGGACAGCTTGCAGGCACAACTCCAGGAGTACACGAAGGTATTCCAGGCTGCCAATCCACAGAGTTCAACACCCACGGATGCTGGAACCCCTCCAACGGAACGGAGAAAGTCGTTGAGGACATCGACTTCTTCGAAGGGGAGGATAGATGTAGACAACAGTTCTAAGCAAGACAAATCCTAGAACTGGCTGGAATAATGTTGTCCACCAATTTTGATTGTACATAGCAATTTTGGAATGTATATGTTGCATTTGATTTTGTAAAATCAGCCAATGAAAAGGAAGGCTTGATTGTAAACGTACAGGACACTAGATGACAAAACTAGCCGCCATTTGCTAATGGGCTAACTAGTGTGTTAGACGTCTAGTTAGACGTCCATGGTTAGACGTCTAGTTGTTAGACGTCCAGGATTAGTTAGCGTCTAAAATATGTTAAGGCAAGACGGTTGGGGTAGTTGAGAGCGAAGTAGTTGCAGTAACTACTTCGCCTCCCTATTTATACCCCCTCTTCAAACATTGTATATCATCATCATGATCACATTTTGCTACGAATGCCAATGCTCTTGTACGGAAGTTCTGTTCTGTGTATGGTGATGTTGTGAGTTTATGAGATTGCAGGTTGTATTGCACTGACTAGTGAGTTGCAGGTTTCCATCTTGATAAAGCATTGCAGGTTGATTGTTGCAGCAAGGACGAGATCGAGTGAGGTTTATTGCAGGTACAAGGAGTAGATACAGGAACACTATAGACGTCTAGCCTTGACGTCTAGGCAGCCGTCAGACGGCTAGCCGTCTAACCCCACTGCCTTGACGTCTAGTCCTGGCCAGATATTAGACGTCTAAACCCACCTGTATGACGTCAGGTCTCTGTGACGTCCAGCCTTGTGACGTCTAGCCAATTAGTGACGTCTAGTTGCTTATGACGTCTACTCACCCTGTGACGTCTAGTTGACCTGCGTGACGTCAAGCCCTTGTGACGTCTAGTTGCTTATGACGTCTACCCACCCTGTGACGTCTAGCTGACCTGCGTGACGTCAAGCCCCTGTGACGTCTAGTCTTAGACGTCTATCCACTACATCTAGACACTTGATCCTTTGACGTCCATAACCAGTCTATAGGAGTATACATTGTATAAGCTTGGAACCTGACTGTCCTGATTGTCATCACCCCTATCCCGGGAATGTACTCACCCTTGTCTACACTAAAGAGGTGGATCATTGTATTTCTCGTTACTAAATTCTAATTCCAATTCAAACAAAATACAATTATACATCTTCACCTAATATAGTATAGATGCTTTATACATCATACAAAATAATTTGCGGACATAAACTAATGAAAAAAATACTAGGCATAAATAATCAATACTAGATATCCTGTATTCTGTCTTCAATTTCCATGTTCCTCAGCAATACTTTAGCATCATATAAATAGAATACAACACAGTACAAAATAATTCCATTATAAATATATAAAGAAAGGTATATAAGGGGAAGAACTTACAGATACATGTGGATACACCTCACATGCAGCATGTATCTTTTACAACTCACTTATCTACAATACATCATGGTCTGGTCAAATGTACAACACACGAACTTGCCTTGACCCGCATTGACAAGCATCATACATTGACAAAAAAAACGCTCTTTTGACTACATCTTTCTACCAATACAGATGCATACATATCATGGGACAGTTAGGGAGTTGACAACTACCTAACTACCATTGAACACCCATATACATAAAAAATATTGTGTTACATTATTACAAAAACTCACTGCCACATACGCATATGACAATACTACATGATGTCACAAAACAAATGACAAACTTTATTTACACACAGTAACAAATGGCACATGCATTCATGCAAGCATGTGCTCACACAATCACGCCTTCATGCAGACGTGACATCCATTCATGTGTCAAATCATCTACTTACAAGCATCAATTGCACCATTACTATCATAACCTGTATCCTCAAATATGCTCAACAGAATGTTAATTAATCCATATTTTATCTCATCACTCTAACGCTATATATGTGGCATCTTCTAGTTAATCATCTCATCATGTACAAGTTGTAAGAGTGAACAGCCACAAACAAAATAATGTAAATAGTAAAATAAGTGCAAATGTGCACAAATGTACATGAAATGTAAATGTAATGAAAGGAAATGTAATTTGATGTCAAGGGTGATGACGTAAGCATTTGATAATGCAAGTTTGAAATGTACAGTATTAAGTATGTAATTAGTATGTGCAAATGGAGGGCAGTTAGATGAGGTGTCCTAGGCGGCAGTTGTTGTTAACTACCAGCCCTCAAGGATAAATAGGACCCCCCATTCATTTGTGCGGGTATCAGGGACATCTAGGGACATTATTGTATCATCAAAGTATCCGGAAGTAATGCAATACTATTCATCCTTCATTTGTGTGTCTGTGTATACATTCTGTGTGATGTCATTGTTGTAGCAAGTAGATCTGTATGTGTTCTTCCTAAGTTCTATGTGCAGGTTGGATCTGAGTTGCAGTCAAGGAGTGTTGTACAAGGAAGTGTCATTGAGGAGTATCGTACAATCATAGAGACTGTCATACAAGTGATTTTCATGTGAGTGTTTGTCGTACAAATGACTATTGTTCAAGTGCTTGTCGTACAAGTGTGTGCCATGTACAAGTGGAGTGTTAAAGCACTTGCCGTTCAAGTGAGATTGTCAATCATTGTCATACACATAGGAGATGTTGTTGATTGCATTCTCGGTTGACTACTGAATCTGTCATATCAAATTGTTCCTCCAAGTGTTGGAGTACTCACCACCGTGCTACATTTGGCGCCATTGTCGTTTGAAGAACGAACCAACACCAAGTGAGTCTTGGAGAGGTGAATGACAAATAACTTGCCACGAGGACGTGGGAGACGTGGATGTGGAAGAGTTGATAGCCAACCAATAAGGAGTAGGAGAATTGCACAACAACGTCAAAGTGTTGCGCAAGATTCAAATATTGTTGATGAAGCATTGCAGTCAAGATTGACAAAACTTGAAGAACTAGAGGTAGAACATGTGTGGAGTCCTCAAGCGGAGGATAGTTCAAGCGAAGAAACGAGGAAGGTGGCAAACGTTGTTTTTAACAACGGAGGAAGAAGCGCAAGTGGAGGCACATCAAGCAAACGAAGATTGGACCGAGGAGGATGTTCATGCAAGTGAAGGCGCCAATGTGGAGTGTGCACAAGGAGATGAAGTGGAACAACTAGTGATGCTGGCACAAGTGCAGAGGAGATTGCCTAGAGGTGCAAAGGACGGGAGTCAAGCACAAGGGCAATCGCGGGAGAGTGTGCAGAGACCAGAACCAACGTTCGTATATTCGCGAAGGAGGTCGCGAAGTGTAGGTGCACAAGGAAGCGGTCGAAGACTATTTGCTAGTGTTGAGTCAAGTGAAGAAGATCAGCCACCAATGGCGAACATTGTTGCAGTAGCGGGCAAACAAAAATGTCCGCAATTTCTAGGTGGTGTGAAGGAGGACCCAAAATGCCATATTGGTACATGTGAAACAATATGCTAAGTTGATGGAGTGGACAATGAAAGATCTTGGTTGAGGTTGTTTTTGGCCACATTGTGGGGAATCACAATGGACTCGCATTTAAAGAGAGCTTAACCCTTCATGACACAGGATGACCTAAAGAATGATTCCACCAAGGAATTTAGATTACTCAGGGATGATACAAAGATCATTGGAGAAATATACTCTACGAAATAGAAGAAAGATGAACACATCAAATCGTATAATAGAAGATTGAAGGAACTCATTGACAAGATGGAGGTAAAACCAACAGATGGTTTACAAAAACGATGGTTCCTAGACAGATTACTACCTAGATATAAGAAGAAGATGAAGGTAGTACCACCTACTACCTATCAAGAAGCCTTTGATAGAGCTCTTAACTTGGAGAGCAAGATGAAGCAAATAGTAGCAAGAGTAGGTCACTATAGAGATGATGATACAGATAGTGACTGTGACGACTTGAACATTGCTATCTAGGCCATGAGAAAGGACTTGGAAAGGATGATCAATGATGTGAAGGGAGAGAAAAAGGAGAAGAAAGATATTTGGTGTTTTAATTGCAAGGCAGAAGGGCACACAAATATAACTTGTCCGAAAAATGCGTTTTGTAATATTTGTGAAGTTGCGGGACATGCGATTGCGGATTGCCCGTTCAACCTCAAAAGCACACGACATCAAACTTTAATGGTGCAAAAGAGAAGGAAGAGAAACCTAGCACTTCCAAAAGTGGGCAAGGAGCAACAAGCGGTGGTTATAGGAACAATCGCCGAGGAGGACGACAATCGCAACAAGGGAATCGACCACAAGGTGGACAAGGTCGACTTCAATATGATTTGGATGGGAGACCGATTATTCAATGTCGAAGATGCCAAGAGTGGGGGCACTTCGTAAGGAATTGCTAGAATGCACTAGTTGGAAGGAATGTCGAAAACAACAATGGGTTAATGTGTAGATGGTGTGGACCAGGCAATCATAGGGAGGCCAATTGCCCAAAGAAGGCGAGTTCGAGTAACTCGCAGAATGTCAATTTTATTGACATTGAAGAGCCTCCAAGGGACCAACAAAACAAGGAGAAGCATGTGCTAGCTATAATGTGGGCTCAAGCAAGGAAAGTTGAGCAATATCCAAATCCTACCATAGAGAAGGAGCGATGGCAGGAAGCACATGACCAAGTTGAAGAAGAAATGCAAAAGACCAATCAAGAGAGACTCCTCCAAGAGAAGAAGTTGAAGAAGTCGATTGTAAGTGAAGAAGTGGAGACATCAACACAACAACTGGCAATGCAAGTGTTGAATACAAGTGTGGAGGTGAAGGTGTCCAACTTACTTCGTGCAATACTAGAGCTTTATGCAATGGTAGGAGAACTGACGTGGACAAGGAGTGGTGGAGCCACGATGCCAGCAAGAGGCAACCAAGATAAGAAGGGATCAGTTCATTGATCCAATGGTGTTGATGATTGATGCTAGAAAGAAGCCAGCATTGATCCATATCGAGTTGTTGAACCATAAGTTGATGCAAGTAATAGTCGATGGAGGATCGAGCGTGAACGTGTTACCCGAGAAGACATGGAGAGAACTTGGGGCACCATTTTTATGGTCTCCAAATTTCAGATTATACAATGCAGATCAATACGACATCGAGATGAAAGGAGTCTTGACTGCCCAGAAGGTGAAGATAGCTGACCAAGAGTTCATCATGGATTTTGTGGTTATCGCCATGCAGAAGCCTGCATATGATGCGCTATTGGGACAAGGATGGTTACGCATGGCGAAGGTCAACCACAATTGGGAGAAGGATCGCCTGACTTTCAAGAAGGGCCAACATAAATATATGATAAATTTGAAGAATCAGTCCGTTAGCGAGGATCTCGCGACATCCGATGAATTGGGAAGTTCATCATCAGAAGAAGATAACAAACAAGAGCCAAACGAAGAAGGCATGTTGGAACTAGAGGAGTGCACAGAGGATGAAGAGCACTTAGACAACGGACTTCTCCATTGGCAAATGGAGGACTATGAAGTCTTTCTGCCAAATTGCTTGTGCATCTAGGCAGAAGAAGAGGAGGACCATGATGAATGAAGAAATAGTGTGTATGAGGTCGGCGAGTGTAGCAAGAATGTCAAATCTGCACCAAAGGAGGAAAAGGAAAAGTGGACATTTCTGAAGAATTTTGCAGAATATACTATCGGTGATGTTGTGATTGATGAAAAGCCAGCACACCTAATTGACGTGGCCAAAGCAATAAGTGAACCTAATACCATACAATATGAAGGACCAAGGATGGTACAGGTTAACCTTGGCGAAGGGAATGAAGAGAAAATGATCCATTGCGGGGATGATTAGGACCCAATGTTGAAAGCGACAACTTTCAAGATCTTCATGCAGTACAAGGATGTCTTCGCATGGACATATAAGGATTTGAAAGGGATTCCACCAAAATTATGCATGCATCGGATTCAGTTGATACCAGGTGCACAACCAGTGAGGAGAAGGCCATACAGGATGAACCCAAAGTATGCAGCCTTGGTAAATGCGGAGATACAAAAAATGTTGGACATGGGAATTATCTTCAAGGTTATGGTGAGCGAGTGGGTGTCACCAATTGTGATCACCTTGAAGAAGGAAGGTAATCAGATCCGCATATGTGTAGACTTTAGAAGTCTAAATGCAGTAACCATAAAGGATCCCTTTCCCATACCCTTTACTGATTCGATTCTAGAGGAGGTAGCTGGACATGAAATCTATTCATTTTTGGATGGATTTTCTAGCTATAATCAAATCAGTATAGCCGAGGAGGACAAGTTGAAGACTACATTTGTAGTAGAGAACGACATTTACGCATATAATTGAATGCCATTCGGTTTATGCAATGCCCCAACCACATTTCAAAGAATCATCTTGTATATTTTTGAACAAATGTCCACAGGAAAGTTCAAAGTCTTCTTGGATGATTGGTCTTTGTATGGCAGAAAGGACGAGCATTTGAAAGCACTAGAGGAATGTATGAGGTTGTGCATGAATGCTCGATTGTCTTTAAATCCAAAGAAGTGCAAATTGTTGGTTCCATACGGGAAGTTGTTGGGGCATGTGGTGTGCAAAGAGGGGTTGAAGATGGATCCCAACAAGATTAGAGTCGTGATGAGCATGGAAGAGCCATACGACATCAGCTCATTGAAGTCCTTTTTAGGACATGTCGGGTATTATAGGAGGTTTATCAAGAATTTTGCACAAGTGTCCCACCCATTGGATGTGTTGACATGCAAGAATGTTCCTTTTAGATGGACGAAGGAGCATCAAAAGGCCTTTGAGGAGTTGAAGGCAAAGTTGGTTTGCACCCATTTTGGTGTTTCTAGATTGGGATAAAGAATTTCATGTCCATGTGGATGCATCTAATTTTGCAATTGGATGCGGATTGGCCCAAGAGGGGCAGTTTGGGCTAGATCAGCCCATTTACTTTTCTAGTCGGTTGTTGTCAAGAGCAGAGAAAAATTACAGCACAATGGAGCGAGAGGCTCTGGGGATGGTATATGCAGTTCAAAAATTCAGACATTACTTGCTTGCCAACCCTTTTGCCTTCTACGTAGATCATCAAGCACTGTTGTATTTGATTAACAAACCGACTATTCATGGACGAGTTAGTAGGTGGCTCGTCACATTGCAAGAGTTCGTGTTTCGGGTGGTGGTGAGACTAGGGAAGAAACACGTCATAGTGGATCAATTGTCAAGGATTCGCTCGAGAGAACCTGCAGAGGGAGGAGTGTTGGATGAATTTCCGGATGCTCATTTGTTTGCAATCAATGTGCACTACCGTCATGGTACAAGTACATTGGAGAATACTTGTTGACAAGGGAGCTACCAAGGGAGATGACGACAACTAAGAGGAAGAGAATCATCATCAAATCAGCACCATTTCAGTTGATTGTTGGGTTACTATACAAGATCAGACCAGATGGAATCTTGCAGAGATGTGTAATGGACGAGGAAGTGAACACAACGTTGAGGGAAGCTCACGAGGGACTAGCAAGAGGGCACATGGGGCCAGATGCAACGGCAAGGAAAGTGCTTCTGGCAGGGCTATGGTGGCCCACCCTCTATCGCGATGCAAAGGAGTTTGTGATGGCATGCGATACATGCCAAAGAGTTGGGAGACTGCTGCAAGAAGGACTTCATGCCATTACACCCATCTCAACCGCAGGAGTTGTTCGAGAGATGGGGTCTTGATTTTGTTGGACCATTGAAAACCAGCAGGAGGAAGTGTAGATACATAGTGGTGGCAACGAAGTATTTGACAAAGTGGGTCGAGGCAAGGGCATTGCCCGACAATTCTGCAAGGAGTATGGCATGATTCTTGTATGAACAGGTGATCACAAGATTCGACGTACCCTTGTAATTGACAAGTGATCGTGGAGGGCACTTTGTCAATGAGATAATACAAAAGCTTACCACCGAATTCAAGATCTTGCATTCATTGTCAAGTCCATATTACCCCAGGGCAAATGGGCAAGTAGAGGCAACAAATAAGGTCTTGGTTTCTATAATGTACAAGACATGTGGAATTGAAGGTGTTGATTGGGAGGAGAGATTGCCAGCAGTTTTGTGGGGGTACTAAACAACATTCAAGCGGGTTTTAGGCCCATTGCTTGGCTTCAAACCCTCTACAGCCATCGCCACCTGACTCAGCTGTGGGTTAAAAACCCTCTACAGCCATCGCCACCTGACTCAGCTGTGGGTTAAAAACCCTCTACAGCCACCGCCGCCTGACTCAGCTGTGGATTAAAAAACCTTCTAGAATCGTCGTTGCCTAGCTTCAAACCCTCTACAACTACCGTCGCCTAACTCAACTGCTGGATTAAAAACCCTCCAAAGTTGTCGTTGTCTGGCTTCAAACTGTATCTATCTTTTATTTCTCACGGTTGATTAGTTTACGGGTTTCAGGACCAAGCACTCAACTATTGATCACTGTATCAAGATTAGACACAGTGGAAAAAAAATGGGACAAAAAAGAGGAGGCTTTCTGTTGTTTTGTAGACTTCAAAAAGGCATTTGACACAGTGTCAAGAAAAAAATTATGGAGCAGAATGGAAGAGCTAGAGGTTCCAATTCACTACAGGGCAGCAGTTCACAGATTATATGAGCATGTAAAGGCTAGAATCATAATGCAGGAAGGGTTATCTAAATGTTTTAGGAGTGACATAAGCGTCAAACAAGGTTTCCCTCTATCTCCGACATTATTTGGGTTGTACATTGACAAGTTAGAAGAATGGATAAAACAATTTCGGGGAGAGGGTGTGAACTTAGCAAAATATGTGGTAAAACTCCTCATGTATGCAAATGATGTAATTCTTGTGGCCGAAACAGCTAAAGATCTAGAAGATCACCTTCGGGCTCTAGAACTCTTTTGTAAGGAAGTTGGGATGCAGGTGAACACGAGCAAAACAAAAATCATGATTTTTTCAGCAAAAAAGAAGAAGCAACATCTTGAATTTCAGTTTGCAGGAGAACCTCTTGAGGTAGTGGTAGAATACAAATACCTAGGCATAGACTTTCATGACAAGCTCAATTGGAATACATGTAGGATGAAAAGAACTCTAAGTGGTTGGAGAGTGCTATATGCACTTCAAAATCGGTGTAGGAATGCCGAGTTGTGGGACTGGAAGACCACCAAGGTCTTATTTGGCCTACTTGTTAGACCGATTGTGTTGTATGGTTGCGAGGTGTGAGCCAGTGGCACGACAAATACAAAATGGAGGCAAATAGAAAGGATTCAAAAACGTCTAATTACAAATTTTCTTAGAATTAAGGCCACAGTCCCTTATGAAATTATTCTAGCTGAAACAAGAATGTTCCCTTTAGAGGCAGGTTGTTATGACCAAGCTGTTATGTTACTTGAAAAAAACAGAAAACATGAAAAACAACATATGGCTTAAGGCCGTTAGGGATGAAGAGTTGCCTAGGAGGAAGAACACATGGATGAAACAAAATAAAAAATGGATGAAACGTTGGGACCCTTCCAGGTGGTAGAAATGGCACAGTGAAATTACAGAAACGGGAGAGGACATTATGTCCCAAGATAGTTAATGGCTCCAGATTAAAGCCATACAAGGTGAAAGCTTCAGTGAATATGGATAATCTTGAACCAGTAGAAAATGAGGAAAGTATAGGAAGGTTGACTGCATCACCAAATTGTGCTTCAGAACCTTTTGAGGGAATATTGGTCCTTGAAGAGGGTGAGTCAAGCCAAACCAAATAAGGAGATGGTGCAAAGAAGGAAGACAATGACTCAAAGTTAGTTTGGTTGTTTAGAAATGGAAATGAAGAACAACCCATAATTGAGTAGGAGGAAATGAAACCCCTCCCTACCAAAAGAAGAAGATTATGGGTACATGTAAGATTTCTAGACACAGAAGAAGAAAACAGCCTAAGATCACTGGAGGGGAAAAAATGCACAAAGAATGATGACAATGGAAGATGGACACAAGGAACCACCATATCATGAACCTTGGAGTGATGGAAGTGACTATGAAGGCATGAGTTTACTGGCAAGAATTGGCCTTGCACAACAAAGAATGCATTGGGAAATGCAGCAATTGCAGGAACAATATCAACAATCGCAAAGAAGAAATGTAGAACTAAGAGAACAACATGCACAAGAAATCAAAACGCTGCAAGACGACAATCAGGCAAGAAGAAGGGATAGAAGACTTGCAATAAATGAAGTACTCTAGAGAAATGAAATGAAATATTATTAATGTCCGCGGTGGGCCAAAATAAGACCCAAGGGACTATAAGAAGTACAATAATGACTACCAGCTAGCAGGCTACAAAGCCCAACAAAGAAAAGAACTAAGAAAAATACAAGATCAAACCCGAAAAACGGGCCAAAGAGAAAGGGAAAATGAAAGAAAAGGGAGAGCAGAGGGGGGGAGGGTTGCAGTCCAACAGAGAGAAGTGCATGCCAAGAAGAACGGAGAGAGAGAAGGAGGGGGGAGGGAGCAGACCAAGAGGGGCAAGCTCCGAGAATCCCCCAAAAACTAATCTCTCCTAACATTCGAGGCCGAAGTACCGGAGCTGAAGAAGTCCATGATATGTCTCTGCCCATTGCTAGTTCGGAACCCTGACAAACTATTCGTGCGCTGTCTAGTGACCCTGCTTCTGTTCAAACCTGGATGGTGTGGGGCATTTTCGATCGAAGTCACCTGGTCCGTCGGAGTTGGTGAAGTATGTTGTGATGAGCCGATGTTGAGGAGGGTGAGATCCATTTGGAGAACTTTTATGTCGTCGAAGCTGAGTTATCTCCCTAAGAAAGAGTGCGAGACAACGCTGGTCCGGATATCTGAAGAAGGTAGAAACACATCGAGAGTTGTCCCTTAAGAAGAAAGATCCAGAAATACCTCCTTAACAAGTTCAAATAGTGAAGAGGAGAATTGGAGCATTGTTAGCTTAGGTTCGGAACGTATGAGAAGAGTAAGCAGGATATTGCAAGTTCCTCAATCAAAAAGTGAAGGCCAATAGGTGACTTAGAACCAGAATAACTTCGAGGAAGGAAGGAAAATGAATGGGTACAGCCAGGGTCTGCCACCAATTTGAAGAGCTCTTTCGGGAATTGAAGTGGTTCGCAAAGACTATTAGACAACCTAGGAAGTATAAAGGGAATAAGCGACTTAGGCAATGTAGGAGGACTGATAGGTTCGCTAGGTTGTCTGAGTTTGCCTAGCCAAGGGAAGAAGTTGGTTGGCCTCTTTCCCAGTAGGTTGGCAGAGATAAACTCAGATGTATATCAAGATAAAAGGGGGAAAAGAAGAAAAATCACAACATTTAGTTACATGCAATGGTGGCAAAGTGGTAGTTAGGACTTAGGAGGCAGTTACCACGGGTGCCTATTATACTCCTTCCCTCCATCATCTTATAAATACACGCAATGGGTAGGTAGAAGCACACGATATCAAACTTAGAAAGTTTATCTCAGAAGCACACATCATCAAACTTTAATGGTGCAAAAATAATAAGAGAAACCTAGCACTTCCAAAAGTGGGCAAGGAGCAACAAGCGGTGGTTACAACAAAAATTGTTGTTTTGTACCTACACAAAACTGCTGGCAATTTCTTCTCCCAATCAACACCTTCAACTCCACATGTCTTGTTGATTATAAAAACCAAGACCTTATTTGTCGCCTCTGCTTGCCCATTCACCCTAAGTTAATATAATGTTGACAATGAATGCAAGATCTTGAATTTAGTGGTGAGCTTTTGTAATATCTCATTGACAAAGTTCCCTCCATGATCACTCATCAATTACAAGGGTGCGTTGAATCTGGTGATCACCTACTCATATAGAAATCATGCCATACTCCTTGTAGAATTGTTAGGGAACGCCCTTGCCTCAACCCACTTTATCAAGTACTTCGTTGCCACCACTACATATCTACACTTCCTCCTATTGGTTTTCACTGGTCCAACAAAATTGACACCCCATCTCTCGAACAACTCTTGTGGTTGTGATGGGTGTAATGGCATGCAGTCCTTTTGCAACTGTCTTCCAAATCTATGGCATGTATCGCATGCCAACGGAAACTCCTTTACATCACGATAGAGGGTGGGCCACCATAGCCATGCCAGAAGTACTTTTCTTGCCATTGCATCTAGCCTCATATGCCCTCTTGCCAGTCCCTCGTGAGCTTCCCCTACCACTATGTTCACCTCCTCGTCCATTATACATCTCTAAAAAGATTTTATCAAGTTTCACCTTGTATAGTAACCCAACAATCAACTGAAATGGTTCTGATTTGATGATGGTTCTCTTCCTTTTTCTTATCGTCATGTCCCTTGGTAGCTCCCCCATCAACAAATATTCTCCAATTAACTTGTACCATGACGGCAATGCACTGATTTTAAACAAATGAGCATCCAGAAATTCAACTAATACTTCTCCTTCTATAGGTTCTCCTAAGCAAATCCTTGGTAGTTGATCCCCTATAACATGTTTGTTTCCAAGTCTTACCACTACCCAAAACATGAAGTCTTGCAGTGTGACAAGCCACCTGCTAACTCATCCATGAATAGTTGGTTTGTTAATCAAACGCAACAGTGCTTGATGATCTACATAGAAGGAAAAAGGGTTGGCAAGCAAGTAGTATCTGAATTTTTGAACTGCATGTACCATCCCTAGAGCCTCTCTCTCCGTTGTGCTATAATTTTCTCTGCTCTAGACAACAACCAACTAGAAAAGTAGATGGGCTGATCTAGCCTGAACTGCCCCCTTTTGGACCAATCTGCATCCAATCACAAAATTGGATGCACCCACATGGACGCAAAATTCTTTGTCCCGGTCTAGAAACACCAGAATGGGTGCGCAAACCAACTTTGCCTTCAACTCCTCAAAGGCCTTCTGATGCTCCTTCCATCCATCAAAAAGGAATAGTCTTGCGTGTTAACACATCCAACGAATGGGACACTTGTGTAATACTCTTGATAAACCTTGTATAATACCCGACATGTCCTAAAAAGGACTTCAACGAGCTAATGTCATATGACTCGACCATGCTCATCACGACTCTAATCTTATAGGGATCCATCTTCAACTCCTCTTTGCACACTACGTGCCCTAACAACTTTATGTATGGAACCAAGTTACCAACAATTTGCACTTCTTTGGATTTAAAGACAATCGAGCATTCATGCACAACCTCATGCATTCCTCCAGTGCTTTATAATGCTCGTTCTTTCTTCCATACAAAGACCAATCCTCACCTCCATTGGATGAGGATGCATATATTGAGATCGCATCTATAGCATAGGAAACGACTATAGGAGCTAGTTCTAACCAGTCGAACAAATAGTGTATATAGTAGTAGTAATAAGTGTGAAAGACACATGAAATGTAAATGTCATGAAATGAAATGTAAATGCAATTTTGTAGTGTGTGACACCAAGGGTGATGATGTCATTGTTAATCAATTGCAAATACAATGTAATGTGCAATAATGTATGTAATGCATGTGCAAATGGGGAAACAATTACAGGTGAGATGTCTGAGGTGCTAGTTGTTGGCAACTGTTGGGCCCCAAAGTTAATAGCACCCCCCATTCATTTGTGTAGTACCATGTATCAAGAGAGACTATGTTGTATACCAGACAGAGCATTCATTTTGTATAGTTTGTGTATCCATTGTTGCATTGTATTGGCAAAGCATAAAGCAGGTGTTCTATACTATTGATGTTGTATAGGCTGAGTAATAAAATGATGATTCATCCTTCATCTATGTGATACATGTGTTCTCTGTGATATTGTTACTGTTGGTAGTCTAGTAGGTTGTGTATCAAGTTTTGTGTGTAGGTGTGGAAGGTTGCTACAAGATCATTGTACAAGGAAGTTGCAGTCTAGAGCATCGTATGAGAATTGTTGTACAAGTGGAGACATGGGAAGCACCGTACAAATGGATTGCAGTGTATCGTGCAAGTGGTGAACTATTGTACAAGTCAATTGTTGGGTGCCATAAAAGTGAGTTATGAAATTTGTCATTCAAGTGCTACCATTCAAGTGCTTGTTGTACAAGCACTTGCCATACAAGTGAAGACCAAACCTACCATACAAGTGGAACACTTGATTACCATACAAGTGCATTGTCACTTGATTGTCATACAAGTGCATGTTAGTTGATTGTCGTACAAGTGCATGATGAGCCATTGTGAAATTGCATTGACTATAGTCTTGTTTGGCCTCTAAATATGTTATTCTATTCTTCCACCATTGGAATACTCACCACCATGCTACATTTTGCACCATTGTCATTGTCATTTGAGTCGAACTAGCACACGTGTAGTGTGGAGAGGTGAATGACAAATAACTTACCCATGTCCTCATGGGAGATGAGGTTGCAAGAGTCAAAATCCTATGAAGAGTTAGAGAATTGCTCAACAACATTGTGTTGAGCAGAGTGAAGATCCGAATATTGCCAATCAAGCACTGCAGTCACGGGAGACAAAACTTGAAGAGCCAAAGGTTGAACGTGTTTGGAGTCCTCAAGAAGAGGAAAATCCAAGTGAATCACATGAGAAATGGTAGACGTTTCTAACAACGAAAGAGATATGAGGTAACGCACGACAAAACGAAGCAAGGACCATGGAGAACATTTGGGCAAGTGGAGGTGCCAACATGGAGAGTGCATGAGGAGACAAGGTTGAACAACAGGTAACACTAGCACAAGAGCAAGAGAGTTTTCCAAGAGGAGGAGAGAACAGGAGTCAGGCACAAAGGCAACCATAGGAGAGTGTGTGGGCAAGGAGGCCAGAACCAACACTCATATATTCATGAAGGAGGTCGCAAAGTGAGGATGCACTAGGAATCGGTCAAATATTGTTTGCAAGTGAAGACGTGCAAGGCGAAGAAGTGCCAAGGGGAGAACAGTGATGTGAAGAAGTGAGAAGTGAAGAACTATAACCACCAATGGTGAATATAGCCAATATTATAGCAGCAATGGGCAGCCACAAGTTAGACCCCAAGTTTTATAGGCCTTACCAAGTTTTGCAATGCATTGGACCGGTGGCCTATAAGTTGGATCTTCAATCGTCCTCAAGAATCCACCCTATTTTTCATGTATCTTGTTTGAAGAAGGTTGTGGGTCAGCATATTCGAGTCCAGACTATAGTAGCAGAGCTAAATAGCGAAGGTTCCATCCTTTTGGAACCAGAGACCATTTTGGACTGCCTATCACACCACTTACACAACCGCACTATCCTTTGACCGTAACCCACGCCATTGTTCATACAAGTGGCCTTGTTAAGTGTTTTGTCGTATTGTTCATGTCATATGTCATCATATGTGAATGACACCCAGACTTAATGAGATGAATGTTATGCATTGTGCGTAATCATTTTTATTTTTGGTATGTAGTTGGGTACGAGGGTTGTGGTGGTTGAGTAGTTGTAAGTCGTAACCATTTGCCCCCTTCTTTCATTGTATATATTCCATACTGGATTAGTTGGATGTTATCGTGGGACAAGATTGTAGGCAGCCAAATTGACATGTCTACATCAAAGTTACTAAACTCGACCAAGTTTTTGAAAATTTCACTGAGTCCGCACCCGAGTCAGCCCTCTTGGGTTTTTTTGACTTAGCTCAATGAGCTTTTCTAGAGTCGTTGAGCCTTTTTTTGACTCGCGAGTTTTTTTGGACTTGCAAAAATTTTTTACTTGCGAGTCTGAGAAAAAACTTAGTTGTGGCAACAAAATGACAAGAAAATAGCATAAATACTTTTATTTTCCAAATTGGGCTCACATTTGCTATTCCCACTTGCAAAGAGAGTAGAGATAAGGTGAAATCAGACCCACAAAAACACTCATTTGCATCCTAAACCCAATTTTTTCCTAGTTTTCAAGAATCTAAAAGCGACCCAACAATTACATTTGAGGTAAAAAAACAAAGTTTCATCTATCAATGCTTAAACACTAGGGCTTTTTTTTTCTTTTTAAAGTTTCTAACTACTTGATTATTGTTCCCACTTGCAGCCGCATTGAAATAAAATGATGGGAAAAAGAGACCTAGCTTGGAAGTATGTGAAATATTATTAAA
This sequence comes from Wollemia nobilis, assembly GCA_028583015.1. Taxonomy (NCBI): domain Eukaryota; kingdom Viridiplantae; phylum Streptophyta; class Pinopsida; order Araucariales; family Araucariaceae; genus Wollemia; species Wollemia nobilis. The sequence goes on along the minus strand of JAQPPZ010001805.1, from coordinate 138,684 downwards.
AGAAAGGGGAGGTCTATTGTAGTTTTTGTGGTGAAAGAATTCATGGAGGCATAAACCGCCTCAAATACCACTTGGAGAAGATAGCTAGTCATGACATCAAGCTATGTGATAATGTGGAACTTGAAGTACAAAGGAAATGTGATGCCCTTCTAGCACATTATGAAGAGAAGAAAGAACTAAAATGAAAAACACGAGAAGCTATAGCTACTCCTCTCCATATCCCACTACATGCACTGGGGTACTGAAAGGAAGCTAGACAAATGCGGAATGACTTCCTACTTAATCTTTAGAGGAAAGTAGTGCAAAACAGGCCTAGGCTTTCAATTCCAGCAAACAAAATCACATAGACCTCACACAGGAAACAACATATACGCTGGGAAAACCCTTTCGGGAAAAACCTGGCAGTCAAGGAGCACTCAATGTATTATTCAGTAATCAGCAATCTACTTTTTCAATACAAAAAATGACCAAATATCCACTCCCTCAGTCCTATTTATCAGCAAGGCTAGAAATATACAGGCAGACATAGCTGACCTGCAGTAACACAACTCACTGACAATGACACAACTGTCCTTCAGTAACACAGCTGACCTGTACTAATACTACTGACTGACAGTGACACAACTGTCCTGTAGTAACATAGCTAGTCTACAGTAATCCTATTAACCTGCTGACAATAACACAGTTGTCCTATAGTAATACTATTGACTTGCAATAACACAGCTGACTGACAATAACATAGCTGTCCTGTAGTAACATAGCTGAAATACAGTAACTCAGCTGAAATACACAGACTGCCTTTTGTTTTATTCTTCATACCTATTGTGTATTTATAAACATAAAAATACAAAACCATGGTCTTGTTCACCAGTTTTCTTCTTTTATTTACATCCTCTTAACATAAGACATGAACAGTTAGGATTTGTAAGGTGTATGACACATATGACATATGACTGGCACAGTTAATTTTTACTGCTCCTTGACTTAGCCCAACATCTGAACACAATTTCCGAAGCCAGACTGCCTCCTTACTAGCATGAGTAGCTGCCATATACTCTGCCTCTGTAGTGGATAAAGCGACTACAGCCTGCCGCTTGCTCATCCAACTAATTGCACCACCAAATAGGCTAAACACATAGCCACTGGTAGACCTCTTGTTGTCAACATCTCCTGCCCAATCTGAGTCTACAAATCCTTGTATGTCTAGCTGCTTGTTGTGGAACTTTTCGGCTGCCAAGGATCCCTGATAACAAATAGAGTAATCTGAAGTACCTTGAAGATATCTGAAAACCCTCTTCACTATTGCCTAGTGATCCTTTCCAAGATTTGCCATAAATCGGCTCAAGACTCCCATTGCTTGGGCAATGTCCGGTCTGGTGCAGACCATAGCATACATGAGGCTCCCAACCACACTAGCATAGGGTACATGACTCATGTCCTCCATTTCTCCAAGTGTAGAAGGACATTGCTCAACTGAAATTTTTGTTCCCACAGAAATAGGAACACTCACTGGTTTGCAATTCTTCATGTTGAAATGTTGTAAAACAGAGTCAACATACTTTCTCTGACTTAACCAAAGTTTTTTGTTGGCTCTATCTCTTCTAATCTCCATCCCTAGGATAAACTTAGCAGCTCCTAAATCCTTCATTTCAAACTATAGTGAAAGCTGAGATTTCAAGACCTTAATGATATCCTTATTGTTACCAATTAGCAACATGTCATCCACATACAAAGTGATAACAATAAAATGACCACCCTTCTGCTTATAATAAACACAATGATCTGATTTGGATCTAACAAATCTCAACCTCAAAACATAAGAATCAAATTTCTTGTACCACATTCTAGGAGACTGTTTAAGACCATAAAGAGATTTCTTTAACTTGCAAACTAAGTTTTCCTTACCCTTTTCCACATAGTGTTCCGATTGTTTCATGTAGATCTCTTCCTCTAAGTCTCCATGCAAGAAAGTTGTCTTCACATCCATTTTCTCAACCTCAAGATCAAATGCAACAACAACAGATAAAAGAAATCTAATGGATGTAAGCTTTGCAACTGGAGAAAAGATCTCACCAAAATCTATTCCCTCCACTTGGGAATATCCCTTAGCAACCAACCTTGCTTTATACTTCTCTACCTTGCCCTCAAAACTGAATTTCTTCTTGAAAACCCATTTGCAACCAACAGGTTTCCTTCCCTTAGGCAACTAAACTAGGTCCCATGTGCCATTCTTCTTTAGAGTTGCCATCTCCTCATCCATGGCCATCTTCTAGGACTCACTGTCATTCATCTCCATTGCCTCCTTCACAGTTCTAGCTGTAAAAAAAAAAAAACTTAATCGTGGGCTTTCCTTTTTGGTTGCCTTTGTTGCTGAGTGGACCTCCTCACCCAATGAGATGGAGGTTCTTCCTCCTCCGAATTGTTCGAGCTTTCTGGAACCTGCTCCTCATTTGGTCCATCTTGAACTTCTAGTTCAGCCTCAGGTGCAGCCTTCTCGGACTTTGGCTCAAGCTGCACTATTGATTTTGCATTATCACTTGGTTGCTCAACTTTAGGAGAAGACTTGATCTCTCTAAAAATCACATTTCGACTGTACACCACCTTTTCTATCACAGGATTCCAAAGCTTGTATCCTTTCACACCATCACCATATCCAATGAAGATGCATTTTTTTGCTTTGAAATCCAACTTGGATCTCTTCTCCTTAGGCACATACACATATGCCTCACAACCAAAAATTTTGATATGTTGTAGTGAGGGCTTCTTGCCCGTCCAAACCTCCTATGGGGTTTTATCAACAAGAGCTGATGTAGGAGATCTATTAATCAGATAACAAGTTGTACTAACTACTTCTGCCCAGAATTTTTGATCCAAACCGGCTCCACTGAGCATACTCCTAGCCCTCTCCATCAATGTCCTATTCATCCTTTCTGCAACTCCATTCTGCTGAGGGGTATATGGAGTTGTCTTATGTCGTGCAATGCCATTGTTCTTACAAAATCTGTCAAATTCTGCTGAACATAATTCTCCACCATTATCTATTCTCAACACCTTGATCTTCTTTTCCGTTTGGTTCTCAACAAGAGCCTTAAACTCTTTGAACCGACTGAGGACCTCAGTTTTTTTCTTGAGAAAATAGACCCATGTCTTCCTGGAAAAATCATCAATGAAAGTAACATAATATAGGGATTTTGCAAGTGAAGGTACAACAACTAGACCAAATACATCACTATGAATCAAATCCAAAATCCCTAAAGATCTAGCAAAGCTTGGGTAAAATTGAACACGATTTTGCTTTCCATATATACAATGTTCACAAAAGTCAAAATCTAAAGAACAATCAACTAACCCCTCAACCATATTTTTGCATTTCAAAGCCCTAAGGCCTTTCTCACCAATGTGGCCCATCCGCTCATGCCACAACATAGTCTTTTCAGCTAGAAGTTTTAGGTTCTCAGTAACAGGAACCTTCGTACTATTGCATGCAATGGTGCTTGCCTCAAGACGAAATAGGGTTCCATCCCAAACTCCCCTAGCCAAGATCATGGCTCCATGCACCATCTTGCAACCCTCCTTGCTAAAGACCACCTGCACTCCAAGGTCATTTAATCTACTCACAAAAATCAGGTTCCTCGCCAAACTAGGGATGTGCAGTACGTTGGAAAGGGATTTGAACCGACCATCTCCAAGTGCGAGTAAGACTCTTCCATGACCAACAACTTTGAGAGAAGAGTTATCTCCTAAATACACCATCCCACCATCAAAATCTGCATACTCAAAAAACCACTCCCGATGGGGAGTCATGTGGTAGGAAGATCTTGAGTCAATCAACCATGCATCCTCACATGCATGCATGGCAAGGGCTGCAACAAACACGTCACCCATGTCCTCTTGAGGAGCCTTAGAGTCTGAATTATCATCCGATTCCTTCTTGCTCTTCTTTTCCTTGCAGTCCTTCTTGATGTGGCCTTTCTTGCCACAGTTCCAACACTTCACTTTAGATTTACCAAGAGACATAGATCTCCCTTTAGATTTGGATCTGCTGTCCCTATTCTTGTTCTTGCCTTTCTCCTTTGATCTACCTCGAACAACCAATGCATCTTTGACGGAATCCGAAGTCTTCTGTCTCATCTCCTCCGAGAGTAAAGCACTCACCACTTCTTCAAGCGTTAGCTTAGTGGCGGTGCTACTGATTGCCATCACAAGGTTATCCCACGAATTTGGCAAAGAACATAATAGTGTGATACATTGATCCTCATCATCCATTTGCACGCCTATGGATTGTAGCTGGCTCACTATGATATTGAATGCATTCAAATGCTCTGCAACTGAATCCCCATCACCCATCTTCAAAGAGTAAAGCTTCTTCCGTAGAAAAAGTTTATTTACTAGAGATTTAGCCTGGTACAGGTTTCCCAACTTCTTCCAAAGACTTTTTGTGGTGGGCTCTGCAGATACATTCAGAAGTACGAAATCAGCCAAACAAAGCCTAATCAGGCTTCTAGCTTTCCGATCCATCACAGCCTAGTCTTCATCCTTCATAGACGCAGGTTGACTTCCAGAAACAACAGCCCATAGATCTTTGTCTATGAGCAGATCCTCCATTTTAAGCTTCCATAGCTCAAAATTTGTGCCGTTGAATTTTTCTATCTCCAATCATGATGTACTTGCCATCCTGAAATAAAATCACTTCCCTTGTGCACAGCTCCCACTCAAACCAAGATTAATAGCAAAAAATCCTTTTTCCTAACTAAGGATCTCAAAAGCTGGCCAAGCTCTGATACCAAATGAAAGGAAGCTAGACAAATGCGGAACAACTTCCTACTTAATATTTAGAGGAAAGTAGTGCAAAATAGGCCTAGACTTTCAATTCCAGCAAGCAAAATCACATATACCTCACATAGGAAGCAACATATACCCTAGGAAAACCCTTTCGAGAAAAACCCAGCAATCAAGGAGCACTCAATGTATTATTCAGTAATCAACAATCTGCTTTTACAATACAATCATAGAGTATCCACTCCCTCAGTCCCATTTATCAGCAAGGCTAGAAATATGCAAGCAATAACACAATTGTCCTGTAGTAACACAAATGTCCTATAATAACACAGCTGACCTGCAATAACACTACTGACTTGCAGTAACACAAGTAACTATCAGTGACATAGTTGTCCTGTAATAACACAACTGACTTGCAGTAATACCACTGACTGACAGTGACATAGCCGTCCTATAGTAACACAACTGACTTGCAGTAACTCAGCTGAAACACAAACATTTTTTTAATTCTTCATACCTATTGTGTATTATAAACATAAAAATATAAAACCATGGTCTAGTTCACCAGTTTTCTTTATTTATATGCTCTTAACATAAGACATGAGACAGTTAGGATTTGCAAGGTGTATGACACCTATTCCCAACAGGTACTACCTCAATCGAAATTCTTTTATGATGATTCATTTGAGGCTGACTATGAGGTGATGTCGGGCCTTTAGCAATGCCTTACCCAGATGGTTCCGGATGAGAAAACTTGCAATATGATATCGGATGAGTTGTAGGATTACAAGAGATGTGAGGGCTACCTTTTCACAACCCCATAGTGCATTCGAGGAAGGGCAAATTTGAGGCCAAGTAACCCTTATGGATCGAATTATTATTGATTTTGTTTTAAAAAATATTCTCAATTTAAAATTTTATATGAATTATTAAATTTCTTTTTTCTTGGCATTTTCTAGATTATGGTGGGAGGATTTTGGTGCATATATGCCCAATTTTCAACACTTTGCCATGAAAATTTTATATCAACCATGCAATACTTCAGGTTGCAAGCGCACTTGGAATATGTTTGGGCACATTCACTTGAAGAAGTGCAATAGACACACAATAAAAGTTGAATGATCTTATATTTGTTTATTACAACATTCACCTCCATCACAAAAAATTGCAAGAGTAAATTATGAAGCCACTAATTTAGATGAGATTGATCCATCATCTGAATGGATCACAGAGCCAGAGGACCAACAAGAGCCGCTCTTTTCAATGGATGATTTTGAAAGTATGGTGGAGTTAGCAGCAAAGGTAGAGGAAGAGGCACGGGCATAGGCACAAAGAGAGAGGACTAGAGCTTCAACTAGGGCAAAGGGCAAAGGCATTGCAAGACACTAGATAGATTAGTTGACTATTGTAGTGGGCCTATTGAGGCATTTTGACACATTTTGTACCTTTTTATATCATAAGCAATACAAGAATATTTGGAGGCATTAAAATTTCTTTAATTGAATTGTGTTTTGTCACATTTATGTGTAGTTTAATATTGTATCACTTACAGTATTAATTTTGGATTTATATAATGTTAATTAATTGTGATATGAATGAAAAATTGATTTTTTTTGCCAAGTTTTTGCCAAGTGCTTTCAAGATTTTTGCCAAGTCTGGGTCCGAGTCAAAAGTTGGCCTTGCCAAGTCCACACAAAGTTCAAGTTTCTCTACTGACTTTGCATAATTAAAGTATAAGTTTTGTTATTTTGTGTTATTTAGTAGTTCGTATGCAAAGTGTTTGACAATGCATATGTGTAATTAATAAAATTCGTATAAATGAAGATAAATGTAATTTAAGAAAAGAATGAGGTGTTGGGTAGTTAGTTGGAGGATGCAACTACCTCCTTAGTTGTATAAATAAGACCCCTCCCTCATTCATTCGAAGGTGGGTATTGTACGTTGGCATTACACATGCAATAGAAGTTGGGTGTAATCAGACATGTGAGATACTTATGCTAGGTTGTCTAAACTATTGTGCCAGACCATCTGAACTGTTGTACCAGGTCAGCTGAACTGTTGTGCCAGGCCATTTGAATTGTTGTGCAAGGTCGTCTAATATATGTTGTATGCGTGGTATATCAATTGTAATTGTAAGTTATTTGCATTGTATATTTTATTTACTTAAGTGGTAATGGTATTGTGTTGCAATATGTTGTATTCAATTTCTACATTTTGGCACTGTTGTTTGTTCAAAGGTGGGTTGAACTTGGTGACATGGAGTTGTGATGAGCAACTCACTCAATAAGGTGCACAACAACAACAATGGAATGATTACAATGTAGAACAACATAGTTTCCCTCAAGAGGGCAGATTGGAGGTTGCAATAGATGAAGACGCAAAGTTGTTTGTTGATGTTGAAGCAAACATGCAAGTGGATGTGCAACAAGACGTGCAAGTGGACACGCATGGAGGAGAAGCACAAGGATTTGTGCAAGGTGAGTTGCATGTTGGCAACAAAGAGTTGTATGTTGGTGATAGAGAGTTGCATGTTGATGTTGGTTACGAATCCGCCATGAGGAAAGGATTTGTTGTTATTGCGCCCTAGACCCGCAAACCAACATTGAAAGGCCGGAAGGAAGGAATGCCTTCCGTGCCAATCTCCGGAGAAGGCCGGCTTCTGTGGGGGTTTTATGGTTTAAGATGAGAGTGCAGGAAAGAGATAAAAATGCGGAAAGAATTTACAAATGTGATTGGAGTTGGGTGGGGGGAACTAACAGTACGGCAACACATCAATCACCACTACTTACTGCAACATAAATACAAAGCATAACCAGAAACTGCCAAATCTAAGTATACTTTTTATATAAAGAAGTGTACGCACAGCTACAATGGTCCCCTAGCAGACATTCTCCCTACAAGGAGAACTAACAGCACGGCAATGCATCAATCACCACTACGGACAGCAACATAAATACAAAACGTAACCAGGAAATGTCAGATCCAAGTATATGTGTTATGCAGAGAAGTGTACGCATAGCTACAATGGTCCCCTAACAGACATTCTCCCTACAAGGAGAACTAACAGCACGGCAATGCATCAATCACCACTACGAACAGCAACATAAACATAACACACAACTGAAGGAACTGCTACCTAATTTATCCTATGTATCCTCCGATCTATGAAGTCCAGGAGTACTTGGCCATCAAATGCTTGGAGTTAGAGTTCAGCACAACAGCGAGCAATGACACAAGAAATATGACAAAGAGAGGCAGCATACAAAATAAAAGTAGTAGAACAGAGCCAGGTATATACTTTATATTAAGAAGCAGAAGCACAGCTACAATGGTTCCCTAACAGACATTCCCCTTCCACCACTTTACAATGAAAATGTGGTGGGTATTTATAGCCCAAAGTCCCCCCCGTTACATTAATGGGCACAAAGTCCCAGTCAAACATTAGCTGACAAAAGCAGCCGCGGAGCTGCTGATGCTGACTTCTGTCGGGCTGGACTGTACTCTCGGCATGGTCTCCCTGAAGGTTGAACAGCTACGTGGCAGCGCGCTAGGTAGAACTTCACATTGACAGGAATGCGGGTAGCTGAGGCAGGTGGAAACTCACATCAGCCTTAAATGAGGCAGCTGGCATAAGTAGTGCGGCCCATGCTTGTCCTTTTGCTCGGCATGTCTTGGCTCGGATCCCAAAGTTGGACACTTGTCGGATGATAATGCTTGACACGTGTCTGCCTTGAAAGGCAGTCTATCCAACTTCGCCCGGGATTAGAGCGCAATCGGGTAGCACAGGTGAAAAACAGCGCAGTCGGGTTGGCCTATTTCCCTACTGCGCACCGGTCAAAGGGCGCAGTCCGACTTCGCTGCGAAGTCGGGTTGCGCACCGGCACTTGCTGATTCTCACCGCTGTTCGGACTTCGCACGGACAAGGGAGCGCAGTCCGACTTCGCTGCGAAGTCGGGTTGCGCTCCAACACTTAGTCAATTTCTCTGCCAGACTGTTTCCAAGTGCGCTCAGGAAGAAGGGCGCAGTCGGACTTCGCACAAAAACTGGGCGCAGTCGGACTTCGCACAAAAACTGGGTTTCCTGGTTCTGCTTCCCGGGGCCATAACTTTTGATCCGCTAACCCGATCGCCTATTATAATATATCGTCGGAAAGCTGGCGAGAAGATCTGCAATGATAAAATATCCAGAGCTCATTTTGTCCATTTTATCGCCCCCGTTTATGGCCCGCGAAAACCCGAACACCTCAGCATGCTCTTTACCGCTTTAAAGCTCCATACTTAGGCCAAAATTTATCAAAAGATTTAATGTGGCAAAATTGCCAACATTCCTGGCGGCTCGCGGGGCATTGAGCTCGCCTCGATGTGAGGACCCAGGCCTTTATCCATTGGGCAACAGAGTCACCCTCGTTGTACTCTTGATACTCACTGCCAGCAGCAACCTCTTTCTGAAACCCTTGGCACCCACGGCCCTCTTGGAACACTTAAAAAGAAAACACTGCACAGACTGAATTAAGGAAACAACTAAAACTTTGAATACTAGCCGGCTTATTTATACAAAATTTTGCGGCATTATTGGCATGCCGCCAACACAAATCTAGCTTTGGTTGCCTATCCGGTGAACCTGCAGTGTCCGGACCAGATCTGATTGTACTTCAGATGATCTTTGAAGTCCGGCTGGCCTCCCAAAGTTTGCCAGGTCGCGAACATGGTGCAACGTGGCAGATTGTCATTCATGCCGGTACCCGTACAATTGATGAACAATGTGGCAAGGAGATTTGTCAGACGGGAGCCCTCTTCGGGTACCGGTTGCGGTGATGGTTGGAGCCAATACCACCACGGTGGAGACTGTAGGTGAACATTCATTTCTCCGCTTGTGAGGTCAAGGCTGCTCACCAAACCTTGATTCCTTCGGGGTGTCTTCTATTAGCTTAAAAAAAGGGCGCCTGCGATCAAGAAATCTAGATCTTCAGCTCAGTCAGAGTCGCCAAGTGATTTTGCCAGATGAAGGCAAGCCAGAGATTCACCAAACTCGGGCTTCCTTAAAATATGGAGATTGATCGTCTCACCTCACGGATTCGTCTATGCGAGCTTGGTAATCAGCCACCCTGACGCGCTCGCCTGGAGAGTTGGTATTAATTTCGTAAAGTCAGGCTGGTTTCCCGGGTTCCTCGCTCGCCACCTTCTCGTTTGAATGAAGGCGTCGGGACCGGTCTTTCGGACTCAGAGAATATGAACGTGCAGAGTCGCCAGGTGCTCTGATTTTGAACAGCAATGAAGCGAACACCAGTGCTTCGATTCTGTTTGGGGGTGGGAAACTTCCTTGTCCCACCGGTATTCGGAAAGAAGCGTCGGCCGAGTGAGGGCGAGCTTGAGATCTTCCAAATGTGGGACCCTTTGTCCCACGGGCGTGCCAAAAACTGTTGGTTACGAATCCGCCATGAGGAAAGGATTTGTTGTTATTGCGCCCTAGACCCGCAAACCAACATTGAAAGGCCGGAAGGAAGGAATGCCTTCCGTGCCAATCTCCGGAGAAGGCCGGCTTCTGTGGGGTTTTGATGGTTTAGGATGAGAGTGCGGGAAAGAGATAAAAATGCGGAAAGAATTTACAAATGTGATTGGAGTTGGGTGGGGGGAACTAACAATACGGCAACACATCAATCACCACTACTTATTGCAACATAAATACAAAGCATAACCAGAAACTGCCAAATCTAAGTATACTTTTTATATAAAGAAGTGTACGCACAACTACAATGGTCCCCTAGCGGACATTCTCCCTACAAGGAGAACTAACAGCACGGCAATGCATCAATCACCACTACGGACAGCAACATAAATACAAAACGTAACCAGGAAATGTCAGATCCAAGTATATGTGTTATGCAGAGAAGTGTACGCACAGCTACAATGGTCCCCTAACAGACATTCCCTCCAAGGAACTAACAGTACGGCAACGCATCAATCACCACTACGGACAGCAACATAAACATAACACACAAGCTGCAGGAACTGCTACCTAATTTATCCTATGTATCCTCCGATCTATGAAGTCCGGGAGTACTTGGCCATCAAATGCTTGGAGTTAGAGTTCAGCACAACAGCGAGCAATGACACAAGAAATATGACAAAGAGAGGCAGCATACAAAATAAAAGTAGTAGAACAGAGCCAGGTATATACTTTATATTAAGAAGCAGAAGCACAGCTACAATGGTTCCCTAACAGACATTCCCCTTCCACCACTTTACAATGAAAATGTGGTGGGTATTTATAGCCCAAAGTCCCCCCCGTTACATTAATGGGCACAAAGTCCCAGTCAAACATTAGCTGACAAAAGCGGCTACGGAGCTGCTGATGCTGACTTCTGTCGGGCTGGACTGTACTCTCGGCATGGTCTCCCTGAAGGTTGAACAGCTACGTGGCAGCGCGCTAGGTAGAACTTCACATTGACAGGAATGCGGGTAGCTGAGGCAGGTGGAAACTCACATCAGCCTTAAATGAGGCGGCTGGCATAAGTAGTGCGGCCCATGCTTGTCCTTTTGCTCGGCATGTCTTGGCTCGGATCCCAAAGTTGGACACTTGTCGGATGATAATGCTTGACACGTGTCCGCCTTGAAAGGCGATCTATCCAACTTCGCCCGGGATTAGAGCGCAATCGGGTAGCACGGGTGAAAAACAGCGCAATCGGGTTGGCCTATTTCCCTACTGCGCACCGGTCAAAGGGCGCAGTCCGACTTCGCTGCGAAGTCGGGTTGCGCACCGGCACTTGCTGATTCTCACCGCTGTTCGGACTTCGCACGGACAAGGGAGCGCAGTCCGACTTCGCTGCGAAGTCGGGTTGCGCTCCAACACTTAGTCAATTTCTCTGCCAGACTGTTTCCAAGTGCGCTCAGGAAGAAGGGCGCAGTCGGACTTCGCACAAAAACTGGGCGCAGTCGGACTTCGCACAAAAAACTGGGTTTCCTGGTTCTGCTTCCCGGGGCCATAACTTTTGATCCGCTAACCCGATCGCCTATTATAATATATCGTCGGAAAGCTGGCGAGAAGATCTGCAATGATAAAATATCCAGAGCTCATTTTGTCCATTTTATCGCCCCCGTTTATGGCCCGCGAAAACCCGAACACCTCAGCATGCTCTTTACCGCTTTAAAGCTCCATACTTAGGCCAAAATTTATCAAAAGATTTAATGTGGCAAAATTGCCAACAGTTGACAACGGTGACTTGCATGTTGGTGGTGGAGAAATGCATGTCGACGATGGAGAGTAACCTGACAACAACAGAGAATCATGCGACGACGAGTTACGCAACGAGGAATTGCACGACAAATGCATGGTGCTAGAGAAAACGCAAGTTGGTGTATCCAATGGTAAGCAGGACAGGAGTCCAACATCAATGCAAATGCAATATGGCATGTACAATAATGCATGAGACAGGAGTCCAGCTCTAGAGCAATTGTAGGTTGGTGTGCTTTAAGGTGAGTAGGACGGGTGTCCAACAATGAAGCAACTACAGGTTGGCACGGTTCATGGTGCACAAGACAGGAGTTTGACACGAGAGCAATTGTTGTGGATTGCGCCTAATGATGTGCATGGAAGTGGTGAGACATGCGAGCAACCACAACCAATGCCAAATCAACCTGTCACGAGAAAGACCAATTTTGGCATATTGCATAAGTGTTTCATGTTACATGGTGGGGAAATAGAGGACCCTGTCAGCCATTGGAAAATCTGCCTTATAATGTGGAAAGTGAATGGGCAAAATAATGGTGCAGAATGGAGGAGGTTATTCCCCGTGACATGTCATGGAATCATAATAGAGTAGTGCATAGGATTACCAGAGGACAAGTACCAGATTTGGTATGAGTTGTGTGAAGTGTTCATGAAGGAATTTTGGCTATTCCACAATGACGATGAGGTCACTGCTAAAATTTATACAATGGAACAGGATGAGAAAGTCTGTTCTATCATACAACTAGAGGTTTAGTGGGTTTTTTATCCATTTGAAGGAAGATCCATCAAATGCATTGAAGAAGAGGTGGTTCATGGAGCAACTTCTTCCTACAATGAAGATGAGGTCATATCAAGAGGCCTTAGAGTAGGCCTTGAAGTTGGAAAGTGATGAAAATACGTCATTAAAATGTTGGGGTCACATTAATGCGGATGAGAGTGACCCTGAAGATGAAAGTGACTCTAATAGTGAGAGTAATGATTTTGAGAATGAGAGTAGTTCATCATCCAACTATTGGGGTGGAGAAATCAATGAAGGAAGTGACTTTAAAGAGAAGAACAATGACTCTGAGGATGAGTGTGACTTGGAGAGCACAAGATCATTGCTATAGGTGTATAAAAGGGAGATTGTATGAAGGTGGGATATCATTAGTGACGTAGTCTATGTCATATGACAACCTCCAAAGAACTAGAAGATTCTGAATTAATTATGATGTTGAAGGTAGACTCATTGTGCAATATTGGCGATGCCATTTGTAGGGGCACTTTACACATGAATGTCAAAGTGTTGCGAGTCGAAACAAACTAGTGATGCATAGAGAATTTGAAGCACTGGAGAAGAGTCATAGCCCTAGCTAAGAAGTAGAGGAAGTGAACTTGATAAATTTGATTACAATTGAGGAGGTGAACTTGATTATAATCGACAAAGAGATCAAACGGATAGTTGAAGCTATAGAGGAAGAGGATGTTGCACAAGTGGCTAATGTAGAGGGCGAAGTGAGTGATGTAGACGGAGTGAATGATACAAACAACAAAGAGAGAGGTTGTTTAACATTTGATCATCTTCTAGGGTTGTTTGGCTATCTAGAATAGGTTTTTTGAACCTAAGCCTCGATTGTCAAGGCTTACGCCATTTGAAACTAAGCCCTTTGAATTGGGACCTTGATCGTTTGGCGGGGACAACAGGTCCCAAGACAGCCCTTGGGTCGTATATCTCAAGGGGAGGACTACTTAGACACTCCCTAGGCCATTTGAGCCTCAAACTGGCTCTAGGTTGTTAAATGAACACCCCAAGCTATCCAAAGACAAACCATTGACCATCTCGAGAAGATAAAGTCATTTGGAGCTCAAGATGAAGATGTGTAGCTAAGAGAACAAGTGGGATCATCTGAAGAAAGACATGAGTAGGGTGGAAATCATTATAGCATAAGAGAACAAGGGACAGAGTTGTTTGGACAACCATGCAGGGTCGTTTGGCCCCCTAGGTCATCTGGACCAAAGACAGATCAGGACGTCTGGATGTCCAAGCAGGCTATCTATCCTCCTGGGTTGTCCGGGCCGAAGTGTCGGTACAATATGGGACAAGGCACGTACGCTTTTCCAATGGGCCCACCATGTGCAAGGAGAAACAAGGTGTCAAAGCCACATATGATGAAAATGGTACGTGGAACGAGCGGTTGCATTTAAAGCAGTTATTGGTGTTGAAGTAGTAGTTAAGGGAGTGGATGGGCACTTCTTGCATGCAAGCCAAATGTCTCCCTATCTCCTTCAACTTATAAAAAGAGGTTAAAAGCTCTCACTTGTTTATTCTTATGCACAAAGCCAAGGAGTAGCAAGGAAGAGGCGCCAAAGGAGAGAGCACTAGTTAGTTGAACTCAAACCAGTGAGGGTATAACCTAGGGTATGCATCATGACGTCCAATAGGCAAACAAATCACATTTTACTATGCAAAATCCAAAATGCGACAAAGGAGAAGGGGAAAGCAGTTGCAATTGAGAGGGTTGCACCAGAGCATTGAAGCTAGAGCATGCCAAGACAACAACAAAATCCAGAGTTTTCTAAAAACCATTCTTTGACAACCCAAACATTTTATGTTTTTGTGTAGGCGAGATGTTTGTAGCGGAGAAACACAGTTGCTAAAGAAGGAACTACAATTCCAAACCCTTGTCAACAAAACCAACTAGGGTTTTGAAGGAATTTGCAAGTCGAAAGCAATGGAAGTGTGAAGAAACAAAGGTATGCGTGACAAGGAGGATGTGTTTCACAAAGGAGTAACTTGTTCAAGAGGATCCAAGCCATCCAAGGGATGGAGAAGGTCATCCGAAACTTGAGCAACGTCCTATGGACCACAAAGAGCATCATGTGGAGCGAGGAGAGGACTGTCAAGGCAAATAGGCACTAAGTTCGAGGCAAGAATTTTGTTTATTGGACTAGCACATGGTATAGGTCATCCAGAGACAGGTCGTCTGAGGCAAGGTCGTCTGAAAGTGGGTGTTCTAGCCTAGGGCCATCTAGCCTAGGAGGTTGGCCATCTGACCCAAGAGGTTGGTTGTCTAAAGCCAATAAGTTGTCCAGAGCCAAAGAGAAGTCATTTGGGGTTTTGGGGAAGTTGTTTGAGAGGGTCGATTAAAGGCTACCAAAATACGAGAAGTGGAGTGAGAAATTGTAAAATAATGTATTACTGGCAACAATTTGAAGTGAAGCTAGTTATAGATGTTTGGAATAGGAGAAAGTGAAAGGAGCGTGACAAGAGATTCCACTATACTTGATGCAGGAGCATCTAGCTGGCAACAGCCAACTACGGAGGACCGGATAAAGATAAACATACAAAAGCTAGATTTTTTAAAAAAGATGTATTTTCAGAAAAAAAAGCTAGAAACTTCATGCAAAGAAAGAATGGATAAGAATGCTTAGCTATCAGACAGATAAGAATGCTTAGTTGGCAACTCATTGCCCATGCTTATAAATAAGAAGCTAATGTGGAGCGTGGAGGGGGAGCGAGGGGCTCCAAAGAAATGGGCACTTGGTGCAGTGCTTGCAGAAGGTTTGTAAAACCTTAGAGGAAATGGGCACTCTGTGTAGTGCTTGCAGGAGGTTTCTTATATGAAGCCTCAGAGGGAAGAAATTGGCACTTTGTGCAGTGCTTGCAGGAGGTTTGAGATGTAAAACCTCGGATGGAAGAAGGATATTGGTACTCTGAGGAGTGCTTGTAGATGTGTGGTAATTATGGCCGCCATGGAATTGCTTTGGGAGAGCAATTTAGAAGTTTGTGGTAACTGTGGCCACTATTGTAATGTGTTATTGTGGATATTAATTAAGAAAAAAGTGAAAAAACAGTGTTATGTGTTTACTATTTTTTCTGTGCATGTTATGTTTTATTTGTGTGCATGTTGGAGGAAGAAGATGTCTGAGCAGCTAGGAGAGGTTGTTGTTAAATTGACCCCCTCTCCGCCGCTGCATCATAATGGTATCAGAGCCAGAAGATCGATGGGGTCGTGTATGATGCAGGAGCTTTGTGAGCAGGAGCTCACAATATTTTTTGTTACCCGGTGAGTTTGATGCAGGAGCATCTAGCTGGCAAGAGCCAACTACGGAGGACCGGATAAAGATAAGCATGCAAAAGCTAGATTTTTAGAAAAAGATGTATTTTTAGAAAAAAAAGCTAGAAACTTCATGCAAAGAAAGAATGGATAAGAATGCTTAGCTATCAGATAGATAAGAATGCTTAGTTGGCAACTCATTGCCCATGCTTATAAATAAGAAGCTAATGTGGAGCGTGGAGGGGGAGCGAGGGGCTCCAAAGTAATAAGCACTTGGTGCAGTGCTTGCAGAAGGTTTGTACAACCTTAGAAAAAATGGGCACTCTGTGTAGTGCTTGCAGGAGGTTTCTTATATGAAGCCTCAGAGGGAAGAAATTGGCACTTTGTGCAGTGCTTGCAGGAGGTTTGAGATGTAAAACCTCGGATGGAAGAAGGAGATTGGTACTCTGAGGAGTGCTTGCAGATGTGTGGCAATTATGGCCGCCATGGAATTGCTTTGGGAGAGCAATTTAGAAGTTTGTGGTAACTATGGCCACTATTGTAATGTGTTATTGTGGATGTTAATTAAGAAAAAAGTGAAAAAACAGTGTTATGTGTTTACTATTTTTTCTATGCATGTTATGTTTTATTTGTGTTCATTTTGGAGGAAGAAGATGTCAGATCAGCTAGGAGAGGTTGTTGTTAAATTGACCCCCTCTCCGCCGCTGCATCAATATTGTTCAATGTTTCTATCCCCAATGTTCAATTCATGTGTCATTGAGGATGCCAATAAGTCTAGAGAAGGGAATAGATGTAGATAGGTGAATTGACATGTTTGCATAATGAAGGAATAAGTTTTGTCATTTTGTGTTATATTGTATTTCATATGAAAAGTGTTTTACAAAATGCATACATGTAAGTAATAAAGTTAATGAAATGTAAATGAAGATAAATGTAATTTAATAAAATGATGAGGTGTTGAGTAGTTAGTTGAGGATGCAACTACCTCCTTGGTTGTATAAATAAGACCCCTTTCTCATTCATTTAAAGGTGGGTATTAAACGTTGGCATTGCACATTGTAATATAAGTTGGGTGTAATCAAACATGTGAGAGTTGTGCAAGGTCGTCTGACTATTGGACCACATTGTTTGATATATGTTGTGTGCACAATATATCCATTGTAATTGTAAGTTATTTGTATTGTATATTTTGTTTATTTAAGTGGTAATGGAATTGTGTTGCAGTATGTTGTATTCCATTTCTACAAATACGAGATTGTTCTTGCCATGTTTTTGATACGAGAACTATGTTGTAAGTAATATATATCGTAATTGAAGTAATGAAATGGTTCTTATTGTTTTAAATTCAATTGTAGTTCATTTCCTTGTTGCATGTTATCTTTGATATCTTTGCTTTGCTCTGTGGAATACATAATCAATCCTACATTCAAGACTACACTACATTCTCCCTCAAAAGACAAGTCTTCCATCTATGGACTTTCTTCCTCCTAGGGAGGCAGCACGTATTGGATTTTTAATGATAAGACTCCGTCTACCAACCAAACAATCAGAAGTGTTGTCACTGGTATCAGTGTATCTTCATCCAAAAAGGAGGACTAGCAAAGGTATTTGCACACCCTCTCTTCATAATGAGGCTTTGTAGAAGGTCTGCCTTCTATGCTTCATTCCATCCAAGAAACGGGCTTAATCAGACTTCGGCGTGCTTGCACACACATGTTGTTAGCACCATGTGTATTGTTCATTGTACAATACATGATCTAGTTAGACCTAAGCAATGATTCTCTCAATTGTCATTATTGTCTTCATCCACGTGCATGATGTGGTTTGTCAATCATCCACTCTTGTCACCATGTTCTCTTAATCCTGACTAATTGCAACAATGATGCCAAATGCAGTATATATATCATGCATTTCAAAAGGAAAAGCAAAGAATAACAAAAAAGTAGCATGCAATGAGCTAAACGTATTGCAGGCACATTACTTCATAGCAGCAATGATATTCATTATTCTCTAGAACAATACATCAACAAACTAGTCTCGTTCAACAACTTGCATACAAAGCTACCTCTGAAGAGCATAAGCTATAGAAAGGATGTAATCACACTCTATAAATAAAACCACAAACATATGCAAACATGACGCTAGAAGACTGGCTAGGAGGTGAATATATACACAAGAAGATATTGACAAAATAGTTGCAACCAATCATTGTGCACCCCAATATGTAACTACATTCACAAATTTTTATGCTCCATGGGGACATGTTCCAGGACTTAGGAGCCCTCTTGAAGACGCATCCCACCGTCCTACTATGCCGATGCAGTTTCAAAAACACATTCCACCATCCCAAAAATGCATCCCACCACCCCACATTGTGCCCATCCCAGAAATTTCATGGAACATAGTTAAATTTTGAAAATAGCCCTACACAATATATATTATTATAATACAAGGGTGTCACAGACACACATATAATAAACCCATGACGTGTATGACAAGACAACAAACTACGTACAAGACACAAGTGCTCAAAATACGACTCACTGTAGCGAAGCCTAAGCTAGTGTCTTGTCAGTTTTGCTGCTTACATGGTTAAGGCATGTTCCCTCAGGTACTATCTTCTGTAATATGTAGAAATTTGAATGTAAATCCATATGTATGAATTTAAGGGAAAAAGAAAAAGTAAAGTAAATTTTAATGTCCACAAGACCATCAACCATATCAGATGACGTGTTTTACCACATATATTTATCCAACCAAACTCCAGTTACTAGAAAATAGTGTAGAACCCTACCCCCATTGGATTTGAATCTTTGGGCCTCCCATTTGGAGTTCCAAAGTTTCTAGTTGATCTTCAAATGAAGCTCATATATAATAGTATGCACGTTAGGTTATTCACAGATGATACCAAGTGTAAAGATGCTATAGATGTGAATGACAAGAACTTAGGAGACTTTTGAAGACCAAGGAGACTTCACAGACCATCAGTGGATGACTCCAAACAAAGAAGAGACTAGAAGACAGATCCAAGTGCAAATATCTCATATAGGGATATCACTGATAGCTTGTTTATTTGTTTGTTTCAATAGGTGTTATGATATAGGTTCTGAAAAGGTATGCAAATATGAATCGTAAAAAGCATATATAATGTTAGCTTATGATTTGTAAAGTGAAAGAAGAGACAGAAATACTGAAGCAGACATAAAGAGTAGATAGTAAGCTCAAATAAATGTGCATCTCTAAGATTAAGGATAGATGCAAATAAAGGACATGATACCTTTCAGTTGGAAGACAAATTCGGGAGTATTTCAATTCAAAATCATGCCATGGAACAATGCAGAATAAACCAGCAACTCCTGTTAGATACTATACAAGTCTCTAAAAAAGTGTACATTGGCAACCATAAGACAAAAATAAATATTAACTCCTGCTTGAACTTAAATTTTTAAAGAACATCCACATACACACAACAATTGCCATGTGCTAATCAAGAAACAGAATCTTCACAAAGTAAAACAAGAAATACGGTTTTGTTTTATTTTCTAGAGGCAGATTATTTACCCAAACAATTATCATAAGTGGACAGTCTTAAAGAAACCTCCATACTGTATATCATCAATACCTCTTAACAGTTCAGAGCAGAAAAAATTGTAAAGGTGCAAGCTCAGTTTACTGAACTGTATGTAAAATCAAATAATTCCCATCTGTCATGCATAAACTTTATAATCAAAGATCACAGCAGTACGTAACCATACCAGCATAATTGCTGTAAACGTGTCTGAAAGCTTAGGTTCGATAAAGTTGGGCCAGACAGCCATCAAAAGCTTGTTAAGCCATTCACACGGCTCTAAAGGAGTAGTTGGCTGCCATAGTAAAGTAACATCAGTGAGAAAGGGAAGTATAGAAATACATTAATTCAACCCACAACTACAAAGAAGTGTGGTTTGTGGTAATCCTGGCATCTAGTCCAACAGATTATGCAAAGAAATAACAAATGTAAAAACATTATAGAATTGAAAAGCTTTTGAACAAGAGAGAATACCAATGTGTTGAGTATGTGACGCTTCCACCTGTTATTTAATTGTTCTATTGCTATCTGATGTTGGTACCTTCCATACTGTACAGGCACACAGAAAGAAGGAAAACAATGTAACTCAAGTTGTTTTACCAGATTGGAAATTTGAACAAAGACAATTACATGTTAATTGCTGGTTTGAATGTAAGCTTATTCAACTTTGGATATATTTCCCAAGAAGAGCTGGCCTTACAAACTACCTGAAATTTATGCATTTCAGAAAACATGTAAAATAGATTCAAGATTATCCCCAGAAACCTTTTATTATCAAGTCCAAACCATTAAATATTACTTGAAACCAGATCCCATGTATTTATTTTCTAGTCAAATGAAACAGTGACAGTAAGATAATGAATACAATTATATACATAACATCCTTTGGAGTCATGCATATTTTGATGCCTTGAGACACTAGAAGCACCTGAATAATTACAGTTCTTACATTCCAGCAGCTAAAAGAAGATCCTCTGCTGACATAGACAAGGGAAGCTAGGATGTCAGTTTTAGCATTACACCTCATTTGGGCGACAGAATGGACATCTAACCCAACTATAACAACTTCAGTCTCTCCCTGCTGTAACACTGAGGACCCTGAATGCAATCATTATGCATCTGCAACTCCATGGAAAGGAAATGCCAACAAGCCTAATAAAATCCCAAATTTCTTTTCCACTTTATCTAAAAAACACAAGTGTCTCCTAGAAGCGCAACCTTCCATTCAAGAGGTCCAGCTCATTTTCTATAAAAACTTCTGGACAGGGCCAGCACAAGAGAGTGGGCGCATTTCCAGAAAGCCAGAACATCTCTAGGACGAGAGGACATCTCTCTAAAATAGCTCCCAGGGCCTGGGACACATCCCCCTAGAGCATAGGGTCCAAAAAAAAGATTTTAATCATAACCTAATTCAATCACAAAATGTGCTTGCCATCCTTAAATTCATAAAAACAAGGGACATTGATTGATTCTTCCTTTTGTTTGACCATACAAGCATCATTGGTTGTCCTGTTTGATCAAAAATTGTGTTTAGAGTTTATATATATCTCAATCATCCCCCTAAATTGTTCCAACCAAAGCAAAACGTATATCTTTATCAATTGATACAGCACAAATGCATTTCAATTCACTTCCATTTGTTGAATTTCAACTCATGGTAACAAAGTGCACCAAATGTCTGAGGTATATAACATATATTTATCCATGAGATCTTCTTTATGGATATGCATATTTCAACTAACTGTTATTCAAACATTTGATTGCCATGGCCCAACAAACTCTATGAATGATTTTGCTCAGACATTGAGCAAATGTACCTTTGCCATTTAAGCTCTTGATATATGAAATTTGACTATGTTATTCATAATCCATCTCTCTTACAGATTTCCTTTTGATAGCCAACATAAAGGTCAGGCCTTAATTGCAAGTAGAAGTTTGCTGACGAAGTCTCTAATTTACAGATTTTTTTGGATTCATACAAATGTTATTATCAGCAACGTTATTTGGGAAATGTATCCAAAAGAAACTTTTTTTGGGGAAGTTAATCAGTTTAGAGAAAATTCTAGGGAATTTTTTCGTGAAGCAAATGACAAGTCCTAGAACATGATCTTGCTGGATAAATCAACACTAATCAGCTTCCATTGTTAAGTGCAATGCTGTCTCTGTGCTTTTTGTCATTCTTTTTTCAAAAGGAAACATAGTAGAGTAGACCTTTTCAAAAGTGAGGTGTGTTTGATAAATCAGTAGTGCTGGATTTCAAGCAAATTGTTGCACCACAGATACAGTCTCGTTTTTACATGTTCTTCAATGTCTAAAATTACCATGGTGCACCTTCTTGAAATTTTTATCTATTTGATATCAGGTACTATGATTCAAAATCAGAGTGAACTACCTTAAGTAAAACACATCAAGTAATTGAGAAAACCATTTCTGTATCAGTTAATTATCTGCATTTTTCATGGATGCATCTATTGCACCATGAAATGAATTATCATACCAAAGAAGGTTTTTTTTTTTTTTTTTTTTTTGAATTTACATGGTGGAATCGGTAACCGTCACGAATCCAGGCAGGCTGTCCAGCTTTTTATGGCCGCCACAGTATTCTGCGCTGTCCGCCCCCAGAAGCCCTTCCGCCCCTTTGTAAGCCGCCACACAGATCTTCGCGCAGTCTGCCCCTATAACCACCATGCCACAATCATTTTAAACCTTTTACGCCGCTGAAAGCACCAGGAAAGGGATAAGCGTTCAGTCCGGCGAGGCCCGAGATTTGAACCTTGGACCTCCACCCCTTATCGGGTTTGGATGAACCAATTGGTCTACACCTCGGACCTACCAAAGAAGGTTTTTAAGCAACGTGTTACTAGCAGATATATTTTCTTCCATAGAATTTTAGATCTCCCATTATTAATCTGTACTAACTCATAAAAATTGGAAAAGTCAGATAACTGGAAGTTTGTTAAAGAATTTCATGGTGAATTTCTCCACCTGACAGACCAATATCTTAAGGCAAATTGTAATAATGGAAAGGAACATCTGGACGAAACTATCTTTGTCTAACCAAAATTAACCACTTGCTTTTTGCATGGGCAAGCAATTAAGATCAGATGATTCATATTTTGGGTGTGATTTGCCCATTAAGCTCTTGAAGGCTACTTTATGGTTGAATAAAGTTCCATCATCATAGTGCCTTTTGGTGATGCTTAGATGTCCCAGATGAAGAAATTTAAATTTTGGTTAGTAATGTTAAAAAAGGAAATGTATCTGAAAAACATTTCTTCTGCGTAATCTGAATCTAGGTGCGAATTGTTGAAAAAATTTCACTTCCGAAATGCACACTTGAGAATTTGGTCTTCTCATATAAAATAATGCAAGTAATCAGCTTCTGTCAGTATGTGCAACTCAGTAAATTAAGATAAAATAATTAGCACCTTTGCTTCTACTTTCCAATGACTGCTGTCTTTAAGGTTAACTGTGAATCAAATCCCATCAAATACAATGCTTGTTCGAGTCCTGTTTTTTGTGTTTTATTGACCGACGGGATAAAAGAAACTCATTCAACCAACTATACAATTTAATTTGATTTTTCTAATGAAAGCGCTAAATGAGAGATCTTTGTTGTTCGTCCCACCACCTCATCCTACTCCTTTCAGCCATTACTAAGAATTGGCGGCAGAAGATGAGTTTTGTTATTTTAACCTGGTTCATTTTAAAAATTGGAAAAGAGCTTTTTATCTCTCCATGGAAGCCTGCTGGATCTGCACCCAGGCCATCATGGTGCCAAGCGCCCCACTTCACCCCTGGACCACAAGCCCATAATTTAATATTTCCACAACCCATGTTTCTTAAAAGTTTAACTTTTACCATCGGTTTGGCGTGAATCCTCTTTTAATTTACACAGTCCATGTTTTGGCTTGAATCCTCCTTTTAACTTACACAACCCATGTTTCTTAAGCTCTTACTATCAGTTTGGCTTGTACTTAAAAAAATATATATTAATTTTTTTTATATAAAATTAAAAAGGATATATTGATAAATTCTCTATTGATAAACATAGTTTTCGGTTTTAAGAGGGGTCATAGTTGGAGGGAGCCTGCTCAACCCTATGCTAATAGTAAAAATTTCTCACTGATTAAATCACAAAAAATATAATAATATTAAAATTATATTTATATAGTCAGACCAGATTAGATTTAAAATTGAGTACTTAAGTTGATACCATTTGATTGAGTTAAATCATCTTGGCATCAAGTAAATTTTTTTAATTTCTAATAGGCTATCACTAGTTTCAGTTTATACTGAGATTTTAGAAAATTCAGGCTATCACTAGTTTCAGTTTATACTGAGATTTTAGAAAATTCACTTGGTGAAGCGCCTCCACTACGCCCTCTAACCTCTATACCAGCAAGACTTAAACCTAAGCCTTTGCTGTGGAAGTTGACCGTTCTAACCGCTGGTGCTCAGCTCGATCGACAGCAAAGCAATTTTATTTATCTGATTGAGTGTGGATATTGGACAGCAAAGAGTTGAAATGCTGGAGTAAAAGCGAGGAATGCAATGGAATGAGATTAAATTACGGATACCTGAATTGTTGCCCACACAGTTACCAAGAGGGGAACCCAATTGGAGAAGGGAACCAGCCATCTCTCCAAAATCCAAGCAAAGAGCACCGCAGGAATGAGAAAAGGCCACATCGGCTTCTCCGTCATGATACGATCCCATATCTCGTAAGCTTCCTTTCTACAGATATCCTTGAGCCTTCGCGTCACCCGCTTCTGCGCCCTGTGAATTGCCCCCCTTCGCTCCACGCCCACATCCTCGTAATGCGAAGACATCCTATCCTTCGTCCGGATCCCAAACACAACAATCCAACCGAATTCGAGGCCCACTTTTTCTCAAACGCTGTATTACCCGACTTTAGAAAGGGGCGACTGATTCCGGCCTGAATTTCCGAGATCGAACACGGATTTCACAAGAGGAAAGAGTAAAATAATTTCTAATCGATCTGGTCCATGGTTTGACCTTGTGAATTGGGAAGCCAATTACACGACAAGGACTATTGCCGGCCCACCGCGCACATGCCAAATCATTCGCATTAAATTATGCCACTTCTCAGCTTTACAATTCTCCCCAAGGAAGCTACGCTCTTCGCTGCACTAAATTTGTCAAATCTTCCAGGTTGACCTTGGCATAAACGTAGATCGAGAATTCCGTTACTTTACACAGCAAAGACCATGTACTTTTCAGCCGCCGAGTCGCGGCTTCGAGAAGCCGGGCGAGGAATTGAACAAATTTTTGAAAGTCAAGGAAGACGTAGACGCTTATATCCCCCACGTCCGAGCATTTTTTTTCTCTGCAGAAAAACATCCGTCTCTTAACGGATTCTCTGTATTGCGTTCCAGTTGAGCGGTACAGGATATGAGAGTGTCCTGAAAGGACAAAGAGATATCAACAGATGAAAGGTTAAAGTAAATTTTAGAGCGGAAATTATTTATTTATTGATTATCTTTAATCATGTTCAGAATACAACCTCAATCTTTCAAAGATTGGAACATTAACTGTATTAATTACTCTGAATTTGCTAGAATTTGCTGATTCGATTCTCTTCTGGCCCGCACTTCTTATAACCGTGGCCCCGGGAAAGCGCACTGTGGTAGGACAAGGGAATCCGTTGGCCCACGTGCAGGAAAACACGGGAGTAGTTTGAATTGAAAGAGTATTGATATTTGCCAAACATTCCATCGAATTTCCTTCCCTGTCAACGTATCACTAGGCAGATGTGAAAGATAAATTTAATTCTGTGAAAGTCCGGCAATGACGTGTAAAAGATTACCATAGTTCTGTCAAAGCCCGGCAATGACTTTCAAATCGAGAAGATAAAAAGCTTCCCGTTTCCTCTCTGTCTTTTGGGAAAATCTTTTTTTAGGGACTGCTAAGTTTTCTTTGGTTTCACACTGCACACCACCACAAAAATGGAGCCAGAATAAGAGTTGGAAATTGGAAAGTACTAACTGAGATTTCCCGGAAATGGGTTGCGAAAGTTGTTGCTGACTTTTAATACAGAGCTCTGATTTTTTTGGGAAGACATGCAACCCCACCAGATCCAAATTATGGTCCATGATTATAATATCTGTCATGATTATTAACTTTGGTGGGGCGCGAAACCGGGCATCTCAGATTCCCAATGACGGAAGTGCGCCACGAGAGCAATCGATCACAGCGGTGGTAAATCTGGCGATGATTGTATTAATCGATGCCGGTGGCTTGGCAATGGCAAAGGAAATAGCGTATGCAAATGAGAGTAACATTTGAAGTACGGAACGGAAGTAGTTAATAAACAACTATGAATTTTTTTTTTTTTTTTATTATTATTTATTTTTTTGGTAAGGGTTTACTTAGTTCTGGGATAGTTGTATGAAATATTATTTATTTATTTATTTATAAGGAAATTTGTAACACTTTTGTTAAAGCAAATTGTAAATTTTAAACCCTAGTTTACTAAGTAAAAGGAAAGTCATACAAATTAAATTGACAGCCACAAACATCACCAATTAACCTTTTACTAAGGACTATCTCTTTCTTATTATGAAATGTTAATTTTAAACTGCATCTTGTTTGATAAAGTTTTTAAAGGGCTCTTCAATCAAAATTGAATTTGATAAAGAATAAAGTAGTTTTTAAAATTAGTAGGTTATAGCCATAGGTTATTTAAGATATTTTTTTTTTTCAAGTTCGTTACAGCCATTACTTTTATTCAACCAACCTTATTCTTTAATATTTGAACTTTGAACCATCATAGAAAATGAAGAATTTCACAAAACTTAATCATGGGTTAGGTCTATATAATTGATGTATGCTTTGTGAAGTTTTCCAATATTAATATATTGTCATATCCATGGGTTCCATCTCAGTCTCAAACAACCAATTAATATATAAATAAAAGTCTTTTCATATCAATTCATTATTAAGTTGGGATGGAAACAAGTTTCATGCTTATAACATCATCGTCACATTATTATTCTAGTATGACAAAAAATTAAATAATTAAGCATCCATCTTCTCCTAAAGCCCACGAATCTAATCAGATAAGATTGTTTAATATTGGGATGGAAACAAGCCTCGTCTTTATTACATCATTTAAAAAACAATATCAGCATTATATCATTGTCATAAAGTAGTATTACAATACAACAAATTGAGTAATTAAGCATCTATGTTTTGGTAAAATTAGAGGATCTCCTCCTTTAAAAAATAACCCATTAAATTAAAAATATATAATATTTTAATAATAATATACTATAAATGGCTATATGATTTTACTTTCATATAACCAACTCATATATTAAATTTATATATTAAATTTAAAATTTAATTATTTAAAAAGAAACAAAATTATATCATGAATCAATCTTCTAAACTAACTAAAACATATATAATGTGTTTTACTAGAAAATAAAAAATTTCATATTCTCAATTAAAGTTTTAACATACTTTTTAAATTAACTAAGTTTTAATAAATTATTTAAATTTAATAAATTAATTTGTATGTTATTATATAAATTTTATAAATTAAAATTTAATATCAATAATTATGATTTTTTTCAAATGTTTAATATATAATTTTGTTTTTAATATATTTGGTATTTAATGGTATTTTTTAGTTAGATTTTTCGACTTTAAAGAAAGAGACCGAGGTTTGAATTTAAACAGCAGAACCCATCAATCTGTTGTATAGCAATACTGATTTTTTGCTTTTACAAGAGACCAAGATGTCTTTGGATCTTATGTCTAAAACAGTCAACGGAATTTGGAGGGGTGCTGGTCATATGGATGTGGCTGCCCAAGGTGCCTCAGGGGGGATTGTTACTCTATGGAACTCTCTAGAATGGTCTGCAATAGAACACCTTGCCTAGAGGGGTGTTCTCACTTCCCTGTTTAGGAATAATGTCTCTGCAGAATTCATTCTTGTCACTAACTTTTATGGTTCTCAAACTCTAGAGGGTCAGAGGCGGCAGTGGAAGGCTGTGCATGACATGCGAACATCAAGGGAAGATATAGATTGGATTATAGCGGGGGACTTTAACGCTAAATTATCTTCTAGAGACCAGGAAGGGGGATCACCTCTTTTGGATCCAGGGGACCGGTTCATGATTGCTCAAGTCCAGGCTTTGCACTTAGTGGACATTAAATGTCCTGGCAATAACTTCACTTGGACTAATAAAATGCGGGAGCCCCATAGTAGGAAGGTGAAGCTAGATCGCTTTTTGCTTTCGAGAGGAGGTGTTTGTAAAATGGAATATCAATTTTCGATTTTGGCGAGCCCCTGTTTCCGATCACCTGTCCTATTCTGTTGGAAAGTGGGACTAGGATGGGGATCCATCACAAACCTTTCAGATTTGAGAATTTTTGGCTTCAGAAAGAAGAACTTCGGAAGAAAATTCCACAGTGGTGGGAAGAGGGCCGCCCAGCTTATGGGAGAGCTATGTTTAGAAACCACAAACAACTTCAATATGTCAAATCTCAGTTGAAGTATTAGAGGCATTCTAATAAATCTGACTTCAAGACCCAAAGAGTTCCGTTGGTGGCCTGCTGGGATGAGGTCCACAAACAGTTTAGAGGAGTAATAACTGATCAGCTCAAAGTTGAGGATGATGCCTTGGGTTCTGCGATAGAGGACATTGACAACCAGGAGGAGATTTATTGGAAACAGAGAGCAAGAACTTCCTGGTTATTAGAAGGGGATAGAAATACAAATTTCTTTCATCGGACTGCTTGTGCTCGAAGACAAATGAATAAGATGGAGGCCCTTCAAGATGAGAACTGTCATTCTTTTGATACTCTTCTAGGTATTCATTCCCATGCTATGGATTATTTTTCAAAGCTTTTTAAGGAAAGTGTGGTTCAAGATGTAGAGGCCCAAAATGAAGTTATTTCTATCATACCTGCTATTATTTCGGAGGATGAAAATCAAGCCCTCCTCAAACCCATTGATAAGGATGAATTGAAAACTATGGTCTTTGGAATGAGCACTGGTAAAACTCCTGGTCCAGATGGCTTCCCAATTGAGTTCTTTCAGGATTTCTGGGACTGCTTAGAGGAATATGTAAGGGTTGTTGTTGAAGAATCCAAAAAAAATAAGAGAATGCTTAAAGCTATAAACCACACGTTCATTACCTTGATTCCAAAAGGAGAGAAGGGGGTTCATATTTTAGATTATAGGCCTATTGCCTTATGTAATGTGGTGTACAAAATACTCACAAAGGTAATGGTTGAGCGCCTAAAACCTCTTCTTCACAACATTATCTCCTCTGAGCAAGGAGGCTTTATTGAGGGACAACAGATTCTGGATGGGGTGGTTGTGGCCCAGGAAGCAATCCATTCAATGCACACTTCTAGTAATAAAGGGATGTTCATTAAGTTGGATATGTCAAAGGCTTATGATAGGGTTGAATGGAGCCTCCTGGCTAAAATGATGGCATCCTTCGGCTTCTCTCAGGGCTGGATTGAGTGGATCATGAGCTGTGTCTCTTCCCTGACTTACATTGTGCTTATCAAGGGCCTTCCTTCGCAACCTTTTGGAGATTCTCGAGTTCTACGCCAGGGGGATCCCTATTCCCCTTATCTTTTTCTCATTCTGGTTGAAGGTCTTGGCAAAATTTTCTCGAGGAGAAGACAGCAAGGCAGATTATTGGGTATTAGGGTGGGGGATGAAGTTGTATCGCACCTACAATTTGTGGATGACACTGGTTTGATGGGAGTAGCCATCATCGGGGAAGCTAGAACGATTAGGGATACTCTTAATGTCTATCTCAGGGCTACTCAACAGGTCATTAATGACAAGAAATCCAAAGTGGTCTTTTTTAATCTGGAGCAAAGGCTTCAGAACAAAATTTTAGAAATCCTGGGATTCACTAGGACTTCTCTCCCTATGGTTTACTTGGGTATCCCCTTGCATTTCAAGAGGCTAAAATTAGACACTTGGAGGAATATGCTAGAGTGTATCAAGGACAAAATTAATCACTGGTCTCACAAGTGGTTAAGTTATGGTGGCAGATTGACGTTCTTACAGTCAGTCATTCAAGCCATGCCAATCTACAAATTTTCTATCCTGGCTGCCCCGCTTACAATATGGAAAGAGTTGGACAGGATGGCTAGGAAGTTTTTGTGGGAAGGAGCTAAAGGAAAAAGAAAGTGGGCCTTAGTGGGTTGGGATAAAGTCACCCATCCCAAGGTAAAAGGTGGGTTGGGACTGAGAGGATCCAAGTTAAATAATCAAGCCTTGGTTGGAAAGTTGTACTGGAGGTGGATTTCCCAACCAACTTCCTTATTCAGTAGAATTCTAACGAGTAAATATTTGGGTCAAGTTAACCCCAATGAGGTGGGTTGTTTCCCTCTAGATGGTACTGGATCCTTAGTGTGGCAGGCTCTCAAGCTAGGATCTCAGGTTATTAAAGATCAACTATTTTGGAAAGTGGGGAGAGGGGAGAAGGCCCATTTCTAGACTAATTCTTGGGATCAGTACCCACCCATCATTGTTGAATTCCCCGAGTTACTTCCAATAAAATCTGCCATAGAAATCATGGGTTGGGTCCACATTGAAAGTTATTTCAACACTTCTCAGCTGGGGGAGTATAAGTTTAAGAAGTTTAAGAGGTTGGAGGAGTGGCCAATTCCAATCCCCCGGAGTTGGCACCCATCTTAACCAAAATCTTGACAAAAAGGTTTCTCAT
Source organism: Wollemia nobilis (assembly GCA_028583015.1). Classification (NCBI taxonomy): domain Eukaryota; kingdom Viridiplantae; phylum Streptophyta; class Pinopsida; order Araucariales; family Araucariaceae; genus Wollemia; species Wollemia nobilis. Next base: position 108,346 of record JAQPPZ010001805.1, on the reverse strand, counting down.
AGGGAGAGACGAGGAGGATGAATTAGCTTAGGGCTATGGGAGCCTTGGTGTTTATACAGTGAAGGACGGATATGACAAGATCCTCCCAGACCCTCCCCCCCATTCTTTTTTGGTTGAGGATTGGAGAAAGATTTGGCACTCTAAGGGTTGGCCGAAAGTAAACTTTTTTGCTTGGTAGTTTATGCACAATGGTATTCTCACTTTTGACAATCTCAGATGTAGAGGAATCATCGGCCCTTCTCAATGTGTTTTATGCCACAAGAACGAAGAAACAACTGATCACCTAATGTTTGAGTGCCCTTTCACGCATCAGATTTGGAAGCGCTGGCTCTCTCATTATAAAATCCAGGTTAATGGTGACATGAATCGGACTAATATTTGGGAAAGATGGAAGCGGGGTAGATTTACATCCAAAGCTCTTCAAATTGGGTGGGAGCTTGGTTTATACTTCATTTGGTGGCAAGTGTGGTTGGAGAGAAACGCTAGAATTTTTAGAGAAACCTTTTCCTCGTTAGATGGAGTTTGGCAGGTCATCTGGAGCAAAGTCACAGAAACTGTTGCCGTCTACGCTAAAGAGGAAACTCAGGTTGTTCCTGGGCCAATGGAAGAGGGAGTTGACCAGCGAGAGGGACAGAATAGAACCAGTTGGAAATCACCCCCAGAAGGCTGGATTAAAATCAATACTGATGGAGCTGCAAAGGGCAATCCGGGTAGCGCCGGTATTGGCGTGGTCTATCGAAATCATGAGGGATCAGTGCTTTATTGGGAACTACAGGGTTTGGGTAGAGCCACAAATAATGAAGCAGAAGCCATTGCTATCAAATTTGCCTCTATTTGGGCAGTTACTCAGGGTCACAAGAGGATAATTCTTGAATCTGATTCTCAAATTTTGGTTGGAGCTCTAGACTGCATGAGGAAATTTTTGTTGAACGCTTGGAGGTTGAGGATTCTGGTCTCTCAAATCAAGAAATTATGGAGGGAATTAGATGATGTGATTCCAGTATATGTGAGCAGAGATTTAAACAAAGCGACCAATTTCCTGGCTAAGATGGGTGCTGCGAAAGAGGTAGGGGTGCAGCTGCACAGTGACATGCCTATTGAAGATGAGGTGATTAGGTAGGGCCTTGAAATATCCTTGAGACAATGATCAATGAAAAAGCTAAGGGTATTTTTTGTCGCGATTTCGCGACCTGTTGCGCCATCGCGGCCATTGGCGGTAAGCTGTCATGATATCGCGACATGTTGCGTCGTCGCAGCTGCTGGAGAAAAGTTGTCACGATATCGTGAAATGTTGCGCTGTCATGGCTAATGCGGGAAATTTGTCACGATATCACGACATGTTGCACCGTTGCGACCGTCGAGGAAAATTTGTTGCGATATCGCGACATGTTGCGCCGTCGCGGCCAAAGGAGGAAAGTTGTCGCAATATCGCGACATGTTGCACCATCGCTGTCGCCAAGGGAAAGTTGTCACGATATCGCGACATGTTGCGCTGTTGCGGCCGATGTGGGAAAGTTGTCGCGATATCGCGACATGTTGCGCCGTCGCGGCCGCCGAGGAAAAGTTGTCACGATTTCGTGACATGTTGCACCGTCGTGGCCAAGGGAGGAAAGTTGTCGCGATATCGCGACATGTTGTGCCGTCGCGGCCAAGGGAGGAAAGTTGTCACGATATCGCGACATGTTGCGCCATCGCTGCCGCCAAGGGAAAGTTGTCGCGATTTCGCGACATGTTGCGCCGTCGCGGCCAAGGGAGGAAAGTTGTCGCGATTTCGCGACATGTTGCGTCGTCGCTGCCGTCGAGGGAAAGTTGTCGCGATATCGCGACATGTTGCGCCGACACGGCCAAGGGAGGAAAATTATTGCGATATCGCGACATGTTGCGCCATCGCGGCCAAGGGAGGAAAGTTGTCGCGATATTGCGACATGTTGCGTCGTTGTGGCCGCTGGTGGATTTTTGTCACGATATCGCGACATGTTGCTCCGTCGCGGCCAAGGATGGATTTTTGTCACGATTTCGCGACAGGTTGACTTTTTTGCGGTCAGAGGAGTCTTGTGTCGCGATTTCACGACTTGTAGCTTTTTTGCGGACAGAGGTGAAGTTGGTGTTTGCTGCGTGTTTTTGCGATAAGTTGTTGTAACAGACCTATCAGCTCTCTCAGCTAGCTTGGTATTGGTTCAAGAGATTTGGATCCAGTGCAAATCTTCCTCTTCTCTTGTAATCATGTGCTTTCATTGTTTTCGGTTGGGATGTGTCTTATCCCAATTGTAACTGATCAATGTTTTAATACAAGTTTTTTTCAATTTTTTCAAAAAAAAACATTTGAAGTACAGAGTAGAAGTAGTTTATAAACAACTATGAATTTTTTATTTATTTATTATTATTATTTATCTTTTTGGTAAGTGTTTACTTAGTTCTAGGATAGTTGGTATGAAATGTTATTTATTTATTTATTTATAAGGAAATTTGTAACACTTTTGTTAAAGCAAATTGTAAATTTTAAACCCTAGCTTACTAAATAAAAAGGAAGTCAATGAAATCTTGACCATCTAAGAAATTAAAACATCACAAATTAACCTTTTACTTAGGGACTATCTCTTTCGTATTATGAAATGTTAATTTTAAACTGCATCTTGTTTGATAAAGTTTTTAAAGGGCTCTTCAATCAAAATTGAATTTGATAAAGAATAAAGTAGTTTTTAAAATTAGCAGGTTATAGCCATAGGTTATTTAAGATATATTTTTTTTCAAGTTCGTTACATCCATTATTTTTATTCAACCAACCTTATTCTTTGATATTTGAACTTTGAACCATCGTAGAAAATGAAGAATTTCACAAAACTTAATCATGGGTTAGGTCTATATAAATGATGTATGCTTTGTGAAGTTTTCCAATATTAATATATTGTCATATCCATGGGTTCCATCTCAGTCTCAAACAACCAATTAATATATAAATAAAAGTCTTTTCATATCAATTCATTATTAAGTTGGGATGGAAACAAGTTTCATGCTTATAACATCATCGTCACATTATTATTCTAGTATGACAAAAAATTAAATAATTAAGCATCCATCTTCTCCTAAAGCCCACGAATCTAATCAGATAAGATTGTTTAATATTGGGATGGAAACAAGCCTCGTCTTTATTACATCGTCGTTATTACATCATTTAAAAAACAATATCAGTATTATATCATTGTCATAAAGTAGTATTACAATACAACAAATTGAGTAATTAAGCATCTATGTTTTGGTAAAATTAGAGGATCTCCTCCTTTAAAAAATAACCCATTAAATTAAAAATATATAATATTTTAATAATAATATACTATAAATGGCTATATGATTTTACTTTCATATAACCAACTCATATATTAAATTTATATATTAAATTTAATATTTAATTATTTAAAAAGAAACAAAATTATATCATGAATCAATCTTCTAAACTAACTAAAACATATATAATGTGTTTTACTAGAAAATAAAAAATTTCATATTCTCAATTAAAGTTTTAACATACTTTTTAAATTAACTAAGTTTTAATAAATTATTTAAATTTAATAAATTAATTTGTATGTTATTATATAAATTTTATAAATTAAAATTTAATATCAATAATTATGTTTTTTTTCAAATGTTTAATATATAATTTTGTTTTTAATATATTTGGTATTTAATGGTATTTTTTAGTTAGATTTTTCGACTTTAAAGAAAGAGACCGAGGTTTGAATTTAAACAGCAGAACCCATCACTCTGCTATTCAAAGATTATTAGAGCATAGCAATACTGAGTTTTTGCTTTTACAAGAGACCAAGATATCTTTGGATCTTATGTCTAAAATAGTCAACAGAATTTGCAGGGGTGCTGGTCATATGGATGTGGCTGCCCAAGGTGCCTCAGGTAGGATTGTTACTCTGTGGAACTCTCTAGAATGGTCTGCAATAGAACACCTTACCTGGAGGGGTGTTCTCACTTCCTTGTTTAGGAATAATGTCTTTGTAGAATTCATTCTTATCACTAACTTTTATGGTTCTCAAACTCTAGAGGGTCAGAGGCGGCAGTGGAAGGCTGTGCATGACATGCGAGCATCAAGGGAAGATATAGACTGGATTATAGCGGGGGACTTTAACGCTAAATTATCTTCTAGAGACCAGGGAAGGGGGATCACCTCTTTTGGATCCAAGGGACCGGTTCATGATTGCTCAAGTCCAAGCTTTGCACTTAGTGGACATTAAATGTCCTGGCAATAACTTCACTTGGACTAATAAAATGCGGGAGCCCCATAGTAGGAAGGTGAAGCTAGATCGCTTTTTGCTTTCAAAGGAGGTGTTTGTAAAATGGAATATCAATTTTCAGATTTTGGCAGGCCCTGTTTCTGATCACTGTTCTATTCTGTTGGAAAGCGGGACTAGGATGGGGATCCATCACAAACCTTTCAAATTTGAGAATTTTTGGCTTTAGAAAGAAGAACTTCGAGAGAAAATTCCACAGTGGTGGGAAGAGGGCCGCCCAGCTTATGGGAGAGCTATGTTTAGAATCCACAAACAACTTCAATATGTCAAATCTTAGTTGGAGTATTAGAGGCGTTATAATAAATCTGACTTCCAGACCCAAAGAGCTCCATTGGTGGCCCGCTGGGATGAGGTCCAAAAACAGTTTATAGAAGGAGTAATAACTGATCAGCTCAAAGTTGAGGATGATGCCTTGCGTTTTGCGATAGACGACATTGACAACCAAGAGGAGATCTATTGGAAACAGAGAGCAAGAACTTCCTGGTTATTAGAAGGGGATATAAATACAAAATTCTTTCATCGAACTGCTTGTGCTCGAAGACAGATGAATAATATGGAGGCCCTTCAAGATGAGAACGGTCATTCCTTTGATACTCTTCCAGGTATTCATTCCCATGCTATGGATTATTTTTCAAAGCTTTTTAAGGAAAGTGTGGTTCAAGATGTAGAGGCCCAAAATAAAGTTATTTCTGTCATACCTGCTATTATTTCGAAGGATGAAAATTAGGCCCTTCTCAAACCCATTGATAGGGATGAATTGAAAACTGTGGTCTTTGGAATGAGCACTGGTAAAACTCCTGGTCCAGATGGCTTCCCAATTGAGTTCTTTCAGGCTTTCTGGGACTTGCTTAGAGGAAGATGTAAGGGTTGTTGTTGAAGAATCCAAAAAAAATAAGAGAATGCTTAAAGCTATAAACCACACGTTCATTACCTTGATTCCAAAAGGGGAGGAGGGGGTTCATATTTCAGATTATAGGCCTATTGCCTTATGTAATGTGGTGTACAAAATACTCACAAAGGTAATGGCTGAGTGCCTAAAACCTCTTCTTCACAACATTATCTCCTTTGAGCAAGGAGGCTTTGTTGAGGGACGACAGATTCTGGATGGGGTGGTTGTGGCCTAGGAAGCAATCCATTCAATGCACACTTTTGGTAATAAAGGGATGTTCATTAAGTTGGATATGTCAAAGGCTTATGATAGGGTTTAATGGAGTCTCCTGGCTAAAATGATGGCAGCCTTCGGCTTCTCTTAGGGCTGGATTGAGTGGATCATGAGCTGTGTCTCTTCCCCGACTTACTCTGTGCTTATCAAGGGCCTTCCTTCGTAACCTTTTGGAGCTTCTTGAGGTCTGCACCAGGGGGATCCATGTTCCCCTTATATTTTTCTCATTCTGGCTGAAGGTCTTGGCAGACTTTTCTCGAGGAGAAGACAACAGGGCAGATTATTGGGTATTAGGGTGGGGGATGAAGTTGTATCGCACCTGCAGTTTGTGGATGACACTGGTTTGATGGGAGTAGCCATCATCAGGGAAGCTAGAACGATTAGGGATACTATTAATGTCTATCTCAGGGCTACTCAACAGGTCATTAATGACAAAAAATCCAAAGTGGTCTTTTTTAATCTGGAGCAAAGGCTTCAGAACAAAATTTTAGAAATCCTGGGATTCACTAGGACTTCTCTCCCTGTGGTTTACTTGGGTATCCCCTTGCACTTCAAGAGGCTAAAATTGGACACTTGGAGGAATATGCTGGAGTGTATCAAGGACAGAATTAAAAACTAGTCTCACAAGTGGTTAAGTTATGGTGGCAGATTGACGTTCTTACAGTCAGTCATTCAAGCCATGCCAATCTACAAATTTTCTATCCTGGCTGCCCCGCTTACAATATGGAAAGAGTTGGACAGGATGGCTAGGAAGTTTTTGTGGGAAGGAGCTAAAGGAAAAAGAAAGTGGGCCTTAGTGGGTTGGGATAAAGTCACCCGACCCAAGGTAAAAGGTGGGTTGGGACTGAGAGGATCCAAGTTAAATAATCAAGCCTTGGCTGGAAAGTTGTACTGGAGGTGGATTTCCCAACCAACTTCCTTATTCAGTAGAATTCAAACGAGTAAATATTTGGGTCAAGTTAACCCCAATGAGGTGGGTTGTTTCCCTCTAGATGGTACTGGATCCTTAGTGTGGCAGGCTCTTAAGCTAGGATCTCAGGTTATTAAAGATCAGCTGTTTTGGAAAGTGGGGAGAGGGGAGAAGGCCCGTTTTTGGATTGATTCTTGGGATCAGTACCCACCCATCATTGTTGAATTCCCTGAGTTACTTCCAATAAAATTTGCCATAGAAATCATGTGTTGGGTCCACATTGAAAGTCATTTCAACACTTCTCAGCTGGGGGAGTATACGTTTAAGAAGTTTAAGAGGTTGGAGGAGTGGCCAATTCCAATCCCCCCAGAGTTGGCACCCATCTTAACCAAAATCTTGACAGAAAGGTTTCTCACAGGGAGAGACGAGGAGGATGAATTAGCTTGGGGTTATGGGAGCCTTGGTGTTTATACAGTGAAGGACGAATATGACAAAATCCTCCCAGACCCTCCCCCCATTCTTTTTTGGTTGAGGATTGGAGAAAGATTTGGCACTCTAAGGGCTGGCCGAAAGTAAACTTTTTTGCTTGGCAATTTATGCACAATGGTATTCTCACTTTTGACAATCTCAGATGTAGAGGAATCATCGACCCTTCTCAATGTGTTTTATGCCACAAGAACGAAGAAACAACTGATCACCTGATGTTTGAGTGCCCTTTCATGCGTCAAATTTGGAAGCACTGGCTCTCTCATTATAAAATCCAGGTTAATGGTGACATGAATCGGACTAATATTTGGGAAAGATGGAAGCGGGGTAGATTTACATCCAAAGCTCTTCAAATTGGGTGGGAGCTTGGTTTATACTTCATTTGGTGGCAAGTGTGGTTGGAGAGAAACACTAGAATTTTTAGAGAAACCTTTTCCTCGTTAGATGGAGTTTGGCAGGTCATCTAGAGCAAAGTCACAGAAACTATTGTCGTCTATGCTAAAGAGGAAACTCAGGTTGTTCTTGGGCCAATGGAAGAGGGAGTTGACCAGCGAGAGGGACAGAACATAACCAGTTGGAAATCACCCCCAGAAGGCTGGATTAAAATCAATACTGATGGAGCTACAAAGGGCAATCCGGGTAGCACCGGTATTGGCATGGTCTGCCGGAATCATGAGGGATCAGTGCTTTATTGGGAACTGCAGGGTTTGGGTAGAGCCACAAATAATGAAGCAGAAGCCATTGCTATCAAATCTACCTCTATTTGGGCAGTTACTCAGGGTCACAAGAGGATAATTCTTGAATCTGATTCTCAAATTCTGGTTGGAGCTCTAGACTGCATGAGGAACTTTTCATTGAATGCTTGGAGGTTGAGGATTCTGGTCTCTCAAATCAAGAAATTATGGAGGGAATTAGATGATGTGATTCCAGTATATGTGAGCAGAGATTTAAACAAAGCAACCGATTTCTTGGCTAAGATGGGTGCTGCGAAAGAGGTGGGGGTGCAGCTGCACAGTGACATGCCTATTGAAGATGAGGTGATTAGGCAGGGCCTTGAAAGATCCTTGAGACAATGATCAATGAAAAATCTAAGGGTAGTTTTTGTCGCGATTTCGCGACCTGTTGCGCCATCGCGGCCATTGGCGGTAAGCTGTCGCGATATCGCGACATGTTGCATCGTCGCGACTGCTGGAGAAAATTTGTTGTGATATTGCGACATGTTGCGTTGTCGTGGCCGATGCGGGAAAGTTGTCGCGATATCGTGACATGTTGCACCATTGCGGTCGTCGAGGAAAAGTTGTCACGATATCGCGACATGTTGCGCCGTCGCGGCCAAAGGAGGAAAGTTGTCGCGATATCGCGACATGTTGCACCGTCGCGGCCAAGGGAGGAAAGTTGTCCCGATATCGCGACATGTTGTGCCGTCATGACCAAGGGAGGTAAGTTGTCACGATATCACGACATGTTGCACCGTCGCTGCCACCGAGGGAAAGTTGTCGCGATTTCGCTACATGTTGCACCGTCGCGGCCAAGGGAGGAAAGTTGTCCCGATATCGCGACATGTTGTGCCGTCATGACCAAGGGAGGTAAGTTGTCACGATATCACGACATGTTGCACCGTCGCTGCCACCGAGGGAAAGTTGTCACGATTTCGTGACATGTTGCGCCGTAGCGGCCAAGGGAGGAAAGTTGTCGCGATTTCGCGACATGGTGCGTCGTTGCTGCTGGCGAGGGAAAGTTGTCGCGATATTGCGACATGTTGTGCCGGCGCGGCCAAGGGAGGAAAATTGTCGCGATATCGTGACATGTTGCGCCGTCGCGGCCAAGGGAGGAAAGTTGTCGCGATATCGCGACATGTTGCGTCGTTGTGGCCGCTGGTGGATTTTTGTCGCGATATCGCGACATGTTGCTCCGTCGCGGCCAAGGATGGATTTTTGTCACGATTTCGTGACATGTCGCGATTTCACAACATGTTGACTTTTTTGCGGTCAGAGGAGTCTTGTGTCGCGATTTCGCGACTTGTAGCTTTTTTGCGGACAGAGGTGAAGTTGGTGTTTGTTGCGTGTTTTCGCGATAAGTTGTTTTAACAGACCTATCAGCTCTCTCAGCTAGCTTGGTATTGGTTCAAGAGATTTGGATCCAGTGCAAATCTTCCTCTTCTCTTGTAATCATGTGCTTTCATTGTTTTCGGTTGGCATGTGTCTTATCCCAATTGTAACTGATCAATGTTTTAATACAAGTTTTTTTCAATTTTTTCAAAAAAAAACATTTGAAGTACAAAGTGGAAGTAGTTTATAAACAACTATGATTTTTTTTTTTTTTATTATTATTATTATTTATCTTTTTGGTAAGTGTTTACTTAGTTCTAGGATAGTTAGGATAGTTGGTATGAAATGTTATTTATTTATTTATTTATAAGGAAATTTGTAACACTTTTGTTAAAGCAAATTGTAAATTTTAAACCCTAGCTTACTAAATAAAAATGAAGTCAATGAAATCTTGACCATCTAAGAAATTAAAACATCACAAATTAACCTTTTATTAAGGGACTATCTCTTTCGTATTATGAAATGTTAATTTTAAACTGCATCTTGTTTGATAAAGTTTTTAAAGGGCTCTTCAATCAAAATTGAATTTGATAAAGAATAAAGTAGTTTTTAAAATTAGTAGGTTATAGCCATAGGTTATTTAAGATATTTTTTTTTCAAGTTCGTTGCAGTCATTATTTTTATTCAACCAACCTTATTCTTTAATATTTGAACTTTGAACCATCATAGAAAATGAAGAATTTCACAAAACTTAATCATGGGTTAGGTCTATATAAATGATGTATGTTTTGTGAAGTTTTTCAATATTAATATATTGTCATATCCTTGGGTTCCATCTCAGTCTCAAACAACCAATTAATATATAAATAAAAGTCTTTTCATATCAATTCATTATTAAGTTGGGATGGAAACAAGTTTCATGCTTATAACATCATCGTCACATTATTATTCTAGTATGACAAAAAATTAAATAATTAAGCATCCATCTTCTCCTAAGGCACGAATCTAATCAGATAAGATTGTTTAATATTGGGATGGAAACAAGCCTCGTCTTTATTACATCATCATTATTACATCATTTAAAAAACAATATCAGCATTATATCATTGTCATAAAGTAGTATTACAATACAACAAATTGAGTAATTAAGCATCTATGTTTTGGTAAAATTAGAGGATCTCCTCCTTTAAAAAATAACCCATTAAATTAAAAATATATAATATTTTAATAATAATATATTATAAATGGCTATATGATTTTACTTTCATATATCCTACTCATATATTAAATTTAAAATTTAATTATTTAAAAAGAAACAAAATTATATCATGAATCAATCTTCTAAACTAACTAAAACATATATAATGTGTTTTACTAGAAAATAAAAAATTTCATATTCTCAATTAAAGTTTTAACATACTTTTTAAATTAACTAAGTTTTAATAAATTATTTAAATTTAATAAATTAATTTGTATGTTATTATATAAATTTTATAAATTAAAATTTAATATCAATAATTATGTTTTTTTTCAAATGTTTAATATATAATTTTGTTTTTAATATATTTGGTATTTAATGGTATTTTTTAGTTAGATTTTTCGACTTTAAAGAAAGAGACCGAGGTTTGAATTTTGTCAAAGATACATGTTTAAATAACTAATCTCAATTTTATATATATAATATCTTCACTTATTTAACATTATACATTATAGTCTACAAAAAAACATTTATTCTTAAACTAGCATAGTCCTAATAAGCAACTTCCTATAATACTTTGTGGTGATAATGCAATATTATATTATTTAACATTATACATTATTGTCTACAAGAAAACATTTATTCTTAAACTAGCATAGTCCTAATAAGCAACTTCCTCTAATACCACTTTGTGGTGATAATGCAATATTAACTTCGTTTCAATCCCATATATATATATATATATATATATATATATATATATATATATATATATATATATATATATATATATATTATTAACTTACTTAACATTATACATTATTGTCTACAAGAAAACATTTATTCTTAAACTAGCATAGTTCTAATAAGCAACTTCCTATAATGATAATGCAATATTAACATGTTTCAATCCCATTTATTTATTTATTTATATATATTATTATTTTAACCCCCTATGTACATAGCATATCCGCAATCCGTAGCATGTGAGGGAGAGAGATTTGAACTTGGGGCCTCTCAACTTCAATTGGAGATTTTTAACTACCCACTTGCTCTCCAACTCCTCTACATGAGCGGATGAATGTATATATTTTAAATATGTATATATAATATAAAAATAATAATAATATTTCAACTTACTTTGTTTTAATAAGCAACTTTCTATAATAATACTTTGTCGTGATGATGCAATATAAACATGTTTCAATCCTATTTTTAAATGTATATATTTTAAATATGTATATATAAATATAATATAGAAATATTATTATTATTTTTATATTATATGTATATATAATATAATAATAATAATATTTCAATTTTTTTTTTTTGTTATTTAGGGGTGTTGGTTACAACCACTATTTTTAGTAACTAGTAAGTGCAGGGTTCAAATCAGAGGACTGCTCTTAACAAGTCTAGTTGTCTTGTTGTTGTTGACCCGACATGAGATGGAGACCATCGATCACTCAAGGTTTATACCGTCGTCGTCTGGTCTGACGCGCACTCAAAGGATTCAAATCAAACTACTTCCTTTGCTAAATGACACTCCCAAGGTTTGAACCTAGGTCTCTTCTTGGTAAGTGTCCAACCACACTAGCACTTGCTAATCCACCTAGCCCTTAGGGGCATATTTCAACTTACTTATCATTATGCATTATAGCCAGCAAGAAAACATTTCTTTTTAAACTTTCAAAGTCCTAGTAAATAAATTAAAATTCTTAAATTTGTTTAATGTAAAGGCCTAACTTTTAATTAATTTAAAAATACAAGTATTTACAACCAAAAAAATAGGTGGATAGACACACCCCAATATGTAGTCACACTAACTCAAGTGGAGTTAGGCAGCGTTACTCAAAACAATAAAAATAGGGTTAAACCCGTCATCAACCACAACACCAAAAAGCATGCATTAAATCATGTCAATCATGGAGGTATTTTCACGAGGTGAATGTCCATCACCTGTCAGATGCTAACAACCGATATTAGAAGGAATGAAAATGAGCCACCCATCCTTCCCAGGCATGCCAACATTATCACTTGTACCAGAACCATCAATGCCATCAGAGACAAGATCGAGAAGGCTGTATAGAAGGCACTTGGATGGACGTACATGGGGTATTACCCCAGTGCTACATAAGAGCGCGAAGATGCTCCACCTCTATATGAACTTTCTCCACTTGAACTGAAATCTGGAGCCAAAAATCAGAGTAAACTATGCACTTATCAGCAATTGAAAATTCATCTGAACTATGTTGTTGAGAAAAGAGAATTTTGTTACGAGTTTTCCAAATATGAAAGAGCACATTCATGCAAAGAATATTTCACACTTTCAACAAGGGCAAGAAAAAATTTTGTGGGTCTCCAAACAAAACATGATGCCAGGTGAATGAACTGGTCATATGAGACCGAAAGAAGGTCTCAAGCCAATCCCAAGCCATTCGAGCTTTCTGCATTGCCAAAAAATATAAAGTGATTCCTCTGGAGCACATGAAGGATTCTCTATTCCAAGGTAGTTATTTTGGTTATGTTATTATAAGTTAAAACATTAAAATTTAATATCAATTGTTATTGTTTCTACAAGTATTTAATACACAATTTTGTTTTAATGTATTTTAAATGTATGTATAAAGTGGATCTAAAAATAACAATATTTTTTAGATATATTATTTAATTTTTAGTAATTATTTTATAAAAAATAAATTGTGATTTGTGCAGGGACATCCAAACACTACGTGGTTGACGTTTCATTTCGGTAACCTAAGTTCAAATCACGGGAAGGGAGGTCCTCTATTGCTATGTTCCCAAGAAGTGTGGCTCACAATTGTGCCACTAACTCTACTACGCATTATTTCAACAAAAAAATTTAATTGTATATTATATACTAACACTTAGGTGTTAATTAAATTGTCATGACCTCATTATAAATTAAAATTTATGACAACTTACTTTTTAAAATTGGATATATAGGAGGTTCGAGGTGTAGACCAATAGGTGTGGAAAAATATCGTAAGGGGACAAACATCTAGGGTTCAAATCTTGGACCTCGCCGAACTCAATGCTTGTCCCTTTCCTGGTGCTTTCAACAACGTAAAAGTTTTAAAATGAATGCAACATGGTGGTTATAGGAGTGGATTGCACAAGTATTATGTGGTGGCTTCCAAGGCAGACAACGCATAATGTTGTACCACTAACTCTACTACGCATTACTTCAACAAAAAAATTAATTGTATATTATATACTTACACTCAAGTGCTAAGTAGATTGTCATGACCTTATTATAAATTAAAATTTATGATAACTTACTTTTTAAAATTGGATAAAGTGGATCTAAAAATAATAATATTTTTTAGATATATTATTTAATTTTTAGTAATTATTTTATTAAAAATAAATTGTGATTTGTGCAGGGACATCCAAACACTACGTGGTTGACGTTTCATTTCGGTAACCTGAGTTCAAATCACGGGGAGGGAGGTCCTCTGTTGCTATGTTCCCAAGAAGTGTGGCTCATAGTTGTGCCACTAACTCTACTAAGCATTATTTCAACAAAAAAAAATTAATTGTATATTATATACTTAACACTCAAGTGTTAATTAAATTGTCATGACCTCATCATAATTTAAAATTTTTGACAACTTACTTTTTAAAATTGGATATATGGGAGGTCCAAGGTGTAGACCAATAGGTGTGGCAAAATCTCGTAAGGGGACGAACATCTAGGGTTCAAATCTTAGACCTCGTCGAACTCAATGCTTGTCCTTTTCCTGGTGCTTTCAACAACGTAAAAGGTTTAAAATGAATGCAACATGGTGGTTATAGGAGTGGATTGCACAAGTATTATGTGGTGGCTTCCAAGGCGGACAATGCAAAATACAGTGGTGGCCATAAATACGGACAACCTGCCTGGATCATCGTGGCAAATATAGATTCCACCATGTAAAATAAAAATCTAGATACATAGGATTAAAATGGATCCCACCTATATTAGATCATAAACTTGGTAACATTTGAACTTGGCTATCCTCATTGACACTTAAAGAATTTAATCAATCGAATTCATGTCATTTGATAAAAAGTTAAAGTTCACCCATAGGATTGGAACCTTAATCTTGATCTCAAACTTAAGATTTTGAGTCAAGGAAAATTAAGAGACATCACATTTCAAACTATAAAAGTATACAACCTATTCAAAATACAAAAAATATATGAGAAAATAATATATTATAATTTTAAGCTTAAAAATAAAGTATAATGCAAGTAATCTTTTAAAAGAGATATGAGGCTATAACATTGGATGTAATACTCTCTTTTTTTTGGTACATAGGAGAGTTGGTTACAACCATTACTTTTAGTAATTGCCAGCGCAGGGTTTAAACCATAGGGACTGCTCCCAACAAACCTATCTGTCTCGTTAACATTAACCCAACGTGATATGGGGACCATCGGTTACACAGGGTTTGTATCGTCGTCGTCGATCTGGTGCGCACTCAAAGGAATCAAATCAGACTACTTCCAATGCTAAGTTGGGTATGCCTGTGAGGTTTAAACCTAGGTCTCCTCTTGGTAAGTGCCCAAGGACTTACTAATCCCCCTAGCCCTCACGAAATTGTATCTAATACTCATACTTTTTACAATTAGAAGGTACACCTTTGGTTAGTTGGAAATCTATTGTATTGAAAATGGATGGTCATCAATATAGAAATGTGATAGTCACTTTCTTTGTTAGAAGGTCACCCATATTAAAATGTGGTGGTTCACCCTCTATGAGTTAGAGAGCACATCTTAATTGAAAATTATAAACTCATGACATGTTGTTTTGTACATTTTTATTAAGCGATGCAACACCATGGCTAGAGATGTATTTTTGTTGTGAATACCTAAAAATGAAATATTATAATTTTTAGCAACTATTTTATTTTACACTTTTGAGGTTTTTAAAGCATTTTTTTGCAAATAATTGTTGGTAACCTTATCTATGACAAGGTCACATTTTGAAAATTTGTGTTCTTCCTTTGAATATTCCAATGCATTTTTAAAAGGAGTCTTAAGCACAAGGTTTTACCCCAAGCAAGTTGGTTAGGACCAAAGAATAGATTTTGGGGTATAATGGCAAGCTCTTACAATGTGCATGCCTAGATCAATCTCCTTCCTTTAAAAGCAGTGGTCTTTTTGCATTAGAATATGACATCAGGTGCAAAAATATTTTTTTGTTTGATTTTTCCAAGTCATTCCCCTTAGTGACCAAGTTGTCCTACCTTGACTACTCTACATCTAAATGATTTTCCTTTGGGTGTTATTAGTCCATGTATCAACAATCTAATCTTCATCCATTAGTGCTAAACTATTTGGATTGAGTTCTTTAATGTTCACCTATTTTGCTACTATGGAAGTGTTTAATAAAGGTGGATGATAAGGCTTGAGAAGTTCTACATTGAATATTGGATGAAAACCAAGTTAAGATGGAAGATTCAACTCAAAAGCATTCTCTCCTACCTCCTTGGTGATGGTGTATGGTCCATAGTAAAGAGATATAATTTTCTTATGGGGTTTTGCAAGTTTTTACTTTTGAAGATATAACCATACTTTATCTCCAATCCTGAAATCTTGGTGTGGGATTCAATGTTGGTCATGTTGTTGCTTGTATTTTTTTATTTGTCTTGCCCAAGACGTAATGGACATGTTTTTGAATATGTTAAATCAATTTGTTCATGAGGAGAGTAGTCCATGGGTTGTGCAAGGAGAGTTACATTAGTGGGTGACAAGGGTTGGAACTTGAAGTAGACACAAAATGGGTTATGTGTGGAAGAATTATGCTAAGCTTGATTATACACATGTTGTATGTAGGGAAGGATTTCATACCATGTGTGTGGATGCTTGGAATTATACATTCAAAGAAGATGTACAATTAGTTGATTCACAACTTTGGTCTGACCATTAGTTTGAGGACAAAAGGCTATGGACATGGTCAACTTGGTGTCCATAATGCTCTTTAGAATGGACTAAAAAATATGAAAAATATGCTATCTCTATAAGAGATAATGGAATTTGGCAAAACCAAGTTGATCCATACATGACTAAAATAGAGTATAGCAGTCTCGACTAAAATGATTTTTTTACAAATAATCATGATAACTATTCTTAAAAAAATAATCAATTACCTCAAAAACACAATAATTAACATGCTTTGATGTGGAAAAACCTAAGGAATCTATGGATATGGATTCTCAAGGCTTGGATGGAACTAGCAATGGTGTATATAGGTTTTGCTCCTTGTTGGTTGGTTTAGCAATATTACAATATGTGCATGATTTACCTCTCGACATCATTCCTCATCTTAGGACAATAGAAGTATTTTTGTAGAACTAACAATATTTTATCTATGTTGAAGTGACCTGCTACTTTGCTAAAGTGTACTACCCAAATAATATTAAGAGCTTACTAGATGACACACAAATATGTTCCATGTGATAAAGGAGGTTATCTTGCAAATAAAAATTAGAAACATGCTTAACAACATAAAGAGCTTGATACGTATTTGTAAAATCATAATCAACTTCATAAAAGGTGGACCGATTAGAATTCTCTTTCCCACAAGAATAAAAATATGGTAGTAAGAGTTACAAATGGCAATCAAATCGTACAATTTGTTGTTTGATTGGCACTTCCTTTATTATACTTGATAATTATATGAAATTGTTGTAAATAAGTAGTCCACTTCTAATGTCTTTCATTTCTTAACTTACTTTGTGTTTGAATGAACTCTAAGGTCTATGATCTATATGGATGATTGCTTTCTTATCCAAGATGTAATTCTTCCATTGTTTACATACTAGCTCTTTATCATAGGTGGGATATTTTTGAACTACTTTATTGAATGTATCATCATGATAGGCAATTAAATGCTCATATTGTGTGAAAACGACTCTCAATGCTAACTTTGATGAATTAACCATTATCTTAAAAGGATGTTGTAGATTAGCTAGAAAAGGTGTTGAAGATGAACACTATTGTTCCTTTAGCTTCTCAAATGCTATCTACTATGTGTCTTCTTAATGGAACTTGGATTTGGAACCTCCTTTGGTGAAGTGGCAAACTAATGTTTGAGAATCTAATATGAATTTAACATGGACTCCTTTGTCCACAATGTACCCAAGGTACCAAATCTTTGTCATAATAGATGAACACTTTTACATAAAAGCATATAGTTTTTGTCTTTGAAGAGTATAGTATGTGTTGAACATGTTATAGATGCTCCTCACATGTTGTACTATAGATAAGAATATCATTTAAGTTAGACCACCATAAAATAATTTATGTAGGGACATAAGATGTCAAGCATCATCCTCATGAATGTGGAAAATGTAGTGGTCAAGCCAAAAGCCATAACCAACCACTCAAAGAAACTCTCCTTGGATTCAAATGCAATATTCCATACATCGATGGGCTCAATGGGTGTTTGATATTAGCCAAATTTGAGATCAGTTTTGATGAAGAACTTTGTACCACATAGTTGGTCCAATAAGTATTTTATCTGAGGGAATGAATATCAATTGTTTGTAGTGATTTTATATTCAATGTTGTCTAGTCAATATATAATCTCCAAGTTCCATTTTTATTTGGAGCCAATACAATTAGCTTTCCACATGTTGAAGCACTTGGTTTAATGTTCCCCTCCTAAAACAAGTTTTGGAAAACCTTCTAATTTCATCATTTTCAAGGATAGATCTATGATACATAGATGTGTCAGGCAAAGGGTAAACAAGAACTAAATCAATAGTATACTTTACCTAGCAATGAATTGGAACCCTAGTTGTTGACTTGAACAAGTGATTATACTATGCCATAGTTTGGTTCATATGTTTTTGATATGTAGATCTAGTGATTAACGAGGTGGTAGAAATCCTAATTACAAGTTCAGTTTGAACCTAAATTTTTTGATAAATTGAACCATTCGATTTAGTTCATCCCTTATTTTTCAAATTAAAATACTTACAATTTTTTATATGAACAGGTTCAAGAGCAAAATTTTGCATAGAAATTTACATTTTACATTAAAAGAAGTAATTTTCTTGGAAATTAAACTATGACCTAATGGTTTTCGGCTTTGAACTATTAGTAGGAAAATAAAATTAAAAACTTCAAGGCATGTAATTGTTTTGGCATTTTTGTTAATTTAGTTGGAAATTGCACTCACAATATTTGTTGACATTGGTATGCTTTCAATAAAAGTCATTTTTGGGATAGTTTTTAGTTGAAGTTCCATATGATTTTGAATAAGTGAGGAAAAATTGTCTTCACTATTTCTAAAAACACCACCTCCACCAACTTTTCTTGGATTTCCTTTAGAAGCACCATCAAAATTAATTTTGATAAACCCAATTTTTTGACATTTCCATTTTACCATAGATCAAAGTAGATCATTTGTTTTAATTTTGTTTTCATAGATGACTCTTCCATGTATGTTCAAATCCTGTAGCCAAATTATTAGCACCTTTTTTTTGCAATTGATACTTCCCATGATGAGCACCATATTTGTAGATATTCTGCAAGAGAGGTAATAATACGGTTCCAAATTTGGGCATGATTTTGAGATTTATTTTTAAAAAAATTGTTATTCCTTTCAAGCCATAAATTCTAAAAAATAATGGTAGGGCCAATCCTCAAAATAATACATAATTCTTTATCTTTGAAATGATTAATCCAACATTTTTATCAACTCTTTCAATGTTGATGGAGTTACCCAATATAAATTCATATAATTTAAAAATAACCCCAAATGGTGTGAGCAAATGAAAAATGAAGAATTAAATGTTTTGATGTTTCTAAATCCTTCTCACACAAGGCACATCTTAAGGGTCCATAATATCCTCTTCTTTGTAGATTCTCTCCTATAAGAATCTTACTTTGAACTACTAACCAAAGAAATGTGAGTCCTTAAGGAGAGCCTCTAATGACCAAATGTTCTTCCAAGAAAAATCTTTGGGAGAAGGAAATTTTGATTGTTCTAAATACTCATATCCCAACTTGATCGAGTATCCACCATCCTTTAAAAAATTCCACACCAACTCATATTTTTGTGTAAAAATTGGCAAAATAAAATTCTCGAAGAATCTTTTGAAGTTTATCTATAATTTGTTTGAGTTCCTCTCCTTCAACTTAGTTACTAAAATAAATCCATGATCTAAATTTTTTTCTTATAATAATAGTATTTGACCTTTGGACCTTTACATGCTAGCATTCTTGAGCCAATGGTTTCCATTTTGAGTTAGAGATAAGAGGATAAGGCTTCAATCAAGCATCAAACCAAAAGTTTGCATAACTCCCCTCATTGACTGATCATCTAATATATTTATTTATCAATTACAAAATATTTGATATGAAGTTTCATGTTGATAATTCTTTGGGTAGAGTTCATTTCCTAAATAATTTAATTGCATCAATAGAACCTATATATTTTTGAAGCAATATTTTTTCCAATCCTTTCCTTGATCTCTGAATAATTTCCATCTAAGCTTTGCTCCTAATGCCAAATTCATAAGTCTACAATTCCGCAAGCCTACTCCTCCAATATTCTTTCCTTTGCAAACCCTATCCCACTTACAAAGAGGAAACCTAAATTTTTCCTCACAACCTTTCCATAGAAAGTCTCTTTGAATTTATCAAATTTTTTATGCAATATCTATTGTAAGTCTTGAAAGTGATATCATATAAATAGGAAAGGATTGCAATGTAGTTTTTATGAGTTGTAGCCTTCCTACCATGGTTAAGAACTTATCTTTCCAACCTACCAAGCAAGCTTTCATTCTATCCAAAAGATATCTAAAGATCCTTTTTATTTCCTTTATCAAACAAAGGAATACCCAAATAGGTTGATGAAAATTTTTCAATTTTAAACCCTAAAATATTCACAATATTTTTTTGTAAATCTAAGGTAGTATTAATGAAAAATATTGAATTTTAAAGTATTTACCAACTATCTAGTAGCCTTATCAAAGCATGATAATATTGATTTAAAATCTATGGCCTCACTGACTAAGGGATGGCCCAAAATAAAATTATCGTCAACAAATTGGAGATGAGATTCAGAGGGACAATTTTGCAACTTGAATACCCTTTAATTTTCCTTCCATTTTTTCCTTTGAAAATGCTCTCCTTAATGCTTCAACTAGAATAATGAATAGATAAGGAGAAAGTGGATCACCTTGACAAAGTCCACAAGATGACTTGAAGTAAAACCATTGATAAAAATAGAAAATTTTGTAGTACTATAACAACAATTAATCCACTCACACCAACTATAGTCAAAGCAAAACATTATGAGAATAACATGTAGAAAATTCCAAGAAACCCTATCATATGCTTTGTTCATATCTAATTTCAAAAACATACCTAGTTTTTCCATGGAATGAAGAGAATATATGGCCTCTTGTGCAATAATTATACCATCAAGAATTTGTTTACCATGAAAAAATCCACCTTGTTCCTCTCAGATAAGACACCCTATAATGCCCTTAACATGTTTGCCATAATTTTTGAAATGATATTATAAATCATATTACAAAGTATTATTGGATGAAAATTATCAAAATATTTTATCAGCTTTCTTGGGAACCAAGGTAATAAAAGTATCATTGATATCACTTATTATAGCTTTCCTTTTTCAAGCCTCTTCAACCACAACTAAAATATAACTCTTAAATAAATCCTAAAATTTTAAAAAGAAAATTGCAGGAAATCCATCGAGGCCAGGTGCCTGATGGAAAGAGAAAATTGTTTCATGGAGCTCCTCCACATATATCTTATTCACCAAGCTTTTATTTTGTCCCTGAGTGATATTTGATGGAATACATTGTAGAAATTTTTCTTGTGCCTCCTTATCTTGCCTAGAATCTGACAAAATATTTTTGAAATAATTAATTGATTCCTTCCTTATATCTTCTCTGTCCTCAATATTTCTTCGATCTGGAGTTATAATATTTTTGATATGACGAAATTTTTTTTTTTTTTGTATAATAATTTTTTTTGTACTTTTATCCTCTTCCTTGAGCCATTTTTCTCTGGATTTTTGAACCCAATATGACTCCTTTTTCAATGCATTATGATAATCCGAAAGTAATTTTTTTTCTTCTGCATAAGAATCTTGATCCATTCTATTTTTTTCAATTGGCTATATGTGATTGAAATGGACCCCACCCATATTACATCATCACCACATAGTGGTATTACAATAAAGCTTGGATATAATCCATGTATCACTTGGCAATATTTGAACCTTGGTATTTGCTTTAAAAATTGAAGAATCTAATCGGTTGAGCTAATGCCACTTGATATTTTTCAATGAGTTAACACGGGTTTTTATGAGAGATTTTGGTCCCCTCATACTGAGTGGGGTTTGAACCTTGGACCTCCCAAAGAGAGGCCAAAGCCCTTACCACTGCAGTAATATTGCAACTCAAAATTAATGAGTTTACACAGGTTTTTCTGAGGGTTCCTGGTCCCCTCATACTGAGTGGGGTTTGAACCTTGGACCCACCAAAGAGAGGCCAAAGCCCTTACCACTGCAATAAACTTGCAACTCAAAATTAATGAGTTTACAAAGGTTTTTATGAGGGGTCCTAGTCCCCTCATACTGAGTGGGGTTTGAACCTTGGACCTTCCAAAGAGAGGCCAAATCCCTTACCACTGTAGTAAGCTTACAACTATTTTCTAATCCATTCCATTAATTTCTATTATATTTTGGAAATTTTTGAGCTTGGATTCAATTTCTTTCTTTTCTTTAAAAATGTTACCAAAATATTTGGCATTCCACATCTTCATTTACTCCTTTAAATATTTTAACTTTTGAACAAACTTGTACATACATGATCCTTCAAATTTTGATTCATCCCACCATAACATAACCATATGGAAAAAATCAAGGTCTTGGAGCCACATAGATTGGAAGCGAAATGGCTTTGGATGACCATTATTAGGTAACTCATAGGTCAAAAGAATGGGTTTGTGATCTAATCCTTCTCACAATAAAATATCTAAAGAGATTGTATACTTTGTTTTCAACCATTTATTGGATAACAAGAATCTATCCAGTCTTTCTACTATATGATTTTTCCCAATGCATCTATTATCCCATGTATATTGAAATATTGAGGGACTAACATCCCAAAGGTCATTTAATTTGACAAATGAAGCAAAATATTACATTTATTTAGACCATATTGGAATGCCACCCTTATTTTCCAAAGGATATAGAACAATATTAAAATCACCCCCAAGGGATTTAGAGATTATTCTCTCGAACATCACCTTGAAGCTCCTGCTAGACATACTACTATTTGGGAACCTCCTCCTGGCTGGTTGAAGCTAAATTTTTATGGAGCTTCCAAAGGGAATACGAGACCAACCGGTGCAAGGGGATTGGTTAAAGACTCTAACGGGAGGATTTTGTTGGATTTCGATGAAAATTTAGATCATTAGACCAGTCATTTTGCGAAGGCACAAGCTCTCTTTTAAGGAGTTTGTCAACTAGAATTTTTGAATGGCAGGAAGGTAATTATTGAAGGGGATTCCCTCAATATCATTAATATGCTCAAAGGTATTCAGGTCCCTTCTTGGATGATCGTAAATGAACTTGTTAAAACCCAAAGATGGATTTTAACCCTCGAAGTGGTTGAGATTAAGCATGTTTACAGGGAGGGAAATAGATCGACAATTTTTTTAGCAAAATTGGGACTTTTGCAGGAAAGATGCACAAATTGGCAGAAGGATTTCCTAGATGGATTAAATCAAATAGATAATGAAATCTTGAGGAGATAATTTATGTTTTTAAATGGTTTTGATCTGCGATAGTAGGGATCCCTTGGAAAAAATTGATGTTTGTCCTACTCTGCTATTATGTAGCTTTGTTGTTTATCTGTTACGTGGATCCTTTTTGGTTTGCTATGTTGATATATTTATTCCTTGTTTCTAGTTGGTTGGTTGATCCACTCTTGTAAAAGGTTTGGGGCACCTTTCAAAACCCCTTCATCCATATTATAAAAAAATCACCACCAAGAATCCATAGATCACAATGAATCATCATTGCATTTGAAAAAATATGCTAAGGTCCTTTCAACATATTTTACAAGGAGTAACTATAGTTGGAGCATATACATTTATAACCCCAACTTTGATTTTTTCCTATTTCCTACAAAATAATCCAACAACCCAATTAATTTTTGCTTCTAATATTTGTCCATCCCATTTGCATTTGTCCCATATTATTGCAATATCACCTGAAGCTCTTGCTCATGTAGAAGAAATTGCTAAAAAATAACATATCTTCCAAATCTTCTTAAAAGCGTCCTTACATTCCTCGTTGCTTAATTTTATTTCTTGTATTAAAATAGACTTAGGGATATAACAACCTATTAATTATTTATAAACCCTTTTTTTAGGGGTTTTATTCATACCCCTAATATTCCATGATATCATTTTCATCATCAACACTTTTTATTTTTATTAGTGCACTTAGCCCCACTTCTTGTTAACACCTGTGATATTTTTAATTGGCTTCTCAAATAAATATCCTTTTGAGTTTCTTTTTCTGTTTATTCTTACTTTGATCTTCCTCTCCTTCTTCCATTCCAACCAATACTCTCATCTTCATCAATATCTTCGATTTTTTCATATTGTTCAAAATGAGACTTATATTCTAAAGATTTATGTTGCCCTAAGGAGTCAAAAGTACAAGGGACAACCTCATTAGCATTTTCTTATTTATGTTGCCTCGAAAACTCTAAATTGCATAGATGATCCTCCATAGTCATTACTTTCTTATGTTGGCCTAGAAACCCTAAATTTACTTAGATGTCCTTTATAAGATGTTCTTTACTATATTGCTCTTGAAATCATACAGTGCAAGGAATACACTATGTACTACTTTTATTTTTATTGTAAGGAGAATATTTTATGCTACTTAAGGATAATAAAGGTGATTTAACTGGATTAAGCTTGACCTCCTTCACCTCATTTGCTTTAAAATTTGCCTCCCCATCTTACTTTATTTTGAAATTTGCCTTCTGCTCTTCCTTTGCACCTTTAGTTCCTTCTATATTTGTATAGACACCAAAATCTAGGCATTTGCATTTCATCACATAATTTTGCATATTAAATTATATGCCTAGGTCTAAACTTAGGCATATCAATTATTGTACATTTCACCCACATTGCACATCACAATTATGCATAATAATATATGCCTAAGTCTAAAATTAGGCATATAATTCCTGCATATTATTTATTCACATTGCACATTTCAGTTTTGCATAAAAATATGTTCCTAAGTTTTTGCTTAGGTATAAAATCCTGCACATAATTATATTTTCTAGATTTTATTAAATCTGGGATATATCCTTCTTGGATATCCTCTCTCCTCACTTGACATGTGTGTTGGCCACATCACCATCACCCCTTTTCCACCTCTCATATACCCTTATCCCCTTTATCCCTTCATATGGGACAACCCTTACACCTCACTCCACTTACAGCTACATCACCCTAGTTAAGTGAGACACCCTGGGTGACTCACTCTAATTGCCCCCTCCATTTGGTAGCCCTAAATTACCACTTGGTAATCCTAGCTTGCCATCTCCTATTTCCCTCCAAAACCCTAAGGAGCCTATAAAGGCACCTTCACCCCACCAAACAAAAAGGGCTGAGTACACATACCGTTAGGCTACCAAAATAGGACCAGGATCTCACACACATCCCAAAGAGGAGAGAGATGTGAAGCTCGAAAGTCATATTTTGAAGCAATATATCACTTAATCTAAACCTCCTGTTCATAGTTACGTAGTCGAAACCACCCTTGTGCAGTTCATCCACCACCCATGCGCAGTTGACTAGTCCCCACCATGCATCCATAGTTTCTCAAAGCTAAAAAATTGCCACGAGTACAATCAATAAGTTTCATCTACAACAAGGCATCTGGTTTATGTTCTCTCTTTTTTTGCATTTTTATTTCATTTGAGGGTTTGATTGCATAGTTTTCATCTTTGTATATAAGTGTTATTAAACCCTTATTTGCTATTTCATGTGTGTGTATAAAACAAGTATCCTGGAGAGCTATTGAAGTTGGAGTAGTCCCTGAATCAGATACCAGAAACCCACTCACCCATCTGAAGCTGTAGTAGAAGAATAAAGGATACCAGTTGATTTGCTTGGAGAGCACACCATTGTCATTTGGACACTTGTATTGTACAATATCATTGTAACATTACCCCCAATACACTCGGGGTAATTCAAAAGCATTGTAACATTGGGAGATTCAGGCTCCCCTATTTTAATACAAAAGAGATATTCCTTCTATGATTTTGATAGGAAAGGGGTCTTTTGAATCTTCAACGAGCTTGTGTGTTCTCCGTTCCTCAGCTACATCTTCAAAGGGGTGAGTGGGCTTATGATATCTAGTGAGGGGACCACTCCAAATTTAGTAGCTCTCCAAGTACCTATATCCTACACACATGGAAATCAAACAAGGGTTAGTAGCACCTATATAAATGATTGAAAACCAATGCAAATGAAAACCCTTGAATGAATGCTTGTAGAAAACATAGAAATAAAAATATAAGTGCCTTGATAAAAAATTAATAACTTACTATTATTTGCTCCTCCAAATGGCCTAAACATTTGTGGAGATGTTCTTGGTGATTCCAGGAACCTACCCTCAAAATTTTAGTTCAATTTGAGTCTGGATGAGTGAGATATGGCCAAAATAAGATTGGTAGTTTCTACGTTACCACGGGCCTGTGGTTGTGACTATGTAACTGTAGGAGGGTAGATGAGAAACCATAGGAGAGCGGTTGGGACTGTGTAATCGTGGATGCATGGTTGTGTAGAGATGGTATAAACCCTAAAACTTAGATTTGGGACCTCGACGATGTGAACTCCGCAAACATTGGCGATTCCCTGCAATGATTTTGGCGGTGTAGCGATGTCCTTTTTTAGTCCTTTTGCTTGATGGAATGGTGTTGATTTTATAGGTAATTTTAGGTTTTGGAGGGAAAATATAGGTGGCAAGCCAGGGATTTCAAGTGGTAAGGACTAGACAGCCACCTATCCTAGGCAGTTGTAGTGAGTAACTTAGAGTGTCTCACTTAGGTGGAGTGGTGGTCTGTGGGTAGGTGCAAGTGGAGTGAAGGCAATAATGAAAAGACTAGACTGGTTGCATTCAACTAAGTCCTAACTGCATACATGTCTACATATGTGACACGATCATCAGATGGTATGGGCAACTCACTCCTAGTAGTCTCAGGGATGACAACATGGCTAACCCTCTGCATAACATCTACATTCGAAATAGAAACACTACTAGAGTGCCTGACATTTAGTTTCAAGAACATAGTAGGGACTATACTAACTTGTCCTACCACTGAAGTGTTAGGGGCCTGACAGGATTGAGGTGGATCCATGGAAGGAGACAACTGACTCTGAACCTGGGTTAACTTTCTGGCTTGACCACGAGTTGTTACCATATGCTAAGGATGGTATGAAATGTAAAATGTGGGTGTATGTGTGATAGAAATGTAAAGTAAAACAACACTCAAAGCAAATAAACAAACAAGTTTTTGTTCCTAAATTTGCGCAAAGTTTGATTTTTATTTTTGATTTTTGATTTTATTTTTTATTTTTTATGGAAAGTTATTTATTTTTTAAGTTTTTGGTAAAAAGAAAAATGATGTGCAAATGTTTAGCCCTAAAATGAGTCTACGGATTTCACCTAGATGCTCTCACACACTAACTCGATGATGAATTCTGAGTTGTGAAACCCACCAGGACTTGGATATGAAACCCAAATTCGATGAGGGAGCCTAGGTCCTACCGGTCATCACCCAGTCCACTGTGGGCAACGATACACCCTTCGAAGAGGAATGCATGCTATTTTCCATGGCTAAGACGGTTATTAGAGCCAGCTTTTGCCACGAACAGGGTACATATATTGGGGGTTGGTGATGAAGTCCAACATTGTCCAATGTTCACATGAGTGTGTGATGGCTTAGTTTAATTATTGTATAATGCAATACTGGTATGAAATTTTATTTATTACCTAAGATGCAGAAAGCAAGAAATAGAGAACAACCGACAAAAATAAATTAGGGGTTGAAATTGTTAATTTTGAGCAAGTTTTGACAAATTTCTATTATCAAGACCAACCGCAAGTGGGCGATTAGTTCTAGTAAACCACGTTTATGTGGTTCACCAACTGTGTGAGAGTGTTTGGAAAATTCCAACCATGGATGCGTAGTTCTAACTGAGTAACTAAACAGAGGCAGGATAGGCCCGAACCCCGAATGTGCCTAGACAATTTCTAACTAGGCTATGTACATGCTTTGCTAACTGATATGAAATGTAGATTTCTGATTTGACTTCCTCTTCTTTTTTATGAATGTTTAATGTATGCCTAGCCTATGACCTAAATGCAAACAAGGGCACACAGGACAAAGACTCTTAATCTAGCCTAGATGCAATACTAAAACTACAAAATATAGAAAGGAGGGTTCCAAATGTACAGACCTATTATCCTTTCGTCGCTTCTTCCAATGTGCTCAATCATTGATCTGTAGTTCCACAATATGCGGTTCCTCAGGTGTCCAACCGTCGGTGTGTGATTTTGTAGGTCTGTAATCGTGTGTTCACAGTTTCTCAATCGCAAGGCCAAAGGAAAACAAGTTTCGGGTCTATTTATCCTGATCTCAAATCTTTGTGCGCTTAATCTCCGAGAACCTACAACCATAGAAAAACCAGACCAGTAAGCAGATTTAAGCAAGGCAAAAACAAATAGAACACTTAGGGAGTCCCACCGTGATCACCATTTTGTAACAAAAAAAGAACACCATTACATTAAACACAAAACATTTTATTGTTTTGAGAAAATCCTTTTTTGATATAATTTGACCCTTTTATGGTGCATTTTACTATAAGATGTGCCACAAGGGGAATCCCTTTTACAAATCAAGGATGGTGTATTCACTTCTTCTATGCCACAATCAATTGTTGGTGGGTTTTTTGTGACCACCGAGATGGATTTGAACTTGTTGAATCTGTAACCTGCACACATGTAAAGAGATAAGGGTTTAGTAGCACCTGTCTAAATGCATCTAATGAAATAAATAATGTAAATTGCATAAAAGAAAATGAATATGATTATTGCTTACATGAGTGATGGTTTTAGTAGCATAACATTAGCATTCCCATTTTCCTTTTCTTGGTCATGTGATGGTGCCTTAGAGGCCTTTGAGGGTTTTGGAGGGAAGGATAGATGGTAATCCAAGGCTACCAAGTGGTAGGGATTGGGCAACCACCTATCCTGGGTAGTTGCAGTGAGTCACTAGAAGTGTCTCACTTAATTGGGGAGATGTGGCAAGTGGGTAGGTGTAAGTGGAGTGAAGTGTGAGAGATGTCCCATGCGAAGGGATAAGGGTGAAATAGGTGTAAAAGGGTGATGGTGATGTGGCCAAGACACATGTCAAGTGAGGAGAGAGGGTATCCTAGGAGGAATTATCCCATATTTAATAAAATCTACAAAACATAATTATGTGCAGGATTTTATGCCTAAGTCAAAACTTAGGCACATAATGTTATGCAGAAGTGAAATGTGCAATGTGAATGAATAATGTGCAAGAATTATATGCTTAAGTTTAGACTTAGGTATATATTATTATGCAAAATTGTGACATGCAATGTTTGTGAAATGTATAGTAATTGATATGCCTAAGTTTAGACTTAGGCATATAATTTAATATGTGAAATTATGTGATGAAATGCAAATGCCTAGATTTTGGTTTCTATAGATGCCCCTTTTATACCGTGTTGTGTAAAATATAATGCAGTGCAAAAATAAAATACACCTATGCTTATTGGATGGATGGATGGACTCAAATCTTCTCAACGCTCAAGAATGAATGACTTGAAATTTTTTATTTGTTTGCTTACCCCTTCAATTGACGAATGGGTAAAGAATGAAACCACAAGCCAATTGACCAAATATGGTTGGTGAAAGGAGTTTGATGATTGCATGATGTGGATGTGATGTATTCAAATGTATGACATTTGATCAACTTGATACCCCAAGTTTGGGATTGTTTGTGTTTTTACGAATTTGCCTTTGGTTTCAATGATGTGCAAAATGTTGTGGTAAAACCATCAACCACGTTTTTGAGCTCATGGGTCCCATCACTGTTAGTGGCTCTTGTGTGTCGGAACCAACACATTTGGACTTCGATACTCGAGTGATTTCTAATTATACCAAATTTGATTTGATTATTTTTTGCTTTTGTACCCAATGAAAAGGGCTTAAGGATAATCTTGTGCAAATTGGATTGAACACATCCAAGCTCAAATATTGAGGGACCTAGCTGATTTAATACCATAGTGATTTGATTGTTTGGATAAGTGTCCTTATGGTGAGTTACCCATCCGACCGGATTGCATGGATTGCTAGTCGTTGCAACCACCAGGTGTATAGGGATAGTCACTAAGTACAAGGTGCACTCAATTATTATTATTATGATGATGATGATGATGATGTTTGTGAAAATGCATGATGTGATGGATGCAAATGTTGGAAATCAAGATCAAGTTGGATGCCCCAAGTTTGGGGTGGACTTGTGTTGTCATAAATTTACCTTTTGGAATGATTGACATGCAAGATGATGAAGTAAAGGAACCAATCACCCTAGGAGCCCATTGTCCTAGTGACTGTAGCAAATTTTTTAACGCAAATTGAAGTATAATTTTTTTGTATTTTGTAACCCCACGGAGTAGGCGTCAATGACAACCTTGGGCAAATTTACTTGAATGCAGGTCACTTGACAATTGAGAGACCAAACTGATTTAATTTTAAACGTGATGATATGAAATGATTTTGAATAAGTTACCTTATGGTAATTTACCCATCCTACTGGATTGCATGGACAACCAATTGTTGCAACCACCAGGTGTCTAGAGTAAATCACTAGATACAAGGTTCACTTGAGATGATGATGCAAGATGTTCATTTGAATGCATTTGTTTTGATTTGAGGGTTTTTTTTAAGCCATTTGCATATGAAGGGGAGTAGAATTTGTAGATGTTGTGTATCCCTTCAAATGATGAGGCGATGGAGAAGAGATGAAATCATGAAAACGACAAAGTAGATGACAAAGGTGAAAATGATTAGAATGTTATGGATGTTTTTATTTTTGTTTCAACTATGATTTTGACCTTTATTGGTAATTGTACACCTCTATCCCTTGGAGCAATCTACCCATATGGATTTCTTAGGAAATTGATATGATAACAATTTGATTCTTTCTCGAGGTGAATCACTATTCAAAGGTCTTATGGTAACCTACCTATCCTACCAGATTGCATGGATAATTAGTCACTACAACCACTAGGTGTAGTATAAGTTACTGTATATGAGGATCACTTGAGGCTAAGTGGAAGAAGAAAATGTACACCTTTATCCCTTGAAGCAGTACAGCTGCATGGGATTCTTAGGGATTTGATATGAAAGCACTTTTATTATTTTAGAAGCCTATTGAATTTATTTTTGACCAAAATAATAGAGGTACCTTTGGAGCTTTTTGCTTTTGTTGTTTTTTTTTTTGGTTTTTATATTGTTTTTGTGGTTTTTATGTTTACTGATTTTTTTTACCAAAGGAATTTAGGCACCTTAGGAGCATTTTTGATTGATTTAACCAAAGGGACATGTGCCTTTGCGGATTTTTTAATTATGTTAATAATAATTGTCCTTATGGTAATCTACCCCTCCTACCGAAATGTATATATAGCCAATCGCTACAACTGCTAGGGGACTAGAGTAAATAACTAGATACAAGGATCGCTTAAAGTTGAGTGGAAGAAGAAATTGCACATCTCTATCCCATGGAGTAGTCCAGCTGCATGGCTTTCTTAGGGATTTGAGATTATAGCACTTCGATTCTTTTGAAAGCCTTATTGAGATTGAATTTGACCAAAGGAATTGGGGTACCTTTGGAGCTTTTTGTATTAATTTGACCAAAGGTGTAGGTGCTTTTGGAGCCTTTTGAAATGAAATTTGACCAAAGAGGTTAGGATTTTTTGGAGCCTTTTGAATTGAAATTTGACCAAAGGGTTTAGGTTCCTTTGGAGACTTTTGAATTGAATGTGACCAAAGGAGTTTGGTTCCTTTAGAGCATTTTGAATTGAATTTTGACCAAAGGAGCTTGGTTCCTTTGGAGCCTTTTGAATTGATGTAATGGCGAGTGTCCTTATGGTAATCTACTCATCCTACCAAATTGCATGGATAACCGATCACTGTAACCGCTAGGAGACTAGAGTATATCACTAGATACAAGGTTCACTTGAGGACCTTTTGACCAAAGGAGTTTGGTGCCTTTAGAGCCTTTTGAATTGAATGTGACCAAAGGGGTTGATTCCTTTGGAGCTTTTTGAATTGGATTGACCAAAGAGTTTAGGTTCCTTTGGAGCCTTTTGAATTAAATGTGACTAAAGGGGCTTGATCCCTTTGGGCCCTTTTTTAATTGAATTGACCAAAGGGGTTAGGTTCATTTGGAGCCTTTTGAATTAAAAGTGACCAAAGGGGTTGATTCCTTTAGATATTTTTGAATTGAAATTTGACCAAAGGGTTTAGGTTCCTTTGGAGCCTTTTGAATTGAATGTGACCAAAGGAGTTTGGTTCCTTTGGAGCATTTTGAACTAAATTTTTACCAAAGGAGCTTGGTTCCTTTGGAGCCTTTTGAATTGATGTAATGACGAGTGTTCTTATGGTAATATACTCATCCTATTAGATTGCATGGATAACCAGTCATTGCAACCGCTAGGGGACTAGAGTATATCACTAGATACGAGGTTCACTTGAGGATCTTTTGACCAAAGGGGTTTGGTACCTTTGGAGCCTTTTGAATTGAATTTGATTATGACCAAAGGAGTTTTGGTTCCTTTGGGGCCTTTTGAAGTGAATTTGATTGTGAACAAAGGAGTTTTTGTTACTTTGGGGCCTTTTGAAGTGGATTTGACCAAAGGAGCTTGGTTCCTTTGGATATTTTAGAATTGAATGTGACCAAAGGGGCTTGATTCCTTTGGAGCCTTTTTTAATTGAATGTGACCAAAGGAGTTTGGTTCCTTTGGAGATTTTTTGAATTGAATGTGACCAAAGGGGTTGATTCCTTTGGAGCCTTTTGAATTGAATGTGACCAAAGGGGTTGATTCCTTTGGATCCTTTTGAATTGAATGTGACCAAAGGATTTTGGTTCCTTTGGAGCCTTTTGAATTGAATTTGACTAAAGGGGTTGAATCCTTTGGAGACTTTTGAATTGAAAGTGACCAAAGGGGTTGATTCCTTGGAGCCTTTTGAATTGAATGTGACCAAAGAAGTTTGGTTCCTTTGGATATTTTTGAACTGATGTAATGATGAATGTCCTTATGGTAATCTACTCATCTTATCGGATTGCATAAATAACCAATCGTTGAAACCGCCAGGTGTAGAGTAGATTACTAGGTACGAGGTTTGCTTGAGAATCTAAGCTAGTGAATTGAATTGATGAATTCATAAAACTAAATAGGATTGGATGTGTTGCGTTTGTGAATGTGAATTTTTAATGTGTTTTTTGGAGTAGGTGTGAGATATTGAACTCCCACCAAGTTTCTTGATTGATTGTTTGATGTGATTGATGGATAAGGTGTGAGACCTTGAACCTCGCTAGTTGTTGTTGATGATGTGATTTCTGGGGAAGGTGGAAGACCTTGAATCCCCCTAGATGGTTGACTACTTGATGTGATTATTGGGGAAGGTGTAAGACCTTGAACCCCTTCTAGTTGTTTTTTTTGTGGTTGTTTATGTATATGTGAAATGATGAATTGTTTAGATTTTTTTTAGTGCGTATGTGATGAAATGAATGTCTTATGAATGAATGCAATTGGTGGTGATGTATTCAAATGAATGAATGGTGTTGCCTTATTGATCATTTTTCAAAGCAGTTATGAACCGTTATTGCTTAATCATGGGTACCGATATGATACTATGGTTTGATCACATTTTGTAGGATGAAATGGACTATGATATATGTGACTATGCGATGGTGGTATGGAATGGAAGCTTGTTTATGACTTTGTTATTCTTAGGGATATATGATTTAGATTTGTTATGCAAAGACTCAACCATCCTAGTGATCTCAAACAAAATTGTCTATGATATCATAAATCTTCATGATGCTAAGGTTGTCCTAGTGTTTTCAAATTTCTCAAGGACCAACCGTATGTGCAATGATTGTTCATTTCCTATTATGAGCTAGGTCAGACTAATCAATTGTAACTTATGCCAATAAGCTAGCTCATCCTAGAGCGGCCATAGGTCTATATAAAAGAAGGTCGCTAATGTGACAGATGTGGCGTCACACGTAAGGATACCCCATTGCAAGGTGGGTTTCATTCAACCCATTGCTTAAATGAGAATCACCCCATGGTTTTTGAGACACTAGAGTTCCAAGGATTCAAGCTCCTTTCCCTTATTTTATTCATTGGATTTTTGGAATTTTTGGGATTTTTATTTTTTTTGCGTATGCTCATTTTTGTGGAGCAACATGCCTTTATATATTTTTTGGTATACTTGCTCATTTTGAGGAAGAGCAAGGAGATTTTATTACTTTTTGGAATGCTTTCGGGATACTTGCTCGTTTTGAGGAAGAGCAAGGGAATTTTTATTGCTTTTGTAATGTTTTTGGGATACTTGCTCGCTTTGAAGAAGAGCAAGGGATTTTTTTTTTTAAGGGTGAAGGGGGAGCTTGTCCTTTTGTCAACTCTATAGCATTCTAGACCATGCGTATAATTGGATGAGCAGGGGAAACCTTTTAATTTATGGCAATAACAACGCATGACTTCATCATTTCTAAGGTTCACAATATTTTAAATGTGTTTTTTTGTGCATGGTCCAAGAGGAAACTTGATTGACCAAGAACAACTTATTGCATCTAAATATTGTTTGATTTTGAATTGAGGTTTCTCAAAACACTAGGAGTGGCTGAGTGATTGAAAACACCTAGATTTTATTCTACAAATATGTTAATGACCAAAGGACCACTTAGAAAGTTGTAAATGATTGCAACTGATGGATTGGTGAGTAATGCTAAACTGAAGGTGGCCCTGATGAAGGCAACAAGACATAGTACTAACAATTATTCATGACTTTAATGAATACAAATGGTACAATTGTGCAAATACCATGGAAGTGGAATGTGTGAATGCAATGAAAGTGGGATTGTGAATGCGATGTATTAAAAATGCAATGTGTATGAAAATGTTTTTGTGTTTTATTATTATTATTATTTTGGTGTTTTTGAACTGAAATGTGACCAAAGGGGTTTGGTTCCTTTGGAGCTTTTTGAATTGCATGTGACCAAAGGAGTTTTGTTCCTTTAGAGCTTTTTGAGTTGGATTGACCAAAGGGGTCTTCTAGTGACTCACTACAACTGCCTAGGACAGGTGGTTGCCTAGTCCCTGCCACTTGGCAGCTTTGAATTGCCATCTATCCTTCCCTCCAAAACCTTGAAAGGCCTATAAGGGCACCATCACATGACCAAGAAAATGATGAGGGAAATGCTAATGTTATGTTTCTAAAATCATCACTCATATAAGCAATAATCATATTCATTTTATTTTATGCAATTTGCATTATTCATTTCATCTTATTTTATTTTAAAATTTGCCTTCCCCTCTTCATTTGCACCTTTAGATCCTTCTATATTTGAACTTATGCATTGTACTTCCTCATACCCCATATCATTTTTTCTTCTAATGGTTGGTTTGAGTGAACTGTAATGGCCTTTTCTATCTAATTATGTAGAAGGATTTTTCGAACCACTTTCTTAGGAGTGGAAAATCCTTAATTTGACCTAGCTTCTCTTGTGATATGATCTTTTTTCAAATTGAAGCTACCATCATGCCCAAAAATTTCCATCTCTTCCTCCATCAATTTCACTTTGTAATCTCTTTCCATGTGCCCAGTTTCATGATATTTGCAACATCGAAATGCAATGTTTTCATAATCCACTTTTTGATCTCATTCTCTTGATTTAGATATAATTCTAATCGATTGTGGTAATGGTTTAGAAATATACATGGCAACACATATTTGAGTGCATACAACATGGCTTCTATCTTTAATAGTTGGTCCCTCTTGGATGAATTTATATAGAGTATTACCAAAATTCTTCAAAATCTCCTTATTGATGAGTTGATAAGGAAGTCCAAAAATCCTAATCCATACGCATTTTAATAGTTTTTGTGTCCACAAAAAAATTCTCACTCCAAGGTCTTAAATATAATGCATCTTTACCCCTAAACCACATGTCTCCATATTTTTATCCCTTATTTTTAACTAGAGAAAATAATGAGAAAAAATCCCTTTGGAAGAAAAGTCATGGAGTAATTTGAATTCAATCCCCATTTCCACTTGATCTAATTTTGAATCTCAGAAAAACCTAGCCAATATCCATGAAAATTAATATTTTTTTGAGTAAAAGGTAAAAATTTTAT
Organism: Wollemia nobilis; assembly: GCA_028583015.1. NCBI lineage: Eukaryota > Viridiplantae > Streptophyta > Pinopsida > Araucariales > Araucariaceae > Wollemia > Wollemia nobilis. The sequence goes on along the minus strand of JAQPPZ010001805.1, from coordinate 72,693 downwards.
TCAAAAAAATTGATCAACTTATACAAATCCATTTTGATATCCTGCCTTTCTTGGTAAGGCTCAAAATGCAGTATTTCTATTTTCTTTTATCTGCCCAGGATCTTTGAATCCCCTGTTCTTTAAACTTTACCTCCTTCTTAACTGTATATATACTCTTCCGACAAAAATTATTGAAGCCCTCTTTGTTATTTTTTCTATTTCTAATAGCTTTCATGTTGCATTTGATTCCATAGTTGTGCCCAAATGTCTTGTTCTACCTTCTGTCATTGGAGATTCTTCCTGTACTTTGATCTGCATTGTTTCTAATAACTTCCTTAAAATAATTCCCTAGGTCCTCTCTTCTGAACAGAATTCCTCTTTAAATTTTTTTTGTTCCGTTCCAACCATATTTTCTAGCAGATGAAGCCAAACCCTAAATTCCAAGTTGTGCTTAGTTTTTTGGATTTGAATGTGTTATGTGACCCATAGTCCCAAAAATTACTACCATTAGGAGGATACCATTATGTTTGGCTAAATATGGAGTACCACCAATTCCAGATTGTGTAAGCATAGAAGCAATAAAAAAAAGAGGTGGTTTATAGTTTCTACCTCTTAGAAGCACATTACACATCTATTGGACCTAATGAACCTCTTTATCCTCATATTATCCTGATTCATAATGATTTTGTGAGCAACCTGCCATATAAAACAATTAACCTTTGACCAACCTTTTGGTTTCCATATTTCTTTTTAGGATGTTGTTATTGGGGTTGGTTCTTGCTACTTTGGTGAGCCTTTCGGTAGCCTTCTTTCACTGTGTAAGTGCCTTTTTTCCATATCTCCATGCTAGTTGGTCAGGTCCGTCTTTCCATAGCCATGTTTTTTTTCTAGGATTTCTTTTAGTTCACATTTTTTGGCTTCCCATTCTTCACCTAACCACTGGTCCAAATTTTTCCATATTCCTGAAGATGCTAGTTGTTGGCTTGGGGGGATGAGATATTGGGATATAAGAGTTTTTCCATGATTATGAAGAGTCTCTCTAATTCCACTAAAATGAGGGTATTATTTGATAATGGGGGGTAATTCCCAAGAATCATTCCACAAGCTGACTTTTCTTCCATCACCTACTTTCCAATGTAAGTCTTCCTTAATCAGTGAGACCCCTCTTTTGAGTGTTTTCCATATCTCTGATCCCACACCTGTAACTGGAAACCATTGAATATCCTCCATTTTATGTGCAGGATAATATTTAGCTTTTATAACTTAACTCCATAACTGATATGGGTTTGTGATCCACTGCTAGTATAAATTTTCTATTAGTGCTAGGTTGTTTGTTGATGCAAATTTGATTCCAAGACCTCCCTCTTCCTTTGGTTGATAGACTTTCTCCCAACTTACCAAAGCATTTTTATGATTTTCTTGTGCTCCTGACCATAATAATTTTCTCATCAATTTATCCAAATATTTGAGTATGCTCTTTGGGGATGCTAAAATGGAAAATTTGTAAATTGGCATTTCTTGTAACACTGACTTCAAAAGTGTGACTTTGCCTCCAAATCTTAACCATCTATGAGACCAGTGTGACAGCTTTGAGAAAATTTTATCTTTTATGGATTTCCAATATTTCAATTTTAGGCTTTTTTCTATTAAGGGAATTCCCAAGTAATCTAATGGACACAAGGCCATTGAGAACCTAAGAATGTTTGCTATCCGACATCTGATTCTCTTATGTACATTAAAGAAGATGACTTTAGATTTTTCTTCATTTAGAAGTTGGCCAGTGGCTACAGTGTAGCAGTCTAATATTTCTTTGATACTGGTTGCTTCTTTTATTTTTTTTCCCCCCATAATCCTATACCATATACAAATTGTAGACGAGTGATAGCTATATCTTTGTTTATTTGACTTCCTGTAATGTTGTTCTCTACTTTTTTCTTCTGTAAGAGTCGTCCTAGTACTTCTACAAAAATAATGAACAAATATGGAGAGAGAGGATCTCCTTGTCTAATTCCTCTGCTGGCCTTGAATAGTGGGGAGGATATTCCATTGATGAGAACTGAAAAGGAGACTGTGGAGATGAATTCAAGTATCCAATTGATCTAATATTTTTGGAATCCAAATCTTTGTAAAATTTGATCCAAAAATTCCCAACTCACTCTGTCATAGGCCTTGGATAGATCTAACTTCAGGAACATTCATTTGTTCTTTCTTTAGTTCATATGATATATAGTTTCTTGTGCTATTACAATCCCATCTAATATTTGTTTACCCTACACAAATCCCCCTTGTTCAGGAGATATGATATTTGGTAATATAGCTTTTAGTCTGTTGGCTATTACCTTGGTGACGATCTTGTAGATCACATTGCAGAAGGCTATTGGTTTGTAATTGGTTAGATTATCCATCTATCATCCCTTTGGAATCAAAGCTAGAAAAGTATGGTTGAGGGATTTGAGAATCCTACCACTGGATCTGGCTTCTTCTACTGATCTAGTTATATCTTCTCCTATAATATCCCAAAAAGTTTTGTAGAATTATATTGGTAATCCATCAGGACTTGGGGACTTTCATGATTGCATGGAGAATATTTTTTCTTTCACCTCTTCTTCTTTGATCTCTTTCATAAGCTCCTCATTCTGCTCTTGAGAGACTAATCTAGGGATACTTCCTAAGATTTCCTTTTGGGATTGTTTTGAAAGATGTGAATCTACAGTAAATAAAGTGGAGAAATACTCATTAGATGCTTTTTGCATACCTAAAGTGGTGGTTTCTAGGAGTCCTTCTACATTTGTTAAAGCATCAATCTAGTTACAGTGTTTCCTAGTTGTGGCCGACTGGTGAAAGAACTTTGTATTCCTATCTCCTTATTGAAGCCAAGTAATTCTAGATCTCTACTTCCAATAGGTTTCTTCTTTCTTATCTAGCTCCTCTTCCTCTTGCATTAAGATCTTTTCATGGGAGAGTAATTCCTCTAAAAGGGGTTCCAAACGAATTATTTCTGTAACTCCTTGCATTCTCTCAACTAGCTCTGCTCTTTATTTTTGAAAATTCGATCTTTAGAATTTACTCTAGTTTTTTAATTTATATTTGATATATTTCAATCTGGAGTGTAGCTGAAAATATGCCTTTCCAAATGTTGGTTTCCCTTGTTGCCACCATTGTTGAACTAACTCTGGCAATTATTGGTTTAAAAGCAAAAATTTCTCAAATATGAAGGGGTGGTTTTTGGACTAGGGTATTCTATTTGTGATATTTAGACATACCAAGAAATGGTCAAAAGATAACAGGTTTATGATTTCTAAATGATAGCTCAATAACTAGGGAATTTATTCCTCTATCAATATCCTATCTAATCTTGATTTCAATGCTTGGTCTCCTTTCCTTTTATTGGTCCAAGTAGTACCACATCCTGGAGGTGGAATGCCGATCAGATTTAAATTATTAGCTTGGACAATCAGGTTTTTGTCTTTCTCACTAAGATGATTTAGACCTCCCTCTTGGTCATTCACTGACATGTTGGCATTAAAGTCTCCAGCCACCAGGAACCTATCTTCTGGGTAAGCTTATCTAATAGCTTGGATTGAATTCCATTGGGTTTTTTGTTCTCGCACTTCCTTCATCCTATAAAAGTTAATAATCAACCAGACGGAGTCTGATTCTCTATCTCTCAATCTGGTCATAAAGATCCCTCTAGCTGATGCTGCTCCTACCTATTGAAAAGTGTCTCTATTCCACAAAGTGGTCATTCTCCCAAAGAAACCATAGGAATCTTGGGCCTCATAGTCTTCATTCCTCCAACATCTCTTAGATATTGTTTGCATTTCTTCTAGTGATGCTTTAGTTTCTTGTAATAAAATCACATCTAGGTGGTTATATTCTATCATACGTTTAACAACCAATTGTCTGGGGTGGTCGTTTAATCCCCTTACATTCCATGTGTGTATAATCATTGGGAACCCGTGTTGTAGAAGTTGGCTATGGGTTTAACCACGTATGCCTCTCTCAACTGTTCTCCTTGTTGTAATTTTTCCTTGTTTGTCTTTCTACCTACTCCTTGAGAGTTTGCATTTTTTAGCCTTTTCTCCATTTGGCTTATCCCAAGGGTTGGATTTTCTCTATTTTTCTTTGCTATTCCTATAATTACCTCCTTAGATGTATGTGGCTATTTATTATACAATACTAGAGCTCCTTCTATATTTGGTTATGGCTGCTCTTTATATTATATATGTTATTCTTTGGTTGATGCAAATTGTACCTGTATGGATTGTACTTCTTCTACCCCTCTCATTACTTTTAGGTATTATTGTTTTTTTGTATTTGTATGTTGTTGATGATGAACCTCTTCTGCTATCGATTTCTCAAGATTTTTTGTTTGATTTGAGTGTAGTAGTTCCTCTGCTTCCATTGGATCATCTAGCCTGAGGATCTCATATTTGTTGGATGGAGCCCTTCCTTCTTGACGTTGATTTTTATTTCCTCCCTTCTTCTGATTTCTTCCTCTTTCTTGGTTATTATTTTTTGTTCCTTTTATCATAACCATCTGAAATCCTTGTTCATTTTATTTTTGCTGAGGTTGGTTTTCTAGGTTTGGATTTGCTGGATTTGTCTCTCCTTTGGCTATTTTGGGGTAGACTCTCACCAAATATTTGTATTCATGACATGCTTTATATTTGAAAGACATAGATTCATAGTCTATTTGTTGTCTCCATATATTCCTTCTAACTTTGAGGTCAATTTCTACGGTTTTCCCAAGTCCATCTCCACACAAATTCTAGCATACGCTGTTGATCCTCCTTCCACTGATTCTATTGATCTACCTATGTATTTTCCCAAGATATTACCTATCAACTCCAAAATTTCCTCTTTCCAGTATTATAAAGGAAGTGCAAATAATTTTAGCCAAATTGGATCTATCGAGGATTCAATTCTAGTATCAAAAGTGGGTCGCCATGGTTGCATGAATAGACCTGTAGAGCCTATGTTATACGAACCTCCCTCGAAAGATTTTTCATCTCAGATATCATTGTGAATTCAACTACGAAGTATTCATTCGATAATGTGAAGATATCCAATTCCCTTTGTGGTGCCCAATGCTTTCTATCCCAAGATTACAAGAACCTTGTAGAAGGTCGGAGTCCCACAAACTTGCATATTAAGGTATGCTTGGATTTATACACAATATCATTTGCTATGAGTTCTTCTATAATTTATAGCACTAGGATTATTTCTACTTGAGGTAAACATCCATTTCTTTTGGCTTATTCAGCTTCAGTCTCCTTTCTTTTACTCGTAACTTGTAGGATTTTTCGGGCCTGTTCTCCTATATCATCTCTATTTCCATCACTGCCTCTAACCACTTTTGCAAAGGATTGCATATTAGGTCCCTTGGGACTCTGAGTCCTTCCAACAAAAGTCCCTTGTGTGAACCCTCCTACCGAGGATTCTCCCATTGAAATCTCCCCCTTGTAAACCCTAATTTTTCAATTTCAAGAATTCTCTATTTTTTCAAGCCTTCTATTAGGGGTTTCTATTGTAACCCTTAAATTACACAAAACAAGGCAAAAATAAACTCTAAATCCAAATAAAAACTTTATAAACACAAGTTTCAGCAAAATACAGTAACAGACCATACTAGAAAAAACAAGCTGATTTTCTCCCTTTTGTCGCAATACGACTTCGATCTCTAGCATAAAACCCCCAATTTCATCGGTCTTCTCCATTCTGCCACAATACGTATTCGATCTCTAGCAAAAAATCCTTAGTTTTTTCTACAGTTGTAATCCTGATATGTGGTAAAATTATGTCTGCTTGTGTCCACTATCAATTGCCTTCATCATCAGTAGAGTTCTCAGAAAAAACAAGCCGGTTTTCTCCCTTCTCATGAAACCTACATATTAACCCTTTGGTTTTAAAAACCATTATATCTTGTGCAATCATCTCATCCTTGATAATCATTTTTGGTGTAGAATCTTCTACCTGGACTGGGCTTGCCATAGATTCGCTCTTTATCTTATTGCTAGCTAGGGCATCCATACTGCCAACTTGGTCATTCATACTTTTAGTAAGGACTTTCACAAATGAATTTCTTTCCACGTTACCTATATTTTTTTCAAATGAATCCTTTAAATTTTTCTAATATCTGGAACAAGAAGTGGTACTTGTTCCTTGATCACACTTTGCTTTCTTCTTTTTTCTTTCTTGTTCATACTTCCTCCTCACTTTTGACTTGTTCTTGCACTTGCTTTTGGCTACACTCACTCTTGGCTTACGCTTGCACTCACTTTTGGCTACACTCACTCCCAACTCGTGTTCGCACTTGCTTCTGGTTGCACTCACTCTCGAATCATGCTCACACTCACTTTCAACTGCACTCACTCTTGACTTGCGCTCGCAGTCGCTTTTGACTGCACTCACTCCCAACTTGTGCTTGCATTCACTTTTGTTGCACTCAACCAGTCATTGAATTTTTACTGTCATCATTTGATAACACATAGTATTATAATATTAATATATATATTTATATATATATATATATATATATATATATATATATATATATATATATATATATATATATATATATATATATATATAAAATTTTCCTAGTCAAACTAGACCTTCCCAAAAAATGTTGAACCATTGATTTTTTTTGGCATTTTAAACCTACCAAACTGAGACATATATTATTACTATGATAGAAATAATCCTCCTTGTATTTTGGGGCTTGATGATTGAGAAGATAAATTTCCTTATTTTAGCTATTTTTAATGAATTTATTTGCATAAAAGAATGAAAACAACTAATCCAAACAATTTTTTAGGGCAACAACATTATTTTTTCCTTCAACAACAAGAATGTCAAATTTCACCTACACTTTGAATTATGTGGAAGAATTAAATGGTGCTAGGGTAATGAGATTGTGTAGAAGAGGAGGTTGTAGAATTTGTAATATGAAGTTTTTGGATTTTGAGCCAATTGATTTATCATCTCGTTCCTCTATTTCACACGATATTCATTCAATATTTCCTTCAAGGAAATGGTTGTCTCGATGTAGATCATTCTATTTGCCACCTAAGATCAACACTAGGTCGAGAACTATGTCTATATCCTATTTTTTTGCACTATGTATATGTTGAGTACTATGACCACATAGTAGTATTTCAACAATTTGGCAATTATTCAACTATCATTGACAATATTTGAACTTGGGTCTTCTCCTTGAAAGTCGAAGAATTTAACTAATTGAGCTAATGCCATTTTATATGGTGTAAACTCAACTACAAGAGACCAACAAAATGGACTCCAATCACATAACACAAATGCAATATAATGGAAGAAACCTGCAAATCGATATTCTTCTCATTCTTGAATTCACACCGCTTCTCCAAAAGATTACAATCCATCATATAGCAACCAAAAATCAAAGAAACCCTAAAACGTCTTTTTTCTAAAAACTGCTAAAAATATATATTTTTTCTAAAAACTACTAAAAATAGAAATGAGTCGGATTGCACCCAGATTTGGTGCACACATCCCTCTTACAATAAATAACCTTACTTTAAAATATTAAGCCTCAACTTAAGGTATAACAAAAGATAATAAAATTCTAACATCCAAAAAAACCCAAAAAACTCGGGAACCTATTCTAAAAGCTAATTTTGGGACACTAGATGTCGGAGTTAGGTCCCAAAAACATGATTTTTGGAGGGTGATGCGAATCAAAGATTAGCCTCTTGCAGAAAATGCACGCGGAACCACCTGTTAAATTTTAAGGCAAACAGGCGTACGGTTCACAAGTTATGGCTCTGACAAGGTGCATCATTATACCACAAGCATTATTGTTAGAATGTAGAATTTTTGGAATAAATTTAAATTGATAACCACAAGTTCCTCATAAACTTTGGTTATGTTATTATCTAAATTTAGAAAATTAAAATTTTGTTTAATATATTTTAAATATGTGTGGATGTAAGAATGATAATAATGTGACACCTATAGGCTATATGTGGTTTCTATTGGGGGTAGTTTCCATAAAAATAATAAAATAAGTCAATTAAACCATATGTAACTTACCTTTTATCAAAGATATTCTTCACTTACCTTTTTATTAAAGATATTTTGCATCTTACTCAAACAAATATGTATGTTCATTTGAGCAACTTTGGATTTTTATTGTAATCTTCCTCAAATGTATGCAAATATTTTGAGGAATATGCAAATGAAATTACAATATTAGTTGCTCAAATGTATGTAGTCTTTATTCCTCAAACAAATATGTAAGTTCATAAAACTCTCATACAATGATAATGCTTTCTATACTCACTATGTAGATAATGTAGACTTTGTAGGCAATGTAGGTGATGTAGACTATGTAGATGATGTCCACTATGGAGTAATATATAGCCATTGTAGGATGACTCTTTGGTTACTTGACTCTTCCTTTTCCTTATGCCAAGTCTCATGACTCTTGGCTTCTCTACTTGACACTTGCATACACATGACTCTATCTTGTATGCACACTTGGACATGACTCTTCACATAACACATCCTAATCTAAGAACACATGTGCACACTTACATATAAGACACTTGTGCACATTTACACACATAACACTTGCACACTCATTTACATGACACTTGTGCATTTCTTGCACATTATTACATTACATAAAATATTTACTCACACTCTAATCTAGGACACAACCCTAATATAATATTTACAAGGATGTACCAAGGAGGTACATTAGCATGTACCAAATAATGTAATATACTCTAACACCCCTCGTATTACATTATTTGGTTATTAAAGACTTTAGTCTTCAATATGGTCTTAACTCTTCAAGTGACTTTGCAATTGATTTGATCTTTGTCTTGATCTTTATTTGAATCTTCTTCAATCTATAAATGGTCGTATAGTACATGTGATCTTCCACTATCCTCACATTTTTCTTATCGTGAACTTTGGATTCACCCAATGCCTTCGATGGTAGAAAGGTTCTTGATTCTCATTTCTTGCAGTTTGTCTTTCAGAGCATTCAACAATGTTATCTTGAAATAAGATAAGCTCTTGAGAAAAACCAATTGAATCTAAGGTATATATTCCATTCTTAATTGATCTTGTAGCCTTTGTGATATTTTGATTTTTGATAACACATTTATTGTTCTCATTTATACATTTGAACTCAATTGATCTTCCACTTTCAACTAGTTTAATCATTTAAATGAGATTGGTTGTCAACCATGAAACATACATAACATTTTTCAATATAAAATCTGAGAATGGTGTACTAGGTGTTACACAACCAATTCCATGTACTAGATACCTCTTATTATCAACAATCTTCAAATATAAAATCTGAGAATGGTGTACTAGGTGTTACACAGCCAGTTCTATGTACTAGATACCTCTTATCATTAACAATCTTCAAATAAAAATTATCCCTGATAGTGAACGACTTTTTAATGAAAGTCAACCATAAACACTTTTGTCCCACACGTCCGAGTATTTATTTCTCTACAAAAAATAGACGTCTCTTAACAGATTCTTTGGATTACGTTCCAATTGAGCGGTACAAGATATGAAGGTGTTCTAAAAGGACAAAGAGATATCCACATAGGGGAAAGGTTAAAGTAACTGGTTTTTCACTGTTTAGAATCATTCACCCTTGTCTGGTATTTTGTTGGAAGCATCCCTAATTAGTCTTCCCTTAGGACCTAGGTTAACACAACTTGGACTCCTCATGGAGTCCAGCTAACGATGGTTCAAAACCTTATAAAGTTTTTTTTTGTTTCTCTTTGTGGAAACATCCCATGCTAAGGCAATTTACGAGCATGGCCCTTGGTACACGAGAAGCTGTCTGCTTGTTTTTTCTCCTTGGACCCGTGACTTTTCTATTTTTGAGGAAAGATCTACCAAAGTCCCTGTGTGGGTGCAATTCCCAGGACTCCCTCTACCTCTGTGGTCCTTTCTCAATTGCATAGCAACCCCTCTAGGATGTGTCATTTTGGTGGAGGCGAACAAATTTTTCCACCCTCAAAAACGTGTTTGTGTCGAGATTGATATTTCTTGAGATCTTAAGGAGGCTATTGACATACAAGTTGGTGACACTATGCTATCCCAGCGGATCCTCTACATTAATTTGCCCAACACATGTTTTGGTGCCAGTCCTCAACACACAAGATTAGAAATTGTCCCTCGATGCCGCATAACAGGGACAAATAGAGCCCTACCACATCGAGTGTGCTCACTCCTCAACCTCAGGAGGATGGTTGGACAATGGTGGGAAAGTGTAAAAATGCACATTTGGTTGCTTCTAAAGGTACACAGTCCAAGTCGGCACATGTTTCAAAGCCGGTAGAAAAAGGGTATGAAAAGAAAAAAGTTGGTCCCCCAACTAAAACTACCAATAATGAGGCTCCTCAGTCTCTACAGATTCATACCCAAAGGTTACAATAGTGATTGCTTCACAGTTTGCCCAACCGACCAGTCCTCTAGTACATTCCCCCCGGTTAGTACAAAGTGCTCCTGCAACCCGAGAAGGGAATCTACAGAAGAAGATATTGCTCCAGAGAAGCAACTTCATATGACCAGTGTTCAGTTGGGCAGTTATGTTCCTGATTCATCCAATAACTACAGTGTGTTGGAGTATCTTAGCGACAATGAAGATATATCGTTGGATGCAAAACCATCATCGATGGAATTGACGGTTCCTACGGAGGAAGCAAAATCTAAAGATCCCTCTCTTTCTATGCGATTTCGACGTTCTCGTAGTCCTTGACAAAGGAAAGAAGATGAAGACAATCTACCCGAAAAAATGTTTCACCTATCCGATCCAACAGTTCCAACAAGAAATCCAACACCTTTGAGACGTTGGATTTGAACAGACATAGGATGACGGAGCAATAAATCTACTTGGTGCCTAAAGTTACAGTTTTACAATTTAAGGTTTTTTTATTCTAATTTATTTTCTATGCTTAATTATGTTATCTTCTCGCCCTTTTATAGGCTAGTTTTGGTTTTGATCGTATAAGTAACTTTGTATTCCAAACGCTTCTTTTTATTGTAACCTCTTTTATTTTTATTGAATATAATTGTTAGTTCTAATTTTATATTTATATTTATATATATATATATATATATATATATAACTAACTTTTCTTTGGAACCTAGAACTTGTTAATTAGATTCTCTTCTGGCCCGCACTTGTTATAAGGGCGGCCCCGGGAAAGCGCACTATGGTAGGAAAAGGGAATCCGTTGGCAATGGCAAAGAGATTCTCTTCTGGCCCGCACTTATTATAACCGCGGCCCCGGGAAAGCGCAGTGTGGTGGGACAAGGGAGTCCGTTGGGAAACGTGCACGAAAACACAGGATGAGTTTGAATAGAAAGAGGTATCGTTATTTGCCGAACATTCCATCGAATTTCCATCCATATCAACGGACATCACTAAGCAGATGTAAAAGATTATTTTAATTCAATCAAAGTCCGGCGATGACGTGTAAAAGATTACCATAGTTCTGTCAAATCCCGGCAACGACGTTCAAATCAAGAAGATAAAAAGCTTCCCGTTTCCTCTTTGGTTTCACACGGCACACCATCACAAAAATGGAGCCAGAATAAGAGTTGGAAATTGGAAAGTACTAACTGAGATTTCCAGAAAATGGGCTGCGAAAGTTGTTGCTGACTTTTCATACAGAGCTCTGATTTTGTTGGGAAGACATGCAACCCCATCAGATCCAAGTTATGGTCCATGAAACCAATGATATCTGTAATGATTATTAACTTTAGTGGGCCGCGAAAGCAGGCATCCCATTGACGGAAGTGCGCCGCGAGAGCAGTCGATCGCAGCGGTGGTAAATCTGGCGATGATCGTATTAATTTATGCCGGTGGCTTGGCAATGGCAAAAGAAACAGCGTATGCAAATGAAAGTCACATTTAAAGTACACAGAACTAAGGAAATTTGTAACATTTTGTTTTTAGTTGGTATGTTTGAAATAGATTGTAAATCTTAGTCTACTGAGTAAAGATGAAGTTAGGAGATCAAATTAACTGACAATCATAATTAAATTAAATTTGATAAAAAGTAAAGTAGTTTTTAAATTTGGTAGGATTATAGATTATATAATATTATTTTATCCAATCAATCATTTAGATATAACCTTATTCTTTAGGATTTGAAATTTGGACCATCATTTACAAAATGGAGAATTTTACAAAACTTAATCATGGTTCAAATTTATATAAATGATGTATTTTTGGTCAAGCTTTTCAATATTAATATAGTGTCATATCCATGGGTTACATCTCACTCTCAAACAACCAAAAAATATATATAAAACTGGTTTCATATCGATTCCAACAACCAATTAATTTATATATATATATATATATATATATATATATATATAAAACTGGTTTCATATCGATTCCAACAACCAATTAATTAATAAATAAATATATTTAATTTATTATTTTAATTTATATATTTTAAAGTTGAGATGAAAAAACAACAGTCTTATCACATCCTCATTACTTTATTACTTTATTATTGTATAGTAGTATTACAATAAAATAATATTACAACACATTAATTAATTAAGCATCTATCTCCTCCTTTAAAAGTAGAGGAATTTAATTTAAAATTGGGATGGAAACAAGCCTTACATCATTTTTTTAAAAATGAGTATATCATTACATCATTGTCACAAGAAATATCAGCACAAAAAAATTAAAAGGTTTGCGGCAAAGGATTTTTGCAGAGTAAGGAGGGTTTGCAGCGGAGTATTCACGGGGATACTGGAAGCAAAGCATGGGGATACTGGAAGTAGAGCCGATAGAATGGAGAAGATTTGAACTGTACACTGAACCAAACAAGAAATATCAGCACAAAAAAATTAAAGGGTTTGCGAAAAAGGGTTTTTGCAGAGCAAGGAGGGTTTGCGGTGGAGTATTGTATTAAACATCTATTTCATCAGGTAAGCATATATTTTTTTCCTCTTTCGATTTATAAAACAATTTAAATAGGTAGGAGAAATACATTCGTTATAAGGGTTTGCGGTAGAAGGTTTTATTATCAACAAGGGTTTGCAGCAGAGAGCAAGGAGGGTTTTATTACACATTTATTTCATCGGATCAATAGTACAGAGGGTTCGGATATAAAGGGTTTGAAAATGGAAGAAGGGAAGCAACAATTGCAAGAACCAATATATGTCAATGAGAAACAGTATTGGAGGATATTAAGGCGTCGACAAGCTCGAGCAAGGGCAACAACAATGAAAAGGGCATATCAAAAAATAAAAATAAAAAATATTCTACCACATAAACAGGTGGAGAATAAGGAACAATCAAAGGCAAATCACCAAAATGAGTTTTCAGGATGAGGAAGAAACTTACAGTCCCACAACTACACCACTCATGTGGGCACCAAGACTTTATGTGCAAGAGCTAATGAAGATGAAAGAAAAACTTGAAAGCATGGAAAGGAGGGAGAAATTAAGAGAAACTAAATCAGATGAGGTTATAAACACCATTCAGAGGTTGGAAAAGGAAAACAACCAACTCAAGGAGCAAGTTTCAAAGCTACAAAACCTTGCAAACATGGGTCAACGTGAATGACATGTCCTCAAACAAGCCATCCATACCCCAATCAATGATGCAATAGAGGTGGAAAAAACAAATGCAAATCAAATAAAAGAGGTACAAAAAACACTCCAAAACATTGAAACAAGAGAAAATGAGCTATGAAATGAATTAGCAAAGGCAAATACATGGTCTCAAGTAGTAAAAGAACCAGTCAATCAACAAAAAGAGTTGATAGAGAAGCAAGTAAAAATTCAAATAACAGAAGAGAAAGAAAGACATGAGAAGTTAACAAATATAATCATCAAAGGGTTGAAAGATTATGGGGACAGGGAAGACACAAATCGTTTAACCAAGGACTTCTTGTCAGATCGATTACAATGGAAGGGTCAGATAAAAAAAGTAAGCAGAATTGGCAGGTTGAGAGAAGGAGGTAGAGATAGACATATTCGAGTCACATTGATGAGCTACGAGGATAAAATAAGGTTACTTAAAAACAAAGGCATGCTGAGAGGGTCACAATTTTATTTAGATGATGACCTAACATTTTTACAGCAGGAAGAAAGAAATAAGGAATGGGAAAATGTGAGGGCAGAAAGGAATGAAGGGAAACAAACATATTTAAGAAATGGAAAGGAATACATCACATCTAAACAAATCCAAAACAAATAGGGAGTATGGCTCGCCCGGGAACATCTTACAATGGTAAGTTGGAACTGTAGAGGTTTCCCTTGGAGAAGAGGACCCGGGTTAGGGCCCATTGCTAGAGACAAAGATATAATCATATTGACAGAAACACATGAACACGATGGATGTAGGACTCCAGAATTTGTGAGATAAAAAAAAATAGCAATATGAAATAAAGCAGCAGAAAATGGCAAAGGGCATGGGGGTATTATGGTTTTAATAAAAGAGGTATGGGATAGGGTCATTAAAATTGAAAAACAAGATGAAAACAAACAGTACATCCGGATAAAGATCCTAGAAAATAAGTCGGTTATTAGCATAGCAAGCATGTTATTTTGCTCCCAAGAATTCTAAATTCTATAAGAAACATGACCTTAATAGAGAAGACCCATACTCCTCCCTAAAAAGAGACATTTCAATATACAATAAGTTGGGGGAGATTATATTAATTGGAGATTTCAATGCAAGGACAACAAATAAGCAAGCTAACATTCTAGAAGGTAACGAAGATATTGAGATTAATCCTCTTTGGATGCCATAAGAGGAAAATCAACAGTGGGCCAGGACTTCAGAAGATGAGCATGGGGCTATCACGCAATATGGAGAAGAGTTGTTAGGTCTTTGCAGCATATACAATTTGATTATTTGCAATGGGATGAACAAATGGAAAAATTCAGGAAAGTATACATGCAAAACATATAAGGGACAAAGTGTAATAGACTATGTAATATGCTCATAGAATTACATACCAAAAATAGAGGAGCTAGAAGTGGAAGATCCTCTAGTGGAACTTAAGTCTGATCACAACCCAATTGTTATGAAACTTCGAATGCATGGAGACAAACCAAGGGAAAAACACTTGCAAGGCAATCAAAATAAATATCCTCACAAGGGAAAAATTCTCTTAACAGATGAAAATCGATAGAATTTTAGAGCAGTATTAAATAATAAGTTACAAGAAAGGGAAGAACTACATCACAGTAGTAGAGATTACAGTAAGAGTGAATGGTTAATGCAAGTTATTCAAGAAGCTCTAAACAAATGCAAGAGAGCTAAACCTAAAAAGAAAGAAAGGAATAACTTCCCAACCAACCCATGGTTCGATGAAGATTGCAAAAAAATGCGAAGATTACTAAAGGAACCAATAGGTAAAACAAGAGCAAACAAAAAAGCATATGAGAAACTGGTAAGGGAAAAAAAGAAGAATACACTAGAACAAGGAGGAAAGAATTGATTTATTTAGGGAAGCATGAACTAAATAAATTTTGGAAGGAACTAAGCATGAAAATGATGCAAACTAAAAATAACATAACAACTAATCAGTGGTTGGAGTATTCAAAACAACTATATCAACGTAGTAACCAGCAGGAGACACCCCCTACTATCATTGTCAAGAAAGAACTTTTCACAATTGAAGACATTATTCAAGGGATAAAAAAGTTAGCAACTGGTAAAGCCCGTGACAGACAATCTTCAAGCAGAGCATATAAAATGGGGGGTAGATATCTTGGCACCGTAAATCAAAGAAATTATCAATGAGGTCATACAAAATGGCTTCCCTACCGAGTGGACAACTAGCTTGACCATTCCTTTGTTTAAAAGTGGAGATGTAAATAATCCCTCAAACTATCGAACTATCATGATCAACCCTCTCTTTGCAAAGTTGTTTGGGAGTATGATAGAGTGTAGGATCAACATATGGGCGAGAAGAAAAGGGAAAGAGAGCAAAGGGGCAAGCGGGTTTTAGGCCCAAACACTCAACTATTGATCACTGTATCACACTTAGACACATAGTGGAAAAAATATGGGACAAAAAAGAGGAGGCTTTTTGTTGTTTTGTAGACTTCAAAAAGGCATTTGACACAGTGCCTAGGAAAAAATTATGGAGCAGAATGGAAGAGCTAGAGGTTCCAATTCACTACGAGGGCAGCGGTTCACGAGACTATATGAGCATGTAAAAGCTAGAATCATAACACAAGAAGGGTTATCTGAATGTTTTGGTAGTGACATAGGTGTCAAACAAGGTTGCCCTCTATCTCCGACCTTATTTGGGCTGTACATTGACAAGTTAGAAGAATGGATAAACAAATTTGGGGGAGAGCGTGTGCATTTAGCCAAATATGTGGTAAAACTCCTCATGTATGGAGATGATGTAATTCTTGTGGCCAAAACAGCCAAAGATCTAGAATATCACCTTCAAGCTCTAGAACTCTTTTGTAAAGAATTTGGGATGCAGGTGAACACGAGCAAAACAAAAATTATGATTTTTTCAAAAAAAAGAAGAAGCAACAACTCAAATTTCAGTTTGCAGGAGAACCGCTTGATGTAGTAGTAGAATACAAATACATGGGCATAGACTTTCATGACAAACTTAATTGGAATACATGTAGGATGAAAAGAACTCAAAGTGGTTGGAGAGCACTATATGCACTTCAAAACAGGTGTAGGAATGTTGAGTTGTGGGACTGGAAGACCACCAAGGTCTTATTTGGCCTACTTGTTACACCGGTTCTGTTGTATGGTTGCGAGGTGTGGGCTAGTGGCACAACAAATGCAAAATGGAGGCAAATAGAAAGGATTCAAAAATATCTAATCACAAACTTTCTCAAAATTAAGGCCACAACCCCTTATGAAATTATTCTAGCTAAAACTGGAATGTTCCCTTTAGAAGCAATTGCTATGACCAAGTTGTTATGTTACTTGAAAAAAATAGAAAACATGACAAATGATAGATGGCCTAGAGCAGCTAGGGGACGAAGAGTTACATAGGCGAAAGAATACGTGGATGAAACAAAATCAGAAATGGATGAAACGTTGGGAAATCAACATAAATGAATGCCCAAATGTCAACAAAGACATTAAAAATTATGTGAATGAAAAGTTTAGAAGTGGAATGTGGAAAAATGCAAGCAGGAAAAGAAAATATTATATTGCAAATTTTAACCCAACGTACGACCACAAGGAAAAAGCGTATATAGGCGCTGAAATCAAGTGGAAGGAAAAAATACTCATTGCTCAGATAAGGACTAGCTCTCATAGGCTTAGATGTGAAACAGGGAGATGGACAACGCCCAAAGAACAATGGGAAGAAAGGATATGTACTCTATGCAAGACACAGGGGCGGTAGAGACAGGAGGAACACTTCATCTATAAATGCCCGAGTTTTTCAGATATCCGTGACAAATACAACGAAACACTTGGGAACGAGTTTATTACAGATTTATTTGAAGACAGGAAAATAAAAAAAGTTGGAGAATTGCTAACACAAATCAGTAGGAGAAGGAACAACCTTCTCAAAGTTATTAAAGATCATATGATATGATTTGAGTAATTGTACTTCCATATTTGAGGTCCCATAGACCATTTTTGGGTCTCCCGGACGTAATTAAAATCTTTCATTCATTCAAATCTTATTAAAGATACATGCTTAAATAACCAACTTTCTATAATATCACTTGGTGGTGATGATATAATATAAACCCGTTTCAACCCTTTTTATATATATATATATATATATATATATATATATATATATATATATATATATATATATATATATATATAAGAGGTATATATAATATAATATAATATAAAAATGATAATGACATTTTAACTTACTTATCATATATACATATTTATATATATTATAAATATGTATGTACAATATAATATAAAATAATAACAATATTTCAACTTACTTATCATTATACATTATTGCTTGCAATAAAATATTTCTTTTAAAACTATATAGTAATCCTAAAAATATATATTTAAATCTAATAAATTAAATTTTTTAAAATTTCTTGATTTTTTTATAATACTTCTTATACACATCCGCCCTGGGATTGAACTCGGGTTACGTCACGATAATGCAAGTGACACTTAGAATTTCTTGTAATGTTTTTAAAAAGTTAAAACATTAAAGTTTAATATCATTAATTATGGTTTCTTAAAGTATTCAATACACAATTTTGTTTTTAATGCAATTTAAATATATGTATAATGTGAAAACTATAATAATTTTTAATAATTATTTTATAAAAGAATTAATTGTATAATATATACTTTTAAGTGTAAGTAAATTGTCATTACCTAGTAATAAACTTAAATATATGACAACTTATTTTTTAAACTTGATATATATGGGATTATAATGGATCCCACCTACATTACTTCATAAGCTTGGCAAGATTTGAACTTGGCTATCTTCCTTGACAGTGAAGGAATTTAATTGATTGAGTTCACGACATTTACATTTGATAAAAAGTTAAACCTTCACCTATGGGATTGAAACCAAAATTTTGATATGAAACTTAAGGTTTTGAGTCAAGGAAAATTAAGAGATAACACAATTCAAATTATTAAAGTATACAACCCAATCAAAATACAAAGACACATGAAAAAATAATATAATTATTATAAGCTTAAAAAATAAAGTATAATGCAAGTAATATTTCAAAAGAGATATGAGGTTATAATATTGCATATAGTACTTGTACTTCTTTACAATTAGAGGCTACATATTTGGTCGGTTGGAAATCCATTGTATTGAAAATAGAAGATCAACAATGTACCTCACTCGCAAGTTCCCACAATATTTCAAAAGAGGTCCAGGGTTTAAGCCAAGTGGCCTGTGTTGAATACAAAAAAACTCTCTGGGTAGCTTAAGGGGATACACCTAGATGGGACAAGCCCCATGGAACATAAATTCTTGGTCCCCAAGGGAGACAGGGAACGATTTTCCTTAACAAAGGTTTTTATTTGCACTAGGTACGTTACTGGCAAGTTTCCCAATCCTCTAAAAGAGATCTAGAGGGCTTTAGCTCTTCTTTGGGAGGTCCAAGGTTCAAACCGTGGTGTGTGCGAGTGTATGACGGGGTGGGTGTGTGGTGGTTGTGTGTTAAATTCCCTATTGATAAGCATAACTCTCGACTTTACGAGGGGTCATGGTTGGGAGGAGACTGCTCAATCCTATGTGTTGGTCATAGGCGTTTCTCACACTAACCAAAAAAAATGGAAGGTCAACTATATAGAAATGTCATGGTCACCTTCCCTAAGTTAGAAGGCCACCCTTATGAAAATGTAGTGGTTCACCTTATATGAGGTATAAAGCACATATTAATTGAAAATTACAAACACATGGCATATTATTTGTATTTTATTTTTAAGTGATGCAACACCATGGCTAAAGATGTATTTTTGTTGTGGATACCTAAAAATAAAAACTTATAATTTTTAATAATAATTTTTTTACATTTTGAGATCTTTAATTGTTGGTAACCCTATCTATGACAAGGTTACTTGTTGAAAATTCTTGTTCATATTGTTTTGTATTTTATTTTTAAGTGATGCAACACCATGGCTAAAGATGTATTTTGGTTGTGAATACCTAAAAATAAAAAACTTATAATTTTTAATAATTATTTTTTTACACTTTTGAGATCTTTAATTGTGGGTAACCTTATCTATGACAAGGTTACTTGTTGAAAATTCTTGTTCTCCTCTTGATAATTCTAATGCACTTTTAAAAGGAGTCCTAAGCACAAGGTTTTACCCTAGGCAAGGTGGATAGGACCAAAGAATATATTTTGGAGCATAATGGCATGCCCTTACAATGTGCATGCCTAGATCATTCTCCTCCCTTTAAAAATAGTGGTCTCGTTACATTAGTTTATGATATCAGGTGCAAAAAATATTTCTTTGTTTGATTTTTCCTAAGCCATTCCCCTTAGTGGCCAAGTTGTCCTACCTTGACTACTCTATTTCTAAATTGATTTTCTTTGGGTGTTATTAGTCCATGTATCAACAATTTGATCTTCATCCATTAGTGCTAAAATATTTAGATTGAGTTCTTGAGCATTCACCTATTTTGCCACTATGGAAGTGTCTAATAGAGGTGGATGATAAGGCTTGAGAAGTTCTACATTGAAGATTGGATGTAAACCAAGATAAGATAGAAGATTTGACTCAAAAGCATTATTTCCTATCTTTTTGGTGATGGTGTATGGTCCATAGTAAAGAGATATGATATTCTTATGGGGTCCTACAAGTATTTTCTTTTGAAGACATAACCATACTTTATCTCCAATCCTAAACTATTGGTGTGGGATCCAATATTGGTCATGTTGTTGCTTGCATATTTTTTATTTGTCTTGTCCAGATGGTAATAGACCTTTTGTTGAATATGTTAAATCCATTTCACAAACTATATTGTTGTATTTGCTTCTTTTTTCTCATGAGGAGAGTATGTTGGAGAATATTACATTATTTGGTACATGCTAATGTACTCCCATGGTACCTATGGTACAATGTAAATATTAGAATAGGGTTTGAGTCTATAGTTTAGAAGTATGATTTATATTTCCCCTTTATGTAAGTGTAGATATGCACAAGTGTCATGTAAGTAAGAGTGCAAGTGTGTAATGAGAGAAAGTGCACAAGTGTCATGTAATTAAGTGTGCAAATATGTAATGTGAGGATGTGCACAAGTGTCATGTATTAGGTGTGCATGTAGAAGTGCAAGTGTCATATGGAAGAGTAGGATTATGCATAGTGAGGAATTATTGTTAATTTGTAAATATTAGGATTTCCAAAATTTGGAATTGGTGAATATGGAGACCCTTGACTAAGGCCCATTTATCCAACATTCTCGTCTAAATCATGGACCTTTTTGTCTTGAAATTATAAATACTTTTATTTACATTGTCAAATTTGCCTATAATACCACTAGTATATAACCTAATGCAAAAATGATACTCCTACATCTAAAACATTGATTCTTCTCAAAAAATGCCCTGTAGCAACAAAAAATGACCTGTAGCAGTGAAAAACCTATAGTAGCAAATAACAACTTGTAGTAGTGAAAAACAACCTATAGTAATGAAAAATGATAGGCAAAAAGCAGAGACGAGTGGTAATAGGAACAAATAATCGGTAGCAGAGAAAAGAAAATATGATATGTAGCATAGATGATTTCTAGCAAAAAAAGCAAAGATAATTGACAAAAAGCAGAGATGATTGAAAAAAAACATAGATAATTGATAATAGAGAAAATCAAAGATGATTGATAGTAGATGATAGACAAAAAATGATCGACAATAGATGATAGGCAATACATAAAGTTTTTTTTTTTTTACTTTTGAAGTAATGAACCTTCTAGAAGGTATAACTTTTGATCCAAAACTTTGTTTTGATCAGTTTGGTGCTTAGTAAAATCCTCAAAAAAAACCTTTAGAAGACCTCATAAATGAGCTCTAAAGTTGCTGAAGTGCACTACTTTAGAAAAACCAAGTAGATATCTAGTAAGGGTAATGTGCATAAACCCTTAAAGGATGCTAGATCTTGGCAACCTAAAATGATGGATCTAGTAAATATTGTTGTCAAAATATTTGAGACTAAGCCTTATATAGAGGCTAAGTCTTATCATAAGAATAGATGACAGACAAGTGGTAATAGGATTTCAAAACTGATTTACCCCATTTTTATATTTTTTTGTGGAAAAAAAGGCAATTTGCCATGTCTTCTACATGAGTTTGGATACTATTTGCCTAGATTTCAAAACTGATTTATCCTATTTTTATAAATACATTTTAGGGCTAACCCCTTACGCATAACCCTATGGAAAAGAGTAAGTGTCATAGAGTTAAGTATACATTTAAGTAGAGAGTCTAGAGTCATGTATACAAGTGGCAATATGTGAAGCCAAATGACATGTGAGACTAATAGTCAAGTACTTGAAGAGTCATATTGTATGAGTATATTATGGATACAAAGATCCATGTATTGTATCGAAGAATATCACATTCAAGCATTAATAATATTGAAGCTTGTATGCATATTTTGAGCAATTCTACTATAAGTTTTCTTCATGTTATTGCATAAATGACTTTGGCCATTTTATATTCATATTTTATATTAACTTGAATGTTATTATTATTAGTAGCCATATTATATTTTAATTGTTCTTATATTTTATACTACTCAAGATCCAAAATATTTGGACTTAAGATAGTCTGACTTAAAAGCCAACAAAGTAGTCCATGGGTTGTGTAAGGATAGCTACATTAGTGGCTGCCAAGGGTTGGAACTTGAAGTAGACATAAAATGGTTTATGTGTGGAAGAGTTATTCCAAGCTTGATTATACACATTTTGGATGTAGGGAAGTTTTCATCCCATGTGTGTGTATGCTTAGAATATACATTCAAAGAAGATGTACAATTAGTTGATTCACAACTTTAGTTTGACCATGAGTTTAAATATGAAAGGCTATGGACATGGCCAACTTGATGTCCATCATGCTCTTTAGGATGGACCAAACAATACAAAAAATATGATATCTCTATAAGAGATAATATACTTTGGAAAAACCAAGTTGAGCCATACATGACTAAAATAGTGTATAGCAGTCTCCTTGGATAATATGGATTTTTTACAAGGAATCATGATAGCTATTTTAGAAAAATAATAAATTACCTCAAAATCACAATAATTAACATGCTTAGATGTGGGAAAACCTATGGGGAAATATATGGAGATAGATTCTCAAGGCTTGGATGGTACTAGCAATGGTGTATATAGTTTTTGCTTATTGTTGGTTGGTTTAGTAATACTACAAGGTGTGCATAATTTATCTCTCGACGTCATTCCTTATATTAAGACAATAGAAGTAATTTTGGAGAACTAACAATGTTTTATCTATATTGGTGATCTTCTACTTTGCTAAAGTGTACTACCCAAATAATATTTAAGAGCTTACTAGATGGCACACAAATATGTTCCATGTAATAAAGGATGTTATCTTGCAAATAAAAATTAGAAACATGCTTAAACACATAAAGATCTTGATACGTACTTGTAAAATCATAGTAAACTTCATAAAAGGTGGACCAATTAGAATTCTCTTACCCACAAGAATAAAATATGGTGGTAAGAGTGACAAATGGCAATCAACTCATACATTTTTTTGTCGGATTGACACTCCCTTTCTTATACTTGATAATTAGATGAAATTGTTGTAAAAAGTAGTCCACATCTAACGTATTTTATTTCTTAACTTAATTTGTGTTTGAATAAACTCCATAGGTCTATGATCTATATGGATGATTGCTTCCTTATCCAAGACGTAATTCTTCCATTGTTTACATATTAGCTCTTTATCATATGTAGGGTATTTTTGAACTGCTTTATTGAATGTATCATTTTGATAAGCAATTGAATGCTCATATTGTGTTAAAATGACTCTCAATGCTAACTTTGATGAATTAATAATTATCTTAAAAGGATGTTGTAGATTAGTTAGGGAAGTATTGAAGTTGAAAACAATTGTTCATTTAGATTCTCAAATGATTTGTACTATGTGTATTCTTAATGGAACTTGGATCTAGAACCTCCTTTGGTCAATTGGTGAAGTGGCCCACTAATGTTTGAAAATCCAAAATGAAGTTTTGATAGAAATTGACAAGATTCAAAATGTTTGCAAAGCTTTGACAAAGTATTTGGGGTAGGACAATCTCTGATTATCTAAATATTATTAGGATCAACATGGATTCATTTTTCCATAATGTACCCAAGGTACCAAATCCTTGTCATGACAGATGAACACTTTTTTTGTATAAGCATATAGTTTGTGTCTTTGAAGAGTATAAAGTATGTGTTGAACATGTTATATATGCTCCTCATGTGTCGTACTATAGATAAGAATGTAATTTAAGTTAGACCACCATAAAAGAGTTGATGTAGGGACACAAGATGCCAATCGTCACCCTCATGAATGTGGAAAAGATAGTGGTCAAACCAAAAACCATAACCAACCACTCAAAGAAACTCTCCTTGCATTGAAATGCAATCTTCCATACATCAATGGACTTAATGGGTATTTGATATTAGGTAAATTTGAGATCAATTTTGATGAAGAATATTGTACCACATAGTTGATCCAATAAATCTTCTATCTGAGGGAATGGATATCAATTTTTTGTAGTGATTTTATATTCAATGTTGTGTAGTCAATATATAATCTTAAAGTTCCATATTTATTTGGAGCTAATAAAATTAGATTGCCACATGTTGAAGCACTTGGTTTAGTGTTCTCCTCCTAAAATAGATTTTGGACAACCTCCTAATTTCATCATTTTCAAGGATGGATCCATGATACATAGATGTGTTAGGCAAAGGATGAACAAGAACTAAATCAATAGTATACTTTATCTCACAATGAAGTGGAACCCTAGTTGTTGACCTGAAAAAGTGATAGTATGTTACCACAATTTGGTTCATATATTTATGATATGTAGATCTAGTGATTAACAAGATAATAGAAATCTTAATTACCAGGTTCAATTCAAACTCAATTTTTTTGATAAATTAAATCATTTAGTTTAGTTCGTCCCTTATTTTTCAAATTAAAATACTTACAATTTTTTATATGAACAAGTTCAAGAGCAAAATTATGCATAGAAAATTACATTTTACACTAAAATAAGTAAGTTTCTTGGAAATTAAACTATTACCTAATGTTCTTTGGCTTTCAACTATCAGTAGGAAAATAAAATTAAAAACTTTAAGGCATGTAATTGTTTTGGCCTTTTTGTTTATTAAATTGGAAATTGCACTCACAATATATGTTGACATTGGTATGCTTTGAATGCAATCATTGAAGGTATTGTAGATGGAATGTTTATCATCAACCATATGAATCAATTTCAAACATAACAATGAAACGTTTACCAATTTGTCCATACTACAATGGATGAGGGTAAATTTGATAATCCATGTCATCTCCATAATTTCACCAATGGAATAGAATAGAAAAGGATATGTTAATTAAGATTTTCAATCTATCGTGTCCAAAGCAATGTGAAGGAATATTATGTCCACGTAGAGTGTAATTCTTCCTCTATATTTTAGAAAAACATTTAGGGTTAAGCTTTATCTTATATTTTATTTTTTAGTTTATGTATTTATAACACATATTATAAATAGATAGTATAATATTTTTTAATTAGTTATATGAGACTAAAATGGGTCCCACCTATATTACATCATGACCACGAATTGGTATTAAAATGTCTTGGCGATTATGCATGTATGCCTTGGTAATATTTGAACCTAGGTCTCCTTCTTGAAAATGAAGGGATTTAATCAATTGAGCTAATGCTATTTGATCATACATAGTATTATAATATATATATATATATATATATATATATATATATATATATATATATATATATATATATATATATAGACTTTTCCTAGTCAAACTAGACCTTCTCAAAAATGTTGAACATTTGAAAATTTTTGGCCTTTTGAACCTACCAAACTAAACCATATCTAGTAACTATGGTAGAAATAATTCTCCTTGTTATTTGGGGCTTGATGATTAAGATTTCCTTATTTTTTCTATTTTCAATGAATTTATTCACATAAAAGTATGAAAAGAACTAATCCAAATATTTTTTTAGAGAAACAACATTGAGTTTTTCTTTAAAAACAAGAATATCAAAGTTCACCTATACTTTAAATTATATGGAAGAATTAAATGGTGCTAGGGCAATGATATTGTGTAGAGTATAAGGTTATAGAATTCACAGTAGGGAGTTTTTGAAGAGTTTTAGCCAATTTATTTATCATCTCATTCCTCTATTTCACTAGGGATTCATTCAAAATTTCATTTAAAGAATTGGTTGTCTCAATGTAGCTCATTCTATTTGCCACCTAAGATCAACACTATGTTGAGCACCATGTCTATATCCTATTTTTTTGCACTATGTATATGTTGAGTACTATATGGCAACATTGTGACCACACAGAGGTATTTTAAAAATTTGGCAATTATTCAAATATCATTGACAATATTTGAACTTGGATCTTCTCCTTGAAAGTCAAGGAATTTAACCAATTGATCTCATGCTATTTGATACCACAAGCATTATAGTTAGAATGTAGAAGTTTTTGAATAAATTAAAATTCATAACCATAAGGTCCTCATAAACTTAGGTTATGTTATTATCTAAATTTATAAAATTGAAATTTTGTTTAATATATTTTAAATATATGTGGATGTAAGAATGATAATAGTTTGACATCTATAGGCTATATGTGGTTTCTATTCGTGGTAGTTTCCATCAAAATAACAATATATTGTAATTTTGTCAAGTCAATTAAACCATATCCAACTTGCCTTTTATCAAAGATATTCTGCACTTACCTTTTTATCAAATATATTCTAGATCTTCCTCAAACAAATATGTATGTTTATGCAATCAATTCCTTCACATCATTTTTATTACTAGATAAAATCTTACTTGGTCAATTGCCTTATAAAATTTAAATCTCCCCAAGGTAAAAATCAACACCATAATTGGCTAAATTATCTCCTATTTGGTTTTTTCCTTTATAGGTATGATGACATTTCCAAGATACACCTCCAAAAATATTCTATGGACATAAATAATAGTGCTATTTTTTATCCAATCCTCACATCCATCTTTCTTGATTGTGTTAATAATAACTAATGAATTGTTCTTAATTGAAATTCATTTCCATTCTTTTCCAATGGAAATTCTACCCTTTGCATGGTTGTTAGTTGAAGTTCCATATGATTATTATTAAGTATCCTACCCTTTGCATGGTTGTTAGTTGAAGTTCCATATGATTCTTATTAAGTAAGGAAAATTTTGCTTTAATTACGTAAAAAACACCTTCACTAGCTTTCCCTAGATTCCCTTTAGAAGCACCATAATAATTAAATATTGATAAACCTAACTTCTAGACATTTCTACTTTACCAAAGATCAAAGCAAAGACATTGTATTAACTCAATTAGTGTAGATGACCCTCCATATATATTTAGATCCTATATACAATAGGCAAGCACCTCTTTTCATACTCGAGACTTCCAATGATGAGTACCATATCTATAAATATTTTATAAGAGAGGTAATAATAAAATTTCAAACTTGAACAATGACTTTGAGATTTGTTTTTAAAAAATCTATTATATTTTCAAGCCATAAGCTCCTATAAATAATGACAAGTGTAATCCTCTACAAGATGCATAATACTTTAGCTTTGAAATATTAAAAAAAAATAAAATTGAACTCCTTTAATGTTGATAGAGATACCCAATATACTCTCATATTTTTTAAAAACCAACACCAAATGGTATAAGCATATGGACAATGAAGAAGTAAATGATCTAATATTTCTAGATCTTTCTCACGTAGGACATATTTAAATGGTCCATGATATCCTCTTCTTTGCAAACTCTCACCTATAAAAATTTTGCTTTGGACTAGTAAGCAAAGGAATGTCAAGGCCTTAGGGAGGGCCTCAAGTGACCAAACATTCTTCCAAGGGAAATATTTGGAGGTAGGAAATTTTGATTGTTTTAAATCCTTATATGCTAACTTGACCGAGTATCCATCATAGTTTGATAGATTTCAATCCAACTCATTTTTTCATATAAAAATAGGCAAATGGAACTCTTGAAGCATCCTTTGAAGCTAATCTACTCTTTATTTAAGGCCATCTCCTTCAACTAGGTTGCTAATAGAAATCCATGATCTGAATTTGTTACTCAAATTAATATAGTTTATGGCCTTTGAAACTTTACAAGCTAAATATTCCTAGCCAATGATTGGCATTTTGGACTAGAAATTAGAGGCTAAGGATACAACCAAGCATAAGACCCAAAATTTATATAATCCCCTTTATTGACTAACCATATAATATATTTCCTAATAAATTGAACAATTTATGATATGAAGTTCCTTGTTGTAAAACCTCTAGGTAGGATTTATTTTCTAAACAATTTTAATGCATCCAAAACCTATATATTTTTGAAGTAATATTTTACCTCGCTTTTTCCTTGATATTTTAATAATTACCAACCAAGATTTACCTTCAAAAACAAACCCATAAGTCTACAATTTCACAATCATACCCTTCCAGTATTCTTTCCTTTACAAACCCTATCCCACTTACAAAGAGAAAACCTATATTTATCCTCACACCATTTTCAAGAAAATATCTTTGAAATTTATCAAATTTGGATGCTATACTTGTTGACAATCTTGAAAGTAATATCATATGTATAGGGATAGATTGCAAAGTAGTATTTATGGGTTGTAGCCTTCTTCCCATGGTTAAGAACTTACCTTTTCAATTTGTTAGACAAGATTTCATTCTATCCAAAACTATGCCCCAAAACTCCTTTGTCTTTCCTTTGTCAAACAAAGGAATACCTAGATAAGTTGATGGAAAATTTCCAACTTTATATACTAAAATATCCATGATAATCCATGATAAATCTAGGGTCATGTTAATAAAAAATATCTTGGACTTTGTTGTGTTAAGCTACTATCTACCAAACGTCTCATGTCATGATAGTGTTGATTTCACCTCCATGTCCTCATTAATTAAGGAATAATAAAAGAAAAAGGTGTCATTTAAAAATTGGAGATTAGATTTGAAGGGGCCATTTATTTTTTAATCGATAATATGGGACTAAAATGGACCCTACCCCTATTACATCATGGTCATATAATGGTAGTACAAACAATTTGGAAATTATTCATATATCTCTTGGCAAGATTTCAACCTTGGTCTTCTCCTTGAAAGTTGAGGAATATAACCGGTTGAGCTAATTCCATTTGATTGAAGAGTTCATTTAATGAAACCTAGACACCTTTTATTTTTCTATCATTTTTCCCTTTGCAAAAGTTCTCCCCAATGCCTCAACAAGAATAATAAATATTAAAAGAGATAGTGGGCTATTTTCGTATAGTCCATGAGAAGATTCAAAGTATCCAATAGGGGATTCATTTTTAAAATAAAATATTTTAGAATCTTACAATAACATCTAATCCATTCACACCAACCATGATCAAAACCAAATTTGTTTTAAGAATATCATGTAGGAAATTCCAAAGAATCCTATCATATGCTTTGTTTATATCTAGTTTTATAAGAATACATGGTTTTTCATGAAGTGAAGCAAATGTATGGGCTCATGTGCAACTATTACACCATTAAGAATTTTTTTACCATTAAAAACACTTTCTTATTTTGAGATAATTTAATCGAGAACTTTTTTCATTTTGTTTGCCAAATTTTTTTATCCAAAAGTTAGGATATTGAGTTAAGGAAAACCAAGAAAGAGTGCAACTTGATAAACATAATATAATAAATCAGCACAAAGAAATGTATAAACAATATAATAGAATTATTTTTTTGCTAAGAAAATAGGATATAATGCAAACAATCTTTAAGAAGAGATGTGAGGCTATAATATTGCATCCATTACTCATGCTTTTCATAGTTGGAGTCTATCTATTTTTGTACAATGTTGGTGGGTAGGAAATCCATCATATTGAAAATGGAAGGTCATTGGGATGAAAATATAGTGATTCACTTACCATGAATTATAAAGTGAAAATTACATGTAAATGACTTATCCTTTTGTGTTTTTCCCTTAAGTGATGTGATAACATGAAATATAAACTTACTACTTTTAGTAATAATTTTAATTTACATTTTTGAGGGGCTTTAAAGTATTATTTTAAAAAATATTTCAAATAGGCTTAACACATTAGCAAACTTATTGTTCTCTATTTAATCTTTCCAATTTATTCTAAACCCATCAAAATATAGTCCTAAGAATTAACTAAAGGCCCCTAACAAGGTGGTTAGAACCCAAAAAATATATTTTGGGCAAAAGGTTATGGTCTGGTCCATAAAGGTCACTTGCCTAGATCACATGTCCTCACTTGAAAAGCAATGGTCTCCATTGTGTCAAATCTTGACATTAAATGCATAAACTATTTCTTTAATCTGATTCTTTGTGATCCATTCCATGTGGTGACCAAGATCCCCTGCCTTGACCACTTTGTACATATAAATAAACTTTCTCCACTATCAATAATTTGATTCAAGTGGTCTTAGTCCATGTATCAACAATATTATCCTTCTCCACTAGTTCTAAGTTTAGATTGAGTTTTTTAACTCTTACCTATTCTACTACTGTTGAAGTGTCCAACAAAGGTGAATGATAGGGCTTGAGAGGTTCAACATTGAATATTATATGCAAACCAAGATAACTATGGAAGATTCAATTTGAAAGCATTATCTCTCATCTTATTGGCTATGAGTCATGGCCCTTAATGAAGAGATCTAGTTTTCCTATGGGGTTTTACAAGTCTCTCCTAAATACATAACCAAACTTTATCTCCAACCTTGAACTAATGTTCATCCTAATGTTGATCATGTGTTGCTTGTATTTTTTATTTTTCTTCTCCAAGAGGCCATGGACCTATTTATATATATGTTAAATATGTTTCACAAACCATTTTTATCTTTTGATTCTTTTTTTCCACGAGGAGAATAGTTCATGGGCTATATAGGAAAAGCTACCTTAGTGGGTGCAAAGGGTTGAAAATCCCAAAAAAACATGAAATAAAACTATGTTTGGTAGAGTTGTGCAATGCTCTATCATAGCCATGCTAGATGTAGAGGAGGCTCTTATCACATATGCACGGATTCTTTGTATCGATTCACAAACTCAACTTGACCATTAGTATGAGGATGGAAGGCCATGCACATGGTCAATTTGGTGTCCATCATGTTCCATAAGGTGGACCAAAAAGCACTCAAAAATCTACTATCCCTATTAGAGATAATGGAATTTGAAAAACAAAATTTGATATGCACATAATTGTAATAGAGCTTAGCAATCTTCTTAGTTGAAATGGATTTCTTATAAGGAATCATGATATCCATTTTTTAGAAATGAGTAACTACTACAAAAACATAATCAATACCATGCTTATATGTGAGAGAACTCTTGGTTCAAAATAAGGCTATGTGGATGAGATAACCCTTGAATCTTGGCTAAGATTATAAGACCTAGAATTGCTTTCGAGTTAGCCTTCAAAGAAGGACAATTCCTATAATGCTAACAAAATTGAATGTGATAGACTAAATCAAGAAATATAAGAGTTTAGAAAGAGTGTAGGGAGAGAAATTAGAATAGAGCTGGTCGATATTCAACTAACAACAATGAGAAATATTGCACAAGAGTTTTACACTCTCAACACAATTCAAGGCCTAACATACTAGCTAACATACAATATTGTAGAGCATTACCTAGATCAATTCAAATATTGCTTAGCATTATAGAGATTAAACAAAAAAAAATCTAGATAGCTATCCAGTTTAGCAGAATAAGCTTTGATAGAATTTACCATCCATTTAACATAAACAAAAATACATAACAATTTGGTTCACGTTAACATATGTCCTGCAACAATTTTTGATAGAGGTCAAACAACACATCACTTCTATTAAGAGGTAATAATAATCATACAACATATACAAATTATAAATTCTAAATATTTGACCCTCTATTAGAGGTACATTTAAATTTTAGTTAGCTATAATCATTATGAGAACACTATCTATAAGCCTGACATGGGCGAGTGTAGGGAGTGGGCTTCATTTTCCAACTCAACCAGACTTAAATTTTTTTATTCCATTGTGTTATCATGGCCAGTCCAAATTTCTTCCCCTAGGATGGCATCCACATGTCTACAATAGATCATGTGAACTCTTTTAGAGGTTCACTTTTGACCACTATGTTTTGTTATAGTGATAACTCATCATTCATTTTGACAACCTCAATTTGGGTAACTAGTTAACACATGTGAATCTGATTAACACAGATAGGTTTTGAAGCCTCTCTCTTAATACCAAATATTGGGAGCATTACTAGAATTTTGTGTTGATTTGTTGTTAGTATTAGGTAAATATGGTCCTTTATGCTAGAATCTATGCCTTAGAAAAATTTTGAGTTTGGAATTGTATGTTAACATTGAAATTTTTGAGCCCTCAAGATGACATTAGCTTCCTCACAAGTTTGGCCATATTTCCATACTTAGCCAAAATTTGAATCCAGTATGATGCAGTCTTGGATGCCAAAAATTGGACTTTTTATCTTCTTGGGATGACGTCAACACCTCTGAAAGTATGATAATCTACACTTAGTTAATAAATGAGTTTTGTAAGCAGACTAATGTGTCAGACATCAAATAATCTTCACTCATATGATGACATCAACTACCTCAAAATTCTAGCCCATTTTTTATGTTGGGTGCTCTATATGCTAGATGCCACATTTTTCTTAAATCTATGATTGTGTCAACCTTCCAAAAAGTCTGGTCCTTCTTAGCCAAAATTTGAGTCTGGTCAAATGTGGAGTGTCAAATCCTTTTGCATTGTTGAAACTTTAGTCCTATAGAAAAATTATAGGCTTTTTCTATAGAAAATTTTTAAATTTGGAGATCAATTCCTGAGCTTCTAACAGTTTTCTTATGCAAAAATGATGCTTTCGATCAAGCTTCTATGTTATTTCCTTCACAAAATTTTGACAATTAGTTTAGGTAAATCACCTTCCTATTGGTTTGAAAGGACTTGCAAATGTGGGAAATCACATTGACCCACATTATTGGTAACTTTTAGGGATTTCTACATGTAGAAATAGAGAACCTATGTAGCCTTATCTATTGGATGTAGGGTTAAAAAGAGGAAAAGGGAGCTAGAAGATAAGTTGATGGATATTGGAGATATGGAAGGCAACAAAGATTAAAGCTATAAAAGATAGAAATTCAAATAGGTAATGGAGAGATAGAATATGAATATGTAAAGAACGTGGATGGATTTTATAGCTATCATAGGGGTTTTGAAAGCATGTAGTAGAATATACCCCTATTGCAAACCCATACCATTTGCCTACAAAATATGGGATTCTCTACATAATATGGAGGAAATATTCTAGAGGAAGAGAAGGTTGAGGTTTACATAAGGATGAATTATGGGGAGGTGAATGAAGAGAAGAAAACAACAAGAAGCAAAAAGGGCAAGGGTGTTGGAAAGTGAAAAGGCTAAGAATGATGAAGGGGGATACAGAGAGACAAGGATGTGAAAATAGAAAGAGGAAGGAAATATGAGAAGAGGAAGATAAAAGAAGGTAAATAGAGATAACTAAGTAATAGTACCTTTGACAAAATTGAATCCTTATTGAGCATAGTTTACCACAACTAAAAGTTGCTTTAGACCAAGGTAGGTTGCCTTAGGTAAATATTTCAAACACTTGGGAGTGTGAGTATTTTGTTGCTTTTCATTGCTTTCTTCTCAAAAAAATCACATAGGTACTCCTCTAAATTATAGACCCCTATGTAGCATCTTGAATATTTTGAGATATGCATGGCTACTTAGACTATGATCCAAGTGCTAAAGGAAATTTTTATACATGATCCTTGCCTCGTATCTCCTCTTAAAGCTTGTGGATGGTAGCAATAGCTAGCATCTTAGTTGAGATTAGTTTTTTATCAAAGTTGGCATCGTTGAACAAAAATTGTACTTCATGCATCATGCACACATGCTTTTTTATTTTGAGCATTGAATACTTACATTTAAAACTAAGTGCTATCACATACGACCAACGACTTACTACATCATATATCCTCTTTCTTATTGCTCTTTTGTGTCATCTATCACTTATCAACCTCAAAAAAATTGGTCCATCCATATCATAGAATTTATTTTGATGCTTTCT
This sequence comes from Wollemia nobilis, assembly GCA_028583015.1. Classification (NCBI taxonomy): domain Eukaryota; kingdom Viridiplantae; phylum Streptophyta; class Pinopsida; order Araucariales; family Araucariaceae; genus Wollemia; species Wollemia nobilis. Next base: position 38,836 of record JAQPPZ010001805.1, on the reverse strand, counting down.
TTTATACAACTAACAATCATTTGCCATATTTATCCTTTCCATGATGGCACCTTGCATTTGCTTTCATCATTAAGGTACTGAGGTGTCTACAAAGAATTAACATATCCTTGATGAATATTTTATTAAACTATAATTTTAAATAGGCATTCAAGATGCCAAAATATAATCATGATAATGTGTAATCATTCCAAATCGTACGAAGAGAATAATTTGGGAGAAGCAAATACCAACTAATAGCTAAACTAAGCCTAAACTAATATAAGCCTAAAATTAGTTGTCGAGAAGCCCATGTGAGGGTGAAAGCTCACGTATATTAATAGCATAAAATAATAAAATAAAAACTTAGGAATAATAAACCTAACCCTAAAGTAAAGCCCTATCATTCCTCCCCATTTAGGAAGCATTGGACTCTAATTATTGAACAAGAAAAGTGGTAGAGATTCAATTGAAGTACCCAAAAAGACAATCCTTGAAGGTGAAGAAGAAGAGAGAGCCCTATGAAAAGTTTTTCTTAAAAAGAGGGAGCATATGATTATCTCGACACATTCATTGGTTGAAGGCTTTGATCAAGAGTATACAATATCTCCAATAGAATGGAGAAGGGATTACTATGCTTGCAAAGGTAGTAATTGTCTTCAAGCATCTTCATAAAATATTGCCTATTGCAACAAAGAGGACAAAGGCACAAATCCTTCAAGTGTCCTTATGGTAATCCACTCATCTTACCGGAGTGCATGGATAACCAGTCATTACAACCACCAAGTGTGATAGAGGGAATTACTAGTTACGAGGTTCACTTGTATTGAAAGAAGGCATGAATCAAAAGGATACCTTCAAAAAGTCACAATGGTGACTTCAAATCCTATTAAGGGAGTGTAATAATACCCATTTGGGATAAAGTGGACTTAATCAAGAGGAGGGAGTGTCGGGTACCACCGAATTGCACTCCATTACAAGTCCACAAATTTTATCAAAAACCCAAATGGGAGGATAAATTTAACTCCTCAAATATCTCATGGATCTTATTACAACATCCACAATTTAAGTGGATACAAATGCTTTCAAAAGCATGCTTCAAAAGGTCACAATGGTGACTTCAGATCCTACTGAGGGAGTAAGAATACCCAAATGGAAGATAGTGGATGTAAACAAGAGGATGGAGTGTTGGGTACCACCGAGTTACACTCCAATACAAATCCACAAATTTTGGCAAAACCCAAATGGGAGGAGTAATTTGATTCCTCAAGATCTCATGGATCTTATTACAAAATTCACAATTGCAAGTCGAGATAAATTCTTTGAAAAGCATAAAAATGGCATATTAGTAAAAATAGAGTCCAAAAAGAGGACTAAATGCACCTTTAGCAAGCTTTTGAATGAATGAATTAATTATTACAACATAATAAATTAATAAAAGGTGCATATTATAATGAATTAAGTAATTAAATTTATTTTTAATTAATTAATGTAATTTGGTGTCACACTAAACCTAGTCTAAAGAATGGAAATTGAAATAAAGTACAAGAATTGAAAACTAAATCTAAGTTGCAAGAATTGAAATCTAACTACAATTGCATGAATTGAAATTGCTAAATTGAAATCCTAAGTTACTTTTGCAGAATTGAAATCTAGTTATTCTTGCATAATTGAAATTGCTAAATTGAAATCGAATCTACTTTTGCAGAATTGAAACTTATTCTAAAACACCTGCCAATTCCCTGCCACAAAAGGTCGTCAAGCTTCTGCTACAGGAATTGACAGCAAAATGAAATATGCTGAAAATGGAAAGTTGCTAAAATAGAAAGCAGGAAAAACATAAAGGAAAATGCTTAATATAATTTATCAACTGACATACACACAAATTCTGTACACAAACATAATAGGAAACATAAATCACACAATACAAAATAAAAATAATAAAATGAAATCTGGCAAGCAATCTATTAATTCTACTGCAGCAAAATTATAGATTAAAACCTGCCATAAAATCCCTCCTTCTAGATCTGAAAGTGGGCCCATACTTCCTGATCTAGAAGGATATGAAAATCACTCCTTAACTAATTAACACTCAGAACATAAAATGATAAAATACTACACTTTTATTGATGACAAAACATGCCGAAAACTGTTACAGAAAATTACTGTACAGTCCTAATTGCTGCTACTGAAAACTCTCATCTATTCTAATTCCTAAATGGCTCAACCAAGGAGGGAGCTATGTTATTTATATAAATATTTATAATATATCCCATGCTCAAATCAGCCTATGTGCTATTTTACAGTCATTTGCCAATAATTCTAGATCTGAAATAAATGCAAATCTGGATAGTTTGTGTTGCAATAGTAGTCATTGGCCCTTAGAAAGCATCTTAAGTGATGGGAGTACGTGGGAGAAGTCTAGAAATATCTCACACATAATTCTCCACTTCAGAATATGCCATTCCTATCTTGCAAACAACTTTCTATTATGCTGCAATTTTTCTGGGTTTATCCTAGAAGAGGATCAAATTGATCTTTTCCATGCATGGTGGCTTTGTATGGCAAGGACAGCAAAATTAGATGGAAGATATTTTTTCTTAAATTTATCAACCTTCTTATCCCCTTTTCCACTGCCAAAAGTCAGTCAAAAAGTCAAAAAGTACATTCTGTTTTCATTTCAAAGATAAGTGGCTCATTCTGAAGATACTGCAATTCTCATTTCGAAGACATTGTGTTCATTCCGAAGATCTTTAGAATGACCAACTGTGTTGACTCCAAATGGTTTTGGTTGCATTTCTAAGGTGGATTAGCCTTCAGGATCAGATTGCAATAGTCTTCATTCTTCCTTGGATGTGAATTTCATGCCTTGCCATTCATTGGTAGCTTGCTTGGAATTTACATGGTAAATTACTGCATTTTCTAGTTTTGCTGCACAGTTATAGAATATTGGCATTTCTTGCAAATTCAATAAAATTAGAACATGGAAAATTTATTAAAATATCAACATGAAGGAGTACATCAAGCTACTACTAAATTTATACACTTCATTCACCAAGTAACCATGCTGAAATAGTGCAGCAATGCTGCACAATTGCCCTTGCTCTGTTATACCCTATTGCTGCCTATTTAGACCATATGGGAATGCTTCTAAATAGGTCATATGTCTTCTGTAGTCCTTCTGAACTCATTCCATCCATATCCTCATACTTTGCTTGACAACTTCAAGGTGTTTCTATAAAGTGACAGCTTGCTGATTTTTATATAGCTATTTTTTCCAGATTTTCAGATTTATGACAGTCCTAAACTTTTGTCTTCAATGTGGATTTGAAACAAGTTGAACGGCAAGAAAACATTCAAAAACTATTTAGAAGTTAATGGATATCAGCATACCACATTTGGTTAATTTAAATGCATGTTATTACTTGCTACTTAATCATGCAAAATCAGTCATAAAATGCTGAAAATAGTCAAAAACAAAGATATAGTATTCCTAACATAAAATCATGCAAACACTTAACAAATAGTATATTCTAGTCAAATATTTGGAAATTAACTTATCATATGGTAGTCAAACATTGTTCAAGAATGAGTCAAACATTGTGCAATAATGAGACATTTTTGGGCCTCATCACCAAGGATTTACTTTGCAACACCCAAATCCTTCATTGCAAATGACTGCCAATTTTCTTTTGAGTATAATCATATCCTACGTGTTAGACCCCACAACAAGCATGTCATCTACATACAATAATAGGATAATATAGTTACCATTATCCAATCTCTTAAAATAAACACAATGGTCATAATAACATCTACTATAACCTTGATCTTACATAAACATGTCAAATTTCATATACCATTGCCTTGGAGCTTGCTTTAGGCCATACGAGACTCTTTTTCAACCTGCATACTAGTTCCTCCTTTCCTTTGACCTCATACCCTTGTGGTTGATGCATATAAATATCTTCCTCCAAATCCCCATGGAGAAAAGTTTTTTTTACATCTAACTATTCAATATGTAAATCCTCTACAACTACTAAGCTTAAAACAATTATTTTTGAAGTCATTTTAACAATAGGAGAAAAAATTTCATCATAATCAATACCTTTATTTTGTGCAAATCCCTTTACAAACAGTATTTCTTTATATCTATTTCTACCTCCATCTTCTTCTTTCATCCTATAAACCTATTTATTTTGCAATGCTCTTTTTTCTATTGGCAATTGAACCAGATCCCAAGTCTGATTATTTATCAAGAATTCCATATCCTTTTTCATGCTTTGCTCCGACTTCTTCTTGGTTTCTATCTGCATTGCTTCTTCATATGTTTATGATTCACCAAAATCAGACAATAACACATAATATAATAAAGGGGAGTAATTTACAAGAGGTCTACTTATCCTAGTAGATTTTCTAACAATAATTGTAGGAGTTTGAGGTGCTAGCTACTGTTGTTGTTGATTTTATATCACCTTTGGAGTTTCAATTTCATCAAGCACTATGTATTATGAGTTTACCTTTTCCTGTTTATTTTCTTGCAATTGATCCTTATACATGACCTTCGCATTGAATATTACATCTCTACTCCTAATGATATTGTGATTTGCATAATACCAAAAGCGATAACAAAAATCATTAACACCATATTCAATGAAAAAACACTTCTTGGATTTTACCTCAAGTTTAGTTTTATTTTCTTTACTAATATGCACGAATGCTTCACAACCAAAAGTCTTCAGAAATGAGTAGTTAATAGGCTTATATATTCATGCCTCTTTTGGAATCCCACTATCCAAATAACTTGAAGGCCCTCTATTTATTAAATGAACTGTAGTATCCACAACATCTATCCAAAACTGTAAGGGTAGTCCTGCATGTAATCTCATACACCTAACATGTTCCATGATAGTCTTGTTCATCCTTTCTGACACACCATTTTCTTATGGAGTTCCTAGAACCATCTTCACTCTATGAATCCCATGATATGAATAGTAAATATCAAACTCTTTGTTGCAGTACTCACCTCTATTATCAGATATTAGACACTTTAGCTTATTTTCTATCTCATTCTCAACTAAAGCTTTCCATTTATTAAAGGTATAAAAGACATCCAATTTATTTCAAATACAATAAACCCATGTTTTTCTAGTTGCATCATCAATAAATGTAACATAATAATAAGAGTCACCAAGATATGATACCTGAGCTGCTCCCCATACATCTGAATGTACAAGCTCTACCTTTTAACTCTTATTTTATTTTCCCACTATGATAAATCTAACTCTCTTTTTTTCCATATACACAGTGCTCACAAAATTCTAAATCAACCTGCTTCAAACCTAGCAACAAATTCCTTGAGTGGAGAATCTACATCCTATTTGCACTCATGTGCCCAAGCCTATTATGCCACAAAGTTGTATCCGCTCCTGTAGAAGCTAAAGCAATAGAAAGATCAGTATTACTAGTACATACATACAATGTACCTTCCTTATTTCCTTTTGCTAATAACAATGATCCTTTAGCAACCTTCCATGATTTTTTTGAGAATGTAATTGTACATCCTTCACAGTCCAACAACTCTATGGAAATTAGGTTTCTCTTAAATCAAGAATATGCTTTACCTCTTTCAACAAGCATTGGTTTCCATTATGTAACTTTATCTATTGTTACCCTTTCCAACAATTTTACATGGTATATCATCACCCAAATAGACCTATCCAAAATCACCTTGAACATAATTAAGAAAATATTTCCTATGGGGTGTAGCATGATATGATGTACCAGAGTCTTACACCCAAAAATCATTAATATTATCTAGTGAAAGGATTAAGGCATCTTGTAATACATCAACTGCTACATCTGCTTCCTAATTACCCTATATTTCTTCTCCCTATTTTTCTTTTTGATTACAACAATCTCTTTTTAGGTGACCTTTCTTCCTACAATGCTAATATTCTAGCTATTTTCCTTTAGATTTGGATCTACCTTTCTTTGATTTTCCATGATTCCCTAGGATTTTTACTATCTCCCTTTATCTCCCCCTATTCTCCACAGTCAAAGCATTACATGATGTTTCACCTATGCTTTTTTGTCGCATTTCCTAGCTAAGGATAACACCATTAATTCATCAAAATTTAAAGCATTTTAACCAGAGACGGAATTACTCACAGCCATTACCAAGTCATTCCAGATTTCTAGCAATGAGCACAAAATCAAGAGGGCCCTAACCTCATCATCAAATTTTACTCCTACAGAGCTTAACTAATTTGTAACTATCATTTAAATGATCAGTAACAAACCCACCTTATGAAATTTGCATATTAAATAAATGTTTCATAATAAATACCTTATTCAAAGATGAGGATTTTTCATACAGTTTAGTGAACGCTTTTATTAAATCCTTCGTTGTCGTTTCCTTTGAAATATTGAAGGTCATCGATGATGCCAAGCACAACTATATTGTTCCTAGTGCCTTTATATCCATAACTTGTCATTATTTGTTTATTTTTGTCAACACATTCTTTGTTATTCCACCTAATGGTAGGTAAAGATCTTTTTGATAAAGATAATCCCCCATTTGCATCTTCCATAGCTGGTAATTTTGGCCATTAAACTTCTCAACCCTAAATTTGCTTTCTTGTGTCATTACTCCCATTCGAATTGGAAATCCTCCTTTCAAGTATATTTTTCAAATTTTAAGCTCTGATACCAATTGTTAGGATTAAATAATAAAACATGAGAAATAAAATACAAAAATAAAATACAAAAAAAATAAAGCAATACACAATAGACACATATTTATGTGGTTCACCCAATATGGGCTACATCCACAGAGAAAAATAACCAGGAATTTTATTCCATCCAGAAAACCCTTCTTTACATAGCCACACACCGAACATTACAATCAATCACCATACAACATCCTCTTATAAAAGTGCATTATAATTTTAGGGTAAAAACCTGCCTAAAATCTACCATCCGATCTGTGACCTACTATCAAGCAGTCCAAATTTACATAAAGGAAGAAGCATCTATTTTTGGCTTCAAGGGCATTTCCCCCCTGGACCCTCTGGTGGACACTAGTAGGGGGGATAATGCCCCCCTACACCCCCCTCTTTCGCATTGTGGATACAAGTGCAACTGAAAATAAGACCTTCAAATTTAATCAGGATTCGCAATCAACAAGGCCCTTTTTGAGTGAGTACTACAACATAACTCTCTTGTTCACCTACAGTATATAAGATGAAATATTTGGAGTAGTATGGGTTCACTAAGATGGGATATTGGGCTATCTATTCCTTAATTTGCTAAAATCCTATTTCCTTAAGTCTATCCATTTAAACTTAGTATCCTTTTTCAACAATTCGATCATGGGTTTGACTATTTACACAAAATTTGCTTTGAATTTGCATACAAAGTTGATTGCACCAAAGAAGGATTACAAACCTTTATTGTTCAAGAGTAGAGGAAGTTCTAATAGTTATTTCACCCTGTTAGGATCTATAGCTATCCCAACCTATAAAACAACATGACCGAGTAAGATCCCTTCTTCCATAGTGAAGATGAATTTCTTTGGGTTTAGAGAGATGCCAAACTCTCTGTATTTTTTGAACACACTTCTAATATGTTCAATGTGATCCTCATTTTTATGGGAGAACATTGTCATGTCATCTAGATATATCACTATTATATTATTGAAAAGTTCCTCGAAATCCACATCCATTGCTCTTTGAAAGGTTTCCCCAACATGAGATAATCTGAAGGGCATCCTATGATAGGTAAAACTCCCCCACTTGGTGGTGAATGCAGTCTTGATAATACAAAATCCATACATACTTGATAATACTTGATAAAGTTAGGTAAAAGTCCCCCACTTGGTGGTGAATGCAGTCTTAAGACAAGTTATATTCAACCTAACTTTACATAGCAATCAAAAATCCATACATACTTGATAATACACCAGTGACCCAGAAACCAAAATGAATGATATTTTATTAGCTTTCAAAATTTTGTGTACATTGTCTTGTAAACATCTAAGAGCTAATATTTTGTTTTGGTCACTCATCCTATATATAATAGTTTTTACATAATAGAAAAACTGAAAGTTGTTACAACAGTATACCCATAGGCTCATTTTGGTAGAGTGGCAATGAGGATATTATGAGACCTTCAACTGGAAATGGTTAAGATCTTGTTGCAGTGATCTACCTTTATCTCCATAAAGGCATCATGGTCTAGCTATCTATTACTGCAAAATGTCGCATTATTATGACTATTCTTCTTCACTTGGCCCTTCTACTTCAAAATGTCGTATTGTCATGACTTTTGTTCTTCACTTGGCCCTTCAGCTTAAAAATATTGCACTGTCATGATAATTTTCCTTTGCTTGGCCCTTGTCCTCAAAATGTTGCACTTCATGATAATTTTTCTTTGCTTGGCCCTTGGCCTCAAAATGTCGCACTGTCATGATAATTTTCTTTGCTTGGTCCTTGGCCTCAAAATGTCATGCTATCACGATAATTTTTCTTTGCTTGGCCCTTGGCATCAAAATGTCATGCTATCATGACAATTTTCCTTTGCTTGGCACTTGGCTTCAAAATTTCACAATATCACGACAATTTTCCTTTGATTGGACCTTTGCCTCAAAATGTCACACTGTCGTGATAATTTTCCTTTGCTTAATCCTTGGCTTCAAAATATTGCACTATCACGACAATTTTTATTTGCTTGGACCTTGGCCTCAAAATATCACATTATCACAAAAATTTTACTTTGCTTGACCCTTGGCCGCAAAATGTTGCACTATCGCGACAATTTTTCTTTGCTTGCCCCTTAGGTTCAAAATTGTCGTGCCATCATGACAGTTTCTATACTTAGTGAAATCTTGAGAATACTACTCCTTAATCCCCTAGATGTGGTTATTTTAGCCAACACTATCCAAGCATTATTTTCTTGTAATCATTTTAGCAGGTTAATGGAAACTATAACTAATTATTCTCTTTTCTCCTCTTGACTTGTCTCAATTCTTGGTGGTGTGTCTTGCTTGCTTAAACTAGCCATATGTGACATTTTTCATGTTCAGATGCCACTTATTGTAGTTAAAATTTGAGAGTCCCTTTTTAATTCTTTAGTACATCACCTCTTTAGCATAGGGATTTGTTTTTTTGTAAGAATTTAATTTATCTTTTTTTACTTTCATTGCAATTCCTTGTTTGGCTACACACATTCCTACCTCAACTCATGGACGTCACTATTCATCAAGGATTTAAAATTTGATGAGGATCTAGTATCAATTAAAAAACCTTCAAGTTCACCCCATAGAGATTATTCCCTTTCGTCCCATGATAATTCCTATTGTTTCATTCTATGTGAGGCACAAGTGCAACCGTCCCTATCAATGGGTGTCCTCGGAGATGAAAATATTTTGGCTAGCATGCCTAGTGGAAAACAATTCTACATTTTTCCTACTAATATTGAAGAAAGTGTGACTGTAACCCCAGTGAAATTCATAGTCTTTCTTCTTGAAGAGAAGCACCTAGAAAATTCACTTGGCAATTTTTCTTGATGACTTAGACTCAAAATATAGACTTTTAGAGGTTGCTCAACAAAATATAGATAAATATTTTTATGGGGGTCTCTATCTCATCAGCTTGTTTAAGAAAAATCTCACCATATTATAACTCTGTTCTCAGAGGAAATACCAAGAATTATATGAGAAGAAGGCTTGTGACAAGAGCCTTTGCTAGAGCTAATCAATGAGAGATGGTACCACTTGTGAACTGGAGGTAAAGAAGGAGAAGCTAATGGTGCAACAGGGCAACCATGGTCCATCGGCCTCCCAATTTTTTTTTGACATGGAATTATAGAGGTCACTTGATTCCTCCAGTTCCACTTGACACATGGGACCCAATTCTCACCTCGATGCTTAAATATTTACCATACTTCTTGGGAGAAGATGTTGTAACTACGATAACAAATTTGCAACACTTGACAAGCTTATATATTGTGCATTTTATTGAAAAGAAAGCTATAGCCTTGATGCTATTAGAAACTTCTTTTTGATGGACAACTTGATAATGGTACGTTAGTCTCAACCCATAATTAGTTGGAAGTTGGGACCAATTGGTAGAGCTCCTAGTAAAGCAGATGGAGCATCCCTTTTGGAATAACTCATGACTATCAAGAGGGTACCTATAAAGACAATGAATGATTTTAACATATGATTCTATAATACTTGGAAAATTATACCTTAATATATCTAACCACCTCTAGGTATGACATTCATTTAATTTATAAAAGCTTTCAATTATGAGATTGTCATGATGGTTAAGTATAAAGGTGGTAATTGACTATCAAAGGCCTATAGATAACCATACAAGTTGAGAAGGACCTAATATAAATAGGAAGGCTAGCTCTTAAATCATCTCCACCATTGTTTCCCTCCATTCAAAACCCATGCCATTACTCTCTGATCATATAACCCACCATCAATTCGACTAATCTTCTCATATATCAAGAAAAAAATCAAGCTTCCTCTCCCTTAGATGCTACGATGGATAAAATATTAAAAACTATGAGGACCCTCACTAATGATGCCATAGCCCTCAAAAGGAAGTCAAATTCCTAAATTTTTTCTTATCAAAGATATCCAAAACCTTCCTTCCAATAGGGAAACCCACGCTTTCAATTGTCCTAAACTAGATATCATAAACCCCCATTTTGACCAACCAAAATCCTAGTCATCCCAAGTCCCTAACTTAATAGATAGTACTTGTATCATTCCTAGATAGTAAGTGCCTACAACATTAGCTATGGACTTGATTACTACCCAAAAAAAACTATGTTGAAGATCTTAGTGGATGGTGCTATCCCACTCCTAACTTTCCTCCTTATGACTTTTTTGTCAAGATAGAGACTCAAGACATCAAAACTTCCTTTTTCGACCACAAAGATATTTCTCCATCTCAGTTAAAAGTCTTGATGTTGAGTTAAGAACCTATCACTCAGTCTCCAACCACACCATTATTTGTCAACTTATCAACCTCATAGAAGACCATTATTACATGGGATGAAGCAAAATTATACATTGTGTTAGATGAAGTAGACCCCTCAAATGGGATTCCACAAGTTTGATCAAGGTATAATATATAGGCTAAGAGAAGATTTGTTGAAGAGTAGGGAACACCTTGCCCAACCAAGGATGGGCATCAAAGGAGAGAAGTGAACAATCATAATACCCATCTAGCATAATTTGCACCAACAAATCAAGACCAAGTAGTCTTGATAGTAATAAGAGATACCCTTAAAACACCAAGGTAGACCATTACAACTCTATAAAGACCACCTCCAATGATATAAAAGACCAGAATATTGACAACATCAACCTTTCCAAGATCCCCTTTATTGAAACCTTCAATGTTGTAGAGCACCTAAGGAATTCTACCATGGATATACCTCTTTGGGAAGTCCTTTCTATTCCAAAATAGATGAACTCGAAAGAGGTCCTAAAGAGGCAGAAGGAGATGAGTAAAAATAAACCATTTGTGCTATATATTTCAAAGCCCAGTAGGCCCAAGCCCATGACATTCTACCTAACCCTGATATATAAAGAACAACTAATACATAAATGTATAATTGAATTAGGGCCAACACTTTGATAATGCTAAGAAAGGTGGTAGAAGAAGTTGGCTTACCACTAGAACACGCCAACAACAAGATGGTGTAGTTAGATGGAACTTTGGTGCCAGTTTTTGAGCTCATATAAGGACTTTTTTTGGTAATCCAAGCATGTCTTGATTTGATGGTTCATCAAGATGTAGTGTTTATTGATTTTTTTACTTCATTCAGAATATATATTTCAAGAGATTTCACCTCTAGGATTGAAGTATACTTATTTCTTGATTAGACCCACATGATACGTTGAACCAAATACGAGACAGTTCAAAATACCATCAAAACCACTCTACACATACCAATGGAACAAGTCCCTTTTAGAGGGGTAGAAATAGCAGGCCTAGCTAGTAGAAGAAGACTTGTTGGAATCTGACTACTTCATCAATGAGACACGTCCATATATTCTTGATGACTACCTAGAAGAGTGGGCATTCGAGCCAACTGGCATAGGGTGATTTTTCACCAGGTATTTTTCTTTGTAAAAAAAAATGATGATTATATTAGGAAATGCATGTCAATATCCAAAAGAAAACCTCATGAAAACTTTGATTTTCTCAAGATTGATGAATAGGCCATGTTCCCACAAGATGTGTTGACAACTCACACAAATACAACACATATAATGACTCTACTTAAATATAACCCTCTAGGCAAGATCATTATTCTCTTTTAAGAGATTATCAAAAGATAACAAACATCCTATATAGTTGAATGAAAAAAATGAGGGACTAGGCTACACGAGATAATTAGATTTGGAGCTCTAGATTATCAAGAGACTGGTGCTATGAGGAAATCACTAAGCCAACAAAGGAGGAATTACAAAATTATTTTATTTTAAAATCGTCATGCCATGAGGTAAATATAACCACCCAAATAGGACAAACACAACCTTCTTGATGGTATCTAATTTGGCCCTCATAAAAAAGGTAAATCCCAATGGTACTAAAGGTTTCCTTCATTAGCAAGGTCTCTACCTGATTAATGGTCTTAAATCCACTCTCCCTATAAAAGGGTGGGTTAAAAAAGCAAACCATACTTTCCTGGCAATTGGGTTCCTCCTATTAGGAATATGGGATCCAAAATATGTAAAAAGGGATGGCAACAAAAGGGAGGAGGGACAAACCTATGAATATAAGGTCGATAAGCTTAACAAAATCATATCGAGCCATAAAAGGTTTCCTTCCCAAAGGACATGTCAAAAGGCACATAGGGGATTTTGGCTTATGTTTGATGATCCCTAACTCAAAGTCTACCTTAGAGAATTGAAGACTAATCAGAGAAGGCAAACTCCATTTGAGAGTCTCAAGTCTAAGATAGTGATATTTTTCCCTCTCCGTTCCCTTCTTATTTCTTGTATGTTTTACATTTTTGGTTTTTTCAACTTCTAAATTTTGACTCTATGTCCAAAAAACAAGATAAGGAAGTCCTGGGTTCACTCCTTTAGCAGGATGAGGAGTGTTGGGAGCCACCAAAGCTATAGGGAAATTTCCCTCTAGTCTCGCTCCATACCAATCTAGACTAATCAAAAGTGGGACCAACCAAGGCTACACAGTTAGAAGGCACTTCCCGCATTCGATCAAAACAAGGTGCTTCAACAAAAGAGTGAGCAAGCCTAAAGCCATACCAGTCATTAGATATTTCATCTATAGCTAGTGCTTTGTATCTACCCAAGTCTAGCCAAACCAAGGGTTTTTAGACCTATGGACCATTAATTTTATGTAACAACCCAAGCCTGATCACCTTGGTTTTACCACACTACCATTTATAACAAGCATAAAATTATTTTTTTGTTTTTAAAACATATTTACTTACAATTTTACCTATATGTTCATAGCAACCTCACTTCACCCAATTATAATTTATAATAAATATATCTTAGCACATGCATATTAAACCACTTTTAGATTCAAGACTGCTATAAATAGTCACCCAAGTGGATGAAATCGACCATATCCGATAAAGGTGCCATTTGTGGAATTGACTTGTCTCATCTAACATCCTCATGTTCTTGCATAAGGGTCATTCCACGATAGGGGTTTATTTTTCTAGTGCCCATAACACCTAGAGGGGGATACTTGCTTCCTTATTCCTTATAATTTCAAACCTTCAACTTATCATCGTTCTTGTTCTTATACCGAATGAAAGGAAAATAACATACTAATGCCTAGCGTCTAACCATTGTCCTATTCATAGAGTTAGTTAGAGCCATTCCAATACACTGGTCTTGGGCTTAATACCTCATGCTCTTTATGACCCACGTTAGTTTTTCCCATACAATACAATGAGGTTTAACCATATTGGTCAAAGATACATGGGATCTATCATAGTACTATCCTAGAAGCAACTTGGAGAAGGTGTTCCATACCACACCTTGTTACCAGATCTGACTTAGTCATTTACAATCGATCTTATTATTAGTCTATAGTTGCTCTAGGTACTGTTGTGTGCTTGCCCACACCTCAATAGTCCTTGGGTGAATTCCAAGCATTCTTCATTCTCAATGCTCAATTTTATGTTTTGTTTAGGGCTTCTCAACCATTATTAAATGTATTGCTTTCATACCCCACTAATCTCTTCCACTAAGGGTTTACTAACCATCCTTACAAGTTTAAGCTATCATATTAACATTATATTCTCAAGAAAACCTACAAGCAATTCTAAGGCTTGGAGAAAAATAACCAAGGGATTACATACATATTTGCTTTCAATAAAATAATTACCATGAGAAAATTATTTCACCTTATGGTTTTTACTAGCTCCAAAGTTAAAGGAAGTAAACATATTTTTAACTCACTAACCCATCTATTTTTGATCCCTTTCAAATAAAATCATAATAATATAAATAAACTCATCATTCCACAAATACTCTTGTCTCATATTTTCTAACTTAAATATTTCAGGTTAAGCATTCTTTTCATTAAACAACATAACAAGAACTTATATACAATTTGCTAATTAAAACATACCTTTACTTTAATTCCCATCTCGAAAGTCGACAAAATACCCACTAATACTTCTAAGAAATTAATATAAATTATAGGGTTCACCAATGATAAATATCCTTCTCATTATATATGACATAATACACACAAAAATTATAACACACTCTAATTTTTAAACATCCCATAGAAAATGGTGCATTAGCTCCAATAAAAAAAAGACACGGTATAAAATAAAAGAAACACATTATAAAACAGGAAACCCATAATCATTTGCCTTCACACCATCTACACAAGGCATATTGAAATTCAAATGGGTACACACCATAGTCTTAATACAAATGCTTTCGTGATGGAATAACTCTTCTACGTTTTTAATACTCTAGCCCCTCGGCATATATTTTACACAAAAGACTAACTAAGAGATATCAAGATGTGCGTTGCCTCTTCCGCACCACTAATATTGTGATCAAATCCCTTAATATAAATAAAGAGTATAACTTTCCAAATTCTATACGTCTAACTAGAGTAAATAACACCATAATTTAAGGTATAGTTTAATTTATTTACAATGGTAATGAATGCATAATTAATTACTCAAAAAGAAAGAATCACAATACTTAAACCAACATGCATAGTAATTTAGCCCTTGGAATAAAATCATAAACACAATAATAATCTCCCTTGTATGGATACCACATAAATTATAGTATATACTTTCATCATAATTCAAGACGCTCTAAACATAATTCAAACTTTGTCCTCACTTAGACATACTACTCACAAGAAAATATACAACACAATATTATCGAATCACTAACCTATAACAATCCATATGCTACAATTAGATGAGATCCATACTCAGGTAACATTAGACCTTCAGTTTCTATCATCTACAAAAGAGAAACTCAATACCGAATCGAGTGTTACTCTAACACTATCCCATTCAAAACAAGTATGCCCAAAGCATTTATGTATATCACAAAACTTTTGCTGGTGAATATTTATGAATAGCTAATTGTTGTTATATTTTAACCAAGAATCTTAGTGGCTATCAAAATTCCTTCGGCTACTACCACCCTGGATGGCCTTTTTCATGCTACTGCTAAAACTTCACTCTTTGGCTGAGATGATTTGAGGCTTATGGATAATGGGATCAGATTTCAACTCTTCACCACATGAATGAAATTCTATTTCATGCAACATACATTCACACAGATGTTCACCCAAAATCACACAATAATCTATAATACTGATGCATGTAATTTCCCTTCAACATCTTCTCTTTTCCAAATAATGACAACATTCATGATCCAATCAAACATACATCTAATTATAAACAACATGAAGCATTCACACAAATGCACACTCTTCTTTACCCCTTTCATTTTGTTTTCATATAGGTAAGGCAATAATATCAACAAGTGCACTTTAACATAGCTTCCACTACTTTATTTTTACATAGGAGAACAATACATCCCAGTCCAACATAATTCCTCATTTTATTAAAAGAAAATTAAAAGCAAATAGGAGTAATTCATTTGGAATGATCTACCTAAAGTTCTTCGTGAAGCTTCTATTTTTTCCCAAATTTGTTCGACACTTCCAATATTTCCCAAAACGTTCACCACCGTCCTCTGTGTTCGATTTCTACTTCATTCATATTTTTCAATTCCTTCCCTCCACTACATTCAACAGAGTTATTTTTTAATAATATCTTCCCCTTCCTTCTTGACTATTAATAATGGAGAAGGTAACAAAAAATCATTATTGCAACTAAAACCTTACACCAATACAATTGGGTTGGACGATATTCCACCACGATCACCATTCCATGATGGAGAAAAACAAGCCTTTTAATTTACATCTTTGCTATCATTTAACATAGCTCAAATCACTTGTATTAAAAATATTTCAAATATAATATTTACCTATTATTTTAAGCAATGTACATCCATAAGAAAACATTTGCACTCGAACCTATTAAACCATGTGTTCATACATTTATTTGCGTATCTATTTAATATCTATTATTTTTAATTAAAACTATATGCATATAAATAAAATAATCAGTGGCTCCCATCATCATCACCACTCAACCAATGCAACACTTAATCAAACATAAAATCTACATGATATGCAAGCATGTGAGCATCCATGTACTCACAAGCCAAACAATCACTTCCTTAATTATCTTTTCCATTGACTAGCTTCTCTTTCTCGTCAACTTTGAACCTAGCCCAGCATATACAATAGCCATAAGTAGTACCATAATTCACAAGAAAATATAAGGTTATTACCAATTTGATTATTTAAAAATATCTGTGTGAGAAGGGTCATTACATTTTCAATCCAACAACCTATTTGGTCCTTCTAACCAAGGAACCACCAATGAAGAGGAGGATCTTTGACCAAAGCCAAAGCAAGACACATGACAATCTTTCAGAATATTGCAAAAGGAAAGAACTAACACCCTAAGGAGAAGGCCTTCCATTGGCCAACGGATATTTCATCCCATCCAAGAGCATGTGGTAGCTTCATGTGTAGGAAGAAGAAAAAATAGAGGATCATTAGACAAGATGCCTACTAGTGGTTGTAAAGCTTGACTTCTATGGCCAAGTTTGTTAGAGAAAATAACCCACTAACCATGATAATCACCCACCATATGTGTGAGCCTACCCTATCCATCTACTCTAGTAAAGGAGTCTATGCTTTCCATGTTAACAGAATTACCCATTCCAAAAGAAGTGAGATGGAAGAGTTATGGTGCAACCACCCCGATGTATTAGTAGAAATCCCATTCAGTTACACTAATTATATAAAGGTCTTTAAGCTTTTAGCATTTATGGCCCTAGATCTAGATACCTCATAGCTATTGTCACATAGGTTGCAAAAATATTTCTCAACTACAAGAATAGAAGATGCCTATAGGCCTTCTACACATAAATTTGGACATAAGGCACCTTTCTCTTAGTTTATAAATAGGATAAATTTCTATTGTAAAAATATCAAAATATGTCTGCTCATGCCTAATACCTAGCCTTGTAGGATCTTACTTTCATCCTTCTTTCCTACTATAACAATGGGAGCCTAAGACTTTTCTCATGCCTAGGTAGCATTGAACCCTCTAGGACTCATTGTCTTGTAATCATTTTATCAAGTTAATGGAATTTATGACTAATTTCACTCTGTCCTCCTTATTTTGTCTTGATTCTTAATAGTGTATTTTGCTTGGTTATGTTCACTAGCCATAGGTAATATTTTTTTGTTTAATTACCACTTGTTACAATCAAAAAATTGGGGTACCTTTTTAATTCTTTAATGCATCGCCTCCATAGCTTAGGGCTTTACTTTTTTTGTAAGCATTCAATTTATTATTTTTTACTTTTATTTTAATTCCTCATTTGGCTGCACACACCATGACCTTCATTCATGGAGGTCACTATGCATCAAGGAGTTAAAATTTTATGAGGAGTCAACCTATATTAAAAATCTTGAAGGTTACCCTATATGCAGTTCTTCTGTTTCATCCTATGATGCTTCTTGCTATTTTGCTCTATGTGAGGCACAATTGCAATAATCCCCCTCAAAGTATATGCTTAGAGATGATAACACTCCTCTAGAAATAATTCTACGTGAATTTGTTTTCAATATGACAATGCTATAGATGGCAACCTAAATGATAGTAAGCATATAATGATAATTTAGATGGCAACAAGCATAGAATGACAAGCATATTTCTTTAGTCTTAACTATACTATTAAACAACTCCTTATTCTAATTACTTCCTTAAGATAGCTCCCTTTATGCTAACACATCTCACAACCATGTACTTTCACTCATATGGCTTCCCTTGTGATGATATTGCATGATGATATTACACAATGATCACATTATGACACTTACAAGCCACTGCTTCCATGATGGCACTTCCAAGATATCATTTCTAATATGATGTTCCCTTTTAGACAATGCTCATGTTTTCATTTGGATCATACTTCCACTCAATGGTGCCTTCATTTAGACTAGTAAAATACCACATATTTAACTACAATTCTACAAACACTAGGCAAAGCAATCCATAACATACAATTCAAATAACACAAACCATTTATCATTCAAACATTCAAATGTATACATAGAGGAAAATTCAAGGTGGATAGTAATGGTATTGAAAATATGTCAAATATTTGTACATCCAATATTTTGTATCCATCCCCAACTCCTATAGATGTCTCTACACTCTTTTGTTTCACTCTATATATAATTCTCTCTTCCTCTTCTCTTGTATTTCTATGCACACACTTCGTTTCCTCTTCCTATTATCATTCCTTTATATACACAAGGTTGGTAATTACAAATGAATTGGTAGTTCATCATAATATCTCGTTCATAACCATATTTATGTTGGATGCTCTTGCATCAATTTCTTCTATTGAAACTTGTGGAACCTGTTTAAAATATTGCATTTGATTCATTGTATGTACTTTTTACATCATTAAATCTATATTTCTTATATTGGGGCTCATATAACTTGTTTTAAATAATGTATTTGATCCATTGTATGTACTTCAATGTTGTGATTATCATTTCTTGAGTGTCCTTTGGTTAGTTTAGGGTACTTTGTAAGGAGAAGATTCATTTTATAGGATTATAAATTGTAAGGGCTTGCTAAATTCCTTTCATGGGTATGAAATTTGTCTTAGTTACCATAACCTTAGAGTTATTTTTATACCAAATTTCCCTAAGAATTTTATTTGGCCATGTTTATTAAGGTGAGATTCAATAGTTCACCTAAATAATGGTTAATATTTCAATAATTATGCAAATATCACTAGTCGATAATTTCCCAACTAATGGTTAATATTTTGACCACTACACACATGTTGCTTGGAGAGTTTTGAACTTGTATCTTTGTATTGATATCCCATGTTTTTAACCACTTGAGCTCACCCACTTTGAAAAATTGTTTCTACTATTCTCTTTAAAGTTTAAATGAGTTAGACATTGTATAAGGTGTTTTCCATAGTATTGAGTCCTTTACATAAAATTATCTTATTAGAGTTGCCTTGGATAGTTTTTATAATTTAAGGAAATAAATGGATCGTTGAACATTTATTTGAGGAGTGTTGTTGATCAAACATTATTATTTGTGCTTAAGTGCAATTCCAAGATTCTTATCATTGCAAAAAAATTATTACCCCAATAATTTACTCCTATATTCACTAGAAAAATTATGCAATTAATAGTAGGAAAGGTGATTAGATGCATTATGTTAAAAATAAAAAGAGTGTATGTATATATAATCAATAATAAAAGTAGTAATTTTTATATTAGAGTTATGCTATCATAAAAAAAGCAAAAGAAACTAAGTGGTAGTATTAGGGATTGAAGGCTTACATGCTAAACATTGTACATATTTCACATCATAGTAAGGGATATTCAAAATAGGGGGGAGAGAAGAAAAATAGATAAATTTTATTAGGTAATTTTGTAAGGATGCTTTTAGAGAGGCCAATTTATCCTTTATTTTCTTATTAAATTTCAATGCTTTCATACTACTCAAAAATTTTGCAACAATATAAGATCCTCTTGCTGCTATCTTGGTTTTAGTAAAAGTTAAGATTTATTATCTCATGTTATTGACTCTAAAATTTTCATGCTTCTATTATGTGGTTTACAATTACAATGGTATATATCTCTATCTTGGGGATCAATTTGATATCTTTTCCATTCACCCTTAGTGACTTGTAAGGAGTAGTAGTTATTCATAGAAATAACGTGAGACCTAGTAGATGAATGAAATGAAGTGAAGGTAGCAATGATGAGAAAAAATTGAGTGAAAGGGGACATTGATAGAAACAAGAAGTATAATAGAATGGGATGATAAAAAATGACATCAAACAAAGTATACTATTTTGTTTATTATGTTATTGCTTCTTGCACCAAGAATTTAAGCATGATTGGAAGCCCAATAATGAAAAGAATCACCAAATGATTTCTAAATGGGATAATGATAGTTATGATGAATATGATTATATTTTTAAATTTTAGTGGTACCAAATACTTTTTTTTAAGAGAAAAATATGATAAGGATCAATCCCATAAAAAAGAGAGAATGGAAAAATTATCAACAACAATTTTAAATTTACAAATTATAGGCATGAGTTGAAGTGGTTAAAAACATGTATTTTGAAGGTAGAGATCCAAGTTCAAATATTGCATAATAAGTTAAAAGAGTGCATTAGAAAATGATGTTGTTTGAGAGATACAATTTTTTATTAGTTCAAAATAAAGAATAAGTACGTAGATCATTTGAATGGATAAGTTATTATTCATATACAACAGTCTTGTTAACGTGATCTTTCCTCATATCAAATAAGTAGAAAACATACTATCCTTTGAGAAGCTTTAACCATTTTTTTGTTACTAATCTATCCATTATCCCATTGAATGAGTAATCGATGTGGATAAATATGAAATAATAATTTTTTTAGTAATGATTGATCCTTGAAAATGGTAAGAATTTCATGTAGGGTATGGGGAACCAATATTTAAGTAAGGAAGTTAACACAATGGAACCTAGTCATTGAACACTTTATACCCTTTAATTAAAATAATAGCATACTAAATAAAAATGAATGCTACTCATACATGTCAAAATATATTATTGTAAGAAATTTTATTTATACCATATAATATGTATATTAAGGGATCTTGAAAATTTGTTGTTTTATGTCAACATTGCACTCTACCTATAGGTGCATTATGGAGTGCCAACATGGTATCTATATGGACTTATACAAAATCAATGTAAAGTAAACAATTACTAGTTGATCCACTCAACAAAATATACTTAAAAGGTATTTCAAATGATCACATAATAATAAAACATAGAATATAATATGACAACATGGTAGACATACCACTTGTGATATTAGAAAACATGTTAACATATGGTGCTTAAGTATTGGCCCTTCTCCCCTACATAGACTCAAAGGCTTCACAAGGTGATGCACTTATATCTCCAATTTTAATGTTGAGTACAGTAGACCAATAAAAGTATGCTCTATAATGCATATGTTTAATCCTCTATGTATCTACTAAGTGGATTATCTATGCATGCATTTGAAATATTAGAAGGGATTCAAATTTTTAAAGTTGTGACAAAAACTATCACAGGATAACTAAATATATCATCCTAAAAAAAATTGCACTCTATTATTTTAGGGTGGTTTTAAACACTTAGTAACTTGTTTGTGCAAATTTTAAATTAGAAAGTTGTCATAGCATCCTACATAGTATTCCAATTGAGAGAAGTAACTCTAAATACTTTAAAATGATCTATGTTGTTGGGGTAATTCTAGAAAATACCAAAATGGTACACATTTTATCATATCCTTGTAAATTTTATCCCTTTGATTCATATTCCTAGATGTCGATCATCTAAGACAAGAATAATATCTATTCAATAACCTTATCTATAATTAGGTGTAACTTGGAACATTTTATATCTTTCTTTACTTATATTTGGTCTTCAAGAATAACTAAACTTATCTAGTTGCACTTGATAATTCCCTCACCTGGTGCATCATCATATCATAATAAATCATATAAATATCAACATGAAAAATTGTGGATGAAACAAATATAAATTGGTCCATTTATCAAAATTCATGATTGGATACACTAACTTGGTTTTTGGTAACCATAGAATAGCATAATGATATTGCTACAAAGGTATACCATGACATCACCTACATGGATATCCCATGAATAAGACTTGCCCAACCAGATCAAAATGGGTTATTGGATAATCATAATTAAATAGATAAATAAAATCTTGTGAAAGGCTTTAACAGGTTAAGATAATGCTTCATTATAGATGTATTTCATGGTGCATTAGTGGTGGTTTATGCATATGCAAATGACATAACCATCAATGCCACTACTAGGCATTATCTTATTTTATTGAGTTGTTTTAAGGATATAATTCCATAAACCCTATCTTGTTTAATATAGTTTCTTCAAGGTAATTTTGATAGTTTTGTAGTTTGAGGTTAGTTGGACTTTTTAGGACACTTATCAAGTCAAAATAGGTCCACCACATGAATGGAAAATTCTCAAACTACCATTAATTTTTTAAATCTTGTCAAAATTATTAGGTACTTTCTTGCATAATAGTGATATATATTTGTGCTTATAATTTTATGATATATATAAGGTTTCTAATAGTCAGTGTGTAACATACATGATATGGGTTCATTATATTGGATCAAATGGGTCAAAGTGTGACTAGTTATAAGTTGTGTTAGAGTATATTACATCATTTGGGTCATGTAAAAGTACCGCCTTTGGTACATAACTAGAGTAGGATATTACTTTAGGGGGTTAGCAAGTTACTTAAAGTATTGTAATAAATGCACAAGTGTCTATGTGCATGTGAGGAAGGAGTGTTGGCCAAGAAATCCATATTTATATATAAAGGGCCTCATAGTGAGTGTTTACATATAGTTTTAGATAGTAGTAGTTATAATATGCAAGATCACCATATAGGTTGGTGATGGATACAATGTAGTTCTTATCATATGTTCTGGAGTGTTCATTTTATCCATATATCATTGTATCATTTTTATCACTTACCATTACTAGTATATTTTAGCATATTATATTTCTACATATCTATATCCATGATTTCATTCTCCATTATCTCATAGCATCAAAAACTATGGTATCAAAGACACAGTAGATCAATAGGAATAGGGAGAACCATAAGAAAGTACCATTGCTACTATAGGTTTGAATCTTGATGCATTTTTAAAAACCAGATCAACCATTGTATGCTACTGCATGCAAATGAAACTGGAATAATTTTTTGGATAGGAAGAGCCATAGTAGGTTACTATATATAGGAAAGTCATAGGAGATATTGAGAGAAGAAGCTAATCTCAGTTCCAAATTTTTTGAGATTGGATTTGGCTAAAGTATTTCCATAGAGTTGTAGAAAAACTCATGAAGACTAGGACTCAACATTCCGTTCCATCATATTGAAAAATAAAATAGCGAATAATTATTATTGACAAGATTTAGAATCAGCTTACTAATATCTTGTTGTAGAAAAAGGAAACTAAAGGAATCCCTATTGCAAATTGCTGAAAGAGATCACATAAGTCTCATTGTTGAAAAATGCCATAGAAGCCTCATTGTTGAAAAAGGCCACAAAAGTCATATTGCTAAGAAAATACCATAGAAGCCTTAATGCTAAGAAAAGGTGATAGAAGACTTATTGAAGAAAATGCCACAAAAATACTTATTGCAGAAGAGAAGGCCATAATAACCTTATTTAAGAAAATACCATAGAAGTATTGAACCTGAAGAAGACTCTAGAGAAGAGTCCATGAAATATAGGAGACTGGCGATATCCTTTGCTGATTGAAGAATTCCTCTAGAAGAAGCTAAAGAGACCCATCAAATGTCTCATTGAAATAATTTCTATTCTTGTAAGATTGAAAAAGGACTAGCAAGGTCTTATAACTAATTTCATAAGTAGCAAACTTTAGAGATCCACTAGAGAGATCTCATTGCCAACACTTCCAAAGTTGAAGGTTGAAGGAAAGGTCTCATCAAGAAGATAAAAAAAGTTGCAAGATTGAAGACCTTGGAGAGGTCTCAAGGAGAAGGCTTGGAGAGCCTCTTTCTAGAAATTGGAAAAGCCATAAAATAATTTCCTTGGATAACTCATTGAAGAAATTCATTATAGAATATAGTGAAATATTTGGGACAATTGCCGTCATTATTCAACAAGCCCAAAAGAAGAAGAATTTGGCAAAAAGTACCAAATCTTGAAGAAGAATATTGAAAACCTCAAGGCATTCAGATTCTTGAGAAGAAAATCCTGTTTGAAGTTAGAAATTTACGAGGATGAAGAACTCGGACATAAGATACCTTCCAAATACAAGAATATTTGGATATTTCCCATCATATCTAAAGAAGGCACAAATAGATATTTATTAGATTCATAGCAAAATACTAAAAGAGTTCTTGAAGGACACAATTTCAATTAATAGTTTGACTATTAAAGAGTAGAAAACAAGATAGCATTACTATCTAGAAGAATTCAAAAGTTCTAGGCTAGATCCTAAAGGAGAAGTTGGAAATCATCTACTACAAAGCAACATACTAGAATCATTCATCGTTTTGGACAACCACCATTCCAGAAAAAAGACTTGGTGAATCAACTCATCAAGATATTAATCATTAAAGGTAAGCAAATTAGGTGTAAAAAGGATTCATTACTTGAAAACTTATTCATATTACTACTAAACTTCATTGAGCACCTTATTAGAATTTGGAATTTGTAAAATAGAAGGTTGCATTTTAAGTCCTTAAAGAAAGTGTAGAAGATAGTTTATGTTAAGCTTCATTACCCACACATAAATAGGATTAAGATACATTCTTACTATTATATATATATTTTTTAAGCGAAAAACCCATTGCGGGGCCACCTTGGTCTGAGAGACCATGAACAGGGGGTTCTACACCGTCAAAGTCACCCGGGAGTCACACCCAGCCCTGCCCGCATCAACATTATTAATTAGATTTTGGGTACCCAATTAAAATTTTTGGTAGGGTGGAGATTTGAACCTGGGACCTCCCTTGGAGGATTGCCCTCTCCTCTCCAACTCACCTACAACACCTGGGTATTCTTCCTATTATCTTATTATTGAAAAATGACCACATTAAGGAATTTACAATGATTATTAGTGCATTAGAAACTAATTTTAGAGATTATTAATAGGAGTGATAAGGTGATATTATTAAAGTAAATTAATATTGAAAATATAATTGGTTTATTGCACTATACTAGTTGTTCATTAAACTAGTTACTCTCAAAGAATTATTTTGTGTATTGATTTCTAAAATCAAGGGCACACAAATCTGCAAATAATTAGTGTCTAAAGATACTATTCTAAACTAAATATCTATAAGGTATTATGGCCTATAGAAACCATCAAGTAGATCAAAATTCCTCCAATGAGTGGACAAGAAGAATAAGTCATTAATCAATGGTAGAAGCCAAAATTGAGACTTGGTGAGTCTCAGATTCAAGGTGCACTAAAGATCTCATTACAGGAAAATGTTAGTACAACAATTACTCTATCAAAGGGCATATTATCTATGTGATTATTATATTGGGTTCATTACTTAGATCAAACAAGAAAAGGAGAGAGTTATCCAACAAATAAGACAACTTTAATCAGCCCTTACCTACAAAAGATAATACAAAGGAGATACCATTAGAAATTAGAAAAATATCTTGTAAGAGAAGGTGCAAATCAAGGTATTCTATTTTAATTCTATTTACATTATTCTACACCATAGCATTTTTTCCTACTTAGGAAATGAGATAGAATCTAAGTGTATTAGAGATACATCATCCACAAGCGAGGACTATCATTCAAGTAGCCATATAAGGATTAATCTAAAGCAAGTGAGAAGAGCTAACAAAGAGCTCTCATTACAAAGTTCAAAAATACCCTTACAACCATGAAAGTAGGTATTCCCAACAACCAATATGAAGCACAAATTATAGCAAAAGGTTGTTAATCATCTACGTTGGTTGTCATCCATTGATCATTGCAAAGGGAGCATTCGAACCAACACATTGGAAGAAAAAGGAAATAAATATAGAAGCAATACCTAGAGCTATTACTTAGAGAATACGTCCATCGTAGAAGCGTTCAAATTGAACCACCATAGAACCAGCACTAAGTGCCAAAGACCTCCATCAAAGACCCAACTCATACTCACCTGGAAGAAGCGTTGAGAGACAAGAAATAACTAAATATACATTGGCGAAAGGAATATGTAGGAGAAGAGAATCATTGGAGAAAAGAATAGATT
Source organism: Wollemia nobilis (assembly GCA_028583015.1). Taxonomy (NCBI): domain Eukaryota; kingdom Viridiplantae; phylum Streptophyta; class Pinopsida; order Araucariales; family Araucariaceae; genus Wollemia; species Wollemia nobilis. The sequence goes on along the minus strand of JAQPPZ010001805.1, from coordinate 12,341 downwards.
CATTTGTCATTTGTCATAACTAACAAGAAGTGCTCATTTCATAAGAAAATGCTAAGATGTTAGAGTGAAAGGAAGTTACACAATGGATGTGATAGGTAGATACGATACATCATTGTCATTCAAAATTGGATCCCATAATTCATTTAGAGAAGGCACTAGATTTAGTCATAAGCATTACATAAATAACCCCATGCACATTGGAGCATAGAAGCCACTTGGAAATATCTTAAGGAATGAATAAGAAACACCTCATATGTTACTCAAGATGCATGTTCCACGTAGCTACATAAATTTTCAACTCTAAGGTGTAGAAGGTGAAGTAAAATCTAAACAAAGTTGCACTGTTTGAGTGAGTAATAGCACACTGAAATTAGATTCAAAGAAGACAACGGGGACTATCATAAACTAGCTTTCAATTCTTGTAGTGATAAGCACCCATTAAGAAGAAGACTAGGCCAAAATAGGCACTGTGATAGCATAAATATAGAAGGAGAAATATGCAGGTCATCTAATTGAACACAAAGGTCATCAGTCATACAGTGCCAAAATACACACCAAGCTGCCATCAAAATACGTGGAGATATGTAGAGTATCAATTCACACAAAGGATGTAGAAGCATCAAGCTTCACAAAGTACATAGAGCTCACAAAGGACGTAGAGCCTCACAGAGAATGTAGAGTCTCACAAAGGACATAGATCATCAAGCTACACAAAGGATGTGGAATATCAAGTCTCACAAGGGACGTAGAGCATCAAAACTTAAAAAGATAAATTAAATATACTTGATTTAATTAAATTCAGAGTTATAAGGTGATATAAACTATTACTTTGTTATAAAGTGATATATTACATTGGAATAAATCTAACAAGCATTAGTAATTATCAAGCAAGCTTATTTCAAGATATTGAATATTTGCAATTAACCATAAGGTTGTCAACTATTGGTTAAATTACTATTAAATTGTAAATAATATTATTTTTATAATATTTCAAAAGTAGAGAGATATAAGGCATACTAAATCAAACTATATACATATAATTGGAATTTAGAAAATTAATCTATTGGAAATAAAAGCAAACAAATTGCCTACATATAGAGTTGGAATTAATTGATAAAAATTATCTCATACTCATTCTAAGGAGACAAAAAGAAATCCAACTATTAAAGCATACTTCATTGGGAAAAATAAGGTAAAATTAATAGGTTGATTATTCTCAAAACATTACAAAATAAACTTATAAGGTGAACTAAGCATATTCTAATTAATAAGGAGATATAAGGAAGCCTATGAAACGTAAATCTAATAAATGTTTATAAAATTACTTCACATATCTTAACTAGGGAGAAATAAGGAATTATACAAAACTAAGACTTGACATGTTTATCAAATTAAGGATCATCTACTCAATCTACTTGAGAAATATATATTATTCTACAAATAGGAAACATAATAATACTACACTTCATCTACGATGGAGTTATAAGAATACTCTCAGATCAATTAAACATGGATGAAATATTATGAAATGCTTTCAAAAATGAAGAACTATTCCATGAAATATAATTATACTCTCAAAATATAATAGATACTCTTGAAGGATATAAGTATCTATCCACTAGTGATAAAGAGAGATTCTCACTATTTCTTAAGGAGGCAAAAGAGGGTAGATTTACAACATTAATTGGATATCTTCATGAATCTCTCTTCATAGCATGGCAAAATTCACAAAAATGGTCATTTTTCTTTAGAGGAGTGTTTAATGATTTACCTATCATTGATTTTTTTTGTACTTATCCAACACATGAAACAAATTAACAATACAAATCAATATTACTGTGATGATAGACTAACTCCTCATGAAACAAAAATTCCACAAGCATCAATACAAAATAAAAGAAGAAGAAAAAAAGGTACACTAATAGAGAATATAGCAAAGAATATATGAATATAGAAGGAACCTCAAATATAGTACCAAATAGACATACTCAGACTCTAGCATTGGAGGAGTCTTCGACCAAAGTATTCTCAGTCTTGTGTGAAGATACAAACCACTTAGGCATATTCTTGTGACCATAGAAGAATAATATGATTATGAAGTCAAAGCTCTTACAACAAGAGTAACATGGCATGAAGACACTAACTATTTGCTTGGGAAAAATACATGAAAAGAAGAAGAAGATCCATATTGAATACTAAAGTCTTAAATACCCAAATAATGTAATACAAGGGGATGTTAGAGTATAATACATAATTTGGGTCATGTAAATTTACCACATTTGGTACATAAATAGAGTAGGATATTACTTTAGGGGGTAGTTAGCAAGTTACTTCAAGTATTGTAATAAATGCACAAGTGTCTATGTGCATGTTAGGAAGAGTGTTGGCCAAGCAATCCATATTTCTATATAAAGGGCCTCATAGTGAGTGTTTACATATAGTTGTAGGTAGTAGTAGTTATACTTTGCAATATCACCATATAGATTGGTGATGGATACAATGTAGTTCTTATCATCTGTTCTAGAGTGTTCATTTCCTCCATATAGCATTGTATCATTTTTATCACTTACCATTAATAGTATATTTCAGCATCTTACATTTATGCATATTCTATATCCTGTGATTGCATTCTCCCTTGGCTCATAGCACCAAAATCTAACAAGTGGAAGACTTACCCTCTTATTGTTATTTAGATAGGATTTTATATTTTGGATATGAATATCATTTTATGATAATCATGATCATGAGATCTTAAGTATCATAGTACTTTAACTGGTTAGATCTCTTATATTAGAACTTGTTGAGTCATTCCTTTTGGAAGGAGTATCATGTTTATTTTTCTTACCTTAAGGGAATTTTATGAAATATATAGCTTTTTGGATTAGTGTGAAATTATTTTATATCTATGTATATTAAAGTTACATTTTTGTTATTGACTAGTTTGGTTTATAACAAGAAGATTCCATTTGGAAGATTGGGAAAAGGAGAAAATTAAGCAATTCATATCCATAGAGTAGAAAGCAATGCAATAATTTTGGTCATTGTTTAAGAACAAAGTGAACATTACAAACAACTAAAAAGGTGGAGGAATATACAAGCATTTCTTACATATCACCATGAGATCAATGATAATCATACTAACCATAATACATAAGTGGAGTAGAGTGTATAATTAACTTTAAAGTTATTTCTATAAGGCAAAGCACACCATACCATATTAAAAGACATTGAAAAATAAGGATATATTATAGAAAATATTTAAATCACTCAAAGTAGATAGATAATATTGTGGATGCATGACTCAATGCATGAACACACGAAACATTAATGCCACAAGCACATTAACTAGTAAATGGGTTGTATATAGTTGTATTGTAAGACATGTATAGTGCATCATATGGTTTAATGTAATATATGATATAATAAATATCATATAACATTGTGGATATATATCTATATATATATATATATATAATTATAGCTATGTAGATATAATAGTTAAAATCCTTATTGGTTCTTGTAATATGTTTATGTATACCCTATTTATATTGGAAATTGACATGGAGATTTATGGTCTATATGGTATATGACTGACTAAACTTGATGTATTATAGATTAAAATATGAATAACACATGTTTTGTATTGAATATTTACATGTATTTATGAATTCTTTCCATTGCATTTTATTTCTTAGATAATGAAATTATACTATAGTGTGTTGTATTTTGTTTTTTTATGCATGATTAGAATAGTACTACCCATCACAATTTGGAGTTATTGCCTACATGAAGTTGGGTTAAAATGGTGACATGGAGTTACAACAAGATTTTTCTCAAAATATAAATAATAGTGATAATGCAAAACCAAAGTTGAGATAAAAAGTATTGTTATCTAACAATACCACTTCCTCTTCAATATGAAACAAATATTAGAGTTTGAAATGGAAGGCTATGAAAAAATTGTTAACATCAATGAAGGGACAAGTGAACATGAGCATGAATATAGGAGAAACCTAATTCGATAAGAAATTTAGATGATATTAAACATAATTGATATGATTCATGCATCAAACATTGTGTGAAATAAGATTCAAACATAGGAAAAGCTATAGGTTGGTATGTTCAATTATAAATAAGATGGAAAATTAACAATGATATCAATTATGAATATGAGTTAATTTGAATAGAAGAATGATGATTCCAAAAATGTTAGGAAAGTGGAGGATGAGAGTGACTTGAAGAATAATAATTATGGAATTCCAATAAGTTTTCTCCCCAAGGATATGATGTACATATTTAATGAATTAAAAGTTAAACAAGACAAGTTTTAATGACCAAAGAGAAAAAAAAGAATTTCCTTCTAAATTAAAAAATAATCAACATGATGCAAAATGAAGGAAACATAATTCAAATAGAGGTGCTATCAATTGTAATTTTTCTAAAAGATGCCAAGGCAATATACTAAGTGTAAATTAGTATGCTACATATTGCAAACCTATTATCTAGTTTTATAAATATTGTCTATGGGGTCACTTTGTATTTAAAACTAGACCAACTAGTACTAAAACCTAGGTCCACTTTGTAAACAATCCAAGTGTTATGCAAGTTTATATAAAATTGAGTATTTTTTTGGATTTTGGATTGACCTTCAACACCATCATCAATCCATATTGGCTTAGTCAAATCTTGTTTGATTTCAATTCCATGATTTTTTTTACAATTCCTAGAGAGTAAAAAATGATTCAATGCACTATCTAGATTATACAAAGAGAACAAAAACAATAGTTAGACTTGAAATATGGTAAAGGTTTCCTTAGACACCAGATATATCATTTAGTAATAATAAGAAATGATCTCTAATGAAAATGAAAAATGATTGAGGGCAGATATAAAAATTTATTTAATACACCAGCACATGTCCTAATATATGTTAAATAGGTAGATTATTAGTTAATACAACATCATATAGTTGACTTTGCAAGGTATCATATAAGCCCATGGGCTAATAAAAATATATAATATTGGTTATGGTCAATAAGTGAAAGATTACATATCTTAACAACCCTTCTTAAGTTGAATTTGGGGACACAAAGAGAAGTAATCACTATATATCCCTACACAATTGAAGCACTCCATGCCATATGCATTTTCAATCAAGTGAAAGTGACATTTAGCATCACCATTGTGATGTCCACAAGCTAATCTATTGAATCCTTTAAAAAATGAAAGAAATAGTGTATGATTCTCAACCATTTGCATGATAATATTACAATAGTGTGGTTCAAAATGGATAACTAATTTATAGAAATATTATGAATCATGAACAAGTTTAAAATCTCAAATTAAAAAAAAAAGACTATACAAACTTGATTAAATTTAAGAAAGTAGAGAAAACCATGGTATATCATCGTGAGTATGGGAGAAACTTGTGTAAACATTAAATCAATGGAGATATAACCATAAACATATATCCCTAACTAAATCAAGGATGTTGTGAGATATGGAAAAATCTACATTTATAGAATGTATATGTTTACAGATCAAGGATGTTTAGAATGACTATATGACAAAAATAAATAAATAAATGCTTAGAGAAATTGTATTGTTCAAATGGAGCACATAATAGTTAGTTGATGCATGGTTGAGGATGGATATGGTCTGAATGAGAAAGCAATACCTAAATGATAAAGGCTTGCACCTAGATGGAAGCTAAAAAAGTGCATTCCAATAAGAGACCCAAAGGATGGATACAATTTAGGAAATAGTTCAATTTATGCAACATCCTCAAAAGGAATTGAAATAAGATCTAAAACCTATATATAGTTCAACATGGACTTTCAAGAGAATTGTTGCGATAGTTCTAGGAAATTTGTGTGGTTGAAAATATATTCAGGGCTATCATGTAGGAATACTAATAAGGTGTATTTGCTATCAACTTCTAGATAGTCATTTCTCTATCTAAGGAATTAATGGTCCTTAAATAGAGGGTGTCTATGCTAAAAGGATCTAATAAATATGTGTATGTGTAAGGTAGAATAGTCTTAATTCACCTATTAGATCATCATAATTTTAGACTTTTTAAGCTTGGCCTTTCCTTAGTGCACAACATTTTAAAAACCAAAATTTAAATTGGAATAAATGACAATAATTTTATAGTAACTGACATGTTACTACAAGGGAGGTATTATCATCCTACCATTATATTCAAAGAAATTATCATTCAATAATATGTACCCACCATTGTGAAGTATAAATCAATATGCCCTTAAAGAAAAATTATTATCTTATTACTAGTCATCTAGTGCAACTTTAAACAAAGGGCTATAAGCAAATATTCCCATGCATATTATATATGGTTTTTCAATGGGTTATATGGGATTGAAATGGGTACCACCTGTATTACATCATCACCACATAGTGGTATTACAACAAATCTTGGATATTATCCATGTATCGTTTGGCAATATTCGAATCTGCATATCCTCCTCGAAATGTTGAAGAATTTAACCAGTTGAGCTAATGCTACTTGACTATGCATGTTATATATGTTAATATTGTGTTGTTTATTTTTAATTGATATATTTAATCTGCTAAAGATAAACACCTATTTATTGATAAGATTTAATTAGATATGACTCATGGGTTATGCCTTCAATTACATTTTTTCATAACAAAATAATGGATTTCACATGCTTTGTCATTATTACCTAGTGATTATATTTTAATGTGAGTCAAAATGGATAACTTGTTTATAGAAATATTATGAATCATGAACAAATTTACAGTATCACATAAAAAATAAGACAATACAAACTTGATTAAATTTAAGAAAGTAGAGAAAACCATGGTAGATCATCCATGAGTATGGAGCAACTTGTGTAAACATTAAATCAATGGAGATATAACCACAAACATCTAGCTAAAATATGTTGTGAGATATGGAAAAATCTACATTTATAAAATGTCTATGTTTACAGATCAAGGATGTTTAGAATGACTATATGACATAAATAAATAAATAAATGCTTAAAGAAATTGTATTGTTCAAATGGAGCAAATAACAGTTAGTTTATGCATGGTTGAGGATGGATATGGTCTAAATGAGAAATCAATACCTAAATGATAAAGGCTTGCACCTATATGGAAACTAATAAAGTGCATTTCAATAAGAGACCCAAAGGATGAATACAATTTAGGAAATACAATGCCAAGGCAAGTTCAATTCATGCAACATCCTCAAAGGAATATAAATAATATATGAAACCTATATATAGTTCAACATGGAATTTAAAGATAATTTTTGGGATAGTTCTAGGAAATTTGTGTGGTTGAAAATATATCCAAGGCTATCATGTAGGAATACTAATAAGGTGTAATTGCTATCCACTTCTATATAGTCATTTCTCTATCTAAGGAATTAATGGTCCTTAAATAGAGGGTTTCTATGCTAAAAGGATCTAATAAGGATGTGAATGTATAAGTTAGAATAGTGTAATTCACCTATTATATCATAAAAATTTTAGACTTGTCAAACTTGGCCTTTCCTTAGTACACAACATTTTAAAAACCAAACTTTAAATTGGAATAAATGACAATAATTTTCTAGTAACTGACATGTTACTACAAGGGAGGTATTATCATCCTACCATTATATTCAAAGAAATTATCATTCAATAATATGTACCCACCATTGTGAAGTATAAAATCAAGATGCCCTTAAAGAAAAACTCTTATCTTATTACTAGTAATCTAGTGCAACTTTAAACGAAGGGCTATAAGCAAATATTACCATGCATATTATATATGGTTTTTCAATGGGTTATATGGGATTGAAATGCGTACCACCTGTATTACATCATCACCACATAGTGGTATTACAACAAAGCTTGGATATTATCCATGTATCATTTGGCAATATTTGAACCTGCATATCCTCCTCGAAATGTTGAGGAATTTAACCAGTTGAGCTAATGCTACTTGAATATGCATGTTATATATGTTATATTGTGTTGTTCATTTTTTATTGATATATTTAATCTACTAAAGATAGAAACCTATTTATTGCAAATATTTAATTAGATATGACTCGTGGGTTATGCCTTTAATTATCTTTTTTCATAACAAAATAAAGGATTTCACATGCTTTGTCATTATCACCTAGTGATTATATTTTATTTTATGAATGCATATAGACTATTATATTAATGGTTATATTCATATCCATTGTTATAAATATAAATCTAATAAAATATCAACAATACCATATGCAAATTAAAAGTATAATATCCTATAATACCATCATACAAACATATTTAAAGAAGAAAACCTACTGCAATATACACATAACAAATGACCTATCCATGTACAAATTTGACTGAAAAATAATTTTAGGAGGTTACTTGGAGCTTGATAGTCTACTTGGTTATATATGAATCCACTATATAATAATAGAGGAATAAAATTATTTTCTAGACTGAACATTTTATTCTTTATTTTTGAACGTTTAGGCAGGGATTTAACCTTGAACAAAAAGTAATAGATCCCTAATGCACTACATTAATCCTAACTATCATGCATGCTAAGGTTTACACCATAACTCTAAGTGTTCATGATGATTTATGTCAAGGGGCATAACATGTTCCCTACTCAAAAAGTGTTGTACTCAATGTTTTCTAATCTTGAACGCTTTTGCATGAAGAGTTAATATTACCATTTATCATGTGTCAAAGACAAATTTGATTTGATCAATTATTCTATGATGTTTGGTTTTGAAATTGGTTGAATCTCTTGTACATGATCTCATTTGGATCCAACATAATAGCCCAATTCTAATCAATTTTTGGTAGCTTTATCTATATTAGATTATTTTACCTAGCACTTTGTTTTTAAAACAAAAGTTATGGAATATGTAGTAAATATTGGAGTATAGAATTTTTAACTTATAGGTTATGTTTTCTATCATAGATAACATATTATAATAAATATATACTAACCATAGAATTTGGATTTAATTTAATTTAATTTTATTGGTTTAGGAACACATGTTTGTAGGGATGAACATATATAAAGAAATAACATCTTATATTGATTATTACTTTCATGTTGTTTTCCATAACTTATCATCCTATTCTTTCTCATACCTAAATTATATCTTAAGGACTAGATAATTGTATATATTATGAACCAGATGGTTCTTTATTATATACAAATTGGAAATACCATGTAGACATAATATGGCAGAGGATGGTGAATATCCATGAGATATTGATACAAGGTCATATTGGTTAAGTTCACAAGAGAAATTAATAAAACTTACTCAAAATATTTTTTATAATAAGATTCTAGATATTATGATGCATTTTTTAAATTTATTACCATCATAGAATTCCTTTTCATATGGCCAACTATAATTTTCACGTTTTATTGGTTTAAAAATTATAATTGAAAAAATCTATTGCATGCACTCATATGGTACTTAGTATTTATTATAGATAACCCATCTCTTGGTTAAGGCATGATAAAAATGTGTTATACTATAATCTACTATTTGTACCCATTTGATCGATGTGCCTATTTATTTGAAGTAAAACAACTATAGTATCCTCCAGACATTTATTTACTATATCTATGTACCGATTTGTTGAAAGGTATGCTAAAATCTAAGCTAGATGTGTTTCCTAGGAATAGTGGGATATCTATTTCTATCTATAATGTATGGAATGTTATATTATTTTCAACTTGTTGATAAAATATTTAGGTATTGTTCTATCTAAAAGTTAAATATCCAAGGGATAAAAATTGGTATATTTAGTAATCCACCACAATAATGATTAATATATCTTCTAAAATTAAAAATTCTTATGATAAAATCCATGAATACTTTTTTCCATATTTGAGTAGGTATGGATAGAGACTATAAAAATATTAGGGTTTGCAAGTTTCTCTCTTTGATATTAACAAGTATCATAATCAAGTATAAAATGCTTTACCTCCTATTTAATTAGTTTTGAAAAGAAATAATTTTTTACAAATTGCCATGTCTTGATGTATATGAACTAACCATAAATTAGAAATGCATTAATATTGCATCCTCAAAAGAAAATTACTTATGAATGCTCAACTTTCCTTTATACCTTAAAAGTGTTATTTTTCAATGAAAACCTATCACATGAGGATGATATTCTTGAAGATAATGAATGAGGTATGAATTAGTTGTATCCTATTTACTATTTCTTTGTTACTATTATGCTCAACTTTCCTTTCTAGAATCTGATCTTGTTTAGGCCAAGACCAAAAGTGTGATAAGGTGCTTATGGGTACCATTTATGTAGCCTATGGGCATGTGAATATGTAAGACTATGAGAACATTCATGTAATCCTACAAATTAATTTAATATTTCACCCTTAATGGTATTGGTTAATCCACCTTTATGGATAACCTTACTTAAAAGGGTAATTTATTATTGTTATATTATAATGTTAACCTCAAGGTTAAGTTTATGTCAACCTCAGCTTAACTTCTCATTGAGGATTGCATATCATTATAAACACCACTCAATGAGGATCCATTTGTATCATAAGTATGAATAAAATGTAATATATTGGGGTGCCCATGGGAACCCACCATATACTTGTCATCTCCCTTTGTTTCTACATGCAGTTTATTATTACTATCTTTTAATTGTCTTTTCCTCTTTTTTGGAATATGATTGTAGTGATTGAATGTTTTAGAATGTTCTTGGAAACTATTTCAAATTAAAACATGGCATCAAAGTCCATTATGGAGCTGCATCACTAATTCAATAGAAGATATTCTCATAAGATATTATTGGCATCACATTAAGGTTCAATTTTTTTAATTTTTTAAAATTTTTATTTTATTTTTCTACCTAATGGACCAATTTGTCCATGCATAAATTATCTATTTATACCCCATTAAGGTCTATGCGATCCCAATAGAAGTTCCCATGCCAACATTATGGACATGATGATATATTTGCATGTTTCAATGTAAGATATATTGGGTTTGAAAACTATTATGTTTTCTATATTTTAGATATTTTTTAGGTCTTATTGGGTTCTTTCTCTCTATGTTATGCCAAATGGGAATGGCATGATTGTAGATACCACTATTTTGTAATAAATGACATGGGATCAAATCCCTCAACCACAACCACTATAGATGTATTAGCTTGATATAGTGGGTATATGTGCTAGGTAAATGCTTCTATAGCTTTGCTCTAAGCATGGTCATTTGGCATAGTGGATCGATATCTTGCTTACATAGAAGTTGTCTTTGGTTTGAGATTCAATAATATTTTTATGGATCTTTATAAAAGGAGGTGATAAAGGAGAGGATAAGTATATGTTTTCCTAAACATGAATTCAAAGTCATGTCTCCATATACTTATGACCCGTTATTTTTCTCTTTTTATGAAAATATTTCTTCTAGGAAATATTTGAGGATTTTGTAAAAAGTTTTGATCTTGAAATGCCTAAAAATCAAATAAGACAACCATATTTATTTCTATATGTATTTTTTTAAATATTTTTTCCTTTGAGTTTGTGTATCAACACAATTTTTTATTTCTTCTAACATTAAAACTACACCAATATCAATTATAGAAACATCATACTCTAGTCTTGGTGAAAAATGATATTGTTGACACCAAGTTAATGCATGTAATATTATTTAATACCTGAAATTTTATTATTTTATTTTAATTCTAAGTAAAATTATACTTAAAAAGGATATTCAAAAGAGTTGAAAAGTATACCATAGTATTTTTGATATCTTATGACTCTCATATATAAGATCTTAATGTTTTGGGTTGAGACAAATCCAACCTTTCCTTTTATTTTGGTTCATATTCATGCTTTTTATGTATATATATATATATATATATATATATATATATATATATATATATATATCTTAATGTTTTGGGTTGAGACCAATCCAACCTTTCCTTTTATTTCGGTTCACATTCGTGCCTTTTCTATAAATAATGTATTATAAGTAATTTACTTTTTCTAAAGGAACATTTCAAAGTATTTTCATAAAGCTATTTATCTTTGAAAACCTTGAATTATCTTATTCATGTGTTGAATATGTCATTCCTAATCTTTATTAGAAATGAAAATACCATAAAAACACACACACAAAAATAGAATTTATGAGATTCCATAATATTATAAGAGAATTAATTAATTAAAATACCATATATAGTGTGTCATAATGACATTTGTAAATACAAAAGGTCCTTTTTGGAATATCCTCTTACTTAATGTAGAGCTGATGGTAATAACATGTTGATATAATTTTCTTTTTGGTAAATAAA